>OU611793.1:7500000-8750000 GCA_914767645.1 Hydraecia micacea | reverse complement strand
TGTGGTGCAGATCGATTCGCGGCAAGAGTTTTTATATGAAACGATAAGATAAAATATCCCGATATTCTTCAGGTTGTCATGTCAGATAATATATTTATCTGAAGTACTTGAGATGTAGTTTTTCCCGTGTTACTACCAGTTAGCGAGATGCTTATGGCAAAGATTGTGACTAGAAATTAATAATAATTATTTGAAAAGTTTTGAATAACGTCGCCTACGAATTTTTAGCGTAATGGACGAGGCTATATTTACCTACAATGATCCTATGTATTAATAATAATGTTTTTTTTTCAGTACCTAAATAATATCTGCTGTCCGTCGCCTTTGTTCAGTCGTCGGTCTAAGTCTATCTAGCTGGAGGGTGTACGTGTATCGTGTTACGTTTGCAGATGTGCGGTCTTAACAACTTAAGGACTGGACTATTCCAACAGCCATAGGTACTTTTTTTCAGACATGGCCACTGGTCAGCCCACTGCCAACTTTTGATTAAATGTCGGCGACTCCGGTTCTTTTCTATATATTTCCATTAAAGAACTCTGAGCATGGGGATCCATAGCTCACAAAACGACCTTAAATTGGTAGAACACGGCCGCCAGTGCACATGTGTCGCAGGCAGGCAGGCAGGCAGGTGTGCATTCGTCACAGGGTCATAGGTACGGGTTGAATAACATTCGCCAAACACTCATACTGGCGACGAGAAAACTTGAAATAGTTTACCAAATTCCGACTAACCCAACTGTATTCTTCCGTCAGTTTCTTTCACGCTTCTGAGCTAGATTACTGAGCTTACCAAAGATAGGCACACTCATTCACAACAGCGATTACTATTTATTACTATTTACTACTCGGCTAAACACATGCATTGATCTTTTCTTTAACCGAAGCGCTGAACGACTCTGTTATTATGAAGATGACATCGGTGAATCCAATATGTGACAGACTAAGACTCAGCCGACTAAAATATATTTATTTTGTAAGTATAAATTTAAGTTTTTCTGAAAAAATTTCAACCGCGTTGAAATTTTTCCTCGGTTATTTAAAAAGACGGCTTTTTCATAGAAAAGTGCAATACCTACGCGGTAAAAATGTATGGAACAACATTTTTGTTTTAATAACCGACGAAAAATTTCAACGCGGTTGAAATTTTTTCAGAAAAAATTAAATTGGTTCAGAATCATGTACTGAATCCATGGTAACAGGTTGCACGTCAATGTCCCTGTCCCCTGAATGTGATGCTTTTACATTTCAACTGTTTTTAAAAAGTTAATAAATGTTTGTTTTCTAACCGACTGCCATTGAAAAGAAAAATTGAAACAAACTCAGAACTCAAGGTCTCTTTAAAAGTCCAGACACTTTTTGTAATGGTCAGAGAGGCAAGACTCGTAATTTTAAGAACGATCACAGTCTGATCTCAGTCTCAATCTGTCAAAAATATCTCCAAATTCCCTATATTTTTGACCTTGATCGTCGCCGAGATGAGATTATGACTATATTTTGAAGGTTTTTAATTACGGGAATTAGCCTTCATATTGTATGATCTTGGATGAAAGTCTTTTAAAGAAATAACTTTACAGATTTGAGTGGCAGGTCCACTCAAATCTCAAAACTAACACATGAGTCATTGCAGTTATCGTGTCGCTCAACTCAAACTTTCATAAGTAGATTAACTGAATGCGGCGGCGGAATACCGGGTATCTGACGGAATTTAGGAAAGGCTTAAGTCCATGAGTGATTGGCTGAGTTGGTAGAGAGAAAATTTAATTGGCTGCAACTAATAATGCAACAAAAGCCCTTTACAAAGGTACTGCGTTCCACGACGTAACGATCTGTGAATTGATATGATGTGCAACCCCCGCTAGTCGTCTTTGGAGATATATGAAAAAAATATCCATAATGATTAATGTTTGCGTGTGTCTTTATTAATCCGTTTCAATATCTTTGAAAATATTAATACATCCGCCTCCAACGCACGGGTGCAGTGACATGAACATGCTCCGCTCACCTATTTCGTATTTTCCATCAATATTTCAGAATTTAATTTTAGAGACCTATTTACTTTCGAATACTTCGCATTCCTACTCGCAGTGGATTGCGAATTAATGTATTACCTAATGTGGGTCGCTGTCATTTTGTGCACTACTCTTAATTTATTCAGCTACCTTCCAATTTTACTTCTCGATACTTATATTTGAATAAGAAACGTCAATGCCATTATATTACAATCGTTCCACGTTTAATAGGATAGCAAGTTCAGTAAATTTTTCTGCAATAAAATGAGTGCTAATAAAAATGGAATTTCTCAATCGACTTCGACATCAGAGCTAGGTAACGCGAGCTCATTTGGCTTCATCGACGATTATTCTCAGCTACGACTGTCATATTACCAACACCGAGGTGCAATCTCCGACATGTCCTGCGGAACATCTGGAGATACGTCTCGACACGGCCGTGACAAAATTGAGTGAGACCTCCACAGTCGACGAGCGACAGAAACTGCGAGATTATTACGATTCTCAAATCCCGGATCTGCCACATCCGTCATACGTCGCAGCTTCCATAATCTCGTCAGCGTCCCACAAGATGGGGACCATTCGCTTCAGATATAATGATCGAATCGAACAAGGTAGCAGAGTTCCCGATTCACGGAATGATTTGGAATTTGATCCTCAAAGAAGATCGACGCTGAAACCCGATCAGTTTCCGATAACTAGATGATTTCCGTGATATTTTTTAAAATTATTTTGATGTTGACCGTCGGATGTGATTTTAAATTTAACTTAGTGTGATGCATGTGTAATTTTAGTGATATGTGAGTGATAAATTATTAATATCGATGACAATACAATTTGAAAAAAAATACTTTGTCCTCTTTCATTTTCCCAGTCAAATACACCATTAAAGTTCCTTTTCAGCCAAAAAATACTAAAAGTGAAATAATAGTGTCGTTAATCGATTCATCACAAATTTATAGACACTCATGGTGCCCATAAAACCGGGTACCTAAGTACAAGAAGTACTGATGCGCCATCAAATGCTGCAGAAAAAACATAAAACATATAATTACTATCGCCTCTGATTTCCCCCGGGCTGCCTCGAACCAGGGCTGCCTATAATGGACTTCCTGCATAACTATTGTGACTTCGATTTTATACACGTAGGTATTTATTAGAAAGGAACTGTTGTTTTCTGCTTTGTGATAGATTAGAAAATATATTCTTTTCAATATTTTGTTGGTTGTTTGTTTTAGTCCCGGTCCCGTACTAACCCAACAAGATCTACGAGTACATTGTGATCAACTGTACCAATAGAAGAATTTTACTTCTGTCGTAAGTTGTTGTTTTTTCTTTTAATTTTTCTTTTTTATGATGCACACTGTTTTCAATTCACTTTAGACATTGGCAGAATAGTCGACATCGGCTATGCTTGCCATTTTAATAAAAATAGAATAGAATATTTTGTTATGACTGAATGAAACACGAACGTAGTCAGTCTCTTTTTCCTATTTGTTTTACGTTATTTTTGTATACTAATGACCTATATCAAAAAATGGGTCGCCCACTTGTTTTTAAAATTCAAATTCTTAATAGGTAAACTGTTTACGTGTGTTCATAATAAAACTTGCTTATAAGTAACGTTCACATTAGGAAAACTTGTTTATAAGTAACGTTAACGGAAAAAGATTGATCTCTAGCTCGTCACTTGAACATTGGTGTTATTGCAACTGATAGTGTTACGATCAGCAGGAATGACTTTAATTTTGACAGTTCAACAACATTTATTGCGTTATTTACGCTGTTGAGTAGACACATTTTTCGAACATGCGAATCAATGGATTTTCAATTTCCTTCAAAATGATTCACATTGATATTGATAGTGTGTTACGCAATTAGTGTTCTCTGTCACACACTAAACTGCTTCAGAAGAACATCTGCACCTATTTTAAAGTACTTTCCTCAGCCACACCCATATTATAATACCTACTTAAACAGATCTGAAACAAATCACAGCGCTCCAACCTGTCCAACATTATCCCATGGAGACCGCTTACGATCATGAGAAAGTCTGCAAAAATAATGGAATCCTAAAATTCCCTCCACCGGGGGACACTATTTATAAGGTTTTAAGTTAAAACAAACTGTCAAACAAGTAATAAGTAACCCGGGGGACGCAAAGTTTCGAATGGTGTTAAACTTTGTGAATGTTGTCTTTATTCCTTATTTTTATCTACTATGGAACGGGATGTGGTGTTTTTAGAGGCTTGTGTAAGATTATTTTTTGTAAACCCTTGGCTTTTGACTTTTGACTTTTCTCAATGTTTTCAAATGTTGTGAAATCTCGTGTCATGTTCAACTCTTGAATTTGGCTTTTGTGGACATATCATATCGATATCCAATTGTATAGATACCTAAGTGGCAAAATAGGCTGTTGTTTCTACTGTCTATTACTACTGGATCCCGTTAATTAAACAACTGTCAACCGTGAAATTATCCGCAAATACAATTTGACGGATTTTAACGGTAGACGAGCGCCAGACCTGTGGCGGACCAGGGCCTAAAGCTACTGTTTCCTAGAAGAGCGGTGACCGCCCACATAGCGTCCGCAATTGACCTGTGAATGACGTCACTGAAACGTTATCTATTAAAGTAAGCTGGAGGCCTACCACAAGCTCTTAACACGATCCATTTTACGACCTAAACTGAACTGTTCTTCAAATTCGTACCATGAGCAGCTCAAGCGATGCAGTTTAGGAACCTAAACTGAAATGTCTTGTTTTTGAATCGTTTTTAATTAGATCATGGTAGGCCACCTGGTGTGTTTTCCTAGATATCGTTTTTGACACCGTAAAGTCAAACCCCGCTGCCCAAAGATTGCCCTCACCGTACTTAGTCACGCGACAATGTTTCCATACTGAGAACAGTATGAGCTCACACGTTATTGTAATATAGCGTTTCCATGACAATCAAGTCAAGTCACCATGCAAGTCACTGCCTCAGTGTGTGTCAGAGGTGTCAACACGAAACAGAAACGTGACTATCTTTGGACTCGGTATTTAGCTGTTTAAATCTTTGCCGCTGTCATCATTTTCACGACACCCGTCCGTGCACCCGTCCCTGCGGCCGCCTTAAAGAAATTTGACAGATTGTAGTAGCTTGATTTCCTGGCGTCTGTACTAGTCTGTGAGGTACATCCTTTACCAATCATAACATCAGAAAGATTTTTTTCATGTTTTTTCCGAAACGATGATGCATCAGATTGAGTCATCTTACCTTATAGTTGTGACTGATTATATTGATATGATAACATCCTCTTAATCTTGCGTTTCCGTTGGACCACTGATAACGATATTGTTTTAATCTCATCTCATGTCGTTTGCTTTGGTATGTAACTCCAATTGAAATCCGTGAACTCAAATATAGGAATGCAAGTTCATGTTCAAAGTATGGTTTTACGTTATTGTCATAGACTACAAGAAAACAGCCTACGACTTATAACTTCTAACTTGCTGCAAATTTTTTTTAAACATTTATAAGATTCTTTATATATTTATTTGCCCGAAATAAAAAACGTTTACGAAAACGCTTCTCTTCGCGTTTAGTTTCGCGTTTAATTTTTACTTTGACGCAATCTACAAATGCTTGATCTTATTTTTCTTTAGTTTGATAAAAACATGAAAGATGAATCAGACTTGTTTACTTAGGTACTGACAGGCACCTAGATACTGCAGTAATCACGTCAGACAGATACCAATCAGCCTAGGGAGGGCTGTAATCCACCACACGGGCCCAGTGCTGTTTGGTAGATGTCACATGCCTTCGAATTTTTGGTTCTAGGACATGCCGGTTTCCTCACGACGTTTTCCTTCACCGTTTTGGGAGTAAGGTGATGAAATCATTTACACAAAGTATAGCGCTTCTCTGGGTTCGAACCTACGACCTACAACGCGTAAGTCGCAACAGAAAGCCAATTCTCGTAATTTAAAACGTTCAAAATCTAGTCGCAGTCTCATCTCGGCGACAAACATATGAAAATGTAGGGAACTTAGAGGTATTTTTCACAGATTGAGACTGAGATCAGAGTGTGAACGTTCTTAAAATTACGAGAATTGCGCCTCTGGTAACGAGCATATTACTAACTTCACGGCATTTACCAATCATTCCTCAGCCTTACTAATTAACATTAAACGCTTAAAAAGCAAACGAGCATAAAAAGCAATTTAATCTCATTCCCAATTACCTACACCTAATTATTCACAAGAACAGGAATTTAAACACGTATGATGAGACTATGACACTTGATACCTTCATAATGTAGCGCATAATTATTATTGGTAAGTGGTTATCATAGATACCCGAGTTATATACCTATTCGTTAAGTGTAGGTAATACGACCTCAAACTGAGAAACAAGAAAGGATTTATGCCCGTTTTCACTAACTGTAGGCGACACATAAAGGCTCCTGCAGACAGTTGTTCGAGACGCGACTTCATCAAAACAGTTTCTATGAAAACTTCATGAAATTGTTCTACCAGAATCGCGTCGCACCGTCGCATCGCGCCTGTCTGCGGGAGCCTTAATTCATTCTTAAAAAAAAAATCCTCCTGTTTATCTTTTCTTAAATAAAAGCTCGCTGTTGGATTTTCAATGTTCAGCCCTGATCCGAGCGCTAAATCTAACAGCGCGCTTTCATCATCATCCACAGCCCGACTTCACCCACTACAGAACACCTCTTTTCACGTACCAATCTCCACGCTCCTGTGCCAGCCTCATCCAGATTCTACCCGCGATGGTAACAATGACGTCCTTCTATCTCGCCGCCGGACGACCGACACTTCGTCTCCCAGTCCTTGGACGCCACTCGGTCACTGCCTTACTCCACCTGTCATCACTGCGCCTTGCCAGGTGTCCTGCCCAACTCCAACGCATTTTAAACCGTAAAAAGAAAACCTTGCCTGTTTGCATACACGCATTAATAATAGGTATAGATATGGTCAAAGCTTTCCTTGCAAAATCTCTCACAGCGAGTGTCAAAGTCAAAGCATTTATTTCAAAATTTTCAAATAGGCACATAAAAGGTACTTTTGAACGTCAACGTTTGCTTCCCTTGAGCCTCAAGGCATGTCAAGGATAAAAGTATAATAGACCCACCGAAATCAAAACGGTCTTTAGGCTATACTGCCGTCATAAGGAAAAAGGGCATAACTAACATTTTTTCCGAAATTGTACAAATAATATTAGCAGATGGGCCTTTTTTTCTGATTCAGAATATGTATAGAACTCAATTTCGGAAAAAATGTTAGTTATGCCCTTTTTCCTTATGACGGCAGTATATGGATCAAAAGTTATGTTATGTTAAGTTATGGACCAGACAGACCAGTCATGACATTACACTTTTATTCCCCGGGGTGAATGTGTAGGGAGGGAAGTATGTTGTAGCACCCACACAGTTGGCACACAGGTGAGCCTGATGCCATCATTGCATAGAATAATCAGACTATAATGTTCCCACTGCTGGGACACAGGCCTCCAAACCTACGACCTATATAACTCGCCACCGTTACCACTGGACCACCTCTGCCGATGCCATCAACTGGGCACAAATCCAGACTTTCTTTTCCAAAACATAACTAGGCGACTTTCGAGAACCTTATAAGATATCTGGAAGATGAAAAGTATCACGACAGCATCCTAACGTCCGATCACAGATCTAGTAAATAATCTTGTCGCATAAGTATAATCAACCTACATAATTATAATGTTCCCACTGCCCCTGCCGCTGCTGCGACACAGGCCTCATCTCTTCGAGAGGGAGTGGGCTGTAATCTATCACGCGGGCCCAGTGCCGGTTGGTTGATGTCACATGTCTTCGAATTTTTGGTTCTAGGACATGTCGGTTTCCACTGGGCCACCACTGCTCTCCTCAATTGCAATGCATCGCTCAATTAACTGTTGATATTTACATAATGTGAGTGCAACGCTTAGGAGACTGTAAGCTAGTCAGAAAGAGTCAAGTATACAGGCAAAAACAACATGGTTCTTTTTTAAACCTTTTTATACCAGGACCTACACCGTTATTCTGTGTGTCACACAGAATAACGATGTTAAAGACTTGGCTACTCAACACACACACAATGTAGATTAAAATTAAGTAGTTGCAAGATAGCTGCCTATATAGCTAGCTACTTATCTTTGTTGCTGTACCTACTACAGCGTCAGGCGCTCACACACTTTTTCCTTGCTGTGAAAAATTTCGGTTTATTCGTTGTGTCTAGGTACGGTCGTCAGTGTTGTATGGATCACTATGGAAGCTTGTTGACTGACACGTTTTTTCGAGTCCGCGTTTCATTGGTCAGTTTCCCTCAGTCGTCAGTTTTCTAGGGCGCGGTATACACGCCGTACCGTAAAGAAACCGTGCCGTGTACAAAGGACCTTATTAGCATTTAGACGGAGTGCGTTTAGCAGGACGCAATCAATCAACACCCTCAGATTTAGCAATGCTAATTGAATGATCGCTTTTTATTATATGCTGACAGGGAAGTGAATGTAATGGGGAAGGTAAGGACATGGAAATATAGGTCATTGGAGATATTCAAAGATGTTTGAAGTAAAAAGAGACGTTTTAAGAGAAGAACTGACATGAAGAAGGTTGTAAGGACAAAACTTGACACGAGAAGGTCTAAAGATTCTCAACATAAAAATAAAAGAACTTCGTTTTTTGTGGACAGGATAATATGAATTCAAATTTGTTAGTTATAGCGGCAATCCTACCATTTGGTTCAAATAGGTTTTTATTTTTATTATTTTATAAGATTATTTTATACTAGCTGTGCCCGCGACTTCGTTCACTTGCATGTCGGAAAACAAATTGGATTTCATGGATTTAATTTTTTTTCTAACCCTAATTCTTTTTCTATAATAAAAGCCGAAGTTACTCCTTATAACATTAAGCTATCTGCCATTGAAAGTCCCGTCAATATCGGTCCAGCCTTTTCGGAGATTAGCCAGAACAAACAGACAGGCAAAAATTTTTTTTTGTAAGGGATTGTTCCCATCCTGGTAACGCGTTCCAATGTATGGCGCTAATATGAAGTTACATAGTCGTGACGTCACTTCTGTGTACATCGCGTTTGTGTGTGTGTGTGTGTAGCTTTTGCCCGCGGCTTCGCTCGCGTTAAGTATTATTATTAATTAGGTATATTTTTTGCGGCTTTACTTTTGTTTAGCGTTAATTTTTACTTTTTAATTTTTCCATTAGGTACTGATAGTTCAAACTAATACATTTACCCCTTTATTCATAAACGTTGCTTAAAGTTAAGTAGTGATTAGCGACTGTTTAACCATACATTTTTGACGTTTGAACGTCACTTAACTTTAATCATGGTTTATAAATAAACCCCTTACATCCTCCATCATCCCTTATTTTATTCCCATGGGGGTTGAATTTATCAAAATCCTATTTAAGCGGACGTCTTCATCATAGTAGCTCCAATATTTAATTTCAGTTCAATCAGTCGAAAATCTAAGAAGATTTATACAAACTTTCATCCCCTATTTTATCCCCTTGGGGGTAAAATTTATCAAAACCCTTTCTTAGCGGATGCCTACGTCATAAAATCTACCTGCATGCCAAATTTCAGCCCGATCCCTCCAGTGGTTTGGGCTGTGCGTTGATAGATCACTATGTCAGTCAGTCAATCAGTCAGTCACCTTTGAGTTTTATATATTTAGAGATATATTTAGATTTTGTGAATGTTAGAACGTTGCAGGCCTTGTAGACATTTGGCCTTGTAGATTTGCAGACCATTTTCTATTTTATTAAGTACCTGGTACTTGTTGACAGGCCTACACTGTCCTCCCACAGCCATTTTTTTTTTTTAAAGAGTAACCGTGGAGGTTCTTACCAGCTCTTTTCCACAGGAAACGACCAATTGGAACCGTGCACCTAGTTTCTGACGTTTCATAAGTGCCCATGTAGGTTTATGTGAAATATAATATTTTGATTTTGCTTCTGTGATTATAAGTAATTGCACTTATCTTGATGTTTATTGTAGACCTAATTAATTTACCAAATACTTAATATTCTAGTTATCCGTAATATCCGTAGCCATTTCAACTATTCAAATACCGCCCCCCCCCCCCCTCCCCCCTACTTACCGACCCCGATATAACCGAGGTACCTAAGTAAATATTTCATAAACCACGCGTATATTGAAAACGGCAGACGTGAAAAATGTATAATCGCCGCTATGTCTGGTAAAATTTAATATTCTCTCGTTCTAGACGGATCCCATATGCATCGGGATCCAATATCGCGAGTCGGTAGCTAATGCGGCTCAGCTGTAAACAGATTACAGGGTGGGACTAAAATACGCCAAGTATCCGATATCAAGCACAACTTGAGCCGACAAGTACTCGACACCTCGCTTTTGATCTTTATTTTGTGTTAAAAAGGTGAAGTAGGTAGGTACCTACCGCACGACCGTATCAAGTTCACGATGGACCTTTGTTGTTGTTTACTGTTGTTTACCTATAATTTTGAGGAAGTTGGTTTACTAAACACGTTGTAACCTTCCATATCGTATGTCTTCGTGGTTTACTGAAATTAAACTCTTTATTTTAGCTGTCAAATTTAGTGGTAAACTGTTAATAATTTGGAATCCACTAAATCTGCTCTTATAAAGTCAATTTTTTATTAAATAAGATCTCTACAAAGAATAAAAACGTAGTCCCTTACCAGAAGTGTTAAATGTCTATTTAACCGCCGCACAAAGACAAAGAGCGAATTAATCCACCGTTCGGCAGTCATTAGGCGCTCGCCTTTCACTGGAGACAATAGAATTACCATAAGAGCGCGAAAATAGCAGCGGTTCATCCAATTAGTTCACAGGTAGGCACTCAGAGTCGTCGACTCGTCGAACTACCTCCTAAATCTAATTAGGTAATTGAAATCATTGGGCGATGCGTTGTGAGCGCAGAGCGGCAACAGTGCACGCTGCATCACCAATTAGCTCGCTCGGAGATCGCTCGCTGGATGCGGCGCACAGTGTTCCAAAAACCCTTCGTACCAGACATTTTTAGTGAATTACAAAATGACAGGCGTTTGGAGTTAGGTAATATTTAGAAGTCAATAACTAAGATATCCCACGGAATTAACATCAGATTTTTTTTGTAATAATATATGCAAGATTTATCACATTTTAAATTGATTTGTGGGTGCTATCTATGTGAAATAATAAATTAAAAGTGTGAAGTGTTTTTTATTTCTCACCATTTTTTTGGCTTACATTTTGGAAAACCAATAAAATTAAATAATTGGTGTTTCAATTGAATAATAAAATGACACTGATGAAAGCATAATTTTGTTTACAGTTTCCGATGAAAATCAAAAATTGTACTTTCTAAGTATCTATGGAAAATCGATCAACTTTGAAAGAAGTTTTCTCCAAAACTATAAAGAATTACCACTCGGAAGTTTTTATCCTGTATTTAGAATCATGAAACGCATCAATTTCTAAGCTTCACTAAAAATGTCTGGTTCGAAGTTTTTTTGGAACACTGTGCGGCGTTTGCACATAAGCCTCTATTTCCAAGTGACGGAACGCTGAACATGTGACTTGAGTCGATCGTCTAATTTAGCCAAATGTTCTGAGCGTCGTGTTCTGTAACATCACGGTATGTGGTGTTAGCGAGGTATTCTATCTATGAACTGTTCATCTTATATCGATAGATAGGTACCTACACGTGCAGTATTCTCTGGATAGCGGACGTATTGTAATAAATTCAAAATATTAATTGACCCGCACTGGGCCCGCGTGGTGGATTACGGCCCACTCCCTCTCACTGAGAGGAGGCCTGTGTCTCAGCAGTGGGAACATTATAGGCTGATTATGTATGTATGTGTTATGTTATGTATTAATTGACATTTCTATCATTTCACTGTTCTTACTCAGAAGTGTATGCTTGCTGCCTCAAACTTAGGAAAGTATTCAAGATGCCGTGGTTAGCTAATACTTATCTGAAAACCTAACTGGAAAATTTATACGTTATCGTAGCGACTCCTAGAACCACCTAAACATAAAAGGGACCAACATCTTATGCCTCATACAAAAAAGAAATGTATCGAATGATTTATTGAGAAACATCTGTAGGATTAGAACCTAATCCAGTGACTCAACGCAATATTTAAATCTACATAGTAGCTGCATATCTTATCCATATGATTCGCAGCCGTCAATAGTCCATTATCAGATGTAACCATGAACCCGCGAATAAACCAATAAGGAAAAACCGGTGAATAGGTACTCATTCGTTCGTCTTACGAGATATTGGTTCAACCTACGGTAATCAATGGTGCCGATTCCCTTGTTCACAAACTAAACTAAATTTAAGTTCAGTGCATATTTTTCTTTGTTATTGAAATAACTGAAAACCTGTAGGTATGAACAACTTAAAACGGATAATAGTGGCCACTTATATCCGTTTTAGTGATTATAATAAAACTAAACAATGTAAAACTACCGTTTGTAATAATATTAACGTATAATCTTGTGGAGCAAAACTTAACGTGCTTATTTTCTGCAATTTCATTCTAAAATAAAAGAAATAACCAAAAAAACGATGAGGGCGCCACTGTGCGGTCGGCGCCGTCTTAATTTTATGATAACATTAATTATTAGATCAAACAAAAAGTTTTTTACATCGTTTAGGACATTGTTTGGTACGAGAATCGAAAACTGAAAAAATACGTTCCTTCAATATAGATACTTACTTCATGTTAACCCCTTGTTTGACCAGTTAGCCTGAATATAGGTAATAATGTCCCTAATATATTCAACGTAAATGAGCAAATCAAACGTTTATTAGTATTACAAATTAGTTTATGTAATCAAATATGCACGTGGATTGGATTCTGGTAATTATTTGTAATGTACCTACCTAGTACATATTCGGGTTGTATCTACGTATATTTGTGATGGGAACTATAGGCCGACCGCTTAACTGAGACGTTGCCTGAGGTAGCAGCGCGGTGCGGGAGGGGTGTGGTGACGTGATGCGAGAGCTCAGTGATTCGTTAACTTGTGACACCTATCACCCCCAGGGGCCCCAGGCAACGTCTCAGTTAAGCGGTCGGCCTATAGCTGGAATGAAATGATAGTCATTTCACTGTAAATTCCCATTAATTAACATTGGACCATAGCGGTAGCTTTATTCGCTACAGCCTCATTTGCCTTGCTATAGGATACCAACCTATAGGTAAATAATTGGCATAGGGATTTATGATCACTAATATTGTTATTCACTAAGGATGTATACTGTCGTCTACATTCCAGAAGGTCAGTTGCCTGCTGTCCAGAGACAATAAAACTGAGTTTATCGGCAGGCCTTGAAAAATTTAGAAGGCAATGTGGATGTACTAGTAAAAACTATGGGGGAACACGGCAGATGGTCGAAACAATGGAGGAAGTCAAGTCCTCTATATTCCTGGCGATTCGTTTTTTGAATATTAGGTAAGTATACACATTTAAAGTGGTTATAACTTTCCACACCAAAATATTTGCCGCAAGAAACAAGAACTCCGAAAGCCATGGAAAGAATTCCGGAGCAGCACCGGTCCCGTCCAAAGTGTCGCAGAAATTTCGCAGCGCCCCAAACAATCCCGACGCGAAACTCCGCTAAACCCTTATTTAAGAAGCAGAACTAAACACGGGCAGAAAATAAAATGCACACAACAGAATAAGAACTAAACGAAAACAGTGATCGTCCAATTCCGTAATGTAACGAACCAAAATAACAAATCACAGTGATCATTCGGTTTCGGAGCTAATTGTTCTGATTCAGGTGAATAATGTTCGGCTTGTTCCGAGCACGTTAATGGTATTAAACTGTGATGGTGGCGTCTACAATTAAACAGGTGATATCTCGCAGACGTTGCCGAAGTACCTACTAGGTGTCACAGAGGTACCGTGACGTAGGTGTTTAGCAACATTGCGAATGAATTAAACGATTAATTCATGTATGGGTAGATGTGTAATTACACAGCTGTAAGCCGGCGAGGTGTTAATTTGTGCAGTTGGGATCAGGCGTGGCAGTCGACGGATCGTTACCGGAAAGCAATGGAGCGGTTCAACGTATTGCTCGTGTTTTTGGCTTGTGTGAGGTGAACTGCAAATCGCAAACAAATTGGGGAATTGGAGCAGATGTTTCTCTATGTGTATAAATTGCATAGTTACAGCTAACAGCGGAATTTATACTGCGCGCTTCACGCTCGTTGACGTGTTGCGCTTTTATAAAAATAAGTACATAAAATAAAAAACTTTTTTACAAAAAAACAACCGACTTCAAAAAAAAAACACTACAAAGTGAAAAATAACTTTAATTTCGGAAGTCGGTGTCGTTGGTTCCACATTTTCGTTTTTTTGACACCGACTTCCGAAATTAAAGTTATTTTTCACTTTGTAGTGTTTTTTTTTTTGAAGTCGGTTGTTTTTTTGTAAAAAAGTTTTTATTTTTCGCTTTTTAGTTGTACCTACCCCATAATACAAATTCATATAACACTACTTGCTATGTGAATATTAGTGACAGGAAGATAAACATCATCAATATAAAGTAAGTGGAAAACAAACGTATTGTTGAAGCTAATTCCAAAACTACCCAAGCAAAGTTCATAAAATGTATATGGGACCACCTCTGAAGCATACCTTATTCATTAATTAGACTAGATGCTGATAATCCTGGCTGCAGCATCAGGCCAAACTTATGTCAACCTTGCATTGAACTTAAAATTTAGTCCTGTTTAAAATGAGCCCAAACACGACTACGGAGCTGTAATTTCAAGGTTTGTACTTTTTCTGATGCTCCTGGCTTCAGCATCAGGTCTCTATGTACTTCGGTGTTCCTCATTAACAGTACGTTTATCCACACATCGAGCCCTTTCCAATGAGCCTAAACACGATATATCTGCTGTTAGTTGTCGAGGAGTTAGGTACTCTGCAGACTATCCTGACTGCAGCATCAGGTGATGACTTGATGATCATGAGACCAAATGTGGCAAATGCCCTATCAAACATCAAAACAATTTACTAAAACAGTCCTTGCCTGTTCGAGTAACTTCTTACTGTTAAGGAGTTATACCTTCCATCATCAGCCCAGCTACCTGAGATGGTGACAACCATACGCAAATACACAAGATACTTCATAAAATATGCGAAAAACAATAAGTGAGCGTATAAAATTTGAGGGTTGCCCTCGATTTCGCTAAGATCCTATCATCAGATCCTAACTTGGTGACAATGGGACCACCTCAGAACTATCTACTTTCGATCAAAAAAAGAATTTTGAAAATCCGTCGACAATTGGCGGAGTATTCGATGAACAAACATACAAAAAAAAAAAAAAAACATACAAACAGCCGAACATAGTACCTCCTCCTTTTTGTGAAGTCGGTAAAAACGGGCAGCTAACAATACGGTGCTCTGCAGATTTTTTATGACTCCCAAACTAACTAGGTACTGAGCTAAAGCCTGAAACCCACTCAGTAGACAACTGACTGATGATAACTGAATCGCACAATATTTTGTGTGATATACCTACAACTACAAACATAATCAGCCTATAATGTTCCCACTGCTGGGACACAGGCCTCTTCTCTTCGCGAGGGAGTGGGTAAATCCACAAAGCGGGCCCAGTACCTACGGGATGGTAGATGTCACATGTCTTCGAATTCTTGGTTCTAGGGCATGCTGGTTTCTCTGCTGGGTCCTCACGATGTTTTCCTTCACAGTTTTGTGAGCAGTGGTGATTAAATAATTCACACAAAGTAAAGCGCCTGTCGGGATTCGAACCTACGACCTACAACACGTAAGTCGCGGCCGTTACCTCTGAGTCACCCTGCTCTCCACTGAGTCACCACTGCTCTCATCTGGGCCACCACTGCTCTATTTATTCTGCTCTATATTTTGTGACAACTCATAGCAAAGAAAAAAATCAAGCTATTCCCAAAAAAACTAGTAGGTACCTTCCTGGAATTTTCAGAATACAGGGATTGAAACTGAACTGAACTGAACTTTGATGTGAACAAGGGGTTCTGGAATACTTAGCTAGATACCAACACCTACCCTCGTACCTACGTAGGTACCAAAAATTTGTGTCAGTTGCAATAACGCTGCTACTCATTTCGTGCGTTTAATAGACAGTGTGCTAAATTCCTTAATTACCTACCTACTCTTATACCTAATCCTAACTTATTTAATTTTAATTTATTTTAATTTTAATAGGTATTATAAATGTGAAAGTACCTAAGTTTGTTTGTTACCTTTTCACGCCTAAACCACTGAACCGGTCATCCTGAAAATTTGCATATACGTTTTCAGGAGTACAGAAACGGACATAGGGTAAAAAAGTGCTGTTTCCGAGGAAAACAACAATACACGTGGCGCCATCTATTATCATAATAACGTTATTGTTGTTTTCCTCGGGAACAGCACTTTTTTACCCTATGTCCGTTTCTGTACTCCTGACCTGACAACGTATATGCAAATTTTCAAAAATTTCAGGATGATCGGTTTAGTGGTTTAGGCGTGAAAAGGTAACAAACAAACTTACTTTTAGTCAGGACAGGATTTCACGCGGACGTAGTCGCGGGCAAAACCTAGTATAATGTATTAGATACTTACCAGCTCTATTGATACCTATTGGGTTTATCACTTTCAGATTTCCCACTTCATACTTTCACAGCGTGATTATCTATCACGCTTCAAGGGATAAACGGTGTACTTATTTTCCAGTGTCTTATCATAATATCATGTCAGTAACAAACGCCGTTATCACTATCACGCGCGTTACGCGTAGGTAGGTACCTTGTCGTTAATCTAACGCATTTATCTTACGCCGACAAGTAACGAACGGATCTGTAAGTACCTACCTAGATAAGTATTGGTTACATAGGTAGGTACTATACTTAGTTCATCAAAATCAAAAGTCATTTATTCAAACTAGGCTGAGAATCAGCACTTTTTGAACGTCAAAATTACAAACGACATTCCCCCAAAACGCCCGCCCTTCACCACTTCCTAGTACTTTCGCTGGGGCTTAATTTTTTTGCAATAGGTAAGAACTAAGGTATAATAATGTTAGGTGCCTGTACTAGGATAAACCTGTATCACAGGCGGCATGAGCATACTTTATGATAATAGTAGGAAAATAAAATTCTTACCATTAGAAGTCTTGAAATAATGACATTTAAATAAGTAGATAATTTTATTAATTCATATTTTATTTGTTTGGTTGTTTTGTATAGTGTAGGTACTTACTACTACTAGCTTACTAACTTTTGCCCACGGCTTTACCTGAGTGGAGGTCGAAAATTATCCCCCGGGAACGTACTACCGGGATAAAAAAAATCTACCTGTGTCCTAACTTAAATTAGGTCATGTTCTACCTCAATGCCACATATCATCACAATCCATTCGCAGTTAACGAGTGAAAAGTTAACAGACAGACAGGCAGACAAGCAGAATATTAGTATGGAAGTGTTTTAGATGATGATAACAAGGAAGTGTTTTCACATAGGCCTTCGGCGTTTCTGATTCTAAGTACCTACGTGCTATCAATCGAGTACAGATGGTTGATAGGCGTTAATACTTGACTTTTTGTTTGGAAATGGCTTTTAAAATTATGTAGGTTTATTACCTAGCTAAAATATCGGCTGATTGATTTATTGAATAAAGCAACGACGACGTCGGCGTACAATAGAAATTTTATCATTTACCTGAAGTAAGTTAAGTACTTGCGTGTTCCCGGACCTACCTGAATCTTTATTACCCGAATACGGCGAAGCAAAAAGGAGGGTTATGATTTTTACCGGTATGTATGTAGGTATGTTCATGTGTTCCCTCATAACTTCCTAAATTACCTACTTATCATAATTTGACAAATGAGGTACCGTTGGAAGCGTCTTGATCTTCCGTTGGTTACAGGCTATGTGACGTGATAGAAGTGTTTGTGAGGATATCCGTTGTCTTGTGCCGCCTACCCTAACAAAACAATACATTCTAACAGTAGTAAGCGATCATAAGCTTTAGGGCAGTGGCATATGACCACGGCTATCCTCTGAACCTGAATATCACTATGAATATGTATTAAATACTTACATTAAAATATTATTAGATACGTATATTATGTTGTTTATTTTAGTAGGTAGACGATCTATATTAAATACCTAGGTACTTTGTACATAACAATTTCAGATGAAATTAATTTCTTGTTTCATACTTTTTAGTGTGATTTTTCGGAAGTCGGGTAACATTTCAAAAAAGTCTCCAATATTTTTAACATTAAGTTGTCTTCAGGCCTCAGGATTCTTAAAAATATCCGGCTCAACGGGACCGACAGATGTCGGGACAGGCGTGATCGCTGAACGCGAAGTGTGCAAGGAGGGTGTATGCCTATCCAGGTTCATCCCGGGTAGATCTCTGCCAGTCCAGGTGCCACAGACGTCCTGCACCGATAGGGTCCGGGTATCTTCGTGAATGTCCTGACATCTTGACGGTAGATATAGAAATAATAATCAATTTTTGACAAAATAATACACAAGCATCATCATTCTTTAACACTGAACAAATAAATAAAAACGCAAATGTGATGAGTTTTATTAATTTATTTAATTATTGATTATTCTTAACAACATTGTCCATTTCGGGTCAAAATACTATTAATAAATGCCCTTATATTATGTATATAATAATATATGCCTGTAAAAATTCAATAAATTCACAACAAAATCCTCATATATAGCATACCTACACACACACTTCGAGAAATCGAGAGCTGTGGTGAGTTGGTGACCCTGTGATGAGTTGATGACCCAGTAGTACTAACGGCAGTGACTTAAGAGTTGTAGGTCGTAGGTTCGAACCCAGACAGGCGCTTTACTTTATGTAAATTATTTAATCACCACTGCTCTCAAAACGGTGAATGATAACATTTTAAGGAAACCGGCATATCTTAGAACCAAAAATTCGAAGACGTGACATCTACCAACCCGCAGTGGGCCTACGTGGTGGATTACAGCCCATTCCCTCTCACAGAGAGGAGGCCTGTGTCCCAGTAATGGGAACCTTATGGGCTGATTATGCTTATGCTACACACTCAAATCTGGGATATCAATGTGGCTATACAAATATTATTTTCGGGTTATTCCACAATTCCCCATTGCGAATCCCCATTGAAGCCTCATAGAGTACTTAATGGGGATTTGTGGACAAAAAGTTCACAAATCCCCATTGGTTTAAAATTAAAATACAGACCACATTAAATTATAACCATGAAGTCTTAATTTCTTATGGAGGTTAGGACTCATTGATAATTTTAATATTCCTAATTCCATTAGAAATAAAGGCTTCATGGTTTTATTATATGTTGTTTGTATTTTAATTTTGAACCAATGTCCACAAATCCCCCTATCCCCATTACCTATGCTCTATGTATTATGCATTATACTCTATGGGGATTTCTGGAATAACCCATTATTTTTTACCAATTACTTACTTTAAGATGACTAGTGTTTTTGACAATATTTACACGAATGCAATAACAATTAACAGTTTAATCTTAAAGCTAAAGAATGTTCAACAATCATATTTATATCATTCCTTGTCGCCAGACGCCATTGCTGTTTCTTTTTGTGCATCCATCAGGAATGTTTGGATTTCAAAGTAGATCTTCTGAAGCATGAATAATCTTGGCTTTGTGTACTGAAACAAACAAAAATAAACATTTAAATATTAAGGTTCTAAAGAAGAAACATGGTGTTTGCCAGGTTCGAAAGAAACAACTTATTATATCATAATTATGTCAATATGCTACTTAATTTCTTTTTTCAACAAAATATTCCTATTACCTTTTTTTTATCCTATTATCTTTTTTCAACAAAATATTGAATTACATTAATGTGTGTGTATAGGAGCTCTCGGTACCGTCCGAGACAATGGCGAAGTCGGAAGTGTGTGTGTATTACGTATCCACGCACACAGACACACTTGGTAACCACAAGTAAAGATCACGTCGCATCGTGACATAAAAATACTGGAAAACCAACTTTTAGGTATATACTTTATACTTATTATACCCACTCGCCATCACAGCACAAATGGGTAAGGCCGTGTAAAATTGTACAATTCGTTTTTTTTTTTGTCCGAAGAAAGTATGTGTTAATAGCTCATTAAATACCGTCCTGACATCGATAATATTGTGGCAACTGATTATATGAATCATGAATTAATAGTGATCATCGTTAAATTTATCATACCATGCAATTTACTATTTCTTTTTGTATTTTTAAAAGTTGTAATTTTTTCTTCCCATACAAAATAGCAATGTCCCAAATACATCTCTTGGGTATTATGTATAAAAAATTTGGAAAAAAATGTCTTCTAGCGCTAAGAAGTAGCTTTTAATGAATTTATTACTAATTTTCCTCTATAACGCTCGTATTTTCTTAATTTAACTATGTTTCTATAAAATTTTATTTGAACATAAATATGTGTCCCGGATTTTCATGTCGCAAGCGTTACGCTAAGAGAGTTACTAAATACTGGCTAAATATGCGTGTATCCAAAGCCGAATAAGATTTCTTAGCACGGCAGTACTGATGCACATTATGTCAGAATGTAAAAAACAAAAAAATCGTCCAATCGTCCACTTGATCCGGATTTTTCTGTGTGTTGAACGAGTTGTCCCAGGTTATTTTGTGGCGTTAAAATACCAATTTCGAGGTTCATATTGCATATTTGCATTATTTTTATGCGTTCCGCTCATAGCTACATTATTACTTTAAAGAAATAGCTTGGGCTGTGGTAGTAATCTGCTTTTTTATAAGAGATACTAGATTTTTAGTTTAGCTTCGCAACATTTTTCTGTCGCGAGTGATACCGAACGTTACTAGGAGAGTTACGTAACACTCGGGACATAATTTAGGCAGAGTTTACATTCAGGGAAGAATTATTCACGAGAGATTTTTAGAATTGAACCAACTTTTTGCTTATTATATACATTGTTTTTTTTTTCATGATAAATGATTAATTTTGACCTGCTAGAGGTTTTTGACTGAACGAAAAGGACACAAGCTCATAAAAATACACTTATTTTAATTTATATGTACAGACGCCAGCACATCAACCTACTACAATCTGTCAGATTTCTGTAATAGATTTTCAACTTTATCGCTAAAGCATAAGGTTCAAGATTGATTGGGAAAATTTGACTTGTGTGTGCACGGTGTTTGTGTGCGTGCGACTAGACGTATGCTATGCAATAGCTTTACCGCGGCAGTCCCCGAGTGCCACACGTATTTTTTTTAAATAACCATCGAAATTAATGTTCTACTTTAGTAACCAGTGAAGAACGTGTCAAAAAAAACGAATTCAACAACTTAGGTTGATTGCTGAATTAGTTTATTACATTGTAGACCTAGCTTTAGATGGGTCGCGAGCGTTACTGCGTTACCGTGTGTTACTAATTGATTAATGTCTTAAGAGTTACTATGTACATAATTAGACGGCCTTACCGAAATATGTGCACACACACATATTCAGTCATATCAACTGTACTTCACCAAATAAAATGTCAGTTGCAGTCAGCCTGGTAGCTGCCTAAACATCTACCCCCTTACGAATAAATGTTGTATAGCATCTGTATAGTTACACAACATTTTGTCTTCTTCTTTCGAATGTCAAATTACTGATGACTGAAAGAGAGAAATCGATGTGTAACTATTCATCCTATATAATTCGTTTATTAGTAAGGGGGCTAGAATTCATTTAATTATAGCCCAAAATAGTCAATTTACCTTAAAGAGTGGAACCAGATTAACAGAATCTGGATTAACTTCCTTTTTCAACACCGTGAGATAGTATAAAACACGATTCTGAAAACAAATGTGACATAACATTGAATCCATACTAATATTATAAATGTGAAAGTGTGTCTGTCTGTCTGTTACCTCTTCACGCTTAAATCGCTGAACCGATTTAGATGAAATTTGGTATAGAGATAGTTTGAGTCCTGAGAAAGGACATAGGATAGTTTTTATCCCGATATTCCCACGGGATCGAAACTTGGGCGCTGCTGGTATAATATATAATACAATACAAGAAAACACTGAACAGTGACATCACAAATTGGGACACTACTTTCCTAACAACTAAAATAACACAACATGTCATAACGTCTGTATTCCCAGAAGGGTTAGGCATAGGTCTACCTGTACACATTCACTTAAATGTTTATGGCTGTACTGCTCAAAAGCATTTGTCGGAGGAGTGTTTTCAAATACAGTTTGTCATCCAATTGCATGTATAGTCATTTTATCATGTGTACAGTCAATCAGGTGGCCCACAAGCTTGGAATCTCACTCAGTTCTGTTAAAAAAAAACAATTTTTCTGTTACTTACCATTTTAATAACTTCATTTATAATAACATCATCAATATTGGACCAGTCCACAAAGGTATCTTCTCTGCCCCACACATACTTTATTGTACTTTGAATACACACTGTTGGAATGATCAGAAGAGTTTCTGAAAATATGAATATTATGATCTTAAATGAAACAGTGAGGTGGGATCATGGCAGACCACATAGGAGATGGCAGGAACAAGCTGGATAGGTTCCGTCAAAACTGTAAGAAAGACGCACGGACATGTGAAAGATAGAAGGAGTGACGGGAAGCCTTTGCCCAGGAGTTGGACATTGTAGGCTAAGAAAATAAAAAAAAGACCTTAGATAATTGTGAGCTTTCAGTATATTACAAAGTTGCTAATCTTTAGCATAGGAATTATGTATCAGATTTTTAAACTATGTGGAACATATGATAAATGATATACAAACCCGACTGAACACTGTGTGTGAACCAAAAGTACACTAGGAATGATAACGAAATAATTATAACTAATATTGCTGTTAGACTTATACGAACATAGAAGAATGCTATCAAATTAAATATGATAGCAAGGAAAACTGATGCTTTAGCTCCTAATCGTGAACTACCGCTGTTCACATTTTTGAATGTAATTGTAAATTGTCTTGATTTCGGCGAGGTTTGCCTTTTATAAACATTTAGCGTCAGTTTTATTCCATTCACATTTTCATATTCTAAAGATGTGTAAGGATTTTGATCAGCCATATTTCAGTTAATGAACTGAGGCAGTTTTTTTTTGTTTCTATTATTTGTAAACAAAAACTCAATCACTGGCTGTGTTTATTTATGTATGTATTTTTCTGAAGCAATCTAACCCTACGTTCCGAATTGCGTCAAAAGCGATAATATCGCGAATCCGACCAACGCGCAATGTCACAATTATTACTCAATAGCCCTTATATTTTGTGACTATTAAATTTGGTCGGATTCGCGATATAATCGCTTTTAACGCAATTCGGAAGGCGCCCAAGAAGTGTCGACGTCAGGACCTGACAGACAGCACTGAGTTGGGAGTACTATGGAGATGGCATATTCTACTATAGAAATAATAGTTATACAAATATCTGTCATATCGACACACACATGTCAAAAATCGTTTTGTTTCTTTTTAACTAAACAAGAGCTGCATATGAAAAGAGAGACGTCAAATGTTTGTCAAGTTCTAAATTTGGCAACACTTTTGTGTGACGTCAAAATCATTTCTTTGCGTGGTCGGTCGCCATGTTAACTGCCGAGGTTTTTCCTCTATGTTGCCGAGTTTTGTGGTAGATGTGCTGTCAAACGGTTGATTGCTAGTGTTGGGTAAATAGTCGGATGCTTTGAGTTATTATCGATTATAATCCATAAGTGTCCATTAATAGCCTTGCAATGGATGATAATCCTGCTATTATATGATAATCTTGTGTAATAAGGAGGAGTTGTGTGTGTGTTTCGAATTTTTCATTACCTAGTTTTGGTTGTGGTGATTGTTTATACTTTGTCTCAAGCCAAGTTAAACAAAGTATACATTTGCCGATTCGCGATCTCAATGGTTTTTGTATATATTCTGTTAAATATAGTCGAATAGATGACCGCAACTATGTATGTTTTTAGCAATCTAGTATTATTTAAATGCCATTAATGTAATAACAAAAGTAATAATTAATAATCGAAGTTCGACCCGAGTATTAAACCTAGGACTCCACACTTAGCAATCGGTCTTGCGCAAAGAGTAAAGTAACTATAGAGGGAAAGAGTGACAACTCTGTGGTAAAATTTGCATGTATGGAAAGTGCTGCCACCTTGAGTTTGGTGGGTGACCTAAGGCTCTAATAAATATACACATACCTATAGTTAAGCATACTTACTATAAGTAGCGAATCTTTATTATAATGTTTAGGGTCACAATCAGGGTTTAACAAATAACAGTAACAAGTAACAATTTTAACATAATTAGCTGAGATAAACTCGGGATTTCGGGAAGCGCATCAACTTCGGGAAAGCCGGAGTTGCGGAGTTGACAATGATAATGGCGGATGGCCGGCGGCGACAATGACATTTGTTTGACAATTTGACAAACAAGAAAATGGCTGCCAAGTTTTGTTAACCCACCAAACTGCAGATGTCGCTGTCGTCTATGGAAATTGATGACAGTGCTAAGTGTGCCCCCCCTGGTCTTGCGACCGCACTAGACCAACGGGGTAGGAAATAAATAATAATATTTTGTTGCCAGTCACGACATCATAAGTCTCCTGGTCCTGGTTAGTGTGTAAGCTCGTATGAACAATACTCTACACCTGTAGTAAGTAGGTAAATATATTACGAGGATATTGGCCTTCTGATATTGAATGAAGCTTGAGCAAGGTGACAAGTTACAACGTCTTATAAAACCAAGAAACATAAAACACCCACAACTTCTAAAATTCTTGTCACTTCAGCTGCATTACATTACAAGGCTAATTCGAAAAATTTAAATAAATAATAGAAAACAAATTCATGTAGGTTAAATAATGTCGATATCCGCTGCGCATGTTGCTCGCAGTTACAACCCTACGAAAGGCGGCCATCTTAACTGCCCGATTTTTGTAGGTATACACGCTAATTTGGTAGGTATGCCAAGTCCATATTATTTATAGGTCAGTGACAGACAGTGCCATTAAGTGCCAAAGTGTCATTTGTTGATGGTTGGCTGACACTGACAGGTTGACAGACAGAATTTTATTGATGCGTTCCGATAGGCGTTTAGAGTTCTAATAATTTATCAGCTGTGGCATTTATGAACACAGAAATACGTCTCATACATGACTAAAACTGTTCATATATCAACAAAATTAACATCAATTTGTTTACGACTGGAATATCATTGTAATTTGAAACGAACAACAATTCAATTAATAAGATACAATACAACAAAGAAAGTAGATTGATGGGGAAAACACATCATTGAAATCTGGAGCAGTTTTGAACCTACCAACCTTAAAGTTTAGGAAGTCCTCATTACATGCTCTGTGTCCTCAACATGGTACCGTGAGTCGTGACTACTCGCGACCACTGACAGAGTCACGCCGCGCGCCGTCACGACGGAACCTCCAGCAGTAGATTTTATCGGTCTGTGATTTATTTTTTAGTAACTACTAGTTAACTTTTAAAATACAAAATACAGCGGGTTCGCCGTTCGATACCTTTTAATCGCGGCCTAATTTTAGACTCGTGGGTAGTGAGAACTTTGGTTGCAACCACATTATAAACTCGTCGCGTAGCCCAACTAATCTTGATAATATATTTTTTTTTTTTTTATGGTAGGAAATCCTAATGTATTTCTTACTTCTCAATCCGTGTAATGTGACAAGTTTCTTTACGAGTTAATGTGTCGATACCTCTGGGCTCAAAGGTCGTAAAGGACAAAATGCGACTTTTCAGGAGAAGCAAAAAACGAAAAAAAAAAATTTATTTTTACTGTAACATTTTTGTTTCTTGAGCTATTTAAATGAAACCTAGGAAAAAAGTGCTTAGAATTTATAGTATTCTCTAGGGCAGTGTTAAAAAATTACCCTAGTGCTGTATTTACCGAGATAGATTTCCTTTACGACCATAAATTTAAAAATAAATGTCCTTTACACCCTTCAAATTTTCATCCTATGATAATCCTAAGGGCGTAAATGTACTTTACTGCACAAAACTAAAGAAAATAAGGAAATAATCGACAAGTGTAATAATTTTTAGGGTCTTAAGGATCACCCGCTAAGGTATTCTGAAAGGATAAATTAATAATTAAACTTAAGTATTAAATGGATTATGTAATTTTGTATGTATTTATGTGTATACTACTGTATTTTCTTTACAAATATTCATGAAATAACATATTATTATACAAATAAAACGTACATTTGTGTAATCAAATTGAGATCGTTTATTTGTAATTGAACACAAAGCTCTAAATCTTTAAATTATAAATTAATATTTTTAATACGTCCACCAATACTGTTGAGTGTGCCCGCCTGCTGGTTGTGGGTGAATGGGAGTCGGGCCTCTGGCTTGAGGCGCTACCGTCACCCAACATAGGCACACCACATTACGGCTCGTTACATGTTTGCGTCTGGGCGCTCCTTGCGGAGCTCCACATCGCTATCAATGTGGTGAAGCAGTCGACTGCCTCGGACACGGGACACCATTGCCTATCTTGCAGCCAGAGCGCTGGTCAGATGGCACGGCACGCCAGCATTAACAACATTATCCGTCGGGCTCTTGTCACCGCCGCCGGGGTGCCAGCTGTTTTAGAACCCAATGACTTGGCGCGCGACGATGGGAAGAGGCCAGATGGAATGACCATAATGCCTTGGAAGTTGAGTAGGCCTTTGGTGTGGGATGCAACCTGTGTTGACACCCTCGCGCCATCCTATGTTCCTAGCACGGCGGGCTGTGCTGGGGTGGCTGCTGCAGAAGCAGAAAACCTCAAACAGCGCAAATATAACAACCTTATTGGGAGCTATATGCTTGAGCCGTTTGGGGTTGAAACTCTAAGGCCTTGGGGTCCGAGTGCGCATCGAATATTTCGAGACATTGCCAAGCGGTTGGTTGACTCTACGCGTGACCAGAGGGCTGGCCTATTTTTAGCCCAAAGAATAAGCATTGCCATCCAACATGGTAATGCTGCCAGCCTTTTGGACACTTATCCCATTGACAGCGGCCGAATTTTTTTAAATGAGCTCCTGTCTTTTTCTTTTTTTTTTCCTTTCTTTTTATTATACACTTGTATATCATATCTATAAATGTTTTAGTCTTAAATTGTAAAATAGGTTATGTGTTAGAAATAAATAAAAATGTGTCCGACTAGTAAAAAAAAATTAAAGAAGTGAAAATATAATTCTTCTTTAATCAACTTTATACACAGAATCTGTTTGATGAGATGATGAGTAAACACCCCTCTCTCTGAACAGTTGGATGGGGTGGTTTTTTGATCCTGGATCTGAACAGTCATCGTGGCAGCGTCGTACAAACATCTCAATGCCCGCACGCGAGCGCGCGCTCTCTCAATCTTTTTCTCTCTCTCTCGTCTCTCTTCGATGCAGCGCCGGTTAATTCGACATCGTTGCAGAAAGGCCAGAACTGCCCATATTTTGATGGAGTCGAAGGCTTTCTCGTAGTACGCAAATGCACAGTGACTGGTTGTACTAATTCGCGGTATTCTGTATAATTTCCCGAACATAGTCGTGGTATAATATGGTACTGAAGCCTTTTCGAAAACCGCCTCGATCTGTCGATTGGAACTCGACAAATCTCTTGGCGAGACAGCTCGTGACGACCCTCGAGAGCAGCTTGCATACGTGGTTCAGAAATAAGATGGGTCTATAGTTCTTCAGCGAGGATTTTTTGTCACTTTCTTTGTCACAAAAAGTGAAGATTGACCATTTGAGGGTTAACGGCTTTCTAGTTAAAAGACAGCAGCACTATGCAGAAAAAATAAGAAAAAGTCGTAAAGAATTATTATTACAGCTCAAGTGTATCAGGTTGTATATTTAAGTCAAACGTATTGTAAATTAATATCATTTTGTAGGGAGTAGAGCTCATATTGATTTACAAATGTAAGATGTAAAGGACCTACTTACAACACATTTTCTTAGATTATTGTGGTAGTAAAGGACAAGTTTGTTTTTTTATTTTAAATTGTAGGGGTGTACAGGACAATTTGCAAAGACGATGTCCTTTACATCCAAATTTTTGAGGTGACTTATATTAACCACCTAAGGTGGTATAAGACAATTGATATTTTTTATGTATTTTACACCCAAAACTTGTTTTATACTTTGCTTTACTACCAAAATGAGTTCACACTGGTAACTAAGTGTTATTTACATCCATATTTTCGCGGTAAACTTTGCTTAACGTCTCAAATTATGTGGGTCGTAAAGGCATTTTTTTTGCGAATTTCGTAGAACGGAATATACAGATCGATAGAAAATTAAAAACTGAGTATAGCAGTATCAAAAAGTCATTTTCGCCCAAATGTCCTTTACGACCTTTGAGCCCAGAGGTATCGTGTGTTTTCTACATTTTTAATAGGTACTTTTTATATCAAAAGAAAAATTAAACGTGTTCAGTGGCGAAGAGGCATTTTTGTGTTTTCTTTTTTTCGCTACCTACCTACAATCAACAAGATTAACTTTCGTTGTATACACACGACTACACTTCAAGCTATGTATATATTTCCAGTATTAGCTGACCTCGCATTGTATACCTAATCGTTTTTCGTACAATCAGAAGTCAGCTTATGTATAGCTTATTGTGTAATGCACATTTTGTTGCTACCACTGTGGTCGACCTCATATTATTATCAACATAAATTAAGGCCCTAGACAGTAGGTAGCTAAAGTATTATTAAAGAGCGGTTAAATTCTACAATAAATACCGATACCATTCCATTAGAAGGCCTTGAGAATCCATTAAATAATCATGACTTCGTGTTCCATCGTCTGCCAGAACTAAAGGAAACAATAAAAAAATGACAATGTTCGGTCTGTAGGTAACCATAACAACAGCAACTACAAATAAACGTCATAAAGTGTTGGAACTGTCTTTAGCACAGGTCTTTAGTTAATTAAAATAATAATTTCAGCTGAGTACCTAGTTTAATATTTTACATAAAACAGATAAGAGTTATTTGTACCAATGGCACACCTAGACGGTAACGCATGGGTGTTTGACTCCCTTGTAGGATTTCTACACGGTCCTGTGTGGAATGTGCCACTGCAGACTTTTATAGAAGAAAAATCTTTGCGTAAGTATGCTGTAGTTTGGGATCATCATTAGCACACTTTTGCAAAGCATAATATTTACAATCATTAGTTCATTACAGTTAACAGTGTGCCCAGTATATTCATACAAGTGGCAAAGCCGAGAACTAGCATTATGTGAATCGCTGTGTTCATCAAAATGATTATGCTAGTCTAATTTGAATATTTTGTTACAGCCTTTGAGCCGACAGATAATGGAGAAGTGCTTGATAGACCTGAGTACAAGCAAATTCATGATGATTACCGCAACTTAGTAAGTATCTTATGAAATTGACTGCCTACTTAGGGGAATACAGCATAATATATATGCAACAGCTCAGTACCTATTCCTAAATAAGTACTAACGAACGATTGAAAACTTTTTGTTGTTAATCGTTTCTTTCGTATTACATGAAATTACATCTCACCTTCATTGCTTGAAGTGGACCATTACCAGCTTTGAGCTTACTGTTGCAGTTGCCAGCAGGGCGATCAGACTGGCCGCCTGGGCAGAAATTTCCGCCACAAGATTTTCCTAAAAAGCTAACTTGGGTATTTGATCCAGGAGTTTATAACTAGCTTCTGCCATGACTTCTTCCGCGTAAAATTTTTTGTTTCCCCGACCCACCGACACTTTGTTTTCACTTAGCGTTTTTCCTATTTTTGCTTGGCTCCAAAGAGTCCCAGCGTGATGTTAATTAGCCTCTAAAGCTTTCCTCAAGAATTGGACTATCAAATGGAAAAATATTTTTTTCAAATCCAACTGGTAGGTAGGTATAGGTAGGTAGTTCTAGAGATTAGCGTGTTCAAACAAACAAACACACAAAAAAAAAACTCTTCAGCTTTGTTATTAAAATTTAAATAATGTAAGGTAGGTATAATGTATTTTTCATGAATCCAGGTGGACGTGATGTTAGGCTCCTTTATGGACGACATCGGCATCTCGGCCGATCAGTTTGAAGCTGCATGCAAGCTGTCGGCGCGTGATCTAGCCGGATTGCCGGCTCACTTCCATCGGCGCCTCTTCGAACAAATATGGGCCGCCAACGACTACGAAATGTTCGTTAAGATGATGACGCACAAGAACGTAGAGCTGCAATTACAGGTACTTCCCTATATTTGTCGCATGGCTTCGTCTTTGATTGAGTGCATGGGACAAGAGTAGACACAGGAAGAAAGTAATCATTCTACCATAGATATATACATTTCTATGCACTCTACTGTTTCATTTTCAGGCTTTAGAATTGATTGAAAGGCGGTATGGAACAATGGCCCACTTATTTTCTGCAGAATCAGAAAATTTGGATACATCACGAAGCGATGAAAGTGAGGACTGGCCCGATAAGGACGATGTCATGACTGAAATAAAAAAGTAAGTTGACGCTGGTACCAACCCTCGGAGGGCTGTATTTGTAGCCAAATGCTACGGGCCCCCAGCCAGGGGGGGCCCGCGGCCCGAGAGGGGCATAAGCACAAGAGGATCCTAACATAAGTTTATAAAAGCAAACTTTTTTGAAAATGTGCAACAAAGGACATCATTCAGGTTTCGAACATTTTGTAACGTTTTCCCATTGTTCGTCTAATTTTTTGGACAGGACCTCATGCTCAGCAGTAGCGCTTGCGACCACTAGACCAACAAATCAGCAAGATACTAAATTTTGTAGGGGAAAATATGAATTTATTCTGTATGTTTGTTTCTGTTGCATGTATGTATAGTTATTCAATTGTAAATCCGTAATTGGCTGAAAGACTAGCATAAATATTTTACGAAGAAATTTCAGAGCTGTGAATTTTGTGAATAGGTACTTAATAAATAAATCTACGCGGAAGAAGTGCTAGTAAAAAAAATACTATAACGTTGGTTGAGCTTCTTTACACTGAGGGAGGGCCGGGCCCCCCCATCCCTTTAATTTGCCAGGGGCCCCAGACGGTATAGTTACGCCACTGAGACCATGCATGAGTTTAATTTTCGTTATTTCAGATTACAACTAGAAGACTTCGGAGGCAAAGATGAGGTCGTCAACGTTCCACCTGAAGAAGTGGTGGCCGAAAAGCAAACTTTGTTATCAAAACTTCACAGCTTCGAAAAAAAGGAAGAAAATCACATCTTTGAAAAGAAAGAAGAAAATCACATCTTTGAAAAGAAAGAAGAAAATCACATCTTTGAAAAAGAAGAAGATTTTGACATTAAAGATCGTATAGTGACCGAGGCAAAGAAAATTCAAGTTATGGAACCACCAAAACCACCTCCCAAGAAAGTAGAGGTCTGGCCTACCCAAATACTTACCACTTCATACGTGTTCCTTACCAACCCAATACTTGTATCATACTTAGCACTTTGTCACAGGTGAGTGAGGAAGAGATGCTTGCCCGTCAGGAGTATTTGAAGCAGCAGCGGGACAAGTTGTTGGCGCTGAAGAAGCAAGTTCGCGAGCGGCGACTCGGTGCAGTAGACGGTGCAGAATCTGGAGGTACTACCGGTTTATCGGTTGTGGAATAGCTCCAACCTTGACAGTAATTTTTCAATCCGTCGTTATCAAATCAGCAAAGAATGCTCTTTAGTGGGATGAATGTTGTCATGTTGCCTATGCTTTATCAGTTTATCGACAGAAATGGAATCAATAAGGCTTGCTTGCATATTGTAATTTCTTATGTTTGTGCCTCTATCTGTAGGAGGGGAAGGATCTCAGGGCAGCGTGGCCAGGCCTCGGTCGGCCAGAGCTGCACAAGCAGCGTTGGCGGGCGTCACTTCAACCCCGCCCCCCGACGCCATGCAGCTGCGCCGCGCGCTCGCCTCCAAGCTTAAGACTGAAGTTGTCGATATAGCTAATTGATACTCCAGGGTCTACCATACTTAATTAATACGTCAAGCAATGCTTTACTTTTAACTCATAAACTCAAATTAAAAAATATTTATTGAATCTATAAACAAGATTTTATTTATCTTTTGTCTGTAATATTGTGGAATGTATGAAAGAAACAACATGAATTCGTAATTATTACCTTATATTTATATTGCTTACTTAACTAGTGACATCATAATAATAGCATTATCGTAAGCTTATTTATTTTACACAACTTGCCGATAGGTAAATCTATTTTAAATCTGTGTATAAATTAATTTATGATGGTCATCCACCTAGACAGATAAAAAATAGTCATTATTACAGTCTACGCTCACCTATAACTTCGTATTTTAATTAACGAGGAAGTTATTTCAAGGAATATAAGAATCGTATAAATCTAATTGACAGCTCGATGCTTTTAGCCTATTATACACGTGGATGTTGGCAGATTTGAAAATAAAATTATTACATAAAACGTTATATATTTACAATATATTCTGACAAATTCATTCCACGTATGTAATAATTGAATTCGCCTCGCGTTCACTGTGCATTCTGAATAAAAAGCTGGAGTCTTGTTGCACTGATATAGAAGTGTGACCATCATACTTATTAGTTACAATAGTGGCGGTAGCGGACTTTGTAAGATGTAAAATCTTATGACAGAGATCAATAAATTATTTTTCAGATACATATTAAAATTGATATGTATTTTAGAGACGTTACACAAGGTAATTAAAGTGTAAATGTGAAAACCTAGGAAACCAGAGCCGAGAAAATAATTTCGAGAATATTTAAGAAAGTATAGAATCTATGTTTTATTTGTGCTCAGTTCAATGACTTTTGTTAATGTTTGGCATATCGCAGGCACTGCACGTACTGCAGAGTGCAGACATCAGTATCTAAGCTAGTCGCGAACTATTGTGCAGCTAGCGGGCCGGTGAAGGCACTCGATGCTCAGAGTACCGTTAGCTACGGCCTTATCATCACAGTCGCAAGCGCACCTATCTTTGCAACCATTTAATCAAATAATCATGCCGCCAGGAGTTTATAATCGAGAGACAATACAGCTAGATATAAATTATATTATGAACAATGTCTATGACAACTGTTATACACATTTTATATTTAAAATACACTCCACAAGCATTCAATTTAACTAAAAAAATATTAATGTATTATATCAAGCTATGCTTTTAAAATAATATTCAATATGTTTTGATAATATGGCTCCATCGCATCTTGTGTCACACTAGATCAGAAATATTTACATCTCTGAAATATATCTTAAGTTAAACTCGCTACTACAAAAAACTAGGTCTTACGAAAGAATCTATAAGTTAGAATATTTTTGATACCTATGGAAGAGTATTCTGCAAATGCAAAACGATACACTAACGCGTAAGTGTCCAAACACACTATGCCAAAGGTACGCGACCGAAGTTCCGCGGCAGATTTTACTGTTCGCTATAACGCAACGTAATTTCGGCATAGTGTGTTTAGACACTAAGGAAATTAAAAACCCTTGACCAGATTATAGAAATTTGAGCACTGCTACATAATGTATGAGGTTTGTTATTAACATGTTATTGGAAGCCAGTTATAGACGACAACTGAGATCAGTACTGATTATTGTTTATTGTGTAAAATAATGTTTGGACCACTCCGTCACGGTAATATTACTCCGTCTAACTCGTTTCTGGCGACATGTGATTATGCAAAATATTTACTTTATTATAGATAGATGTTTATAATCACCAGATTAAGTGTATTTTACAAAATCTAATATTATTTACAAAATACGAATGATAAAACTAGAGGTTTATAGTAATAAAATAAAATGGATCTTAATCAGATAATTTTATCACATACACATTACTTCCGCAGTGTAAAAAAGCTACAAACGATCGTATATAAGCAAAGATAGGAAACATTTGTTGAAAGTAAAGAAAGATTTAATACTGATTTTATAATTCATTTTCAACGTAGGCAACATAAAGATAGGAGACAGCGAGTGGGATCCATTTCATGACGTTACATCAAATATTAATCTTACTAAAGAGTATAACGCGTAAGAAAAATAAAAAATGTTTTTTTTTTTTGAAAATACAATGCATTAATAAATAAATTTAAAAACATTAACATTATCTCTCTCGTGCCTTCATTCCGTGATTAAATGGATCCGTCACCAACTTCCCAATTACAATCAGGGATTTACAGGAAGGTACACAACTACATTACAATAATCTAGGGATTTCGTATAAATCACTGATGGTTCATAATCACGTGATAACAAGTTGGCGGCAGACGGTATGACTTATAACCAGTCGACCGAACGTGGCGTGATAAACCTTGCCCATATCACAAAATATGTTGCTACATGGATCTTTAAAACGCCAACAGTCCTGCAGCCAACGTGTTATTATAAAATGGTTGCCTTCTAATAAATCAAAACAACATGATAAATCTGGATCCCAAAAAAGTATACTATACAAAATCGAAGAGAATGCAGGTAATCATTTACGACTTTATTTATAAAGTTAAGACAAGCTTTAACGTCGAAAAATGTATGGTTACTTACACTCAAAGTTTAATAATTGCTTAACTTTAAGCGACGTTTGCAAATAAGGAGGGCTAAATAATGAATCGGGCAAAATCATCACTATGCAATGAATCAATGATTGTTTATTATTTTATATCAACTAATAGAAAATAAAAGAGCTGCCAGGGACAGTAAGACCGTAAATGGTAGAAAAAAAACTAAGGACCTATGTACACTTCAGGAAGGTGAACTTACGTCTGTATAAAATATACTAAAATCGTATACCTATTGACATACCGCGGATGTCAAAAACCCAGCACGTCTGCATCTACCTATAACGAGTACACATAGGGCCTGAAGACGCAATTGCTAACAAAGAAATGTTGAAATATTCAGGATCCAGATAAACATGTCCATGTTGACTGTCCAATTTTATCCTTTTTATACGTAAGATGTAGCCTACAGTGGAGCTGGTAACTGGTGAAATAAAGTTACTGAATCTGGGAGTATGCCTAATCATAGGTACTAAAAAATAATAATAATCATTAACTAACAGTTGCTGGGAATTAACTGCCAAACCGCTGTAATGTATTCGAGGTTGTTAGTAGAACCATTAAAGAATTGCTTGTTTAACAATTCTACTTACCACCTTTATCTCGTTCACCTAGCAAGGTTATTAATCATCGACATTTAGGAACTAAGCAGCGTGCTACCCCACCTCAATTATTCCTCTGCAGTATCATTCTTGTTGAGTATTGCTGCTTCTCCTGAAACACCAAACATTGACAACACGCAACTTAGTTTCCAAACGTTAAACTAGAGCATCTTAGAACTTGGCTTCTCCGCAAAATAAAGATGATTATAATTTTCATATATATAATTTATTGTAATCATAATAAATAAATGGGCAGTCAACATGTCGCTCAACACCACTCCTTACAATAATAGTTTTAATTTAGTCTAATTTTGGCTAATTTCCATAGGCGATTGATAAAAAAAAATTGCTAGTCACACTTTGGGAATTCAGTTCAAATAAAATATCTCACCCTTGAAAATTAATAACATTTTAACTACTCACAGTATGCCATAAATGCCCATGCTTTACGCGGCGGTACAGAGAACATTTTATAAATAGGAAGTGCTACTTTATATATAGTAGTTACAATGTTAATATAGTTCATTAATGCGGGTCATGCAAATTTAACAAAAAATAATAAGTCATACAAAACCATTCTCTACTCTCAACAAAGTCGGAGCTTTTAGAATATTTTGTTACAATAAAAACAAATAAGATCACTATCGCAAATATACTACATGCTTAAAACGAGACCTGAGTAATGATTACTGCAAAATAATAATTGGAAAAGTACAAACTGTAATCTCCAAGAAGCTCAACAGAAGGAATGCAAAATATTGAGAGAATAAATAACTCGTTGATCAGACACCACGAATATTATTTCCACAGCTGACTGTCTTTGATGCGCGCGCAGTAGACAAACATTTTCCTAAGTTCTGGCAATAGATTATTCGATGCCAATCTGTTTGTGATACACATAGCGCACTAGTGAGTAACAATTCCACAGCACAGATTATGATTTTAAATGTCTCTAAAAAAAGATTGGTCATGTGATCCTTCATAAACTAAGATTTTTATAAATACGTACATTTTTACATTTTCATATCGCGTTCAGGGTGTTTTTCTTTTTTCTATTATTATTTATTATTAGACGTTTAATTCCCACTCATATTTTCTTTGTACTTTTTGTGATTACAATCCTTGACAAAAGTAACCTAATCGTTAAAATTAGTTCACATTAAATACACCTTGTAACCAATATTTGTTCTACTTTCTGATGCCATCTGAAGTATATAATTACACTACAAAGTATGAAGAACTTCATACACTAACTAACTAAAGTCGAACACTCAAGTGTCAGCACTTCATATGTATTTACAAATAATGGACATAACCCAGCTGCTGGAGGTACTTTACTGTCTAGCGGTTGACTAACGAAAGCAAGTATAAACGACCGATTGTGTCGAATTTAAATGCAATCGGCTGGAAGTCGTGACGAGGGCGAGTTATCGGGACGCAAGGGAGATGGAAGAGCTAGGATGGCAGTGATAGTGAGAACTTAGAATCTAGAAATCACAATATTGCATGTCCTGAACACGAGCATCCAGGTGCTGCCCTGTACCGGTCTCACAGGGAGTAGCGCGGTAGCCTCGGGTCCGAGCCCTCACACCCGACACAGCAACCAACTATCAAATCAAACTACTCTGTTACACTAAAGACGCGAGCGCGGTGTCGGCCGCGCGCACGCTTCTGTGACGCAACAGGTTCGCACCGCGGACAGATACAAATACCACAGCGTACAGTAAAGTTAATCTTACGACATGTTCCATGGTTCACTGGTACACGTGCACAGCGCAGCGAGGCGGGCGGCTCTCTGGTTATATTCCTTGAAACACGCGGAGTGCGGCGCAGCGCACTACGCCAGGCGCGGCCGCTTGGCGTCGCGCTCGTCACCGCCCCCGCCAGCCCCACCGCCCTCCTCCTCCTCGTCCGAGTCGCCGTCGTAGTCCACCAGCCCCTGTCACATACACACTCATGTACTACAAGACTCGCACCAACATAACATTAAACAAGCTCGGGATTTGGCAAAGCAAGATCAAAATGGATTCGAAAATTTGCAGATTGGAATTTAGGCATTACCAAATGTTAACCACTCTGTATGAGATACACAAAGATAAAGCTAATACAGAAAGTACACAAATGACCTACAGTATATTCTGATAAAACATCCACTTAATATTTTTAGAACCAGACCCAGTATTAAGTTTACAATCACTTCAACACACCCAGCCTTTTGTAGCAAATATGCCAATGTAGCCAGACTGGGTTCAGGGAAAATGTTAAGCAATACATAATAAGATATGAATTAGCTTCTCAAATGGCAGAAACAAAGGAGGGGTGGTTATGTTTACATAGTAATATTCAAGGTATTTTGTAAGGAAATACTGCAGATAGACAACTACTAGAACACTGTCGCCATTGTAAACCCCTGTGGAAATCGCACCCACGGAGTAGTAAACAAATGGAGTGGTAATATGCTATCGAATCGAGAAATCTCGAAGCCTGAAATGTGTCTGGGAGAAGAGTATTATTATCAGTCTGATTTTAGGAAGGAATATGCGTATCCCCTCGCTCTATTTACATACTACTCAGTGTGCACATATTCTTGGTAAGTTAAATAACACACCACACAAGAAATTTTAATTGAACCAACACCATGCAAGTCCTTTGTCTCTGATTTGAGATTGCTGACACATCACATGATTCCCAGCGAAGCGAGCAGAGAAGAGGCGTGAGGGAACTAAAAGTTTACCTTATTGAGTAATCTGGGCGAGGATACCTGAACGTCAGTGTGCGTCGGCTTGCTGGGGGATGTGGTGCTTAGGAGAACTCTGCTGGGGCCGTTCACTGTTTCCGTATTCGAGCACACTTTCTTTTCAACTATTTTTCCTGAAACAAATATTAATATTGTAGCAAATAAAACTTGTAGTAGCATTGACAATATTGCTTGCTAAAAAGTGTTCGCACAATGACGTTAAGTATACCATTACCGGTTAAGACCAGATTCATTGAAAGGGTCAAGGTTTACAGATAAGATACAATAATATAAACACACCGATAGCGTCGAGCGCGTGATGCGCGTGCGGATGCGCATGCGTAGTCTGCGCGTCGAGCGGCGCGTCGTCCTCTAACTCGTCGTCGTCGTTGAACCACATCTCTTCCTCGTCGTCCGGCGCGCGCGCCTCGCGTCGGTACCTAGTGCGGAGTAGTGATGGTACCACGGCCTCTGCTACGCCCACGCTGCCGCTTACTGTGGGGAGAATGTTGAGATTAGGTGATGGTCACACTCTAGTAGGTATTTCATAGAATGACTAGATTTTTTTTACCACACCAGATTGTGCTACGTGCCCATACCACCAGCATAGAAAACCAATTAGCCACAAATATTGACTTGAATATTGATTGATTCAAGAGTGGCAGGATGGAGGCAGCATTCTACTAAGTTTAACAATCGATAGATGCTTATATTCCGTAAACTTTTTTATCGCTTGTGCTCAAATCACCAGTATTGGTGTGACTTCTTCCTTGTAATAAATATAATGTAGGTACTGCCTGAGTGCAGGTTCAAGTCTTAAAACTAATAAATATAGAAAAAGGTGTAATTACTTGTAGTCTCACCTCGATCCCTCTCTTTCAACTTGTCCTGGTGTTGATCGTACCGTGTTTTTAAAGCCTTGAATGTCTGTACATATTCAACATCCTCTAAGATCTTTCCATAGTTTTCAACAACATGTGAACAGAGTGACTTGATGTCTTCCAGCTTTATGAACTCAAATAATTCTAGTATCGCAGAGTCTAGTAAGTTGTACCTGGAAATAATTTGTGATGAGCATTAGGTAAACTTCAAAATTGCTTTTGATTGTTCTTATTATGAGCACAGCTAAATTTAGAAATGACTGGATACTGGAATATGTCTTTTAGTGCCAAAAATTTTATCAAATGGATGATCATTTATCAATGTAGATAATCTTGAGAGCACCCGAATGGGTTATATAAGTTAAAAACACTAAATACTTTCTGCGATTTTTTTTACTTACCTGCCATTATTTCTAAGGAAAGCATCTATAACAGGCGCAAAGAGGTTCCCCTTTATAATGTATCTGTTATAGTATTCATCCTTGAGTGCAATGATCTTTCGCATGAACCTGAGCGCGCCCAGCACCAGAAACGTGTGTGTCGACCTCATCAGCACCAGTATGCGACGAAGGAGGTCCTGAAAATATATAATCTGAAATTAGTGACGTAATTTCTGATAGTCTGTAGCATTATTTATATTTTTGTGAACTTCGTCATCATCATGCTTATTAATCAGCCGAAAGACGTCTGTTGCTGCACATAGATCTCATCAAAGCATTGCCACTATGACCCCTCATAAGGTGCTTGCATAAAGTTACATACTTTCTGGTCCCGATTTGTCGGTACCGCACCCTAATTGCGTAACACACAATCACAATTTGTATCATTTTGCAGGATATTGCTAATCCATTGCTTCATATGTTCATAAAATGTATCTGCCCAACAACAAATATAACGCAATGAAAGTTGCTGAACCTTCAAAATGAAAGCCATTGCTACTGGTCGTGTGTTACATAATTACCCCGCAGGTCGTTACTGATAGGTACAGTCAACTCAAGAGTGCCCGGTATGAACAAGTGTGGTCAGTACCAACTAGTTTCAACCTGTTTCTTATATGCAACCACATACAGAATGTATGGAATGATTTTACCCATCATCAATCGGCACCGATCCGTTCCGCCTTCCCTGGGAACCCGCGTCTTTACTTACGCAAGCACCCATACTCATGACTATTTAGTTTGCCAGTTTAGGTTCAATGACATATAAACTTAAATAATACTCAAATAACAGAGATTTTTAATTTATGAAGTTCTCAGATGACTACTCATATAACTATAACTGAGCTGGCAATCGGCCTGAGAACGTCAGCATCAACGAATCTCGTTACATAATTTCCTATCGGAAATAATACAACAATCTTTGGAGCTACATAACGCCAAAAAGAAAAGCGTAAACGTAGTTGTAATTGTAACTAAGTCGGGAAAATTCAGGAAAATGTCAGACTTGGCGGGTTTCGTATGGAAATCATAAAGAGAGGAGCTATTAAATAAAGAGGTGACCTTGTGACGTAATTCAAGGTGTGAATAAAAATGGTTCATTTTACGGACAGTTTTATTTACTGGAACCACCATTATTCATTCAGAGAAATGAAATTGTTGAATAAAAGCTGCATTTCGTCCTGTTCACATGATGCTTAGGAGCAATGCATACAATTCAAAGTATAAAGTGCAAACTTGTTTGACTGACTTGATGATATTTGTTGAAAAACTTGAGCAAGTAATCATACTTTGTCGTATCCTGATTCTATCATTCAAAGATTAAAGCAAAGGAATAAGTTGAACATGTTACAGTATGAAATAAATTATATAAAAATAAACAGTTAGATAATCTTATTTACGTCCTATACAAACAGTATATTCTAATCTATAGTAGGTATGACAGTTTTTGTTTACATTTACTTACATAATTCAATGATAATGAAATGGAAACTTAATAGTCATTAATAGCTAGTGATTATTGCGAAAATTAACCCATTTGCTACTGTGTTTGATGATGTGCACCAGAGGAGCAGCATTTATTCTTGTTCCCTTAAAATAAATGCATTATTTAACAAAGACATAGATTATTCTCTATGCCTAGTGACTCCTATGAAAATTCTATGGTGAATAATTAATAGTTGTGAGGAATATTGCAAGAGACAACAAAGTATGCAAGAAGATTAGTGATCAAAGCATTGGCCGGAACTACTGAATATCTTAGTAAATAAAATACATATGATCTTTTAAAAAACCATCTATACATAAAATGAAAGTCAGTTTTAGTGTCTGTCTCAAAGACCGCATTGTTCTTCTATGCTACGCCACGAATTTTGATGCAGTTTTCACCATCGTTTTTAGAGATTTTATGCCGAAATGTTTATATGAGTACTTCATGATGAAGTTGGAAGCTTAATGTTTGCAAGTTACCATGGTTATTTGCCGTATGCTCTTACCTTATTCAATATGCAGGTCTTTATGTGGTATGTGTGATGCTCAACACAGAAGGCCAGTAGTTCCAGTACAAGCCCTAGTAGCTGCACCGTGTGGTAGTCTTCCTTTAGAGGCTTCTCTCCAGTTGTGTTCTCTAAGAGAGGGGCTACAAATGTGTTATATACATTAGTGTATGAGCTACCTAAGAAGTTTTTTTTGTTAATTGACCTATTTATTAGACAAAAGTTTTGAAATGCTGAGTTTACGCTATAATATTCATAAGTAGTTTTTACATTTGCACTTGTAAAGGGAAACCAGCTTTTTAAGTACTAATGTGAAAACTGGTAATATAAGTATACAGTGTGGCAGGAACATCGATGTGCAACCTGTTACCATGGATTCAGTAAATGATTTTGGATCCCTGTGTTGAAATTTTCCATCAGTTATTAAAAAAAAATTTTGCTGGTCCATACATTTTGACTGCCTAAGTGTTACACGTTTTTAGGAAACAGCTGTTTAACACGTTGACTACCAGACAACAGACAGAATAGGAAATTATTGCACGCAGTAACCGGTAACAGCAGTGGCAGTCAATGACTTAAAAAAAATAAACAATGAAAAATTTTAACACAGGTCAGATTCATGTAATAAATCCATGGTAATAGGTTGTGAGTTGCTGTCCCTGCCACACTGTTATTATGTTATTTAAAAGCTTTGTTTCATCAACTCCCTTTCAAAAGACCAAACAGAATTTATGTTAATCATCGCTGTCAAACAACTCCTACTCTTGCTTGACAGCAATCAATTGACAAGGCGGCCACATTGAAAGTTCTTGTAACAACAAATCAACTTACATTAATAACCCGTTTTCATTGACATGTTTTAAAAGCTAGAATTAAAATTGACTGCATATTTTTATTCATAATATTTGAATTGCTAATTGCATCTCACTGATCCAGTAATATTTATGTATTTTCTAAGCAAAACTGCAAGTGTACATAGTGTATCTCCTTTGTACACTTTTCTAGGAAGGTGTTTAAATAGTCATTTGCACACAATGAGTCATAGAGAGGGTACCTTACCTATTAATGTTTGTATACTGTGTTTGTAGAAGAAATTTAAGAAATCTGCCTTTTCACTCTTGTTGACTGATGCGAGCATGCTCTCAGGATCCAGGAGTATGCGGAGGACTCCCATGAGCTGCACTGCACCACCCAATTCTGGGTCTCTGTCTCGGAGCATCTGCTCTATCACTATATTTAGTAGCATTTGTTCCTTAAAATAAACAAAGTTGGTTATTGCAATAAATTAACATGCAACAAATCACAAAGTAAAAATTAGAATACAACTCAACATACCTCTTCTGTATTGTTAGCTTGCTGTAGTGTATGATCCCTCACTACGGAAGGAGAGAACTCTACAATGTAAGTTAAAATGTCTATAGATGCAGTCTTAGTCTTCTGATCATCTATACTTAGAGTGATTTCTAACGCTGGCAGGATCCCTAGAGACACTAAAGTTTTATAAAAAGCATCCTTGTCTTGAGGTTGCAAGTTTTGTGAAAAATTACAAAATTCCTTTAAAAACAGAACCAAGTCCCGTCTTTTAGGGTCCGGTGTTTTATCATCCATAAGAAGTTTAAACAAATCTGTCAAAAATTTCTCATCTTCCTCTATAAGTTTCACTATTTCTACTTTGTTGAAAAATATAAAACTGGACAATGTGCTTAGCAGATTGTCCTCAAAAACTGTAGGTGTAGGTAAAACAATATCCTGAATATATTGTACTCTGTATGTTTGATGTATTTTAGCTAGCAAATCTTTGTTCTTTATAGGAATGGCCTCACGGAACTTTGCTAGCTCCCGCAAATATTCTCTGTGCTTTTTAGGTGTAGGCAAACTTGGATCATACTCTAGACAGCCCACAACATCGAATATAGTGTCATCAGCAAACATTGTGTCAAACAGTGTGTTTTTGTTGAGAAGAAATATACTTTTAAATATTTCATATAGATGATGCAATCCTTCAATATTTTCAATGTCTTCGCACATGTGGAACAGGTTGAGTAGTTTCTTGATGTAATGTTGTGTCTCTAGAGCTGCTGCTAGCTTGTCCTTGCGTGCTGGTGATACTAGACAACTGTTGACTAGTTCACTGATGTCTTCCAGACGTCCCATTTCACATGCCGGCAGCTCCACAGGCTGTACACTGTCTGACATCTCATCAAATCGCTCATCTTCAGATTCTTCAACTATATCTTGTGTTATTTCAACTGATGGATCTTTTCCTTGTACCTGAAAGTAAATAAATATGTAACACATGCACTTGTATCACATCATAACACAATCAGCCACACATCAATGTCAATACACAGACCTAAGGTAATAATAATAAGTAACTGTTACATTGATATAAGATCAATCCTACAGTATATATGAAGTGATTTACAATGTGAGTAAAAGTCAACTCTAAAAATCTTTCTACCACATCCATTTCCTTTGAGAATGTTAAGTTTCGGAGATTGATATACAAATTAATATCAAACTTGCAAATGGAAAAAGACAATAAACAATATCTATTTACCTGACAAATCTTCTCCCATATTTCATCGCAGCCAGCTTTTTCTTGAAAACTTAATGCTAAATCAAAGTTGTCACCTTCCGACCAGACTATCAACGTGTCCTGTTGCTTTTGATACGCGGTGTCGGGTTGTATCTTACTCTCTAGGAGAAGGGACCCGTCGGACTCTGCGCGCACCAGTAACGAGGTGCCTTTCAGCCTCTCCACGTAACATGACGACACATGTCCTGTTCCTCTGTCATCCCATTGTCGGTCTGCGTTCAGAGCGTAAAGCTTTACTCTTCGTCTCGTGTCTGTCATGATAGTCAGCGCTCTAAACACTATGTACTCAAGTAATGAATCAATTATTATGGCGCTAATCTAATGCACCTCAACACTAAATTACTTAACTCCCATTTGTATAAAAACATGTGCACTTCTGTAACAAAAATAACACAATTTGTAAAGAAATCAGGTTCGTAATTTTCGCGATTGTAATTACCGTAATTACATTCCATCTTGTTCTTCAATCTATGTGAAACACACCTAACTACGACGAGCTTAAACGTAAATCGTGTTTTCATAAACTGATTCGATACGTATTTACGGCAACCACATGAAAACGCTTTTTATATTTTTGTAAAACAATGGAATAATCATTAAAATATCGGAAATCACAAACAAAACAATACAAACTGTAAGCTTTCCCTTACACTTTAAAAACACAAGTATTCAATCAATTAATGATAAAACTCTTCATAAGATGTCGAAAACTCTTTAAAATAATATATTTACCGGAATTATCATTATAGAATCGTCAATTTGACGTACCTTCAAAATAGTACAACATCAAATATCGCCATATTGGATTCACAACAACGCTTCAAAAACGGGGTTCTCAAATCGAAATGTAAAAGGCGCGTTATTCAAAAATCTACAAATTAACTTACTTATTACACTTGTTTTGGAACTATTTAACTTAAGATAAGTATAAAAAAGTTTATTTTTACTCTAGACAGGTAATTATCCTAATATCATCTTGGTAAGATGCTTTTTTTTACTAATATCTAAATAAAAACATTCTTTGAGAATTTTTTTTTTATCAATGTGCCGAATTTTGTGTAGCCAAGACAATAAATTAAACAGCCAAAAATTGGGACAGACTGCTTTTACAACACGAATGAATTTTGAAATTAATATAAAATACAATAAGTCTGCGGTCCCTTGGCCTTGGAGCTATAAAATAATTCAGCAACTTAATCAACGCAATAAAAAAATATGACCATTTTAAGTTAGTTTGCTCTTTCTCAAATAAATGAAACCCACAAAAAATGGTAAGAAGCAAGTTCTTCCTAAACAAGTACAAGTTCCTGTACAATTATTATGGAAAAAATATTATAACATAAAAAAAAAATATTTCGACTACAGACATTTGCAGTTGGAGAATTGACCGTAACGTAAATCGATATACAGGTTTTCAAAGGTTCTTCAATTCCGAAGAAATGTTTAGGCCGTGTCACATGAGTGAAGCTATAGTGAGGTATGATCAGAGTACTTTTATGGCATGAAGAACAGGGTGTAAAATTCACAAAACCTCCATAGAAAAGACTTGTAAATAGCGTTTAGAGGTCTCCTACGACCTACTGATTGATGTTCCGGCACGGAAGCGTATCGAGTGGTTGTGAATGGCTATGCAGGTGGATGTTGTGTCTGGTGCCCACCAGACACAACATCCACCTGCATAATGTTGGCCGTTGATTGATGTCGGGACGTTGTGTATATGCTAGGTATAGTTACTTTACTCTTTGATGCTAGGCTAGTCGCTCGTCACTCGGTAAACTCTGTTTGCACGATGCAGGATTTTTGCATGACGTCAGTGTGATGCGGAGTTCGTATGTGGCGATGAAGATACCTCCACAAAGTTGTGGGGCAGCCGCACAGCTTTGAGACGGAACCCTCAGGGTGCGAGTCCTATTCACAGTTAGCCGTTTTTACCGACTTAATTTTATAAACACTCGCCGACCACTCGCTCACCGATACGAATCGGTGCACCTCTAAACCTTAATTTGTTATCTGTGGCCTTTTGGCTGCCATTTGCTGTGTTCTGTCAGTCATTCTTGATGTTATTGAATAAAGATTTGAGTTTTATTTATTTAAAGCCACAAACTGTTATTTTACCATTAAATAAGTTACAGAAGTGAATGTTTTTTCATTGATCCAGTTTATTATAATTTCAAGAAAAAGATGAGCTTGGGTATTTAACAAGCTATCGTGTGAGATTTGCTTTTCTTAATCTTCGTTTATAAATATTTATTACTTAATTAGTCTTGGTTAAAAATACAGAAATACTTTCATATAGTAATCTAGGCTTGACTATTCAACAGAAATAAGGAAAATAACTGAGAAAATTTGGTTAATTACGAACTTGACATATGTCATTTTGATGTCAATTCAAAGAATCTTTACAATAATAAAGATAGTATTTATTTGTGTTTTTGATATGAATAACATTGAACAAACTGCGTATGTGGATGCTCTCGACATAATAAAACATTTTTTCAATTGCAGTATGAAGCAGTGGGACCAAACTTACTTTTGCACATTTAATAGCAATAAAATTGTTGATATCATTTATTCGTAAAATGAACGCAGTATGTCTTATTTGAGTGCTTCGGAAAATGTGGGGTAAGTTGTAATCAATATAATAAAGCTGTTTTCTCTTAATGTAGCTGTAATGTAACCCACTGGAGGTTCATTCTCGTCCCTAAACAGTGTCTAATGGGTGTAACCCATTCTGTTGTCTCGCTTAATAAAGTTGTATGTTAAAATGTTGCATCTGGTGTGCTAAGATACATAGAATGTTTTGAGTGCCTAGTATAGTTTTCAAGCTACTTATCCTTGTAGCATAACTTTATCTTGACTGCATTACTGTTAAATGAAACATTTTAAATATTATTTGTGGATTCTTAGGGTTTTTCTATGAGAGTTGCATTTGGTACAACATTCATAGGATAGGTACTTAAATCCTTGGCATTGATCCTGATTGTATATTATTATAAGATTTGAATGAAGAATAAAGATTTAACCTCTAAAAAAACGCAATTTTCCTGTAATTTCCTGGATTCCATTGCTGTGCATGCACTGATTCAATAGAAATATTATTCTTAAACACACCTATATAGAAATACTAGCAGCGCCCCGCGGTTTCACTGCCATAAGTGTTGATCCCGTGGGAACATCGGGATAAAAACTATCCTATGTCCTTTTCTGGGACTCAAACTATATCTATATCAAATTTCATTTAAATCACTGCAGCGGTTTAAGCGTGAAGAGGTAACAGACAGATAGACATACTTTCGCATTTATAATATTAGTATGGATGGTGTTCAAATGATGCAGAACTATGTTGACAGTTGTGGTTTCCTAATGCTGAAATATTACTGGTGTGATGAGTGCCACATGCTGTGTGTAGTTTTATATAAATCTTATACAGCATACAGTAATTTCCGGTCTACTGATATAAATGTATTGTAAATAAATGTTATTATTTTTATGCTTTCAGCTTCAGTGGTATTCCACAAAATATATCAGAGGCGAGCTGCGCCACACAGTATAAAATGGCAGTCGAGGGTGTGTCCTCAGGGAGCTGTGGTGAAGTAAACATGTTCCTACACGACAACTCAGGAGATGAGCAGACGTACATACATCTTAATGACAATTTTTACTCTAAATTTAAAATAGATCCCAACGAATTATACACCTTTCATGACTCCGATGTCATTGCTGGGGAAATAACTGTTAGCCACACAGAAGATAATTTTATGTTTTCTGATAATGTTGATATTAAGAGTAAGCTGTTATCAGAGAGCCCAAGTAAAGAGCTTGATCTCATAGGAGCATTCACAAATGGCGATATTAAGGAGGATATCAAGAAGGAGGTGGTATCTAATGGGCACTATCCACCAGTGGCCAAGCCGATTGCAAACTATAAAGACAGTAAGACTACTCATACCAAAGTTTTGAAAATTAAAAGTCAAACTCAGGTGAAGGAGCCTGCACGGTCAGAATCGTTTAGTGAGGCTCGAAGACTGAGTGTTCATAGCCCTAAGGCACAAAGCACTGCCGCCGCCCCCTCCCTAAGTGCGAAAAACAGTATTAATAGTGGTAGTACTACAAATAATGCGAAGCAAACTTCCAAGCAAACAGGTGGTATGGAGACATTTTTAGATGTGTTTAAGAGAGAGCAAGGGTTGGTTGAAAATGCATCTTTACATGTTAAAACTGAGTCGCCAGCACCTCCACCAGCTAAAGTTCCAGTGTCTCCACCGAAGAAAGCTTCATCTGGTAAGTCATTGCCTTTTATTGCAAATAATTTTTATTTTTAACCTTATTTGTAAGTTCAATATTGCGAATTTATAGTTCCTTCCTCCTCTTATGATGTCACACAAATAGCTTACATATTGTTAAACATTCTTATCCCCTTTATTAAATTGAATACATGTTAATTATATTTTAAAATATTAGAATATAAAAAAATATAAAAATATAAAAAAAATATTATTATGTATGTTAATTTTTTTTTTCTGTTAAGAAATAATACAAGTTAATGTAGACAAATAAATGAAAAAAAAAACATTGCTTTGCAAAAAGTTTCATCAACTATCAAGTTATGTGTCGGGCTTCACAAATGATAACTTTATGCAGGTAAGAGTTCTCAAGCGAAGCCCCGCCGTGGCCGTGGGCCGGCGGTGCACGAGGCGTTACAGCGGATACCGGCGGCTAAACGCGCAGTACCGATGCCAAATGACACATGGCACGCGCCGGGCGAAGCGCTGTTTCAATGTGGGCCACTCGGGGACAGGCCGCTGGCGTTCAGACAGATCGAGAGCAGCAGCAGTGATGATGATAATATGCCAGATTTTGGTAAGACATTGTTACAGTACCCACTACACACGAATACTACAGATAAATGATAAATTAATTTATTTCTGTAAGTAGGTTTGCACAAACACTTTTACACGTCAATCATATTTTTAATAAAAACTAGACGCGGTCGGCGTTTTCTATCTGACTATTCTGAGAAGAAAGGTCGAAACAAACTCAGAGGTCACTGTCTCTTTTAAAGTCCAGACATAATCTTGGTCAGGTTATATGAAGACCATGTAGATCAATGTCTGAGATGGTCTTTTGAGGAAAGAACCACACATTGAGTGGACCTGTCCAGTCAGTGCACGCACTTGTCAGAAATCGTGCAGCTCAACTCAGAACTTAAGGAGCTGAACGATTCGACGAACAATACCAAAGATAGATGTGACTCAGGCTGGCTGGACAAATCTTCAAAATTGCTCGCTTTTAACTAGGTCAATAGGGCACTTTATGTGACGGCTAAACACCCTTATTTCAGAATTTGTAACGCTACAGAATCTTAGATAATCGATCGAAAACGTGTCCAGCCATCTTGAAAAACCACTTTTCGCTGGTCTCTCAATCTCGGTATCGGAAGTGATTTTGACGACTTTTTGCATATCAACGGGCGTTACATAAAATTGTAACAGGCATCGAGCTAAAAGCTTTGTGGTACGTACAGCGGTTTAGTAGAAAAATGCAAAAATCTGTGTCCAGCCAGCTTGATTTTACGTATAAAACTTTTGGCTGGCACTTCCGAATCTCAATAACGGGAGCGTTTTCGAATATGGTTACTTTACTAACATTTAGTAACGCAATTTGTAACAGTAATAACGTTTGATTTATGGCGTCACATGTAATGGTTTACGAGAAATCAATAAAAACTTAATGTCCAGCCAGCCTGAAATCAAGCTGGCTGGACACATGTATCTCCGCTGCCTGATGATCTACGACCTTCGAAATGTGTTCAAAATTTTGTACCGGGGACGATAATGATAACCTGAATTTGTAACGGAGAAACTTTGCGTAGTTTCAAAGATATTGATGATTAAAATGTTTTCATATAAACACTGCAGTAGGGTTACCAATCTTGTAGGTTTTATGTAGGACTAAGTATATTTTAAGGTGTTTTCTTTAATGGACGAAAATCCGTGTATTGGTGATACTAATACGAATAACTGTAGTTCACAGTCTGATCTCAGTGTCAATCCGTCAAAAATATCTCTAGTTTCCCTTCATTTTGACAAGTTTTTGACATTTTTTTATCGCCGAGATGAGACTGTGACTAGATTTAGAACGTTTTAAATTACGAGAATTGGCCTTCAGGTATTGTGTCACCCCAAATAGACCACATGTTTTTACTCTTTAGGATAAGGTTTTGATCAACGTTCGTAATAACGTGTTCTGCCGGTGTACCTAATACTTAAATAAATAAAACAGGGCGCATACATCCAACTGACGACACAAATCGTAAAAACTAACAACTTTTGCAAAAAAACATTGTAATTCACGTTAGTTACCAAGGGCACATTACCTATTAACAAAACAACAGTTGTATAAAAAGACAATGGTGCCGATTCTCTTGTCACAAATGCCTCTAAACTAGACTAAAAATCACTAAAATTTAGTTTATTCCTGTCAAACGACGATTTCCTATTCTGAAATTGACTAAAGTGACACAACTTAACTATATTTTAGTTTGACAGCACTAAGATGGCACTGAGTTATTTAATCTATTGAACATGGCAATTTTGCTATTCTGAATTACACGTTTTTCACCTAAAATTTAGATTGTTTAACTAAATCTGACTATTTTTAATCGCGATTAAAAAGGTGTGGAATAAAATTAGTTGTCGTTGAAGAAAAAAATGAATAGAAAGTCACACCAACACCTCGACTTCAGATGCAAAAACAGTACAGTATTTTTTTTTTCTTTTGCTTGTATCTCGAAAATGGTGTGTCCTATCGCAAAAATAATGAAAATTTCGACCCCCTTTATAAAACCCACCCACCCCCTAAAACAACATGTACAGACGCCAGCACATCAACCTACTACAATCTGTCAGATTTCTGTAATAGATTTTCAACTTTATTGCTAAAGCATAAGGTTCAATGTTGATTGGGAAAATTTGACAGTTAGGTGTAGGTTGATGTGCTGGCGTCTGTACCTAGGTAATAATTTTTCATATTTTCCATACAAAAAGTGAAAAATTCCTTAAAAAACACGCCAAGGCTGCCCCCTGCCCGCCTGCGGCTCTAAAAAAAAATCACGGGTAGGGCAAACAAGTACCACGTGTCGACGAGTCACAATTGTCAAATTCGATTTTAGTTGTGTCAAAATTATTTTTAAATTTAGAGAATTTTTCATGCAGAATAGCTGTAAGATTCTCATAGCAAAAAGTAAGGAATTTTAGTGATAGTTTAGTTAGTTTAGTTCGGTGTACAAGAGAATCGGCACCAGTACTTGTCTGAAAGTTTATAACGGTCAGTTACACACAAGTCACACACACAGATTACACACAAAGCAAGTCTCATCATGGCCGCGTTCCGAATCGCACTCATGAGGGCTAAAATCGCTCTTGCTGGTAATTCACAGAAATGGGTTAGTAGTGATTGAATGTTATGAAGTTGCAGCTGGGTATTGTTTATTTAATTATCAGAATAATAATTAAATAAACAATATCGATTTAAAAATTTGAAATCAATAAATTGCGTAAAAAATGTAGTTAAACAAACGTCGGGGGACAAAATAACTGTGAACGGAATGTAATACTTACTTCCATGATAGCTGATGTTGGTGTCTCTATCTATTGCTTAAAGTTGGTACTACTAGGACAACTGGTCGAATCTTAACTCTTATGTATGTTGTCTACCGCAGATTAATTAATAGTTGTCTTACTCTGATTAGTGATAACACTTCGACAAGTACATACAATGCCGACTGTCGAGTTTAGTTCTCACTTTCAGTTACCTAAGATAATGAACTAAACGCGAAATACAAGTGGGCTCTCTTTTGCAGCGCTGGTAGTCAATTATTATTTTGAATTAACACATACTTACGCTTTTTACTGCAGGAAAACCTTTTATTTCCACGGGAAAATCAAATACAAAGCAGGCGTGGCTGCTACCGGCCGATTCGTCGATTAAAAAGAAATCCTTTATTTATGTTAAAATTATGGTCACCTCACAATATTAATGGCAGTTTGTATGGGAAAATTTAAATGATCAATATCTTTGAAACTACGCAAAGTTTCTCCGTTACAAATTCAGGTTATCATTATCGTCCCCGGTACAAAATTTTGAACACATTTCGAAGGTCGTAGATCATCAGGCAGCGGAGATACATGTGTCCAGCCAGCTTGATTTCAGGCTGGCTGGACATTAAGTTTTTATTGATTTCTCGTAAACCCTTACATGTAACGCCATAAATCAAACGTTATTACTGTTACAAATTGCGTTACTAAATGTTAGTAAAGTAACCATATTCGAAAACGCTCCCGTTGTTGAGATTCGGAAGTGCCAGCCAAAAGTTTTATACGTAAATTCAAGCTGGCTGGACACAGATTTTTGCATTTTTCTACTAAACCGCTGTTCGTACCACAAAACTTTTAGCTCGATGCCTGTTACAATTTTATGTAACGCCCGTTGATATGCAAAAAGTCGTCAAAATCACTTCCGTTACCGAGATTGAGAGACCAGCGAAAAGTGGTTTTTCAAGATGGCTGGACACGTTTTCGATCGATTATCTAAGATTCTGTAGCGTTACAAATTCTGAAATAAGGGTGTTTAGCCGTCACATAAAGTGCCCTATTGACCTAGTTAAAAGCGAGCAATTTTGAAGATTTGTCCAGCCAGCCTGAGTCACATAAAGATAGGACATTTGGGTAGGCCACATAAATTTTTCAAACTGCCAGACCATGAAAAAACTTACAGAACAAAGAAAATAATAAAAATCAAAAAAAGTAAAACATAAAATGACCCACATTGTCTTCACATTCAAAATAATTAAAATAATATAATACTTTACAAAGTAAGCAAATGTCATTGTTTATATAAAATTCATTAACATTAACAGTCAATGTGTAATATAAAAAATATTCAAAATGCAAAAATTGGAAGCAGCTCAATCCCAAGCTTTTTTGTCCTCAATATAATCTTTAACAGTATAAAAGGCTTTCTGGCACAACTTACGTTTAATGAATGATTTGAATTTATTAAGGCTTAGATCTTGAACTTGGCTTGGTAGTTTATTGTAAAAGCGTATACATTGGCATCTGAACGAGCCACCTATTTTCTTGAGCCTTGTTGTAGGTACAACAAATTTGTGTTTGTTCCAAGTATTTATATTATGGATATCGCTGTATTTTTTAAACAATTTTATATTTTTATGGGCATATAAAAGATTTTCATAAATATAGTGAGAAGGCTCAGTTATTACATTTAATCTCTTTAAATTTGTCTCTGAGAGAGTGTCTCGGATTTAATTTATAAATTGATCGAACAACTCGCTTCTGCAAAACAAAGATAGTCTGAATATCGGCGGCATTTCGGCATAGAATACCGTACAGCATTCCACTATGAAAATAGCTAAAGTACACTAAACGGGCAGTCTCTATATCAATTAAATTATGAATTTTTCTAACAGCGAATGCTGCGGAACTTAGCTTTTTTGTCAATTTGTCTATATGCGGACCCCACTGAAGCTTAGCATCCAAAGTTATGCCCAAGAATACTGTGCTGTCTTCAGGATTCAATTCGTCGCCCTTTATCAACACATTCGTTTTCACTTGCCTAACGTGAGGTAGCGTAAACTTAATGCATTTAGTATTTTTCTCGTTCAGAAGTAAATTATTAACATTGAACCAGTGGGCTACTTTCGAGATCGCGCTATTAACATCGTCAGTAACCAACTGCTGACGTTTAAGTTTAAACAAGAGTGAAGTGTCATCTGCAAACAACACTATAATTATCATGATTATCCTTTATGAGGTACGGCAAGTCATTGATATAAATAAGAAACAGGAAAGGACCAAGAATTGAGCCCTGTGGGACTCCCATTGTTACTATAGATCCGGGTGATCTTTTTCCATTTACGTCAACGCTCTGAATCCTTTTACTCAAGTATGAAGTAAGAAGATCCAGAGCACTATTCCGGATCCCGTAGTAGCGGAGTTTCCTGATTAACGTTTCGTGAAAAACGCAATCGATTGCCTGGACAAATCACAAAAGATGCCCAAAGCATCGCATTTATCTTCCCAAGCATTATAAATATGTCCTAAAAGTTCAACACACGTTCTCTGCATTTGGTCTAAAATTAATTTCTCAAAATTTTTACTAAAGGGTAAGGAGGTAAAAGGGTAAAGAGTAATCAGTTGTCATGGTATGGGTATGTGATACTGAGGAATGAAGAAAATTTCGTGAGGATAGTTTAAAGTACGAATGTGGATGGCTATAAATGTAGGGGAAGACCAAAGAAAAGATGGATGAACTGTGTGCAAGATGATATGGCTAGAAAGAGACTACCGGGATGACGACTAATAGAGAAGGTATGGACCCCAAATAAATGGGTATAAGGGCAAGAGAATGATGATTGTTACAGTACTGTGGGATATGAGCCCACAGTACTACCACAGTAATTCAGGATTTATTTAGAATCTTTAATAGAAGTACATTGTATCAAGGTAAAACTAGCACTCTTTCTATAGGAAAAGACACCATCATAATCTATTTGACACACGCTTGAATGCCCGACTGGAACACGTCATCAAATTATTACCAGCCAGTCTTAAGAAGGAGGTCTCAGCCTCTACATCAGCTACGCCCACCTTCGAATAAAAGGATTGGCATAGCTCAACTACCAAACAAGACTTTTATTCGCCATGTTCGGACATCCAAGCTCTTCCTACCTAACCTAACCGTAATCTTACCTAACGCAGGAAATTAAATTTACATGGTAAGGTCCGTCTCTTGCAAGAGCAGGCTTAAGTCAGGACGAACGAATCCAACACTATGTTAAGTGTCAGGTAAGTTAACTCTTACAAGTGCCAATGTACACTCATACAAACTAACTTCGTCATGCTTAAACCTCGTCACGCCAAAACCTACGTAAAGGACGCGACGCGGCCTCCTAATGAAAACAATTGATGTGAGAGTTCACATCAGCCTGAAAGAGGCTTAAAAAATTAAAGGATCTTAACATCGAACTCTTTTAACCCCATCGGACGGTATCGAGCCAGAGGGAGGGAAAAGTTTAAGAGGCCAGGGTTCATCGAAGAAATCTTATCATATGCCCGTACTCCAGAGTAAAACTTCAAACTCCTACTCCGTTCTCAAAAAAAATTCTAACTCTATAAAAATATCAGTCTTTACTGATAAAACTGTGTGTCCTCAAACATAAGCTGAACCAAATGTGTCAACCAAACACACTTTGCGAAGGCTATGCCCCGTTAGCAAAGTTGGTTTCAACTTAAGCTGAGTGTCTGTCAACCCCCCTCTAGGAGTGACCACAGTTTTCAAAAATTATTTCCTCCCATAACTCGCGACAAACTATACTGGAGTACGTCCATGCTATCCCAGCATATTCGAAATAAAACATTGAAGACGACGATATGTTCCTCCTCCCTTGGGCCCCTTAGAGCTGTGAGGTCACACCTCACATGCCTCTGAGATGAGAGGTGAGGCACCTCACACACTCCCGGCCACGTCCGATGTTTTTTTTCTCAGCATATGCGAAAGATACACATAAAACATATTAATAAATTGTAACATATTATCCAAACTAAAATAATGCACTACAGTCCGTCAAATCTAAGAAGTACCGTTTGACAGTTCTGACAATTGAATGATAGGGATGGGATGAAAAAATCGATTACTATAATATCCGAACTTTAAGAGATCGATTACTATAATATCCGAATTTTAAGAAATCAATTGTTATAATTAAATAAAAGAAATGTTTAGGATATTTTTTTATTCACTACTAGTACTAGTATCGTCGTCTTCGTCATCATCGTCATTTAAATTAATGACCAGTTGATTGTCCATTACATTATCAAAGTGTACGTCTCTTTCGAAGTCGTCCATTATTATTTTCTTTGTTTTTTGTACTACTTTACTCCAATCTTCCTGTGTAACTTGGGCACATGCTTCCTTTAATAAACCTTCCATTTTCTTGACACTGAAGGGTGGTTTTGTGTTGTGTCTTGCTGCATAACCTGTAAAACAATAATGTAACTATTTGATAGCAGACGAAAACCATTGTTTAAATTATAAATGTTACAAGTACTCGTGTTATTATTATAATATTATAAAATATTACCTTTAACTTGGGCCCAAATCAGTTCAATGGCATTATATTGGCAATGGTACGGAGGAAGTCGTATGACTTTGTGCCCGTGCTCTTCGGCCAATTGGTCAATTACATATGTCGGTTTTGGTGGTTTATGCAATTTCACTAACTGTAATAATTCAGCTTTTAATAGTGACATGTCGGCATCCACTCCTTTTCTTTGCAGCCATGCCACCAAATCTGCTTTCTTATTGGCTGACGTAGGTGCTTTATCAATTTGCACAGAGTGGTATGGGGCATTATCCATTATAATTGTGCTGTTAGGAGGGATATTCTGTAATAAATTTAAGAACCACTCTCGGAACCTTACTGCGTCCATTTCTTCATGATACTCTTTAGTGCTTTTGGATTGGAAAGCTAATAAAGAGTTTTCCACGAAGCCTGTAGACGCTGACCCAGCATGGCATATTATGAGGCGTCCACCTTTTCCTATCGGCACCTTCGAGCACGAAGCTTCAGAATCATCAGTCCATGTTTTCGGCACAGAATGGTTGGAATTTAGCCAGGTTTCGTCCAAAAATATTACATTATCCCAGTTTATAATTTGTTTAACTTCGCGCAGGAATGTTAGTCGCTGCATAATTATGTCATGTCGCTCCATAACAATTTTTCGTTTGTCAACTTTTTTGTATCTGAAGCCAATTCCTGTTATTACCGTTCTCAACGACTCTATGCTTCCCTTATACAGCCCGGCATCTTTTAAAGTTGCACATAACTTTGCCAATGTTGGAAATTCGCCTCTTGTAAAATACCCGTATATATGGTTTCTAATAGCATGACTATCGAATTCATCGATGCCTGTCACAGGTTTATTTCTTTTTCGTTTTTTCGGTGTGTGAAGTACGTTACTGTCACTCCCCGAAGGCCCATATTTTTCACTTAATATTTTGCCAACGGTGCGGCTACCAATACCGAGAGCTTCACCGACGCGATCCCGAACTTGTGTAACTGGCAGTAGAAGTCCACCATTTTGAGATTCACGCTCAAAATACTCGTGTAATTTCACCACCAATTCACGAGCCTGGCTGTTCAAAGTACGTCCTCTTTTCGACATTATTAATAAACACTTGCTTAGTTCGGAGTCCAGTATAAATATTGCCAAGGTAAACGGATAAAGAATGATCAGTCCAGAAAAGTAATAGCCAAGTCACAAATTGTAAAACACAAACGAGAAAGCAAGTACGCGCACAGTCAGCTTCCAAGATGGCGAGAGACTGCTGACGCCGAACCGACCGAGCGGACCGCGTGCGCTTGTAGTTGGCAGTGTTGCCAGAAAAAAAAAATTGTAGAGACTTGGACACCTGCGATTTTGCCTATTGACCTAAAAATAATTAAATTAATTTATTTTAGGGTATCTGTGTATTCAGTGCATTATGCGGTCGCGCAGTAACGTCGTTAATTTATAACATCAGGCAACAACATTTTTGTGAATGGGTTCTACATACCTTATTTTTATTAGTTTTAGACGTAGAAATAAGACTTAGAAGAAAAAATTGTAATTGTAAAATCAATGGATGTGCTTGTTAAAAATTTGTTTATTTCTCTGTAATATGCAAACCCATACTATCATACACAAAAATAAATGTAAAAAACACTATCCCTGACTCCATTTACTATTTCGACAGCGTTAGCGCGAGAAACCCCGACTTATTTGGGCGCGAAAATCAAAAATCGACAAATCGCTTTCGACAACTTTTTAAAGAAGCAAATATATTTGATTTATAAATACGTATTTTTGGTGAATGGGTTTTATCTCATATTTTACGATTACATAACTATTTAGTTATGTAATCGTAATATGTGAGATAAATCCCATTCACATGAAAAAATATTTGTTTGGTTGTCAAGTGTAATTTGTAAATAATACATTCGATTTTTCGTATATGTAAACGATTTTTTTGCATACAAGTGTATCCGAAGAGTCGCAACACTACGTGCAGTGACCTAACTACGTAACTTTGTAATGAGGTCAAGAATATAACTATTAGAAATTATTTACTGTGTAAATATGTGTTATTTTGCTTTGTTTGAAAGTTTTCAATTACATTTAGATATTAAGAATTGTACATTTTTAGATACAATAATGAAATCTTTCTAAATTCATGGTTTTATGAAAAAGGTTATCGAAACTGAATAATGTACGTATGAACAAAGTTGTTTCGGTTTGAAAAATATGAAACGTCAAACGGTACTTCTTAGATTTGACGGACTGTAAATGATGTTTACATCTAACTGACATTATTTACATTGACATGACAATAATAAAAAGAAAACAACAACAAACGTTTACATCTTAATATGAAAAGGTTTTAATCAATCTTAAAAAGGCTTTTTATCATTAAACTTTCTTTTTCTAAATTTATATTTTGAAAATAAAAACTTCTTTATAAAATGTTGTTTGTTTATAGAAAATGTTTTTATAAAATAAATAATTGAAATTCTTTTTGGAAATAAACTTTTTGTAATTAATCTTTTAGTTCTAGCTTTATTGACAAATGGAATTTTTTTCTTCCTGCGTGCTTTTCTTTTATTATTTGCAGCACATTTTGAATAAACATTTTCTAACATAGGGACATCTACGTGATGTGTTATAAAATCACTACAATTATAGACTACAACTTCATCCATAGGAAAATTAAATGAGTCTATAAACTGCACAGAATTGTTCAACATTTCTGCATCTTCATCTCTCACTGCACATAACTTTACATTATCCTCAACTAACTCAACATCACAATTGACCTTACTATTGTCATTTGTGTCGATGACGAAGTGAACATTCTCCTGTATTTCAGTCGAGAACTCCACATGACCATTCTCCTTCGTTTCGGAAACATCGATCGAAAAATTATTGTCAAAAAATTTATCACCAGCGATGTTATTTTTATTGGTTTCCACATCGTGATTACCATGCTCATCCTGTGGCTCTGAAACATTGCTAGATAAATTAATAGTTGGACTGGACTGACCCGATTCATTATTTTCATCCTTGTGTTTGCTCTCGAAAACTTCTAACGGCTCCTTCTCCTCCTCCTCTGCGGGTGTGCACACCTGGCTGCTGTGCTCGTCATCATCTTCTCCATCAGCATCTTCCATGCTGCTTTCTAGGCAGCTTTGCTCGTCCTGTAGTGGGTCTTCTTGTTTTCCACTAAATAATACAGAAGCATCATCATCTACATTTATAAAATTCTCCTGTCCGCTTTCGTCAGACAGATCTTGTGCGATCTCCGCTTCTTGCAACTTATAAATAATTTTGTCTTTGTGACACCTGCACGGAAGCTCTGCTCGTAACACATCACACATAGCATCAAATGAAATATCATCGTTGTACGTGTAATTATATAATGCTAGGGCAGCACCCTGAAGATATGCGCCAAATATCAGCGCCCAATCGCTTTCACGCCATCCCTTGTAGGCAGCAATTACTTTAAATTGATTAAAAAATTCTTCTAGGCATATGCCGTTCGTGCCCGTAAAAATTTGAGCCATCTCACTCACTTTGCAAAAAAAATCATTAAATCACTTAGCTTTATTCTCCTGGGGAAGTTTTTGCGCCTCTCTTATACTCACTGCTTGGCCTGCGAGAGGACTCGCTTTTTTATATCATACCCGTATATATGGGGTATCAATTCTTCATATAACGTGGGCTGGAATAGACTAATTCGTCGTTTGGCGACTCCACCATATGTGGGATATGAGCCCACAGTACTTGCTCATATCTTATAATTTAAAGAGCGTGAAGCTTTATTCAGGATTTATTTAGAATCTTTAATAGAAGTACATTGTATCAAGGTAAAACTAGCACTCTTTCTATAGGAAAAGACACCATCATAATCTATTTGACACACGCTTGAATGCCCGACTGGAACACGTCATCAAATTATTACCAGCCAGTCTTAAGAAGGAGGTCTCAGCCTCTACAGTACCTAGGCTTTATCGAGATTTGGAAAAAGACTGTCACACCGGTATGTACGACAGAGACGACGCGTTACAAAGTCGAATCTCGTGTCCTAACTCCTAACCGAAAGCGATTGTCGCGCGAACTTGCAATCGTATGTATGAACTGAATTGATTGACCGCATGAGTGCGTCATCTACATATCTATTTATCTATACTAATAATAAAGCTGAAGAGTTTGTTTGTTTGAACGCGCTAATTTCTAGAACTAACAGTCGGTTTAGAAAAAAAAAATGGATTTGATAGTCCAATTCTTGAGGAAGGCTACAGGCATTTAACATCATGCTAGGACTCTTAGGAGCCGAGCGGTAAGAAATAAAGTAAGAAAGAACGCTAAGCAAAAACGAAGTAATAGCGCGGGCAGGCGATGCGATGCGACGGGGAACAAGAAATTTCAAGCGGAGGAAGTCGCGGGCAGAAGCTAGTACATATTCATATAAACGAGCGCTATGATCGCGTACTTGCGCAACCATCGCTTGACGATAGCGTATTTGCGCAACCATAGCTTTCGGTTAGGACACGAACACGACCGAACTTTTTTATACTATGTTTTTAGGCTTTTGGCTTGGGTGTCAGCGAATTTGAACTTGTAGACAACTCACATTCAACTTGTTTCACAATTCACAACAAAAGAGTAAAAATGTTGTTGAAGTGATTACTTTAAATATTTATTATGCATAAGGAGTGTAAAGGTCAAAATACGATATTCTTGTTGGGAGTATTATTGGTACTTTTTATCTTTATTTGAAATCAACTTATTTTGCATACCTTGTTCTTTTATTGTGTAAATCTGCATCACAATATTATCAGTAGACTATTGTGCTTAAAATTGGGTAGCTATTCCATTATTGGTGACTCAACTTGATTTTGTGACTAATGTCCACAATAGATTAGAGTAATTGACTGACGAATAACGTGATTGTGATTAAATACTATAGAATTCTAAAAATTTCTTTGTTCATATTTCATCGATGACTAAAAAAGATATGCAGTAATATACCAATGAAGAAAATAAAAAAAGAGCCAGCTTCCGGACACAGACATTCATCTACAATAGCGAGTTTAATTTTATTGTAATTTGTATTATTTCTTGATAGTTCACCCTCATATCCAGTATCAGTCTTAGCAACATGATTCCCAAGACTATTAATATATACTACAAGTTATTAAATTACAATTTCAAGAAACCTCCAGTTAACACATATACCTTATCATGTAACACAACATTACCATGCTACACAGAACGACATAACCATCAAATTTCAGCTCTCTTTATACATCGCGCGTCGGGGGTCACACAAACAACAAATCAACAAACATCGAATCCTTATCAAAATATTCATCTCCAGCAGAGGCAGGCGGTGTCTCAGCATGCGTAGAAGAAAGCGCAGCGGAATCCCGCGGTGCGCGACTTGCCCTGCGCCGCGCAGCCCTACGGCGCCATGTCGCACGCGCACACGACGCGCTTGCGCTCGCCGCGCCCCACGGCAACCACCGCGCGCTCGCTTCGCTACTCAAGGTAGCGTCTCCTTACTGCTACGCAATGGATGTTCCCAACGAAATGATTGAATCGTCATGCTAAGTGTCGCTGGTACGTGCCTTGCATTCTGGAGAGAGACAAGTGAGGGTGTTTGCGAGTAACCAGGGTGTAAAATTGCTGGAAGCAATTTCTTTTTTTTTTTTGCTTATTTTAGAGACATAGCAGTTATGTGGCGTTGCGGTTAATTTAAACAGATCAGTTTAGATGATTAGTTAAGTTCCGTGTTGCTGCTTTCAAAAATTCGGCTCGCAAAAGTCGCAACATGTGCATTTAAAATGCGGGAGGCTGTGGCGGAGTGCTATTTTCTTCTTTTTTCTTTACTTTCTACCTTGCATCCATGACACGGCTTTTTCCGTTTCATGGATGCACCAAATAAATAAAAAACTTTGACTTTGACAAAGACTCCGTCGCACCTGCTTAGAATTGAATTGGAGAATTAATTTAATTTCACAATTTTTTTTCCAATGTATTTTTACAGAAACAGCTGAATAGATCAGGGTCAACAGGTCGTCTTCCAACGCAGACAGTGAATCATCTGCTCGCGCTACGCGGCATGCCTTCCGTGTTGACTTCTCAGGAACGCAGGAGACTAAGGTAATCATGATAAAACATAGAAAAAGAAGATTTTCTCTTTGAGACGTCAGGTCTATGAAGTTTCTCCAGTTAAGTTTATTTGACCCTATAGTGCGACACGGATTGTAATAGCATAATCAGCCTATAATGTTCCTACTGCTGGGACACAGGCCTCCTCTCTGTGATAGGGAGGGGGGTTATAATCCACCACGCGGGACCAGTGCGGGTTGGTGGATGTCACATGTCTTCGAATTTTCGGTTCTAGGATATGCCGATTCCTACAGATGTTTTCCTTCGTCTATTTGAGAGTAGTGGTGATGAAATTAAATGCACAAAGTAAGTGCCTGCCTGGGTTCGAACTCACGACCAATTCGTAAGTCGGGGCCGATACCACGAACACGACTGCTCTATTGTAATGATAATGAACGTGGAAAAATAAGAGAACTAGGTACTGAATTTGACAGGTTTTTTTAAATTTTCCTTTTTACAACCAGTTCCGCTATTTCATTCACAAACATTTGTCGAATCACAGTTAATATAATTATCTTTTTCACAACAAACGTAAACAAAACAAAAATTAGTATGTTAGGATCCATGTCGCTTTTTGTTGTTTCTGCCGGGGTATGCAGCATGGCAAAGAGTTGAGTTTACGTATTTGTTCTTTATTCACAGAGAAACCGGCTGGTCAGGGGGAGAGACCGGATCCACCGAGCTCAGCGGCGGCAGTACAAGCGGCGAGTGCGGCACCGAACGTTGCGGTCGCGGCTCTTTACCATGCTCTCGTTACTGCCTGTCGCACGTGACGCGCGCGCCGGAGCAGCGTCTGTACGCCGCGTGTGCAGCCGTGTTCGCAGGCGGCGCGCGCTGCAACCAGCCGCTACTGCCGCTCGCAGACCAGACACCGCTATGCGCCGAGCACGCATGGAAGAGGGTACGTGTTTATACATTTTAGTAGTACATTACGACAACGCTGAATGAGAAGTTAGTCAGTTTTCTGGAAAAACTATCTTCACTACCTGTAGTAGCACCTAATTTGTCGCATAAAATAAAGCACAAAAAGTAAAAATAAAACAAATAGGGAAAATATCAGCAGCAACTCGAGCTGGTCATAAATGATCACGATAAATTAGAATAAAAAGCAGGTAAGAAGGTAGAGAGGCCTACGCCAATGCGTTTCCATTGCCTAATAATAACAAGCTTTAAACTCAGTCATAAATATTTACTTATATAAAATCTTTTTACCAGGACAACTACGACAAGCTGGCACGTGACTGTCGCCCTAAGAAGGTGGTTCGCAAGCGGCCGTGCCCGACGGTGCCGCGCGGGCCGCGCCGCGCCAAGCGCCGGCGCCGCCCGCCCGCGCGCCTGCGCCCGCCCACTTCCGAGCCAACGCACGGCGCCGATCAATCACTGTCCGGTATGTTCAAATTTGTAGGCCAGAAAATAGTGGTGGTCGAGCCGCTGAAGCAACAGTGTGCACCAACTCATATAAAGGACGAAGTACGGTAGCAGCGACGTATTTTTCCGTGCCCGCATGCGGATATTATTGCGTTGCAAGCATAAATCGCACTGGCAAAACCAATATTTTGACAAAATTTTACATTCTTCGAGAAATGCTGGTTTGAAAAATCGTTGACCAATTTCTGTGACACAGACAGAAAACTTTCTGTATAAAAAATAATTGCGCCTAACCCACGTCGGCTATTACAGTATTCTGTAACGTCTTGAAAATATTAAACGATATGTCGATGTTTGTCTCCACAGAACTGAACGTGTGTTCGAACTCGTCGACGTACGACAGTTCGGAGGAGGCGGCCATGGGCGCGTTCAGCGAGAGCGAGTACGTCACAGTCGCCAGCGATTCGCATGAGCTGGGTAAGATAATCTATGATGATATACGTTAAAAGTTATAGGGCAGTTTCATTTAGATCGCCTCGTCCATTTCTTTCGTTAGAATATAACCTTTGAAGGAGGACCAAACTTTGTCACACACGTCTACATGACAGTGGCTTACGTAACGTAAACAGGGGCAAATGAGAAACTCCGCAGGCAGACGTGATGGGTATCAATTTCTAAACATGAAAAAAAAACATTGCTTGGTCTGCCTACTTTTGACTCTTCTTGTGTGTATGCACGTTATTTTCGCTGTGATTTTATTGATCTTAATTTTACGGCCGCGAAAAGTTGAATTGTCATATCTTGTTTCTTTTCAGAAGTAGAAGTTGGACATGTACCACCGGACGACATTTTGGATCCTGCTGTGCTCAGTCAAATACCAGATGAAGCATTCACGGAGTTTTTTAATCAAGGTATGGCCTCTTCATCTTTGCCTCTTCCGCGATTTCCCTGGCGCTTAATGTAATTATTTGCAAACCGTTGTAGGACATGTGACAAACATTTTTTTTTGTTACTTATTTGTCCTAGAGAGTGGCTAAAAATAATAATCAATTATTTGTTCAGCGGAAGGAGGAGCAGCATTTGCGGAGAGCTCAGAATTGGCGGCGGCATTAGAAGCAGTGTTAGACGAGCGCGGACTGGATGAGCGAGTGCTAGATGAGCGAGCACTCGACTCCATCGCTGACTGTGTCTTCACTCACTCGCCGCACCTTGCTAAGAACAAGGTATGTCTTTAGCAACAATAATTACTAATCGGCCTATAATATTCTCACTGCTGGGACACCTGTCTCCAGTCTGTAAGAGAAAATGAGCTGTTATCCACCACGCGGGCCAAGGCTTGTAAATTATCTAGTCCATTTTGGGTGATTTTGCTGGTTTCTAACAGCCTTCACCAACTTTTTTTCTCAAGTGTCATTTCCGTTTGTACCATTAACTGTCATTATGACAGTTAACTAATCAAATCAAAAACATTTGGCAGCGATCTGCTGATCACCTAGGCATAGTGTTCACTTTCGTTTGCCGAATATGTATAAAGAAACTATTATTATTTTTTCAAACTAGTTTGTTTTGCGAAGCCCTAGCACATCTTCATTAATAAAAGGACAGGGGCACATTCAATATGCTAACTTTGCTCCTCCCTCTTCCAGATGCAGGTCTCCACGTCCCTCCCGATGGAGATAACATCGCGCGTGCCCTCATAACACAGTAACTTTACACGTCTTATAATAAGCTATAATAAACTATGTACTATAAAACTTAGGAACAAATTCGATATTCATAGTCTCAAGAGGTGGAAATATTTTTCTTCATGCTTTAATTTTTGTATGTGTGCCTGTGTAGCGATGTGTATGCGAACATTATGTGGGTTGTGATTCGGATTGATGTTTGTTCTTTGGGATGGTGCCTTGGAATCAATATTATGGCAGTAATCAACGAAAAGCCTGCGGTAACCGCATGCGGATACAAGACTAAAATAACGCCGTGAGATGTTTTTTCACAACATTTTCAACAGTCTTGGAAGTATTGGTGATGATTCCGCAGTTATAGAATTTACAGCAAAATACAACCACCACCTTATTAAATATTAGCCGTTTAGTCATAACATTGATTCAAAGGTTTACAATCGGCATTATTAATATATGAAGAACAATTTTGTGTTCAAACAAATGGCTAGTTTATAGATACAATTCTTGCATAGATACTAACTTTCCCTCCTTGCCTCAAATTCAGATCTTCCAATTTGCAATGTTTTTACTGATTTTCAAAATCACAAAAAGAAATACTTATTCATTTTTAACTTTATTTCACATTTCAAAACTTTGCTGTTCCAGCCTACTAGAATTATTTTTATAAAATGATTTATTGATTAAACCATAGATATAAATTTTTCCTCTCTTCTTCCAGTAAAATAACCATTCTGTAAAATTCAAGTCTTTAGACTGACATCGTATTTTGGTGTATTTATTTATACATCTTTACATATATTATACTTCTTTGTAGAATTGTGAAATTTTGTCGCGCAGCTGTGGCCATTGTAGTTGAATTGCGCCAATAATAAAAAAAAACAGAACTTAACTTACTAAGTTTGCCTTCGAAAGCGGTTCTAGTACATTATTTCTTCGCGCTCATTTTGCTATTGACCGAACTATTCACATTTGACGGAGTTGTGAATAAGATCAGGTCAAAAGTTATATAGATACACAGAAGTACCTTACTGTGAAGAGTGATTCTTCATGATAAGGTCCGGAAACTAAAAATTAAAAACGCGCGTGACATTTTGTTTTCGAACTTTTTATGTTTCGTTTTTCAAATTGTAATAATACTCCTGGTTATTACAATTTGAAACACGAAACATCAATTAAAAGTACCTACATAATGTTATTGATCACATCGGTTGGTGCGAACGCATCTTTAAGTTCACCTCTTCGACGAATATCATCGCTGGGCAAACGCTAGACAACGCCTTAAAAATAAAAACGTGTGCGATAAACGTAAATAATAATAAAAAATATATATAGTTTTAAAACGTGTACCACCACAACATTTGTTTGAACCATAACATTGGTCACCAGAAGCATTTGCGTCAAGCCTTCATTAATAGTTGTCGTAGATTACTTTAGGTAAATTGTTATGACGTAGGAGAATGGTTTTTAAGCAAGGATTAAGAATGGTATTTTGTTTGAGATCGTGTTTGTAGGCGTGGCCAGGATTTGGGGGCGGAGCTATCTATAAATCTATGGAACTCTTGATTTCTGGGTAACCTTGAGATGCATACAATAACGTTCTATCCGGACGGAGCGGTAAAAAAATTAACAGAGCAGTATTATATTACTCTTATGTACAGACGCCAGCACATCGACCTACTACAATCTGTCACATTTCTTTAATAAATTTTCAACTTTATTGCTGAAGCATAAGGTTCAAAATTGATTGGGAAAATTTGACAGATTCGGGTTAGTTGATGTGCTGGCGTCTGTACTTACTGAACAACTAAACTCATATCAATGAGTGGGAAAGAGTCCCCTATAGTTTTTTCTCCACTTGCTTGTTTGTCAGACAGACGTAAACACAGTGGTATCCAAGGTGACAAAAAATTCAATTCAGGACAGTCTTTTCACAGTTATTTTATAAAGTTAGTGATCTTCTTCTCGTTGCAATAAGGTTGCTGTTTGGTTGCTGCCAGAGGTAAAATATTTGTGAAAGCACTGTACTCTGGAGTTGGAGACCAATGTGGCTACGACTGATATCTATGTAATCCAACATCCCTCATGGCTACGCCTATTCTCGTGTCTATGATTCAGAACTTATGGCTCGTTTACATTATACTCAAAAATCAGTTAAAAAACCGCATGTGTTAGTATGAGAGCTCTCTTATATTCAGACGAGAATTGTGTGACTTGAGAGAATGATTTATGATTATATTATTATTATAAAACATAATTTATAATACATGCAGTTGCGTATTATATTTATAGATATTATGTTATCTCTTGTGCATAAGACAACACATACATATAAAATGATATAATCGTCTATTTATTCCGTAGTTTAGCATTCTGAATAATTTACCAGATTTATTGGAAATAACCGGAAAGCTTTTGGGTTTTTACTTTATTAATAAAACTGACTATGTCAGTCCCTATTATGTTCCATTTAGAACACATTTCACAGAGTGTTCGCGGGTATGTGCAGATGGCTAAATTCATCAGTTATCCCTCACGCATTAAATTACCTTGGGGGTAAGTAATTAATGTAGCCCTCTGTACCTAACCCAGGTATTTTTAAAGTGTATATTTCATTAATTCAGCTGAAAGACGTCCACTGCTGGACATAAGCCTCTCGCAAGCACCACCACTTCGACCGGTTCTGTGCTTCCCGCATCCAGCGGATTCCTGTGGCCTTCACAAGGTCATCGGTCTACCTTGTGGGAGGCCTTCCAACGCTACGTCTATGGGTATATTATTAGCTGTTAGTTAATGGCGTAACGTGTGTGTTGTGTTACTCAAGCAAAGAGTAATGAAAATAATCAGATACTTCATTATGAACATCATTAATACGATATCAAGTTGTTTTATAACAAGGGCCAGTTTAAGTATAAAACAGCTAGGAACTTTCGGTTATTTTCAATTTCAACCCTCCTCGTATACGTGATAAATAAAAGAAAGAAAGAAAGAAAATACACTTTATAACACCAAGATTAACAATAGAAATAAGAATTAACTGATGTGAGACGGCAATCAGCATTTACAATTAATACTTTTTTATAAAACGCCGCCTTTGACTTCGCTTGGTACAAATTTAATTACTCATAGTAATAATTCTTTAGTAAATTGTTAAGCATGCGGGCCAGTGTATAATGTAAACTGAGCATTCTCTGTAGTGGAGTTAGAAAAGAATTACTGGGGTCGTATAGGAAAGTTTTAGAGTCATCATTGTTCCTGTGTGACAAAGATGAAGCTATGTATGACGAATAGCGCCATCCCTTTTTCGCGCTGCACCATTGATGACACTTCCCTGATACCGCCCCTGAAGGTGTTTAGCTAAATGGATAGTTGTTGTAACGTGAGGTGTGAGTGGACGAACGTCAGAGAATTCCTGGGTGTCGCAAATTTGTCTATTATTGAAACATATACTAAACGAAATAGATGTCATTTAAATCATAGTCTTGTAACGCTAGTTGACATTTTATTACTGCGATAAAAAACCGTGAAGTGCCCACTGTGCAATTAAATCAATTTCTGCCGTATTTAACTATTTAATGTTACGTTTAAGTTGATAATAAAAGTGCCGATCAGTGTTGTAGTTTGTATCGCAAGTCCTACAGCGGGTCCTTATTATTAATGTAATGTAAATAAATAAACGAAAGCAATATAGACTGGAATAATTAACATGGTCGAAAGTTGATGCTAGTTGTAACAATAATAGTGATCGAACAATCGCTACTGCCGTCATATCATGTTAGAACATTTATTTAAAACAATGTGTTGTACCGTCAAAAGTAATAAATAGTGCTAGAAACAGAACCAAATAAAGAAATATTTTTGTAAATTTGTTATGTTCCTAAATAAATCTTATGTGATTGTATATGGCTGAGAAGCGGTTCAGTTTAAAATATATTTTGCTAGTATTGAAATCAATTGGTGTAATTTAAGTTTTAATTTTTAATTTATCTCGATGAATGATTAATTTGGGATGTGCGATTTATTTTTGACTTGTGTCAACGATTCTGTTTTTCAGTAAAATGTTTCAAATATAATTTCAGCTTCTTTAAGTGTTATTTACCATAATAATGTAACGTTTTTGTATACAAAGATAAACATTAATATTCCAAGCAATTTAATAGACAGTGCCCGTAAGATTGTATATTTTTAAAATATAGATTCAATATAAATTTACCGTTCGCTAGTGTAGTGTTTGTGTGACCGCGGCCACGTCTCGTTCGTGTGCTTTGATGTCATAGACTTATCCCACAGATGAGGAGAGCAATATATTGTTGTCGACCCTGTGTTAGCCAATGGGAGTACTTACAGTTACATAATTTTGATGTATACTTATTAATTTGTTAGAACCAAGTCCCCATAGTAATAAGAAAGACTGGGCCTAGTACGCGACGAGGTACACGGCAAACTATTATCGCTTTTAAGTGCATATTATTCCATATAAAAGCACGTTCGAGCGATTGACGATAGACCATTTTAAAGTCGGAGTTGGTAAGTTGGTTGCTATTGCTATGCTTCGACGATTTTAACGTAGCAAGCGTAGACTGAATATAAACATCGCATCATTATTACTCGCTTTCTAAGATATCACGCAGATCTTCCATCGCTGATGACATTCGTCGTGCGTACTGAGCCTAACAGCCCGATCACACGTACCACAAATACACCACATCGCAGCGACAAGATGTGAGCAAGCAGTGGTTACGTGTGAATAGTGCCGCTGCAGCTTCGTGCAGTTGTGTTGTGGTTACAAAGAAAACAAATTAAATGATTGACGCAACGTTGTGTTTGCAATGTGCCAGGCCGCTAGTGCGCGGTCTCGCTGGTGGTTGTGTTGTGGCTTCGATGTGGCCTTGATGTGGTCGGTATCTCCGACACGGTCGATTTTGACGGCCAAATGTGGTCCGTGTGAATAAACTATTCATCCTCATACAAATTAACGCCCGTCCACGTGTTGTCGTTGTGGCGTTGTGGTACGTGTGTGATCCTTAGTTCGATTTTCGTTAAGATTCCAAGACAATAAGCATAAATAATTAAATATGTGTTTACGAGGGCCGATGGCCGCGGCCTACACGCGAATAGTAGTATAATGTATCGGATACGCTTAATTCTCCATATGCAGTACCTGCACTTTCGTTTTATAACAATATACAAATTACAATAGATTTAGGAACTTGTACTAAATGTATCTATGTATTTTTACGTGCTAGTTTTATTTATTGTTTGTACTTTTTGTAGATCAATTCGAATTGACTGCTCTTAGGGAGATTAACGTAATGTAAGTAAATATTTTGCACCTTTAGTTTAAGGGTTATTATGTAGATAAAGAACGTACGGAAGGTTTTTAAACATGTTCACATGGCAATCGCCTACCATGTGATAATGTCAGTAGGTTTCATTAGTATCGTTTATAAGTTTTACATCGTCAGTTCGTCATTGGCAGTATACATTGGATCCTGGTATGCCGTAGAGCCGATATCGGGGCGTTTCGTCATAGTTCGTTGGTGTTCGTGTTTGCTAGCTTCGAGTTGAGCAATAAGTTATTGGAAATAATTGGAATTTGTAAACGAGCGATGTTATAAACAGTTGGTGATCTTTTGTGTAGAATATTTTAAACTAGTTTCACTCTTCTTATTCCAGTTCAAAAGTTAATGTTATATTTAGTGATAAACTATACCATAAAAAGTATTTTTCTTACTTAAAATTAATGTCACAAATATATATTTATCGGTATACGACTTAGCACTGTGTAATAATTTAAGAAGTATAGCGCTTTTTTGAAAGGATCGCCACTGAGAATGAAATCGCTCGACAGAATAGATATTGCGACTAGGAATGATTGTATGGATATTTGGAATGGTTCTGATTGTATTAGCGCGTAGAGATGGCTAAAGTTATTAGTATCGGTGTTAGCAGTTCGCGAAATGTGGTAAATAGTAGTGTTAGTGCTACAGCTCCTAAGTTAATTCGGACAATCCAAATATATTCAAGTTGTGGAGGCAATTCTCCACTTAGCATTTATTAATCATAAATAATGTATGGTGTTAGATCTGTTGGGGATTTAAGTATTTGAAATGTCCGAATCAGCCCAATGCCTGTGGCGCAACAATTAATTTAGATAACCGCTACCTCTTTGAATGCCTGAAATTGTTCACAGTTTATTGTCCAATGTGTGTAACATGATGATGTTTAAAAAAATGAAATAAACATGAAGAAATTTTGACTCTTAATGTATCTTTATTAACCCCCTTTTGTGCGTACGCAACGTACAGAACCTGTTGTATTTAATTTAATAAAAAAGAGCGGGCCAAGAACAGACCCCTGTGGAAACCCTACCTTCCTCATTTCTGGCCATTGTTTCAACATGTTTTCTCCGTTCTACCAAGTCCTTCATAGCATACCAGCCCCCAATCGGCATATTGCGAGGGACCCCACCTATACGTATACGCACAATGTATCAGTCATGTCTTCATGAGACATGAACTACTGACTAGATAAAATCTCCACAGAATACAACTGTTGTGCAATAAAGCATTTTGGTGGAACCTATTTCATCCCATTTCGACCATAATAGCTTTCAACTATTGAAGTATTATCCATATTTTCTTCTAGCTAAAGGTCTGCCAGCCTCCTATGACTGCGCAAACTTTTCCGTTACAACAAGACTTACTTAGTTCATGCGTGGAAATATTGCAGAATTCATTTATTGCAGTTGTTACGTCATAATTTTAAATCGTCTTGTTGCGCGATGAACCGCAGTACTTACCCAGTGATCCAATTTTTACTGAATCGGTATCCTGCTGTATTATTGCAGTGTGTAAAGCATATTATCCACACATAAAAATGCGAGTTATACAATATGTATTGTCTGTTTAATCGATTGAGAGTAGTTTTGATGCAACAAAAGGCCTTGCACTGACTGTTCGGTCCTTCACAATATGGTCCGAAAGGCATGTCCAGTCCTGGCCTGAAAATGTACTTTTCATTCATGCGATTCCATGTGCAATTTCAATAAGACGGACGTTCCAATTTTAGGTGAAATCTGGTGCAAGGGGTGCCTATTACCCTTTGCCGTTCATGAAAATTGTTTTTGGCTGGTTCAGATGTTAAGCCTGTTACACGTTGCAATTTAATTGCTTGTGGCATACCATAAGTTGAAGCAACAGTAAACAGTACGTTTAGACGAATCAAGTTAATTGTTGCTTCAATTTTATTGGAGGTATGCCACAGGCAAGATACTTGCGTCGTGTAAATGGGGCTTAAGAGTTGAGCTGTTGCTAGACCAATGTTTTAGGGTTAATCTAAGATGGTTTTTTGCTAATCGAATAACTTACAACACCACATGACTTACCATAAGTATGGGTGTACGTCGGTAGTGGAAGTACGTCGGGTGCGTCCTGAACAGTACTCCGCTACCATTTTGTTGTCTGGCTAATATTTGAACCACGGCATAAGCTATTCTCATTATGGTTCTAGAGACTATCCGTGCATGGATGAATCAGTCCTGTCGTAGAAATCTTAAGATTTTAGTAGAATGCAGTCTTCAGTACAGTAGCGGTGTCGAAAGCGTCGTCCGTCGTGCTAATTTCAATTTCACACCGTCTGCTATTGAACTTTAACTTGCTAACCGGATGCATTCACAGCATTGATGAAAATACCTATGTGTCTAAGCTTTGGCCTTAGCGAATAGGTATTGTAAGCGTATGACACCATCATATAATACGTCCCCCTGCCTTTGATGCAATTGTAAGCTATTGGGACTTGAACATTTCGGGTTTGCCGGCCTATTACATAATTGGCAACCTTATTTTCATCAGGATTTTATACAACGTGACTAAGGGACAATATTATTTACCTATCTATGACCTAGGAAGATAGTCCAAATCCATACCTAGGTAGCTGTAGCCTTTAATGGTTTATAAGTAGGTAGATACGTACCTACACCTACCTACAACAAGTAAGATTATTTTTACAACGAAAGCGATTTAAACGAAGAAAGTGGTCAAACTTACGGTACCCACCTTATACAGCAAAGGATTTGATCACTTTCTTCTTCCTTTTACTTTTTGTATGTCATTAGCGTTGTTTCGCATGTGTATCACGGCGCAGTTGTATTATCTATCAGCAGTACATTGGAGTGTTTGTTTACTAATGATAAGTTACAACATGCCACCTTCATATTTATTCAGATTGCGTTGTATGCACCTACTGTTATGTCGACAACTATGCCGATAGTTGAGTATTCTTGAGGCTTAGGCCTCGACCTGTTATAAATCTGATCGCTAACGTTAAGAAGACGCCGACCGCACAGTGGCGCCCTCATCGTTTGTTTGGTTATTTCTTTTATTTTAGAATGAAAATGCAGAAAATAAACACGTTAAGTTGTGCTCCACAAGATTATACGTTAATATTATTACAAACGGTAGTTTTACATTGTTTAGTTTTATTATAATCACTAAAACGGATAAAAGTGGCCACTATTATCCGTTTTAGTGATAATAATAATCTTGTGGAGCACAACTTAACGTGCTTATTTTCTGAATTTTAATTCTAAAATAAAAGAAATAACCAAAAAACGATGAAGGCGCCACTGTGCGGTCGGCGCCGCCTTAAGGGATTCACATTAATTTGTAAATGAGAAAGTGAATCTCTCAGTCTTAGAGGTATGGTAGGTATCTACCTACCACAGATAACCTCGGTAGGAAATCTAAACGGCTAAACCATTAAACAGATTTTTATACAGAGTGGTAGGGACATCGACGCGTAAACCGTAACCCATGAATTCAGCTCATGATTCTAGGTAACCTAACCTAAAGTAGAAAGATTTCGTAGGATATTAAAAAAAAATCTGCATAGAAAACTGAACCTACGCGGTCATAATGTAAAAAACAGCATTTTTTTTATATTACCGGCGACAAATTTCTACGCAAGGGGTTCAGAAATGACACTCTTCCGTTCCACCCAGAGCGGGAGGAGTCATTTGATGATTTCCAACCCACAAAAAAAAAAGGGGTTCAGAATCATGTACTGAACCCATGGTAACAGGTTGCGTGTCGATGTATTATGCCGCCTGTATGGGAAGGGAGAGATGGAGTTGGGATTTCCTGCAGTGGTGTGGGAGTTGGGACTCATACTAGGAACACCCCAAAAACGAAAGCCCAAAATAATCCATTCGACAAATCTCGACTAATTCTAGACCGAATAATTTAATTTATAATACTAATTAAATTATTCGGTCTAGAATATTATGTACAGACGCCAGCACAAGCTACCCGAAACTGTAAAATTTTCCCAATCAACTAAAAATAAAATAATACAACTTTGAACCTTATGCTTTAGCGATAATGTTGAAAATCTATTAAAGAAATTTGACAGATTGTAGTAGCTTGATGTTCTGGCGTCTGTACATAGATGTTTTGTTGTTGTCGTCAGTGTCCTGAATTTATTGTTTGGGCCCTAGAGCTCCGAGGTCATAGAGGTTGTTCGGTACTTTTAGGGGCTATACAATAGGGGTGCGCCAAAGTTCACCTAAATTTTCAACTCCGATAATTGGAAATCCGAAAATGTTCTTCCTAACATTTTTCATCCTAACAGTCACAATTCCTAACTACTCTGTCTCTAATGTTCATAATTCCGAAGCATTCAACTTCATAATGTCAGTAGCAATAAACATTATTACACTTTTATTTGTTTTCCTATATTTTCTCAACATAACCATCTTTTACACTATTATTCAAAGTCATATCTTTTTTTTTATAGCGGTGTGTACCTGCAAAGATAATTATTGGCTTAGGTTAGGTTAGGACTGTGACCACAACGCACGAGCCGAGCGAGCGAAGCGAGCGTGCCGCGGCAGCGGCCGGCGAAGTGCCAGAACCGAATCGGTCCTATAATTATTGGTTTAGGTACGGTTAAAACTGCGGTAATTATGGTAATTACGTTTAGGGATAAAAGCGTTATGATAAAAAAACAGTAGGAGTTTAAATATATTTACATTAATGATATTATTAATTACAATTTTCGGAAACATGAGTGTTATGAACATCGCCGATAGCACTACAAATAGTATGAATGAAAACTTTAGGATGAAAAATTTTAGGAAGAGTGATAATTCGGATTACAAATCATTAGGAAGAACAATTTCGGGTAAAGAACTTTAGGTGAGCCAATATGGACCCATACAATAGGTTCTCGACTTTGTTTTGCCCGCTCCCACTTTAGGAATTTTTGTTTTATATAGGTACCCCCCATTTTTTTCCCCTTACCATCTGTCGCGAATCTGGAACAACTATTGCCACAATTATATTTAAACGTGTAATATTATACAGTCATAAGATAGGATATATCATTTTTTCTGGGTCTTCTAGGTACTGCCTCCCTGAAAGTCTCAAACGCCCATGAGGGGCATTAGCGCCCACGTTCAGAACCAATGGGCTAATTCTACTATTACTGTACAGGTACCTATCTACCTACTAGTTTTTCATAATGATTCTACTATCAAAGTTTCAGAAGTTGCTTTGTTGATTTGAAAATATTATGATGCAGTTGAGTCTTACATAAACTGTAGGTACCTGACTGTCTGATCACGTAGCCAGTGAACGTTTCTTATAGTAAGTAGGTACTTAATTTAAGGTCACTGGCCAATATTAAGTTAGAAGCTTAGTTCCATTACCAACTTTCAATATCCTTGCATGTCTAGACGAAAAGTTGCAACTGCAGTCTGCATTGTTATTCTGTCATTGTAAGACCTTAGATCTTTTCGAAATATCAAACTATCTAAGTATCACCTGCACGATGTCTGTTAGCAAGTGTTATTGCACAAGTTGTGGTCCTCCACTACCGGCACCCTAATTGCGTAGCACACTATCAGTCACAATCTGAATAATTTTGAAGGATATTGCTGGTTCATTGGTTCATGGTTGCAAATGTTGTCTGTTCAACAACGTAAATAACGCAATGAATGTTGTTGAACTGTCAAAATGAAACACATTCCTACCGATGCAATTACCCCGCTGCACTGTATGAATATTCAGAGCAAGTTGGTTGTTTTGGCTTGCGGTGAATTTGACCAAGTAGGTAACTTAAGCTTCTGCAATCAACATTTTGTTTAAGCTATACAGCATACTTAAGTGTGATTTTATGTGTCAAATACACGAGCGGCATGTTGTCGACGGCCGCTGTCGACGCTCGTCGACGGCAGCTGTCGACGCTCGTCGACGGCTGCAGTTGCCTCTGCCGTTGACGCGTGTCGCTCGTGTGTAGAACACTAAGGAGACCCAAACTGCACTTTGCAGCAAGCGTCCAATAACTTCCCATTAGGTAGTTGATTCTCCAGCTGGCCTGTTTACCAAAAAAAGGGAGCAAAAAATAAAACGAATACAAAATAAATAGGTAGGTTTACATGATTTAATTATGATAACTGTTTAATTAGCTGACAACCATTAAACACATTTTTATGAGTAGGTATCAATAATTTAGTAACACATATTATGACAGTAAAACGAGTTAATCAAACAATACAATTATATCTAACATTTAATTACGCATGTTTCATATATAATCTTTTGTTTATTGAATCGTTAAGAATCATTAAGAAGTCATAGGTAAAATCTAGGTATAAGTATACCTACCCACATAGCTTTCTAAAGTAATAAATTGCAAGCTTTGGACAGTTCCAACCCGAACGGAGTCTTATAGGTCGCTGTTAATCTTTCGATGCAAGTGGTCCAAACCGTAAGTTCTGGTAGGGTCTATGAGCAAGCCGCAAGGCTCCTGTGATTAACATAATATCATCAAGTCAATTTGATACTTTGGTATGACATCAGCTTCTACATAAGTGGAAATGCATGCAGATAGATACATAACATACAATATGACGATGTTACACGCGCTCCGAATTGGCTCGCCTCCCGTAAATGCACCTGATGGAGCTATGGAGGTGCGAATTTATTTCAGTCACGCTATTATTGGTGACACAGAATATAAGTACAATAACATAATAGTTATACAATTAACAAAACATAAGTATTTATTGAATACATTTTAAATGTCAAATACCTACATGTTTTAAGTAGATATATAATTCAGCAGGTTATTCAAAGAAACCTGAAAAGTATAAAATTGTTAAAATGACAATATTTGCACATAGGTGCACACATTCATATAAGTACTTATGATACTCGTAGTAGGAACTTTTCCCAGGTAAAGGTACGCAACGAAACGGGATCATAAACATGGATTTATTTATGTGGATATGTTACCAAATCAAACAAGCATAAACTCTCTTTTTACAAGAAACGTCAAAATACTAAGGCACAAAATTATCCACATGCAAGTTGCTTGGGCGCAAGTAGTAGGTAGGTAAGCAGTTCGTTATCCATAGTTGTAGTTAGTTACCAGCAACCTGTAAAACTTGCGTGCAAGCTACTTGCAGAATAGAAATAAAATTTCAAAAGCAAAGGATCTTCATTCTTCTTTCTTCTTCTGGCGATATGTTGCTTTAGGATGAACGCGGAGGCAGCGTCGATAGTGGTTGTTCTAGTTATGTAAACAACCAGCTAACCACACTGCCAACGCGGTCTACCATAATATACTTTCTTGCATCTTTCGTTGTGGTGGTGCTTGCTTTCGTTGTAGTGGAAGAGATGAGGGCCTGTGTCTTATGTTTAAAAGTTTTTGAAACGATAAACAGAAAAGGTAGGCAACATCTTTTGCTTGAACTTGTTGAATTTCTTCATTGTTCGCGTTCATTTTATAAGATAATTCTTCATTTGTTTTCAACAAACGGAGCTCCTAGATTATAATTATAACTAGGCAGAAAGATTTTTGCCCTATCCAGAATAATTTTCACTCAGCAGAATTGTCGCTCCCACAGTGTCCTGTTCAGGTTTTCTGTCTCCTCTACTCGAGAAATCGGTCACCTGTAGAACAATAAGATTATAAAAATATTTTGCTCTCACATGTAGCCACCATAAGAGTACCTACTTAATAATATCAATACTGTGAACATATTTTTGCGTGTGGGAATCGAACCCTCACGAATCGCTATTTTCCGTCACTGCGCTCGATGCCATTGTAACTATTTCCTGAATTGATTGATAGTGGTACTTATATCCACATTATTATGGCCTTTGGCAGCATTCTGTCTCATTCTCATGTAAGGGAATGAACATTTTATCCTTTACAGGGCGAAGCAGGCTGCTAGACGTTTCGACCCGGGAATTGAACCCGCAGGATCTAAAGCGCATCTTCAGTTGGGACTCTAGACCTTTACCTACACATCCATTAGAAAAGTTTACAATGGGTACCTCCCACTAACTTGGTTGCTTATCTACCGAATTTTTCAAGTAGGTACCTAATTCATTAAATATTTTTGTGATATTGATTTATGTTTTTCTATTTCGTATCAAACTATGGCCTCGTAGCTTTATGTTAATTCTTCAAGAATTAGATATCCTTGTTATCGCTACAACTGCGTTTGGGATTCGAACTCAACCAGTTACTTAGAAATTAGATAGCTTTATCATAAAGAATAATCTTCTTGTTATTTCAAATTGTTGTGTTGTTCTCTGCGCTCGCGCAGTCTCTCAGCCGACGACTCTCGCACTGATTTTGTTTACAGCACGTTCGCTCCTTCTTCGTGACACCCTGCAAACAAAAATATAAGGATATTTCGTGTCTCTTTCTGCCATCTAATGTTTCAGGACTTTTCAGTATATACTGTATTACTGAATTTCCTCAGGTGTATCTACAGGAGAGGCTTGAAATCTTTCCTACAGATATGGGTTCATTGCCTAACTATAGGTAGGTAGGCACTAAATTAGGGAACACTTCCCTTTCTTTCAGATTCTCCTGAATAATCAGTTCTACCTTCTATAATACGACCTCCACTTCGCAATCAATCGATACCGGATATCCCAAGATAAATCATATAAAGTATGATAACTCAAAGCTCTTTAAATACATTGGGGAACGACATCCCTATATTCCCTAGTATCATTAATATTATGAACATGAAAGGCTCAGAATACAGGTCGGTATCGTTCTTTCTTAACAGTATTTTTTCCTTACGGAGTTGCACGTTTCAACGTAGCCGCGTAGGCGTGTAGACACGAGTTCACTTTCGTCACACCCGTGACATGGATTTGATATTTGAGTTGGAAACACGTTTGCTCTCAACATGCTCTTGAGTAAAGTTCAATCGAAATAAATAAGGTATAACAAAATTTCCTGTTTCCAGCGACATACAAAGTTACTCCGTTTGACCCTTTTTAAAGGAATTTCTAAAGAACCGCTCATAACGGTTGCTGCAATTGACGCGTGATACTTAGGTGCCTGAATGGACGTCCATCGCACCTTAGGAATTCCGCCCCGCTTCCATCTTGCAGACTGGCTACCATACAATGTCCTGACTTATTCTTCTAAGACCTGAATAATTATAGTTTGTGTCCATACCAGAGACGAAGAAGCGGATGCCTACTTTGTTTTAATGAACCTACTTGCCAAATCCCAAGTCCGTAGGGCAGTTTAAGAGATGTCGTGATGAGTGTGTATTATTTCGCATACAGATGAAAACGTCACGCAGCCTACAGGGGATTTCCGAATAACGTTTCCGTTTCGACAATTTCCTTATCTTGTTTTCGGTATCCTCAATGTGTGCAAGTTTTCACAAAGTTGAACCGGATCTCCGGTGACAGTTAAGTACTTGTTATTTTATTCAGAACATTGACCATCACCAAAAACTTTTGATTGACTATTTTCGTTTTCTTTGCAGTACCCACGTTGATTTGCGTTGGCATTATGTGGCTATATATGTGTTCGTATCAGAATGTATCTAGTTTTTCACCTAATTAAATAGCTAATTGGTAAAATCGCCAAACTCGCCGCGTTGCTGGCATAGTATCGACCTTTATGCCTTCATTTAACATAGCTAACATGCGTGCTATCGCAATGCATCTAATTAAATGACATACAAGGAAAACTGGTCGCGAATGTTACGAGTCATCTGTTAAAATCTTACCAGCTTATTGATTTAATATTAAATTATTCAAGTTTCAGTCGTGTTCGAGGGCGACTGGCAAGTGATTTGTCACTTTATGTAGGTATTGCAATTTGTAACCTAAAGTACTGTTCGTGTTTCGAGAGAAGCCATAATTTGTGTACTTACTTAAATTATTTGTATTTTGCCAGGATACAGGTGAACTAGATCTATGCTTATTAAGGTTACATTACTACACTTCACTGTTTCTTAGAAGGCACATGCCGAGCACAAATCGTTTACAAGCTAACATGATATGATCGCATTAAATTGTCGTCTATTCTCTTGTCTCAAGATACTGCACTTTATATTAGTCTACAGACTACACGTGTCGGTTTCAATGACAACTGTAGGTACAGCATACCTACTCTATTAATTTTATAAACTATTTAATGACTAACTACTAAAGTGTGTTGGTACTTGTTATGTACTTGTGCATCTCTCTATCTGTAATTAGATATTAATAACCATTAGCTTATCAGTGGCACAACCTTTAGAATCACAGCGCTACTTATACTTATAGGTACTTCAGTATGGTATCTATTTACTTAAGTATATGTCTAGCTAAGCGTTTACTGTGTAGTATTAAGCCTGTCCGTCTGTATCGTCTACCTATCACTTCTATCATTTTTAGAAACGAAGAACATTAGAAATACTAGCGGGATAAAAAGTATCCTAAGTCCTAATCCCAGGTAATGGACTACCTGTGTGCCAAAATCCGTTCAGCCGTTAATGCGTGAAAAGGATACCTAACAGAAAGACAGATTTTCTTTCGATGTATAATATTAGTATGGACATAGTGTTTCTGTAGGTCTGTTCACTGGTAAACTAAAGATTTAGTTAGCCTAAAAAGTCGTAGTTTTAAGCCGCGGGCAAAGTCGCAGGCGCAGCTCTGCAGTTTCTTTTAAAGATTTTTGCTAGCTTTTTAGTATTGCGCGCTTTCTGTCTGTTCAGCCTTTCGATTTCTCTTAGTTATCGACTTGATTCGATGAGCCTCCTAAAATGGGAGAAATCATTATAACGAAAGACTGTCAAATATGGCTTTTGATAAGTGTTTCGGCCCAAAATCTGTTATTCTGTTCATTAGATATTTATGTTGTGAAAAATAAAATCAGTTTTGTATAAAACACAAGCAGGTTTGCATTGAATTTTGTAAACGTTATGCGTAGGTATATCTAATGTTTTCAGATAGCTTATTTTAGACATACAGTACCTAAATAATGATACCTACCCTAATAAACGACATGATGATTCCTTTCGATTTGGTCAAAACATTCGGATATGTTGTGTGTGAGAGGTAATGAATATTACGTATTTTCAGCATTTCATACATCGAAGATACTTTTATAACTCGGTGTTGTAAACATTGATAGGGGTTGAGATAAAAAATAAAATAAAACAAACCACAAATAATATAATTTATTAAAGAAAATAAAAAGCGCATAAACCTTTTGCCTAAAAGACGGTGATGATGCACCATTGTAGACCGAACAATATATCAGGTGAGATATTTGTGAAACGAAAGACTAATGCGAATAACAAAGATGACAAACTACTGACCAGACCTATATTAAATTAGATGTTTGCCAAACGTCTTAGTGCCGTCGTCAAGTGATTGCATTACGTGGACATAAGGTGTGAATACAATAGCGAAATGAGATTATAGACAATGCAAGGCCAGTCGTAGGGCTTCCCTGGACGCCCGCGCATAACCACCCCTGCCACACTTGACCCACTGACACCGTTCCACTGATTCCACACAATACAATTATAATGTCACGTATTATAAGTACTTATAATACTTGTAAGATATTGTCATAGTGATAGAAACTCGTGCGCGTGTGAATTTTCCGCTCCTAACAAGTGAAGTGAAATTGTAGCACCGCCGTTGGGAAGTATTTTTCGTGATTATGCTTTAAACTCTCTCCAAACTAAAGTTTAACTTTAAGGCATCCTTTTTAAAATTGGGCCCATGAATAGGTGTGTAATAGGACCTACTGTCGGTCTTATCATCTGCCTAGCCTTTTCCCAACTACGTTGGGGTCGACTCCCAGTCTAACCAGATGCAGCTGAATATCGGTATTTTACATGGAGCGACTGCCTATCTGACCCCTACAACCCAGTTACTGGGTAATACGATACCGCCTGGTAAGACTGGTTGTCAGACTTTCGGGCTACTGACGATCAACGACTTAGATCCACGAATGACAGCCGGGACAAACGGCGTGCTTTCCTAGGCACGGAGGGGTCTTGGTATGTGAAGATGGTCACCCATCCACGGACCAACCGCGGCAAGCGTAGCTTAACCTAATCGATCGACCCGTACGACTGTTATTACTTAGCCACAAGCCCCTCCCACCTACCTACTGTCGGTCTATTCTGTAAAAATCTCACCTTTAAAACTTAGGCGAGTGAGATGTCAATCCACTTATGCTAGGGCTTGACACTAATGACAGCTCACTTCACCTAAGTTTTCACCGATAGATTTTTACAGAATAGACCAGCTCTTAGGATAGGTACCTACCTTAAAATGGTTATAAAGACAACAATTAAGTAGGTACACATCGTCCTGCGTGTGGTAATAACAACATACTGCTGCGAATAATTCATTTGCCAATGAAACTGGTGTCTCATTTCCATGGTCAATATACAGGGTGTTCGGCAGAACGTTGAACACACGAATATGGCAGATAGATGGGGTCGTCTGCTACCTACCCAGCCCAAAAAAAATTACTCAGGCCCCATAGTTTTTTTTTAATTTTTTTTTATTAACGAAATTCATGAGTTTTAAAGGCGTATAACTTTATGTAGGATAGACGAAACTGGCAACACTTTGTTTTTGTTTTTGTCTCGACTATTGGTAGATTCATCTAAAATTGTTGTTTGGTGAACTAGACAAAAAGTTATAAGCCATCAAACATTACAAAAAGGGTTAAAACGTGATTTTGAGCTTTACTTTGCATTGCATTAAAAAAAAACTAAAAGTGATTGAAGACTTAGGATTTCATCGAAACATCCTTGGTGTATGGCCTTTCGAACGGTATGTAATTTGTAGAATTAAAAAAAAAAAAATAAAAAAAAAAAAAAAAAAAATATATTTTTTTTTGTGCTGGGTAGGTAGCAGACGACCCCACCTATCTGCCATTTTCGTGTGTTCAACGTTCTGCCGAACACCCTGTAGAGATCCTATAGCGCATTGTTTATGTACCTAGTACTATTTATTATTCTGATTACAATATATGAATACTGAAATCATCGATGACTCCTTTCATTTTTACTCTTTAGGTAAATTTTATGGGACTTTCTTTCCGACTCTGTCTGGCCTAATTAATGTGTAGGTAGGGATAAGGTAACTACCTAACTATCTTTTTGTGTGTGTAAAATCTATTCAATTTCAGCAAAGATGCACGTTCTGATAAAAAAGTATATTTATTTATTTTATTTATTTATAGTAGTGTTAATATATTATTCAAATTATTTCGTTTACAGAAGCCCTCTGTAAACTGTAACAAATAATCATGGAGCTAACTGCGCTGGCAATAGTACTAGTAACTCGGTAAGATTACCAAGGCCGCATAAGAATAGTGCAGAACTATGAATATGAGAGTGCAACATTGTTTGTAGCTATTTCAACGTGACTCTAATTATACCGTGGCCAATAGTTCGCTGTAACCGTGTGGGCAACAGCTGACAGCTTTCAAATGCTCCGTTCGCTCATATTTGTGCCAGTTGGGCCTGATTTATATCGGCCTTCTCCGCTCCGATCACAATATATATGTTTATATAAAATGCTCGATCGAAAGGCAAATAAAGTAGTACTTAAATCACAAACGGCACACGTGTATAAAAATTACTTTTTAATTATGCTTATGTTTTATATTTTGTCGGCAGTGATTAAAAAGTAATTTTTATACACGTGTGCCGTTTGTGATTTAAGTACTACTTTATTTGACTATGGTGTTCATGTGATTAGACATCTAGTATAAAACTTACAAGTCACGCTTACGACAGAGCAACATGGCGGAAAAATAGTAAATCCCCACAAACAAACGACTGCAATAGTGCGACGAGCGACGATAATTTTAATTACTGTCGAAGGCTACACGAGGGAACCACCGCCACAATGGCTTCCTACCATTATGTCTTTGTCAATGTACAGACGCCAGCACATCAACCTACTACAATCTGTCAGATTTCTGTAATAGATTTTCAACTTTACCGCTAAAGCATAAGGTTCAATGTTGATTGGGAAAATTTGACAGTTAGGTGTAGGTTGATGTGCTGGCGTCTGTACTAAACTATATGTACAATAGTTTGTAACTAGAAATTCCTATTGTCTACTGACTCTATAAAAGATCATGCTCATTAGAAAATAATCGAATCTACTATAAATCTTTATATTCTCAGGGTTGGGTTCTATGAATAAAATATAATAAAGAAATAAAACAATAAAAATCTCGAAGAAAGCTGTAATAAAAACCCACAAAAAATATTCAAAATACAACCAAATCAACAATTTGTAACACTAGTATGGAAATACAATCAAATTAACATAAGTGCTTACATAAAATAATACTTAGTATATAAAATAATACGGAATAGGTAAAAGCCAAATTAGACACAATGACTAAAAATAAAATAATATAGATAAAGCGAACAATGAACTCGAGAGGTTTTCTAAAACATAATTTACGAAAATAATTATTGTAATGCGTAAGAGATATAAAACTAAACACAATAAAATAGGAAAGAAATATAAATAATTAGGTGCAGCATGTCCGAAAATAGTAAAAAAACGGTTCACTAAAGTTCATAACAGTTCATAGAACTGTTGGTTGGTGTTGTCTCGTCAGGAGCGATGCTACACGCTCCGGGGTGTCGTACCAGATAGTGCATTTACAGTGTCAACTTTGCCTTAACGCAAACTTGTAGCGTGCTTTGCAAACGCACTCCTGGCACGAACTCCGGAGCGTAAAAAAACTTCGATATCGATATCTGACGAACGAAGGGCAGCACTACACAGTCTATGCACTACGTACGGAACGTCTTTGCCGTTTGTCACTTAGTGTCCCCAAATTATACTAATTGGCACAGGACTTTGTTATTTGCAGGTTTTAGAAGCGTTTGTTAGTGCTAAGCGATGATAGAGTTAGTATAACGCTGTGATTTTGCATGCTCATTATCAGTGTACGTTATTAGGTTTAACTTGATGCTTTTCTATATTTCTGTGTGTGTACCGTGTGGAATAGTTTTATATTTAGTGACCTATTAAGAACCCTCGTCTAACAGATATAAATGTATAGGTAGGTAATAAAAAATCCTCGTGTAAATAATTATCGTGCATTTAATTCGCGCTTATGGCAAGTGATTGTTATTCTGCATACAGAGGTGTCGTTTCATCATACGATTGACATCGACGGGTAAGGATGCGATGAATGACAAGGCCGCTAATAGATAACACACTGGGGAAACCGTGGATTATTAATTATGTATTACTAATCTTCATACCGAAGGTGTCGACATTCAAGACGTGATATTTTTTACATTATCGATAATGAATCACTACAGTGAAATGTTAACTATATTTTTTCACGAAGAGCAGTCATACAGGTTTTAATAACTGCAATTTTCCTTTTTACGAGCTTTAACTATTCATATGAATGTAAATAAAACAACCGACTCGCGCATACTGAGAATTTTTATGTGTGGCGGCTATTAATTTTCGCAGCACGAGGAAAACGACATTTGTCAAGGTTATGATCTCACTTTCCGCTAATGTTATTACGTTTGTATGACAAGACTCGAATGTAGCGAGATCTCCCACGGATTTCGAAAGCTTTGTGTATTTTTTAAATATTCAAAACGAAAGTGCCAAGTGAAAGCGTGACATTTTAATAACGGGTGCTGATAAAGCAGACGCGTCTCAGAGCTTGTGCGTCGAAATGTTGAGAGAATTTACATTACTTAATTACTTCTGCTGGTACTTAGTGACTGTAATTATAAAAAGAGTGCTATAATTAACACACTTTCAGCATGCAAAGCGAGGGAACAGTGCAGATATTGCTGATGCAAAACATTCTCTCTTTTTCATAAGAAAACAAATGAGTGAATACGTTAATAATATGCTCGCTCCAACTGTTTATTTTTTACAGAGAGTCTAATTTCCATACATTTTTTAAAATTATTTGGCGGCTAAGTAAAATCTCTTTATGATAAAAATCGAATACAGTGGTTTCGTTTTGCTTTGTTTTGGTTCCATTATCTACATCTCTACAGGAAAATACAGATTTCTGTAAACATACAAATAGATAGGTACCTACTGTCGTGTACAACATGAGCACTTGATTATGCGTGTAGCTCATTTTGTTATTTCCTCATTGAGAAAACAATAATTTTACTGTTTTGCATTCTAAATTCCAATAGGTGAACGCAGTTTAATAATGATAATAAATGAAGTATCGAGATCAATATTATTTTTATCACGAACTTTATGCAAAAAAGTCAAGCTGATTTTAATTGTGCTTCATTGTATCAGCAATCAATTTTATTTAATGTTGTAAATGCATTCGATTGTAACATCTTTGATCTAACTATTGTTTAAATAATCGCATTCTAGTTTGTTGTCCAAGACGATTGGAGATTAGAAAAAGATGTGAAGGTGTGGTACACAATAATAATGTACACTGGAAAATTATTAAAATAAACAGTGAAAAATTAATTAATCGAAAAGTTAACGGTAAATAAGTACTAAAGAAAGAAAAACTTTAACTTGCATACTTTGAACTTCGATCTTCGTATTTATTCGTTTACAAGTAATGTGCAATACTAATCAATAGCTACATTAACAAAGCCATTAACAGATGTGTCAGCGAGTATATAGGACTAGTAGGTACATGCACATATAACTCGCACCATCATCGCGGCGTAGATCAAGGCAATCATTTGTGTTGTGCCTTTACGCACACAAATTGTTTATGAAGTTCGTTTCCATTGACAAATACGGATGACCTTTTAATTGAGTAAACCTTCAGTACCTATCAGTCAATGTACTTTTATATTTAGTTTTTTTTTTTAACTTTATTATTGATGGTAGTTCAGACAGTTTCAGGCAAAATTGTATGCGAGATTTTTTTTTGAAGGGAAATGATGTATGATTAAAAATGTTTAAAGAAATCTCCGTGCCAAAGATCGTTGGGAAGTCTTGTGGGTGTAGCGATGCAAGATAAGTTTTTCCGTCATGACGTAATGTTGCAATGGAGACGAGACCTTGTGTTACTTGACACGTGTGCCATCTATAATAGCTAAGTTTATTTGTATACGTAATACTGTGAAGTGAGCTGCAAGTGTAGGTACTGCAACTGCATATCTGTGCTAATTTATGCATGTGACGAGTGAAGCATAGCATAGAATGACTGGGTGCAGTTGTATAGTTTTTACGTTCTGTGGTGGTAATTATGCGTTTTCTATGGGAAAACTATACAGAAACAGAAAATTGTATAAGTTTTGCTTTGTAGTTTTTGCCACGATTTGAGTCTATTGAATATCTTGTTAGTGAAGCATCGAATGACGGTTTTGTACAGACGCCAGCACATCAACCTACTACAATCTGTCAGATTTCTGTAATAGATTTTCAACTTTATCGCTAAAGCATAAGGTTCAATGTTGATTGGGAAAATTTGACAGTTAGGTGTAGGTTGATGTGCTGGCGTCTGTACATTAGCTTGTTTCCTGTCATTACATATATGGATATAATCACACCGATTGAGGATCATTTCATATAGGTAATAAACTAAATACGTTCTGAATTATTTTGTATACAATTTTGCACCAATATCTAGCACCGCGTTGGATGAATACAAAGGATTGTCCAATAGCCATTAAAGGTAGAATCTTAGCCAGGTATGTAATTATATTGAAGTTTTTACGGCGATATTGGTATAATGACTGCGATGTCGTTAGGGTGTATTTTAGCTTGGCACAATGTGAAACAAAGGTGAGCCGGCAAGTGGGTCACAGCGGTGGCCTTGCGAGCGAGAGACCGACCCAGTCCACCATCCGAGGGAGCGAACACTCACGCTTTAATTGTATTAGGTATACGACAGATACACTACTATGCACCATTTTATATTACGTGTCATAATAGTAAACTATAAATTAGGAAACGCGAGCGTTTGTTTACAACAAGGCATTTAATTTGCATAAATAATGAACTAACATGTTACATGTCCGCGTATAAAAATATAAATAAAAATGTTAGGCAGGTTTTACTGTTTCCATGCAAAATTATAATGCGTATGCATTATTTCTTGGGTACCTACTTTACCTATTTCTGGCTTAGAATTGAATAACATAAAATATGCATTTGCATGTAATAAAACCCTGATGAATGGCACAATGGACATAAATCCATGGGTGGCGGGCTCGGTGGGCGGCGAGCGGCTACGAGTGCCGCGGTTATACGGCTTTAGTACTAAACGCCTCCGCGCATGCTCCCGCGCAACACTGCACTCTGACGTAATAACATGCAACCGTCTTGCACTTTGTTACTCACGGACTGATCATACCGTCATCCCTTTATTTATAAACGCTAATTTTATAAGTGCGAAAGAGATGAATGGATGCACGGTGACACTGCGGTATCGATCACTTCGAACTATTCACACCTAGGGCTCGTAACAATCTTTTTCTGTTGGAACTATTTAATGAATAAAACATTTGTGGAAATCGTTAGTGTTGCGAGTGAATGTAACATGAATACGAACTCGTTTGCGGCTGCATTATGTCACGAAAATCAATCCGCTTGAAAGTGCACAGATGTAATCGTAAGATCGGCTGAACATGAACGCTCTAGGAAAGTAGGACAAATAATTGTTAGGTCTCGTGCGCTAGATAAGCTGCATTGTGCAATTGTGGCGCGCATGGGACTACACATGATAAATGTGTCCGCTCATTGGTGGCACTATTAATATGTCCTTGAACGCATGGCCGGTAAGGAACCGCATCATGGCATTTGAAACGCGACTGATAATATATGTTATGAATCGCAAATGAGTGTGGACGTGTGAGAATGCGTATGTACCAGCTGGTTACTTTTACTGAAGCCGGTGGTGCGCGAGGTATGCGCCCGCGAGCGAGGAAGCCGCCTCGCTCCACGCTCCACCGAACACTTTCCCTCTCGGCCCGACATCGCATCCGACAGTAATTGCAATTAAAAACATTTTATAATTAATTGCTATCCATACTCGGAGGTTTTTGCAACAAGAAACTGGCATTATGACGTGTCAGTGGCTAGCATTTGGTTTCTAAATGAAAGCACTTTACAAGCGGGTTGATCGCGAGGGGAACAACCTGGTCCTCACCAACACTGTCGATACGGAACTTATCGACTATGCTATGACGGAACGTTTTGCACAGTGGGACTCTATCTAATCTACACAATGCAAATCTATCTAAGACAGAACAGTTCTTTTTTGTTCCTCCGCTTTCAGAGTTTGTGAAAGATATGTGATAGAATGTACCAACGGAAAAAGTCAAGTTTTCATGCACAAGAAAAGCAAAGCGTTCTAGTAGAGAAACAACATATATAAGTGCACAAACATAAAATACATACATTCCGACCATGTATATGTATGTATAGGGTTAGCATGCACAGCGATATGAGTTATTGGATTATGTATGTTGAGCACGTGATGTGCACCGTGATGTAGCACATGCCGAACGATACATGTATGTACAGCAACCGGGGGTTGCACTCCACTCCCGAGCCGAGGACCGAGGTCGTGGCCCCTGTAATTATCTAGTTTAAAATAATCCCGCAGTAGGCGTAGGACTTGCGCAACACAATTCCAACGTTCTAGAAGCGACACTGACACGACACTGGGAGCACTTCACTGGAGTCGCGGGCGTGTAGCGGCGGCGCGCGCGCCCGCACCACTGCGCCGCGTTCCACTTTTCCTTCCGGCGGTACGCGAGCAGCCGCGAGTTGGCAGCGGCACGCCTTGCATAACCGACGGTTTCGCAAAGCGGTCGGTGCAGCGCGCGGCCCGGCTTGAAATACGCGCCCGCGCTGCCAACGGGGCCGCGCCAACAGTTGACGCAACGCTGCCGCCGGCGAGCCCGGTCTCCCACCGCCGCAGCCGGCCGGCGAGCCTGCGCCCCTCCACATGTCCCTCCATCAGGTTTCACAGACACCACTTTCGCCTGTATGTGTACTCGCTTTCATCGTTAGCGCATCCACGCTCCACTTTGTCTGCTCCATTGTAGACGGTGGAGAACGTATCGCTCGCGATCAGGACGGGCACGTCGAGGAGCGAGGAGCGCGCATCGCACTAGCGGTGCAGATAAGAGTTTGCGCGCGCCAGATGCATCGGTAACTAGGCCACCACGTACTCTGCCATCTGTTTGCATGATTGCACTCCATTTAGATTGTGGGATAGACGATTGGGAATATGGATTTATTTTTTACGCGATATTTTATAAAAAGCTGCCTATCGGTAAGCTAAAAACTGTAGTATCGTAACGGTAACGAGCTGTTAAGTGTCGCGCGTAAGGCTCGTATGTCGGCTACAATATTGTCGCGAGCGGGCCTCGCGCTCCACAAATAGACGTTCCATTTCGACGGCCAACTCACGGCGACACGCGAAAACATTGCAGACTCGTTTTATTATTTTATAGCCAGGTTTAAATTGAAAACAACACTAATCTACCCCCCGGGGACGAGTCATCTTAAACTAAAAACGTGCTAGGGTCAAACTACTTCGTGACTACTGGCTAAGCTCCGTTTCCCTACAAACGAACGATGTCGGACGGACGCGTCTCGTTGGTGGCTGCCGGCTTTCGCAATATCAAATCAGTATAAAGATAGTCAGCGCTCTGTCATCGCAGCGGCCTCGGTCTGCTGTCACTGCTCGCTGGTACCGGTGGACCAATAAATAATATTTCAGCGTTTAGCGGGTTTACGCTTATAGTACCTATGCGCGCCAAGGCCGCGTGACTCACGCGCCGGCCTAAACCGCGAGCTACGAATCTGACTCACTGCCACGTGTGCACAGATCATGATCGCCGTTTGCATCCACTGCACACAATCAGCTGTTGCCCGCGCGCATTTATTGGGAGTTACCGGCCTTGATCTACAGTAGGGACGCGGCACATTTATGCATTGTAAATCTAAATATTATTTATTGCAATGTTGTGTAGTTGTTTATATTACTGACCTTATGATATTCTTTGGAATGATAAATTGTATTAGATATAAAAAGCATATTTTTTTCCTAACAATGGCGTTTGTCCTCGTCACGGCTAGTTATCTAGTCGGGGAAATCCTAGAACACGTAGTTTTCTTAGATTTTATTTATTACAAAGTTATTAGACACTATTATTATGAACAGAACAGCATTCAGTAGTGGCATTTCGATAAGAAAATGATTTATATTTCGATTCAAAAATAAACCAATCCCGCTGCTTTGCTCCATTTCTCAAGATGAGAATGACAACTCACACACTGCCAGAAGACAGTCGAAACAGTGAGTTATGTTATTATTTCGTAAACGAGAAAGTTGAGAAATAATATCTATAACTATTCGATTACTACATCAACGTTACGGAATATTTCGATTAAAGTAACCGCTGTATAGAAATAAAATGATATAAAACTGCAGTATCATGTCCATGACTAACGCAAATGTTTTCACTTACATAATGTTGTTATTTGCTCCCTATATATTATGCATTTGGCTCTGTATCAGAACAAACGTGTTAATTAATCAGGCTGTAATGCATCGACCTACAAACCTTAGTTGCTATCATTTATTCTGGGGGGAGAGGCAGGCCTCGCGGGGAGTCATAGGTGTATTTTCAGACTCCTGAGCCCGAACCAAGATTACCGTGTCATTCTCACGTCCAGTTTACGATCGGTTTTCTTTAGCGCGCTCAAAGCGAAACTATTTACATTTTCTCCGAGAAATAAACGCTTTAACGTTTCTATTGGATACTTAACAAGGCTGTTAACAAACTTTAGTATATCTGTAATTATAAATAAATAAATCTGTGACTGTTAAAGCACATCCGATAGAAAAGGATAGCAGTATATTTCAATTTCCTTTACAAGTATATTTATCAGTTTAAAACTATTGCCACAGCTGGCTAACATTATAGTACTTTATGTTAGTCATACATTACTGTAAGGTTCTAGTTACAAAACGATTGCGAATGCACCTAAATAACCACTAAAAGCAACTATTAAAGAATATTGCAGGAAAAGAAACTACCGATGCAAATGAAAGACTCGAAGTATCGAATGGGCACTAACGAGTATCGTATTAGTCGATAATCGAGTGTGTATTGGCAATATCGATTATTTCCTGTTCATGCGCGCACGTCTCGCGCAGGGGGACGAAGAGGCGGGTAGGGGGGGAGGGGGGGGGGGCTTGACGCGCTGGCATACCGCCCAAGGACGTATTCTAGGCTCCCTAGGACCGGTCAGGGTCAGGTCACACTCACCAGGGCCAAGTGTTTCAAGGGCATGCGGTAACGATATTACTTAGTAATATCTAGTCTAAACACACGATGTCGATCGATACCGCGATTCTGTTACTGATATTAGGATTTTCCGTGAAGTATGGAAATTAAACTTGAACGAAACTGTTAGTCTATTAACATGGTATAATAGTTTGAATACTCATCCATGTTGTTAGCATTTGATTTTATATACTCTTTATAACAAAACGATTACAACAGAATTCATGTTGCAAAATTAATTCGAACTCATAGAACAGGATAAAAAATTCTAATTGAACGTTCTAAATATAACTGTGGACGGCCCTATAAAAACCGTTTGTCCTATATGAAACATGATTGCGATATTAACAGCTATTAGGAATCATTAGCGGTGCTTTTTGATGCATCGGTTTTTCTAACGTCCTTGATTCGTTTTTGTAGAGGGCGCGTAGGCTCTACGACGGCTACGGCGTAGCAAGGAATCGGCCGCGTAGCAAGGAAGCGGGCGCGTAGCCCTTTACTTTTCGTCGACATTGTGTAGCTGTTTGTTGTTGATTTTCTTTGAAACCTTATATCATTGTTATTTAATCATTTTGTTTTTGTTTATTAGATAAGTATTTCAAAACTTTAATAAAAAAATTAAACTATGAGAAATAAAAGTAATGCAACACAATATACCTACTGCAGATATAATCAATATCATAAACAATTACAACTTAAGACTCCTTTCGCGCTCACTTTCTACGGATTTGCGAAAACATCACTAAAAAAAGGTACTAATGACATTGCGTGTAGCGTCGAGGCGTATCGTGAATTACAATGGCCGGGCGATCACCGACGTTACGACATGGTTTAGAAAGTCGAGCCACGGTCAACGGTCCCGCGAGCGAAAGTTACCGCGCGCGTGTGTGCCTGCCTTTACATGCGTACCGCGTACGTTTCGCAACCGCGGAGACGGAGGCTACTACGAAAACGCGAAACTTTTGGAGACCGGTTTATCATTTCACATCAATTTTAGCACGAGTTGTCGAAACTGCCTTTCTATCGCATTAGTGAAGCAGTGAAAGACGTGACGTGTTTGGGGTGTAGTCTTAGCGATGGATCGTGCTAGCGATAGCGATGAAAGTGATAGGAGAGCTGTCAGTCACACTCGTATTTTTTGCCTTTATGCGATTACGTATGCAGTGAAGTGAAGATACATGAATGTATTAAATAAGTTGAGTTGGAAACTAATCAAGTAATCAATGTTCTATTGCATAATAGGTGATAGACACGAACGCAGTACATCTTCACGAGATGCTTGAGAATTCCGATAATTAAAATGAATTTATGAAATAGGTCAAATGATATTTGAACAAGGTAAATAAGCGGTAACATGCTACATTACACTACATCACTAAACATGCTCAATTATATTTTTAACTGATAAGTAACAATGTTTTATGCAATTTGAAACAAAAACAAAACAAGTACTCAATTCCCTTGGAAACAGTTTCACACGACACAGATCGATAGAACAGACATAGATAACGTTTATATAATGAACTAGTATCTACATAATGAATGAAGATCACCTTGCGGCATCACTGATAACACCATGTCACTCGGTATCGGTACCGACGCGCCAAAGGTTCGGGATCAACTGGGCGCCTCCCTGATTTGATAGTTATCGAGGTGGCTCCGAGGTCCCGGATGCACCTGCGCTGTAGTGCCGTGAATTATTGCATTACCCCCCGCCCCCCGCACACGCACCCGACCTCGCCTTTTCCCCACGCCCCCTCCCGCGCCCCGCCCCCTCAGCCCGCCACTTTCCCCCCAGCGCGACCTTCGCGGCTGCATCCCTGGCCAAGTGCCAGGTGCTGCATATCTCGACTTGACTGTCATCCCCGACATCCTAGATATGTTGGAAACAATGATACGAACACATCTGCACTTTGTCAGCTCAGTCAAAGGACACTGCCATGATCTATGATCTAATGCTTTACTTATAGATATAGCAGTGATTGATTTCAAATGAATTAGTACTGTTCGCTCACGAGAACTTGTACACGATCAATATGAATATCTAAACAGAATATTGATTGGTTATAAAAGTAATTCTAAACAAATGCCACGAATGTGTGGGGGGGGGGGGGGGTTGAGCTAACATAAACAATATTAGATATCTAAATAGAGCCAGTTGATCTAAATCTCCCGTATGAGTTATATCGCAGATAAATCCACATACCCTTACTAACTGACCTATATTCCTACAACGCACCTAGAACGTATAACATAATACATTACCACATTGTATAACAATTATATGTAGCTCTTATCAGTAATCTGTTATCGCACACTAGTTAAACCCAATTTTGACACGTGACAAACATCAAAAGTTATTACGAAGACTGGTTTAGTGCAATAGCCTGGTGTAGCGGAATGTGAACGGTGAAAGTAGACGCGTCCGCTACCGAGAAAAATAGTTTTCCACACGGTTTCACCTTGCGAGAGCGCGGCCAGGGCAACAGGTCTACGGCAGAGACACGAGACCACTACTTCGGAGTCAATATTGAACGCACAATGTAAATGAAGCTGATTTATTTAATGACGGAGCACAGTGGTGTATGCCGATGCAATTGGAAACGAGGCGCGCGCGCTAGCGGAGGCGCGGCGAGCGACTGCGGCCCACCAGCTGCACCGAAATAACTGCTCGGTGCAGCCGGGCGGCTCGATGCAAGCCTCCTCCGCCCCCCCCCCCCCTCCCGCACGGACCCCGCACGCCCCGCGCTCCCCGCGCCCCAGCGCACCCGCCCGCGCCCTCACCCTCCAGGTCATGGCTGCAGGTCGCCATGACAATGCGAGAGCAGAGCTGCAGCCCCCGATCGATCCAGCTGTTGCTTCTAGGTACCGAGCACCCCTGAACTTGAAACTGGTGTGGGGGGGTGGTGTTTTTGATATAATTTTATATGTATAGGCAAAAAGGAAAAATGATTGCATGTTGTAAGCGCTACAAGGAAGTAAATAACGCGGCCACAATGATAACCGTTGATTGACCGCTTAGTAATTATTGATCAAAGAATCTTCCAGAGCAACATAGTGGCATCTTAAATGGTCATAATTAAATTATGTTCAAGCCGGTACTATACAAGTTTCCTGTGAAGATTCAGCATGTAGTTGGAAGACAAAGCCAGCTACGAGTACTTCAAGGTTCAACAATGCATCTGGCGCATTCTGATGTCAAGGCTGGGCCAGTCCAGGTCTATGCAGCGCTGTTTGGCTAGTTGCCAAGGTCTTTCCTGCTATTTTATTCTCCAGTTGTAGTTTCTTATTAATTTTGCTCATAAACGTCATATTATATGCTTTTATGTGTTCTTGTGGGAGTATCACCACATGTTAGTCACAATTTCTACATGAATGAAAGATTAGATAACCGAAAACTTATGAGTCGTGAAAAGTTTGGAGATACTACTGTTTCTTGCTCCATATTTCTTTTTAATTTTGAAGTACTTTCCTTTATATTTTTTTCAGTTATTTAAGCTGGCAACCCGAAGAAAGTTCAAAGGGACAGTCCCTGTAATCACCGCGACATTGCAGAACTTCACTTAACTGTTTAATAATATAACGTTCTGCGTAAGATTACAGAAAGTCATAGATCAATGTGAGCATTATTACGACACTATCAGTCTGCCCTTGCCCGCTATACGCGTGTTTGTGCAATGTAGGGATGAGCCAGAGGCAGTTGGCATGCCTCTTGGCTTTGATCAGCTACTCCACAGCCAACGATATTTAGACACGAAGACGCCAAGATGTTATCTTATTATGGTAATGTGATGTGTGCTAAATAATTGTAATTTATAAGATTACTCACGACAATTTACTGTCGATGGGTGCTATTTATATGGTTATGTAGCCTGGGTCATCTTTAGATTGTTAGTTTCCATTACGAAGAGTTTCAAGAGCAGAAATAAGAATAGAATAGAATGCTCTTTATTATGTACACCATATAAATTACAGACATAAATATAGAAACTTTACAATGGGTGACACAATGGGCGGTCTTATCGCTAAGGCCAACATAAGGCCTAAATCTAACGTTAAACTGATCTAAACATCTACTAATATTGTCTAAAGTACTACAAAGTCGTTAAGAGTTTTAACCATCCAATATTGCCAGTTTATTTCAAGCTACCTACATCTATAATATTGCACTACAGCCTTCACGGACGCCCGGGCGAGGGCTGTAGCTCAATATAGAGCCACCTACGTGCTAGTTACAGACCTCCACAGATTCTGGGAAAATCTAGCCTCCTCCCGATCCCCTGTATCGATCGGCTGTGATGTCCGCGCATAAATAAACGAGATAGATTGAATTGTATGTGTGTGTGTGCACTTTTGATTTATGTATAATTGTATATCAAATTATGTTCGGGAGTGTTCGAAGGTCGAATCCGTATGCTTTTAGGAGTTTTGAAGACGAATGTGAATACGCAAAGTATATACTTACAATGAAGAGGGACATGTCCCAGTTCTTAGAAGGCTTTTCATACTGTCATTGTGGTTACAACAAAAATCGACAGTGGTTTATCCATTAATGAACTGAGAGAGCCTTGTAAAGGATGCATAGAAATGCACTTTACGTCGTGAATAACCTGTTAAGAAAGCACTGTGGTCTCGACATTTAAGTATTGCGTGTGAATCGGTGTGTTGTGGTCAGTTTTTCTTTCAGCAAGTGTTTTCTTTTCATTAACAATTTATTTATTTTTTACAATTTTGTTTATAGATACAATGCATGCATACTTTTGTTTTCGCTTATGAAACTATGGAATGATTTGGAGACGGATTTTATGTTTAATAAAGATAAAATAAAGTTTAGATACATTATTGTAATAAAAACGTCTCTGTTTATACAGCTAAGTGTCTTTCCCTCCTAAACTAAGCCGGACTGTAGAAATTTTGTTTCTTTATCGGTCAAATTAGAAACATCATTTCTTTGGCGTAGTCATCCTAAAAAAGAATTAAAGATCTTTGCCGTAGACTATTTAATTATTTTTTATCTTTGCCGTAGACTCTTTAATTCTTTAATTAATGTTGTCTACTGATGGCAGAAATGTAAAGGAGATTCACCGGATAATACTCAATACTCAATATCTTTATTGCTTTACCATAATGTGCACTTAGGTGGTAACTATATAATTTAGATCATTATGGACCCTGTAGGGCACAGCAAAAGGTAGGAGAGAGGAAGCCCTGTTTTAGGAGATCATTAATTCATTAAGTTGTTTTTGTGGGAACAACTTATAACATAAATATAAAATCAAAGCCAGGAGATCGCGAATTAAATACTAAACATTTCGCTTATCTATTATATTATGTATTATTTTATCATTTTAGATTACTTTTATATACCTACTTATGTATTATAATTCTGTTTATTATTTTATGTAAATTGCTTTTTTTATTTGAATAATTATTACCTATTGCTATAAGATAAATAAAATAAATAACAACCAATAGTAATTGGCACCGAATATCACGTGAACATACGTATAATTCCTCGCTGCGGCGCAACGCCCACGGCTCGGAGCCCGGGCGTATCCTAGCTGCGCCCACTCATCACCCCATTTGCGCCCACTGCACCCCCTGACACAGCCCACGTCCTTCGCAGACCTCCACAGATTCCCGGAAAGCCTAGCCTCCCTCTGTACCTATATCGATCGTTAGTGCCGAAGCATTTATGTACTGAGGTATAATGCGAGCGTTATTAAATGTCAAATGTGAGTTGTGTTGTGTGTCCCGACGTAAAACCTGGTTTGATAAGCACGAAGGCGAGGTTTTCCAGGCCTAAAACTATTTCCCTAAAACAAGGATGTATCTAAGACATACATTTTTTTCAGGACCTAAATACACTAATTTGATCGCTTCAAATTGATTACTAAAACAGGCAAATTCGGATAACTCACGGGGGGTCAACAAGAGACAGAATGTCACGTCTTTCAAGTTCTGAATAATCTACGTATCATGTCAGAAGGATTGGCAGCAGGATCTTTGTCGAGCTCTATAGCGTCTCGTTCGTGAGAGAGAGAATATATTTTTGATATACCTAGTGGCTCTCTTAGTATAGAAATATTTATTTACTTTAAAACATGGCACATTATGGTCTTAAGAATAGAGTTATGACCTTACATGTTTCGCCATGGGCATACAATATTTAAACATGATAAATGTGAATGATGATATAGATAGAAAGGGGGTGACTACCGAGATGACGACTATTAGAGAAGTATGGAAGAAAAAGATGTTGCGCCGACCCCAAATAAATTGGGATAAAGGCAGGAGAATGATGAAATGTAAAAATTTAATACAACACATAAATTTGTTAAAATTATAATGTCACTGGTTCATCATCTGCCTAGCCTTTTCCCAACTAGGTTGGGGTCGGCTTCCAGTCTGACTGGATGCAGCTGAGTACCAACATTTTACACGGAGCGACTGCCTATCTGACCTCTACAACCCAGTTACTGAGTAATAAGATACCCCTTGGTAATAACACTGGTTATTGGTGTTATTTGAATTTATTTGCTAAGACAGCTTTAAGTTGCTCTACTTGTACCAACGGTCTTTGACTATTAGGACGAAATCAAAGAAAATGTTTTTGCAAAGAAGAAGAAGTTCTTCAACGTGCCATGCGACTTTCTCTCTCTCTGTGTCTCTTTCTATTATATATCATAGAAAGAGAGAGAGAGACAGGGATAGTTTTCATGGTTTTCGATGGTGCTACAGCCAATAATGAGGCCAAAATAAAAATCCAAGATGGATGATTTTTTTATTCATGTTTGACTGCTGTAACTTGATTGACTTTTGAACTCATGTAATTGCAGGCCTATTTTTGTTTTGCAACCATCATAGGAAGCGTGCAAATAACCAAGCCCGGGCGAGGCCTAGTCGGGCGATGCTCAGGGGAGATGCAGTGGGTGCACCACCCCTGTTTCATGGACCCAACGTTCGCAAAGGGCGAGGCCGCTGGGCGTTGTCAGGGGTGATGTATTAAGTGCAACCCCCTGCCACCCCGGGCTGCGTCCTTCAAACGACTCTGCACATACATTTCCTAGAATATCTGGGCTCCTCTCGTTTGCCTGTATCGATCTGTTGTGCTGTTGGGCATGGGAAATGTAGCGCGATAAGTATTGTATTTTATGTAACGGTACTTAAGTATTTGTTACATTTATTTTACCATTAACTCACACCCATAGGGGTAGGCAAAAACAGCAGAACGCCATCTTCATTCTTTCATTCTTCTTTTGCTTCATTTACGGTCATATAATCCATTATCGGATTTACTTTTAAATGACTAGGTGTATTTATTAGTTACCTACTTACCTGTAAGTATCACATGAAACTCGGAACATACTGACTAACTACAGAGTTATGTTATTTTTCTGAGCTGTGCGCTTATTTGAGGAAAATTGAAATTGTTTCTCATTACCTGATGTTTTTTTTCATACGTGTTCTATCAGAGAGGACGATACGAGTATATTTAACTTGTCGCACAAATCAGAATCAGTACTGTAGGTATTTTTTTTAATTGCTAAATGGGCCCACTCTTGGCCTCGAGTATATCCTACCAATATATCCCGAAAAAAAAAGTTGTAATAATTGTATTTTTTTTTTAATGTTAATTTGTTAATGTCTAGTATTTTATTATTCTATGTTCTGTCAAAATTTTTCTTTTATTATGTAATTTAATTTGTTAGCTTAGTTGTTCATTTTATTGTGCATACTGTGGTCTCCTGTAATTGAAGGAGACACCTACCAAATACTTTGTCGTCCATTATCTACATGTAATGTTTAGTGTGCAGTCAACAAAAGAGATAAGTATGCAGGATCGTCGGATATCGTTGAAGTTTAGTAAGAAACCGATGGATGTTCTCGAATAAAATTTAATTTTATTAATAGAAAACAAAGAGCTCATTGATTAAATTAAATTTCAGTCGACAATATCCATCGGTTTCTTACTAAACTTCAACTATATCCGACGATCCTGCATACTTATCTCTTTTGTTGACTGCACCTAATATATTTATTGTTGGAGATCCTAAAATAAATAAATAAAAATAATTTGTTATAACATGAAACACATTGTCACGCCTGATTTCCCCGGAGTGTTAGGCAGAATAGTAGGTACACCCACATTTCGCCAGTTCAGTTATTTATTTTCTCAAATAAACTACAAATCACTAAACTATAGTTAAATAAAATCACATGGAAGTATAACATGAAAGAAACTATAGTTAAATAAAATCAATTTTAGCAAAATCTATTTTTCTATTGTAAAAAATCATTCTTTTTTTTATGTATATGGGTATACTTCAGCAGTTTGTCCTGTTTTGGTAATTTATTGTATAGCAGCAGTTATGTTTAGGTCCCATGTGATGGGGGGTGATATAATTTATTATCTACTATTTATCAGCGTTTGAATGTCAGCCTTTTGCCCAAGCCACCATTCCCTGGGACACCTAAACGGTACCCTCTCACTGCTTTGCCTAGTCGAGACAAGTCGAGTCGCAATGCATCACTATCAACTGATGTATCGTATTTGATTGTTCGTGAACGTAACGCAAGCCGAACATTTAGATGTTACGAACTCGGATAAAACATATCTTTCAAATAAAGTTAAATAAAGCGAGTGCGTACACCGCTTTAACCGAAAACGTCCGATGACGTCCGATAAGTAGGTGTACACATTTATAGGCCGAGCGCTTAACTGAGACGTTGCCTGAGGTAGCAGCGCGGTGAACCTCGATCTCGCCTAGTGGAAAGCAATGGATGATAGAACGAGCAAGTCCAGAGGATGCTTATTCACTCTTGCTTTGCAGGTTATACGTGGAACATATAGACACTTTTAGAGTTCCATACTTTGGCCGGGCGCATAATAAACGTGGAGGATAAGCGCTGGGTACGACTAGTCGGTATATCGACCAAGTGCGGATGGTACCCTGCAGCTGCAGTACGTCAGAAGGCCAATTCTCATAATTTAAAACGTTCAAAATCTAGTCGCAGTCTCATCTCGGCGACAAAAAAAATTTCAAAAACTTTTCAAAAATGTAGGGAAATTAGAGGTATTTTTGATAGATGGAGACTGAGTTCAGACTGTGAACGTTCTTAAAATTACGAGAATAGCCCCTCTGGTAGTCCGGTAGTGAAAGGGAGATGGTGGGATCAGGTCGCCTCCCGCGCACACTCTCCGAAGTACAGTCTGTAGAAGACCGACAGGCAAGCAACATTACGCCGATTAACCAGGCAGCAGTTAAATCAATTAAAGTGATTGAACAGAATTTTATAATAATTAACAATAAGTACTGTAGAGACTAAACATGGTGCTTCCATGCAACCTCCGCGAATATTATATAAGTTGATGGCATACGTTGATGAGATAAAAACTATTTCCTATTTTAAAGTACTTAATTGAGACTCAAGAGCTGACAGAAAAACTTTAAATATCTATTCGCAGTCTCATCTCGGTGACAAACAAAGTTCAAAAACTTTTCAAAAATGTAGGGAAATTAGAGGTATTTTTGATAGATGGAGACTGAGTTCAGACTGTGAACGTTCTTAAAATTACGAGAATAGCCCCTCTGGTAGTCCGGTAGTAAAAGGGAGATGGTGGGATCAGGTCGCCTCCCGCGCACACTCTCCGAAGTACAGTCTGTAGAAGACCGACAGGCAAGCAACATTACGCCGATTAACCAGGCAGCAGTTAAATCAATTAAAGTGATTGAACAGAATTTTATAATAATTAACAATAAGTACTGTAGAGACTAAACATGGTGCTTCCATGCAACCTCCGCGAATATTATATAAGTTGATGGCATACGTTGATGAGATAAAAACTATTTCCTATTTTAAAGTACTTAATTGAGACTCAAGAGCTGACAGAAAAACTTTAAATATCTATTCGCAGTCTCATCTCGGTGACAAACAAATGTCAAAAACTTGTCAAAACGTAGAGAAATTAGAAGTATTTTTTGACAGATTAAGACTCATGCTGAGATCGGGCTGTGAATGTTCTTAAAATTACCTACGAGAATTGCCCCTCTGGTCATCATGTAAAAAATATAGATCCAACCCTAGGGATACATAAAGAGTTATTTATTATTAAATACGTCTTTCATTTCACTGATAATCCCGCTAGGTAATATGTCTAAGGGCGCAGAGCCATATAGTACCTAAATCAACAAAGAGCTAAGGTACTAGAATCTAGGTGACTCTTCACGTATAGGTAATGTGTAGGTAGGTGACCTACAAGAGAGCTGACCTGACCTATATTAAACAACAAACAGATTTCCATGTGCCAATCATGTAAATCAGGTCAGACCAGGCTTTTCCGGGAATCCGCGCCGCAGTGAGGCCAGGTCGAGGCTGGTGGAATCGGGACACTAGGACCTCGGTGTTATTAGGTCAGCACCGGAGGTAACTGGCCTTCATCAGGTCAATAGAACAGACCTACATGTCGCAGCGCGCTGCCTTCCCCGGGAGACATCTAGTTACTGGGTATCTAATATGAATCATGACAATGTGAGACAGTGTTAAAATTTTTTTTAGGTAGGTAGGTACCCAAGGACAGAATTTTTATGTGCTTTTGTATTTTGGGGAGCTACTTATCCTTGTGAAGTTTTTTGTGTATAATTTGTCTAGAATGTTTAGGTTATCATTTGTTTGCTTAAAATAATGAATTTAAGTAAATTAAAATAGGTACAGAGCTACCATGTAACGACTAACGAGGCGTGAATCGGGAAAAAACTTTAAAATGGATTTTAAGGTTCAAATAATATAGTTTATTGCCAACAAGGACACTTTACTGTATTAGAATCCTTTTTCGGAACAAACCATATTATTTCAATGTTAAAATCGTTGTTTTATGATAAAGTTTGGTTCCCAATTCACCCCTGCATGAATAAAAGGTGAATAGGACACCGAGTTTTATGGTATTGATGTTTTAGCACACGGTATTTTTAAGGAAAAGTTTTCTCAGGAAGTTAAAAATCCGTTTACTTTGTCCATGAACTTTGTGTCGGACTATAACTCTGCCATAACTATAAAACTTTTTCTCTCTATTTGTTTTTGTAACGCGAGTGATACAATTACCGTAAAATGTATCCTAAGCTATTCATTATTTTTATGACTGGCAATACCCACTTCGGCGTGAAAAACCTAGTTTACGTTACTTTTTGCAGGAAAAACAATGAAATATCGTTCAGCAAGTGAGTTAATTATCATGACTTTGATAGCACATTTTACTTTCATAACGTTTACGTATTAAACAGAGTTATTTTATCAAATAAATTGACGGAAATGTATGAAAGTTTTGCGACACTTTTCGATTGAAAGTGACCATTTTTGGTAGAATAGATTAGATACTTTACGTGAAGGTAATTAAATGCTTATTTTAATTATACAATTTGAAAATGTACTAAAGATAGGTAGTAATTAAAAAGTAAGCAAGTACAATGCAAACACACAATAATAAATTAAATATAGGGTGGCAGGATCATCGGCAGACACAAACTGTAACCATTAATTCAGTACATGATTCTAGATAGAATTGTAGCCCCTAGACTTTCTACTCTAAAACCTGCCTGCCTGCTTAGAAATTCTTTTCTCATAGGTTATAAAAAAAAATAACGGCTGTTTCGGTACAAAAGTCTGTAGACTGTAGATAAGTGCAAGACATACCAGGTCAAAATGTATGAAACAGCATTTTTTTTTAAATAACCGACGACAAATTTCAACGCAGGAGGCTTCAGAATCATGGAGGTACTGAATCCATTGCCCTGCCACCTGTGTACAGTCACCAAAGGAGATAAGTAACCAGGGTCGTCGGATATAGTCAAAGGCATAATAATGTTAGATGCCTGTACTAGGATAAACCTGTATCACAGGCCGAAACCCACGAAACCGATAAGGGATACCGATAGGGGGGGGGGGCGGGGTAAGAAACCGATTGATGTTTTCGAATGAAATTTAATTTGATAAACTGTTGTTTTTCGTAACATCATTATTATCTCAGCATTATTTGACTTTAATTATTTGATAAATGATCTGTTTGTTTTCTATTAATTTAATTTTGTTTTATTCGAAAACATCCATCAGTTTCTTAATAAGCTTCAACTATATCCGACGACCCTGGTTACTTATCTCCTTTGGTGACCGTACATAAGATCCATAATGAAGACACACATTTATGATTTTCACAAAGACAATCATCATAATCAGCCTATAACGATCCCACTGCTGAGACACAGGCCTCCTCTCTGTGAGAGGGAGTGGGCCATAATGCACCACGCGGGCCCATTGCGTGTTGGTAGATGTCGCATGTCTTCGAATTTTTTGGTTCGATGATATGCCGGTTTCCTCCCGATGTTTTCCTTTACCATTTTGAGAGCATTGGTGATGAAATAAATTACAAAAAGTAAAGCGCCTGTCTGGGTTCTAACAACTCTTTAAGTCGGGGTGGCAACCACTACGAGTTATTCCGGGACAAAGACACAATGATCACTGAAAAAAACTAGCTTTTTATGATGAAAATTCATTGAAGCCATGAACATGAACATCTATGTCGGTTCGTAAGATTTATAAATAAATACTTAAGTATGTAAAGTGCAAGTTTGTAGGTACGTAGGTACAGTAGGCTGCACGACTGTGCTAACCATAGATATTTTTTTTATATATTTCTATGGCGCTAACACTTTGACCTTGACCGAGCCTACTGAAGTAAGGAGTTTCAATTGAATAAGAGGACAGCTTATAATGATTTCGATACCACTGCTGTAAGATTTACTTACTGTACCTACATGTAAAACCTCATAAAAATGAAACAGGTCTACCGCGAGAAGTTTCTCGTCAAGTGAAGTCGTCGTTTTCGTAAAACGCCAGTGATATCTGCACGTGAGCCGATGCATACACTTGTTTATGTAACGAGAAAGGAACATGCATTGCCATGTAGATGATGTGAAAATAAATTATCTTGTACGTATGTATCTCCTTCACTGAAAGACATATTGCTGACTTTATCATTTTCTGATCTTTAAATAAGTAGGAGTAGGTTGGTGAGTCATTTATACATAGTTGTGAACTGGACACACGTCTCTGACGTGTCGAGTTGGTGAAAAACCCTGAAAATTGATATACAAAATTGTTGCCTATCTAAAAAACACATTCAAACATAATCAACAACTTTTTAATTTTTACGTCATTACAAACATAAATGTAAGTAAAAGTAATTATACAATTAAAACAATTATCGATAAATACCTCAATAATAAAGCACTAAAACAAACAATTAATAGTGAACATGTATAATTTGTAGAAAAAACATATCGATGTCGGAATTGACAAACATTTTATCACACAACTTTCCCTCACGCTATAGGAGCGACACGCAACGACGTGACGTCACGCGTCACACCGCCGACCTGCGCGTGTACGCACATCTGCTAAACATCATCAACATTCCCGCTAATCGTGCTTAAATACATGCCAATCGAGTGAATTAAATATAAATCTACATAATATATACTGTGTGACCGCATAGTGATCTCAAGGTATACGCCACATGTGCTCACTTTTGACAGTTTAAAAATAACCAGACGAATATTTAGGTTACGCACTATCCGCTGTACTGTAAGTATAATTTGTCATGTACCTATAGCTGGAACACTTCCTACTAAAATAGATATTAATGACTGTTTAACAAGCGCATAGGCGTTTCTCGTCGCGTATTCCACAGAGCCTAAATACTAAGGTCTTCAATCAGTGCGTCCTGCCAGTTATGACTTACGGAGCCGAAACGTGGACACTCACGGCACGGCTGGTCCATAAATTCAAGGTCGCTCAGCGAGCTATGGAACGGGCTATGCTTGGAGTCTTTCTGAGGGATCGAATTCGCAACGAGGTGATCCGGCAGAGAACCAAAGTCGTCGACATAGCTCACAGAATAAGCAAGCTGAAGTGGCAATGGGCCGGCCATATTAGCCATATAACCGATGACCGCTGGGGTAGACGCGTTCTTGAGGGAGACCGCGAATCGGTAAACGTAACGTGGGACGCCCTCAGGCGGAGCGACATTCTTCGCAGGATGGCTGGTTGCAGCTGGATGAGAGTTGCCGTAAATCGAGTTGAATGGCGTGCAATAGGAGAGGCCTATGTCCAGCAGTGGACTGCTATAGGCTGATGATGATGATGATAGACGTTGGGATAATTTTGGTGTTTCGATAAATAGATGTTACTATGCTCAGGCAATTGGTAGGTATTTCTAGTATTTAACTATCGGTTTATGCTAGGGTTCACTTTACACCTAATGATGGTATGACGCCTTATTCCTAAGAAGGATCTTCGAAGAAATTGTTATATTGATATAAAAAAAGAGAAAGGCGTGTGCGAACATAAAATAAATGCAAAATACAAAAAGTTAATCCTTGAAATCTTTGTGCTTTCCTCCAAAGATTGTCCACAGTCAGGATTTCCTTGCTTCGTTAAGCTTTATCTTCTTGTCCATCTTCGGCTGCCGATCGACGAGTGGGAGAACTAGGGAACAACTGAGATACCACCAGCTGTGTTCACTCCGCACTAATTCCCGAGAGAGCACAGCGTGGCACCCGGTCGTTCGATAGCCCGTTGCTCTATCATTTTCTATAATTTTCTTCACATTAAATTTCAGTTTCATGCTATATTCTTCACTTCGCCAAGAATCTTTTCTTCAGTAAACTTCATTTCACAGCGACCCTAAATATTGTTACCTAAACGATTATCAGCGCCATCTGTGTTGGAAGGCGGGAAACAAAGCCGCGTCAAGTAAGACAACCGGTTCGTCGGACGTGTGCACCATTCTTAGGAACGGAAGTTGCGCTTGTTCCGCGCGTTGAACATAGATGGCACTGATACTGTTTACCTTTAGTTCTTGAGATAAAATTTTAGGAAAAAATAGGAAAAATACATAATAACTGTAGTGTTTGGTACCGATGAAGTATGATCTTTATATTAGGTACTTTATTATATCTAATAGATGTACTCTCATGGTTGCTCATTCTTTTTTCGATAAAGTATTTATGGATGAATATGAAATCCAAGTAAGACTGAAATTCTGTAATAGCAGTGCTAAAGGGCGTGAAACGTAATTAGTTCCGGGGACAGTTTATAGATGGGGTTGTATTTGGTAATTTTACTGAAAATGTACGACATTTTCCCTTTCTACTAGTGTGCATTTAATTTTGATAATTTTTATTTACATGTGATATTTTATTATATAACTAGTGCATTTAAAAATGATGTTGGCCACTGCGTTATTACTTATATCCATGAGAATTAATATTTTCAGAATGATTGTGTATAAACTAAAAGAGTAAAAAGTATAAACTTTATACCGCTTTATAACATAATTAGCGTACCTACTTGTGTTGTTATGTTGTTAGTAAAACTGAATAACGTTATTCAGCACGCAACTAGTAATTATAAAGTCAAATTAAGTTCTGCACACCTAATAAATTTTTAAGAATTTTATCTCTATAAGTACTTATAATCTCCGCATAATTATTAATTTTGTTAAAAACTGCGTGACGTATCTATAACTGAATTCAAACTTATATACCTAAAGGAGAATTGGTATTTTTTCCTTGAGAAACAATTAATAACAAGAAAAACGTCAACCATACAGGTGTTAAAATAAAGTATTTAAGAGTCTTTGTTACCGGAAAGACTACTAAAAAAGCGACTAACGGCATAGACACGATCTTAATACAAGAAAAGACTGCTAAAAAAGCGACTAACGACATAGACACGATCCTAATACATACGATTCCTCGACCTAGCTCTTGAAAATATTTAAACCTTCAAAATTACTCTCACCCACAGACATTTACATCGAGCTTTGGAAGGGTAAATTCAGTATGACTAATAATTTGCTGGGGAAGTCGGCGTCGCATCAGAGGGGTCCCTCCGACCCTCACCTCCTCTCCCGGCCCGACAGGCCCGCCACGTGCCGACCTTGACCTTGAAACGCATACACACACACAACACACAAATGCACTTGTTGCACACACACTCACTTTTGTGAGTAGATTCAATTTTGGCCGCATACCCCTCGAAAACTTTGAACTTGACTGAATTTTGCCTTTGGAAAATTGTTGACTCGAAAAATACGTAGCGTTTGTTGTAAACAGACGAAATGTAACGGTTAATAAAATATTGAATTTTCCCTTTGTACCTTTCCTTTGTATTAGCAAGAGTTCTATTTACCCATCTTAAAATTTTTCTTTGTTCCATTTTCCCTAGTAGCTTTTCATATATGAAATTTATATTTCTTGGTTGGAGTACCTAATGTGGAGTTAGTAGCTTAATAAAACGTAACTAAAACAGTTATGTATAGGTACATGCAAATCTCTGAGCTAACTAGACGAAAACAAACATTACCTAAAATAAATACTCTTGTTTATCGATTTTATTCAATTTCGGGCGGCTATTGTTGTTTACATCTTTGGCAAATCTGCCGCGGTCGGATCTTAGTTCTGTTGTTTTCGTAGTAGTCTGTTTAAGGAATAGATAACATAAACAACAAAACGAATAAGTACTTAAACGACAAAATATTAAGTTATAACATATATTTAAGTACAGTTGTATGTATTAAAAAAACATAATAATTAGATTTAGTTCAAAAGACTGATAAGCTAAGTTTTTGAAAGCTTCCTCTCTCCTAACACTTTGCTGTGCCCGAAAGGGTACATAATGATCACATATAATTTTGTTACCACCTAAGGACACATTGTGGAATGCAAACAAAGTATTGAGTATTGAACATCTTCAACTATCTATTTAAAACATCGGATAGATTACCTATTTATTTTCTTATGTATGCATCCCTGGTTTATCTAAAATATTCAAGCAACTGTAGCCGTCAATATTACGGCAATGAGAACACTTATGTATATTTTTTACGTTCGATTGTTTTTTGTGGTCATATCAAGTTTGTCATCCGGTTGGACGTTATATACACGAATGTATGTGTTTGTTTCGGTATCTGCCAAACTGGCAATGATTCATACGTGTTACTAAACTATTAAATGAATACAACCTTAAAACGTGTCTCATCTGGCCCCTAATAATTAGGTTATTCGTAAAGTTGTTTAATTTATTTATTTACTGATATTTAATGTGAGGTTTAGTCGTTATCCAAAGGAAGTCAGCAGTATTAATAATGACAATTTTATTGATTATTTTGCAATTACCTACATCGATGTATGGTGTTTGTACCTATGGTAGATAAAAACTAAATATGACTCATTTACTTACAACAAATACGTAAATATTTAGACGCTTTAATCAGATTTCTAATTAAAATAATATGTAAGTAAATAACAATTAATACCTAACTAATCAATGAAAATAACAAAATTATATCCTAACTTAACTAAAACTATTCACAAACTAAAATATGTGGTCAAAAAACTCACCCGCATCGCTGTCGACTGGTAATGTAGTTACCCAAGAAACTGGCGGAATTACGAGTACCACGTTGTATGGCAATACTTAGCCTCTGGCCAAGGTAAAAGCCCTTGGGTTACGGGAAGATCACATTTATTCATACAAACAGAACTTGTGATCCTTTCCGATCCCTTAGTGGTAAATAAAGGGTCTCAAATCTTTGCAAACTCCTGAAGTTCTCACTTTACGTGGTGGCACATCCCCGACGATTTATTTTGCGCATGCGCCGCCGCCGCCGTCTATATTATCACCTTATACGAAGTAGGTACATGCAATAATGTATACATTATACATACATTGCTCATATTATTATCTATTATCTACACGTGTGGGTGTAAATATTATCATTATCGCAACACGATAAGACGATGCTTTAACCCTTGAATGGATCGTTCGTACATGATAATGCTCTTTACAAATTGCATAATTAATTTCTTACATAGCTTGTGTAAGGAATTATGGGTTATTTGTTGTATATAAATAGTGCAAGTACAGTATTACAGATAGTGGTATCCACGAAGACGCGCCCCACTCTTCTTCCAAATCGCTAGTGGTTATGGCTTGTTAATTCCGCTAGTTTTTTCTTTCTTTCGATACACACTAATTACCCACTAATAAGTAATCAGTGTGTATCGACAAAACTAAAACACTAGCGGAACGTTGCACACTTGTATTGTAAGCATTAGGAAGAAGAGTGCGGCGCGTCTTCGTGGATAGCACTATCTGTATACTGCATTGTATTTAGTGTTACGTAGAAAAATAGCAGTGGACTTTGTTTTTTTTAATATTTAGTATAAAACAAGGGTGTACATACATTATAGGGACATCCTAAACGAATTTAATTGGGAAGGGTGGTATTTCTACCCTCTGGTCCCCGACTAATTAAGTGACGGGGTTGTGAATTCGAAACCTTTGTCAGTGTACCGAAAACGATGGATCGATTTCGACGCGGTTTTCTTTTTCGTTAATAAGTATTTTATAAACAAATCTTAAGTACTTAGGTACCTATATTTTTGCGAAACCATATGAACAAAACATTTATGATAAGTAACCTGTTGATATTGACATGATCGTGAGGTTCATTAATACCCATAAAATTATGATTTTCTATTATACATTTTACAAGGGAAACATCGTGAGGAAACCGGCATGTCCTAAGTCCTAACCACCAATTCGAAGACAAGTGACATCTACTATCTTTATAATGGAGGAACACTGGCTCCCAAGTCATAGTTATAAACCCAGTTTGGGAGCCAGGGGACCTGTTTGAGAAACTACTCCTGTATGTTCTGTAACTATGTTGTCACTTTTTTTTAAATAAATATTTTTTTTACCTACCCTCACTAGGCCCGCGTGGTAGATTACAGCTCACTCCTTCTCGAAGAGAGGAGGCCTGTGTCCCAGCAGTGAGAACATTATAGGTTGGCTAAGTACAATATCACCGGAACTACCCTCTTAATCTGACAGGTGAAATACAGGTTATCATGAATGCACAAAAAATATATTTACGACGAACTAAGTACGTAGAGCAAATAAAAACATACATTGTGATGCTTTTTGTTTTTGTCTCGATTATTTTATCGGCTTAATTTCCTGAAAATAACCTAAAGTTATCACTGGTTATGATAGTGATGCTTACTAGGGAAAATATATGAATACGCACTTATACGCATATTGATACGAATAGTAGGCACTTGGGCATATCTGGGAATGCCCATGTAGTCGCTATAATTATGTTGTTGTTATCAATGTTTATAAGTAAAAATAATTGTGTTCGGAACAAAATATAGTTCATGTCAATTACTAATGGCTTGATATGCTCCTAACTAGGTTAAATAGACGACTGCCTATTTCTAAACGGACCTTAAGCGCAAGAATCATCCATCCTTGTTGCGCCACAATATCCGATTCTTACTCACATAATGGCTACTTGCTGTCTATAAAGTACTCTTTATATATGTAAATAATATCCCCTTTGATACCTAGTTACTATTGTATACATATATACGTATATACACCGTAGAAACGTGCGATATCGCGCGCTACACTGACTCACTGTTTCAGATCGCATCTAATCTGTAGGTTTTGTATAATCAGCAGGTTCTAACACTGTCCTATTATAATATAATAATACTTTATGCGCTATGGAGCGAGCTATGCTCGGAGTCTCTTTGAAAGATAAAATCAGGAATGAAATTATCCGGAAAAGAACTGGAGTTACCGACATAGTCTTTTTTGTTTCAAGTGTTTATCAGTGGGAACTTGTAAATGGCTTTCAAATGCATATTGTTTAAGAGCACTGTTTATATTAGCTGCAAGTTTCCTGAATATAATGAAATAAAATAGCTTGCAGCCCAGGGTAAGCAAACTGAAGTGGCAGTGAGCTGGCCATGTTTGTCGAAGGACCAATGGCCGGTGGAGCAGACGAGTCCTGGAGTGGAGACCGCGTATCGGCAAGCGTAGTATAGGACGCCACCTAGCTAGATGGACGGACGACCTAAAGAAGGTGGCTGGGGTAGACTGGCCGCAGGAAGGCGGAGGACAGGGTGTTGTGGCGCAGTCTGGGAGAGGCCTATGTCCTTCAGTGGACTGCGATAGGCTGAGTTGATTGGATACTTTACGCACATATTGTTTAGAAATAATAAAACTGAAATGATTTGCTAAAGAAGGAATCTTTGTGTTAGCCACTTGTAGTTTATCGTCTATTCAAATCCTAACCGTATTCTATGACTCTATATTTTATAGAGAACGTCGGTAGAGCTAAGTAATTCATATCTCACCAGGATAAATAAAAATAATAGAGTAGGTTTAGAGCATATAATTACACTGTAATTATATACTGTAAAAGAGTAGGTAAGTAAATCTTACCTGCATTCCCTCGGCACGCTAGTTTTTCAGCAGTGGATTCATATTTCAATCAGCCTGCAGATCGCCAAGGTCTTGCTTCACCTGAAAATAAAAGAAACACAATTTATTTATCTCCATAATACATGTCATTTTCATTTCCAAGTAGGTAATAAAAATGCTATTGTCTGATTAAAAAAGTGTGTAATTATGTTAAAAGGCTAATGTCATTTACTTGACGCTACGTGGTGCGACAAGTCAAATTGATTAGGTACAGACAAGCAATATTGCTCCAATAATGTAATAAAAATGATAAAGGTTTATTAATTAATTCATATTATGTCTATAAGCGTCATCGTTTGTTGCAAGTATTATATTAAAACTGAAGGACAGTTTAGTAATACCATTATCTTCTCATGACCTCGATCACGCCTGATGGAAAACGATGGATGAGGTCTATGATGGAACGAGCGTGCCCAGTAGATGCTTGTCATTCTTGCTTTGAAGGCACAGAGTTCCACACTTTGGCTGTGCGCATGATAAGTAAATGTGAAGGAGAAGAGCTGAGTACGACTGATCGGGATCAACCAAGAGCGGAATTAATTTATTTCCAATTTAAAAAAATTACGAATGTAAACATTCGTTTTAACAAATTTGACGAATTAAAACATTCGTCAAACTTTTACGGGCACTTCGAGCTTTAGAAGTAAATTGTCTTTGTAGAAGACAGCCTTTGTGACCGTCTCCAAAACAATATTCGAAATATTAAATGCACGGGAACCGCACCCTAATTGCCTAACACACTATCAATCACAATCTGCATCATTATGAAGGACATTGTTAATCCATTGCTTCAAAATGTTCGAAAAAATTGTCTGCTCAAAAACTACTACGACTAGACTACGGACTTATTTTTAGTACGTATCAGTATAATCAAATATTGAGAAGACAACTAGCAGTATACCGTCACAAACTTATTTGTTTAGCTGCAACAAACATGGCTGGTATTCCAGAAACGAATATAGAATTTTCTATACCTAATATCTAGGTATGTGACATCCGTTTCCTACTGTGCCATTGTCTAATTCGAAAAGTGAATCCCCGATGGTTTAATAAATGTCAATTTAATAAACAAATGACTTCTTCGAATGTTGATTTAATTTTGTCATTTGAATCAAGATTGAAAGCAAAAAAGCCAACATGGTCTAGATGTTCATAATATGGCACAGTTAAACTGATGATTGAGAATTACCGGATAAATATAACTTTAGGCCTATGTAGTTAAGGAGAACCTGAACAGGCAAGCAGCCTGTGCTGCTGGGCTGCTTGTTGCGCTATTTCTTTCCAGCGAAGGCACTAAAAGGTGGTGGCGGCCGGGCGTTTTGGGGGACTGTCACGTAAAGACGTTCAAAAAGCTGATTCTCAGCCTAATTTGAATACATGACTTTTGATTTTAAATAACCCTCTTTATCCGTTCATAAACTTTTAAACAGTCGCAACAATAGATAGCAACAGGAAAAGCTGGTACATTCACCACTTTTTGCAGATGGAATATTGATGAAATAGATGGAAATCACACAGTGCAGGATAATCATAATATGTCCATGTAAAGAGGAAAGGTAGCATGTGCTTATATAAGATGACAACAACAAATAGCAATCACAAATGCGGTGAGGTTATTATCACATTTTCCCATTGGAATGTTCATTGTTGTCCATTGGGAAATCCATACTTGTCCAGCGGCAAACATTGATGAGTTGACATAAGGATGAATAGTTTAAATGATAGGTACGCTGTGGCATCTATATATAATCACGCCTTTATTGCCCGAAGTGCTGGGCAGAGGTGTACCTAGGTAGGAGGTACACATTTCGCCAGGCATGTTTAAGGCATTCAGGTAATATAGGCATTTAAAATGACCTTCGAACTCCTGTCCGAAATATTCCATCAACCATTTTAAATGAAGACTAAAACAGCACTCAATATCAGTTTAACAGTAAAATAATTTAAATTACTATACCATTGCTAACTCGAATCACCTTGCAGGAAGTCTGCGTTTGTCTTTTTACAACTGTCAGTGTGTAGATTGGCGTACAATTAGACACACACGGCCATAGCAGCCACTTCGTAAACCACTTACGTACACTAGTTAATGAGGTGTAATAACACAGATGTTTCGTTACCTTATTAGAAATAGGAATACGAGGAATATTGTCTGTTCCAAAAATATCTGACGATAATGTAAGCAAATGAATAAAAAAAAACGTGTATGCTAATATTTGTAGTGTCACTTACGAATTGAGCGCTATTATTTGATTATTTGAATACATACATTTGAAATTCTAATGTTAAGCACCTTACAGATGTTTTAAATGTGAAAATTGAGGTTAATACTATAACCTCAATTTTATTTATCAATCACAATTTAATAATTTTATTGAAACAATAATTGTTTGAATAAGTGGTGAAATATAAAGTTAAACCCTTTTAATACATTATGAATGTGTTACTAATTTCTTTAGTGAGTTATTGAGGAAGAAATTAGCCTACAGGGTTCGTTTACACTTTCATCAGACAATTTCTGAACAGAGCATAGTAACACAACAACTATTGGTTTAAAACGAACCATGGTTATATAGTCAACATGTCCGAAATCCTTGAGGTGATTTGTAGCGTGATGGAAAACAAACGCTGAGTCATGATGTGACGTCGACAACCACGTTGACCACTTATTTATTACCAACAAAATAAGTGCGGTGTGGTGACGCTCATTGAGATAATGTTATTTTATGATTTATACACGTGTCCTGCTGAATTGGTGCTATGATAAGCAAATCGTATTCTGTAATTGGTTATTTAACTTTCCATGAAATAATTTGAAACAGTTAATCGTTGCTACGGCAATATCAGAATGTGAAAGCAATTTTGACTCGACTCAGCATTTATTTAAATTCCTAGGTACGTACTGTTATTTTCCCTAACAATAAAAAAGATGTTGATGATACAGTACAGTTTCGTAGAATGCGAGAAGGAACTAATCAGGGTCACACGCTATAGCAAAAACAAAGTTTAGCAAAGTTGTTGTTGATGATGGTGTTTTGGGTTCGAAGTATGTATTTCTTGAGGAATTAGATTATCGCAATGAAAGAAAAGTTAGCTGCCGCGAAAGCTGAGGAAATCAATCAAGGGGACCACTATAAGTCATAAAGGTAGAGTTCACAATTTGAAAGGAAGTAGTTACTATTCTGAAAGGATTTTCATTTCGGGTACACGAGGGATCGAGATTGCTCGTGTAAACGATTAATTAATTAAGAACTGTGCAAATTCACAATCGTGTTAGAGCAGAAATTATTCAAATTAAATTCTGCGTTAACATTGTTGGAGAGATAATCTATTGACTCGAGGTCCGGAAGCTCCAAAAGGGCATTTATTATTAATTCCAACTGTAAGCAAATTCCCATGCTAAATATAGATCTCGTGATCGGCACGGGCTCTAGGTTTTGCGTCATCGGCCCACGCTGGGGGAGGCTTGCGGCAGGGGGCGCGGGAGGGGCCCGGGGGGGACGCTCGGCTTCTAACAAGGACGAGCGCATGCGCGGAAACAGCGCCTACGCTAAATAATGTCAAAGGGCACCCCGGGATGCCTGGATACCTAGGGCGTCCCACAGGCTTTATTAATTAAACACACTATCTGGGTCATTTTTTATCTGTGGATATTGCGATATGTAAGTAGACACATAAGTATCTACTGGCTAGTATGTTTTTTTTATAAATGTGGATAAACTAATGCGAACAAAACACGTGTAGCCTAGAATCTGAATACATACAATAACCTTGTATAAATAAAGTAAATATAAAATGTTTTCTTGAATGTCGTAGTCAATATATGTGGGAATACTGTTATAGAATACATACATAAAGAAGTAGACGTTAAAACATAACTTAAAGAATCTAGGAATGAGTTTGAACATAACCATGTGAGTGAAATAATCTGGCAGTAAACTGTAGCAAATATACAAGAACATTTACAACAAAAGGAAGCGGTAGACCAACATAACGCAGATGCTACGAAACGTAGTCTAAATATTCAAATCTTCACAACAAAATCGATTGGAATAATAACGATAACCAATCGATTAATATTTCTATACCAAATGAAAAAAAAAAAAATTAAATCTTGGAAATTGTAACTGGTTATATTAATAGAAGAAATTAAATAAAACAGCAGTATTGAAATTCTAGAGCTAACAACAACAAAGACTTAAAATAGCAATGAACAGTAATTTGTTCAACGCTCCTTAGTATTCATGTGTATTATGATAATATGAAACACATAGTACAAAAAAGCGAGTCAGCGTGTAGAATAATTGTCGAGAACGAGTCAATTGTGGTAATTAATAATATGAGACACATACCGACCCTGAATGGACATCCGATACTCTTAGGAGTTGCGGTCTTAATCTTAAGGACGACAATGAATTTCCAGATGTGTTTATTGTCTTCATTTTCTATGGCAAAAACTATTCCAGTAACACTAAATACTTCTTTATGATGATCATTTTGGAAAATTACTTCTTTTGGGTTTTTAATGGTAGGTAAATAAATAAATTGGCTAATATCTATGAGATTTAATCTAATTAAAAATACTCACTTGTTGTGATACGAGTATCAGCAGTTTTATAAGACCTTGATACAAATTTAAGAACTGCACCCACATGCAGATAGCCGCTTGAGATTTCCAGAAACGATTAGTCCCGGCATCGGCATCAATGAAATCTGAATTTAGATTATAATAAATGAACAAAGGAACCTGTATAAGCTAACTAACGAATACTTGAAACAATGCTGTGAATTCGAGGCTATTTTAAATGTGTACAACAAAAACAAATTATGTCTACCTCAAAAATTATTTTTTACTCAAGTTACAATAATATCGCTCGTCTCTACATGTACGTATTATTCTCATCAAGGTTTGAATAAAGTCACAGAGACCTTTTAAAGTATTGAAGGGCAAACACATTGTGACTGACTGTGTGTTTAATAAGATCAAAAGAAGGATTGGTCAAACGAACGGGTTTATTGGTCTTGTTATGATTTAGGACGTTTTCATCTTCTGCATCACCTGCGTTCATAACTTGTATTTCTTCATGTGTTAGTAGCCCTCTTGAATTTGTATGCTGGAATAGAGTTGGTATTTTTCTATTTTCATCAACAATTTAGTGCATAACTCTACCAATATAAATATCATCGTGTGCACGGATATTTATAACTCTTAAATGCTACGTGCTTCAAGAAAGTACAGCTAGTAGATACATTATCGCTCCTCAGCCATTTAAACATTTAAATGTACTTGGAAATTGTTAAGATTGGATTGTTTTGTAAAGTGTAGACTTGTTTCCCATTAGCGAAATCTCCACCTTGGTATAAACAAACACGTAGGTCTAACGTAGGTGTACATGTCCATCTGGCGTGATCGTGAAACCGATGTCAATCTTAATGGTACAATCCCTGTTAATCTGATGAAACTGCTCCCCAGAATGCTGTGCCATGCAATGCATTTTAATATTTCCTTTCGTAGGTATTTATCATGTAGGCAGTATGCGGCTCTGACAGTGCATCAAAAAGTGCAGTGCTAACAAAAATAACCAGAATGAACACTCCATATACAGGCAAAAATCTCAGTCATAAAGATAAACAGGAATGATAAAACAAATTAGCATTCTCATCCTATGATACGTAGGCATACAGCGCCTAGGGGAACATCTGACAAATGCACACAAAGGTCACATTCCCGTCGGTTGCCATTACGACTCCATAAAACGTTCTGTTTTAAATTGCAAGCAAACGTGCAGACGAGTAAAACAGAAATAAATAAGCAAGTCTGCGCTGGCAGCGCTGTTGCTAGGCGCGCTCAAGGTCTGCGCGGCCCTGGCCGTGCCCCCCTCATACCCTCTGCCCTTCCCCCCGCGCATGTGCACCGCTCAAGCTGCACTCGCCAGCCGCACACACGCCAACCCTGCACACACTAGCAGTACCCCTACACACACAATCTGTATCGATATGATACACGTGTAAGCTTAGAAAGGGTTCACGTTAGTGAGCGTGTCGTACACACACGATGTCTGATTAATGATGGTGGATATTCTTAGTTTTGTATACAACACACATGTACAACACGGTTTCCATGTGTTTGTGTACATAGTGTACGCTCCATTTGAACTAAATGTGGAAACTGCCTGCTTACGTGACATCCTCGGAATGTATCTTCCGTCAAACTGATTTTTCGTGTGTTCCGCATACTTCCTCGAAAGATTTCTAGGTCAAGATTCCAAAATTCTTTGAGATTTCTAGTGGGCAAATAGAAATAATACTTTTTAAATATAAGGTATGATGACTCGGGAGATCATTTCTGATTAGGTACTTGCGTCAATTCATACGCAATGAGATTCTTTGAACCAGTTCCTAAGTTCTATAAAGTAAAATATCACGAAAAACAATATTGAAGGCTACGTCCAGTTACTTCACAGCAATAATGCATAGACACCGATTTTTCTTTTCTTTTGCCATATGACTTTTACGTTGTTACAAATCACTACATGCTATATTTTTGACTTGTACAAAATTCTTTCGTATATTCGAATTTATTTTCGACAGTAGTATTAAAAGTTTTAAATTTTCCCACGGAAGCCCGGAAGTTGTATTGGTTCCAAGTGTTTCAACATTGTAGAAGATGACGAGGTAAAACTGTGTATTATATCGCATCCAATGGACCACTGCCAAAATAAAGTGACGAAATGAGTTTTTACGTAATAAAAGTTATACGTTATGTACACGTTACGATGATAATGACTATTACGACTTGACCTTGGCACGAATTTTTAATGATCCAAAACTATTTTTCAATTAATCCAAGCTTACATAAATTTTTTTTTCGGCAACAACATATGTAGCTGTGCATGTACACTATTTTCCTTAAGTAACTAAAAACTGACTGTGTCTCGGATTAAAAGATGTGTTTCAACATGCTAATAATTAGCAATGGGTGGATATGTAGCAAGACTGTAGCTACGTCATGACATGTTGCATGTCGCTCCTGGTTGTTGTATTCAAATATAATCGTCTATGAACATTCCGTCAGATATTATGAATGGAATCGATTTGATTGAAATCCAGTGCTTATATCCGCAATAATTTAATTTAATCGGCCGAACCAGGATCATCAGTAGCGGTAACGTTTTCATATTCGAGGTAAAGCGATTATACCTCTAAGGCTGTGCGTAGACCTAAGTCAAGATTGTATTTACACATACCATCACTCTATGAAACAATCTAGCCGTGCATCCTCGGGATAAATCCGTTTGGCTTTGTCTGACAAGACTGTTGCATCTACAACAACCAAATCTGTTTTGACGGTGGTGTGCGCACTATCTAAGGGAATATTACCTATGTTATTTAGTCTAGCATCGTCTCTAAGGAAAGAAGATATATTATATTACTTAGTGAAATTATCTCGTAAGGCACGTGCATGTCTGCTCGTCCATACATGCGCTTTGGCAAACCTCAATGTTTATTTATCGATGATGACGGTGTGATACACACCGCTCCCACGTGTACTGCACCTTATCTGACTTTCAGTACGTCTTACAATGTGTCGACTTTTATGGATTTATTTCTTTTCCACGTTTAGTAGGTGGTAAATTGCCTTCCTTTTTCTATGTATAGATTTATTTTTATTCAACTCATTGTGTTTTCGTCTCTTGTCTATATGGTATTATGCCATCCCGCGCAAGTATAAAGGTTCCAGCAACAGATATCCAGAAAAGTTTTCTTTATCTAAATATAAGAACACAATACATGCACATTGCACGGAAGACAAAACGAGTCTGATAATATGAATACAACAATGTTATCGATGAATATGATAAACTCGTATTTGCTGGTATCTAAATATGCTGAATATAGGTACTGAATTCTATGATATATCGTGATTTTATTTTTATTGTAGGTATGTTAGATATATACCTGTCTCGTAATGTATGGGACTACCTATTAACTACTTGTGTTGTTGTAAATAAACAAATGGTCGGCCATCTTGGCCGCCATGTTGTCGATGAGACATCAATGTGACGCGCGCGTTCGTCAGCTGATAGCGATACGTGGTTCTCGACTCGACGCTAAACTCTAGCTAAATGCAAATAAATGTATGACCACTCCGACCGAGTTCTGCTCTGCGAAGTAACCGGAGGCAAAACGAGACGCAAGCGCACACAATACGGGCTCGATGTACATAATCAATATAAAAACTTTTATCATTCACTCGATTTGCATTATGATCGATGGCTGCAGCTCGATCCGGTTTTAGATCCACAATACTGAACAATAAAATAGGATTTGTATTGAATAGCATGTTTGTTTTGGAATTCAAACTCCACCAACTTGAACGTTTCCTTGAATAATACCAAGAGTGCTGATTAGTCATTCCTCGTGTTGCTTACTTTTGTTTCAAAAATCTTTGAATCCACTGTGATTTCTTTTATAAAATCCTTGACTATGAAATAGAATCAGTTGTAAATGGTAATGACGAATGAAGAGACAGGCATGGTATTATTATTTGGCAGATTGTTATTCAGGCTTCGCGAGCGCGGGTTCAAGGTAAAGTCGCCATCAGCATGTGGGAGGCCCCTGAGTATCGTATTATTTAACTTTATCAGTTTAATCATGGAATCAAAATCAAATTTAATTGTTACAAATGTTTGAAGTAATTCGATGTCCTTGCGATGTTGGAAAATGTATAAAAGTGTATGTAAATATGTCACGTCGAAATGCGCAAGCACTCCAGCACCCCGGCTAAAGGTAGCAGCAGGACGCCGCCGTGTGGTTTTAGTCAGTAAGAGTCTGACAGACCCCTCCACCCGCCCCAGGGTGGTGGATATCCATGAGGATTTCCACACGATAAAAAATAAAAAATATGTCACGTGCCTATAGCACGTGACATATTTAAACCCTATAAGTTATTAATTATATCGCACTTATTAACTGCAACAGGAATACATAACTGGCGAAATGTGGGTGTACATACAATACGTACACCTCTGCCTTACCCTTCTGGGATTATAGGAGTGATGTTATCTTATCAGCAATATTACTTCTGAACTACTAACTACGAACTACTACTAACGTATTAACAAAATGGTTAAGTAATGATATTTTCAAGTCAGTGTTCGATGACTTCATTCACTTTTTAGAAGCTCTTGTTCTCTGCGCTTTTAATTTTTTTAGATGCGTCAACGACCATAAATGGATTCCCAGCAATTATTTAGATACCAAGAAACACAAATTCTGAGTTAGTTGTTCCAATTTATGTACATTCTTGGAACGATTAATTTGATATTAATGGCAATTAGTAAGAAGCGTAATCTAATAGTTAGTACCGATTATAGTGATGTTGAGCTATTTCAGTTAAACTAATGGATCTTCCAAGAGAGTCGAATACAAAACAAGATCATACAATTAATTCACTGAAAGCACTTTTAAATTCTAACTGTATTTAACCAATCTACCCATACTCAAATCAGTACCTACATGAAACTGCTTACCTGTACGAACTCATTGAGGAAAACGTTGTCAATAACTTAAAACAATTGGACATTATTTTTAAACAGTGGATCATGAATGACACTTATAACACTATTCCACATTTTGTCTTCATCGTTTTTGCTCAACTACTTCAAATACCAATTTGGCTTTAATACTGCAAATATTTACTAAATAAACAGACTCACTTTTGAAGAGTGTGACTTGATGTTGTTGATTAACTATTTTTTAGCAAATAGGATTGTATACCTGAATAAGAATTCAGTATCAAACAAAATGAAGACGTGATTATACTTAGTGAAGCGGATGCTGTATAATAATCAAGACAAGACAAAGATGAAGTAGAACACGATTTCAATGTAGAACAGGATATTACAGAAGTTGGCAGAGTTTAGCCAAATTTTAACTTCACGCGAATTGGTGATGCCATTAGTTAAAAGAGTTTGACAAAAAAAAAGTAAATTGAAGAAAGCAAATAAATCTTGATTGTATTTTTAGACAGGTTAAGTGCAAGGAATCCTGATGTGGCAATGAAATCACGTAGCGTTGCCAATAAAAATATCAATCAAACTAGAAAATAGTCCATCGACGTTCACTGTTCTACGAGTAAGTATCTATTAATTTTTAACCGACTTCAAAAAAGGAGGTTCTGTTTACGACCCGTATGTACCTATGTCCGCGATTTTTTGTTAACAAATTTTCTTATATGTACTCTGGCTATTTCACGTCTTTGATCATCCAAGATCGAGACATTATAAGGTAAACAGAGGATTCTTATGACGATATTAGTATCTGAATAATGGGCTATTCTTTTTATATGTGACTGCCTGCCAAAGCCAGCGTCGGCTGGGAACACCCGATCGCCTTGAACTCATGTTCGACATTTTTTGCGAACTAACGCTACAACAGGATACATAGCGCGCCGCTGTGCTCGGCCCTTTAGTGGTTTAGTTGATGCCCTTGATGAATCTTAGAGATCTTTTTGGGCCGTTTTATGGCCTGGAATTCGGGCGGGTCGATCTTTACATTTTTTTCCTTTTTGGTCAGGCGATGTTACTTACATAACTACCTCAGTTTCAAATTTCGCTTGATCCGTGCGAATTTCCTGCACATTATGTAAGATGCAAGAATAGAGCTGACGTCACACGAAATTGCAATGGATTTGAAGGTAACATCAACAATGTTTAAGCGGCGCTTTGCTCGCGGAAATTTGCTTTTTCATTAGATACTTGTAATAATAACTTCATGATCATGACGCGGTGATAAGGCTCGAATCAAATTGAGTCATGTAGAGGACACACGAGGTAGTAGTATAGTTAATATTGACTGTCTAATGTCTAGAGTAAACATGGCTGCTAGTTCACGGAACGCGCAGGCCCCAGATGAGTTCGGATAAATTCATAAAAAAGTAACGTAACCGGAGCTATATTATATGGTTATTTTTTAAACAATTTCATGGACGACGATAACAATAAAGATGCTAACGTAAAGTTATTAAGAACTGGAAGACACGATAGTGAAGATACGTGTGAAAAATGTCACACCTTACACTTCTAGCTGCACCTGCCGAGGGTTCTAAACAAGCCAATGGTTACTAAAATATTGTACGTTAAGAAAATTGCTATGGGAAACTTACTGGAATGTTGGTTTTGTTTGAAGAAACGTTGCATAATGGTATACGGAGTTGCATCAATAGCGCTGTCAGTGGAATAGCACATGAGGCGTTCACGGCAGGAATCAGTCACGTCGCGGAACTGTAAGATCGCCATACAATCTGCTCACCGCTGACATGCACTCGTTTTCACAACGGTTCACCTGAAATTACCGGCAGGTAATAAGCTAACCGCGGTAGTTTGGTACGTCCACGCTCGTACGGCGCAAGACTCGCGGAAGGCCTCAACGTGACAATTTTTACGGAACCGTAATTGTTAGTCAGGTGACCCGCTGGGACGCGACAGTGTGGAAATGGCGATGCGGTGTGTAGCGCGGTCGTCGGTGAGGCACTGACGGCTCGCCGGCTGCCTGCCGCCGGCCGCTCCTGCATTGCGGCGCGCAGCCGCACTCGCGCGCGCATGACCTTGGCATTGAACTTGGCAATGGGCCGGCGCGGCGAGGGGGCCGCGGGGCGCGGGGTCCTGCCGCCGGGGGATGGTGATGCACCGGCAGCTGCACCGCCCCTCTCCCGCCATCCTTCCGTCATCGCCACTGCCCGAGCCCAACTTACAGAATACAAAGTACTGATTCCAGTCTTCAGCTGTATAATGCGAAGATATTCCTTATGCCAGCTTCTATATACGCGATGGTGACGCGCCGTTTCCGTTGTCTTATTTACTTTTTATGACACACAGAAGCGAAGTATAATAGGTGGAACACACGATTCTATAATTGATTGCGCTATAACACTAACAAATTGTACTTAGTAGACAAATATTTGGGATTATATGTACAATAGTTTTTGAATAATATGACACGTTTTTTGTTTGGATATTTGCCCGAAGTGATTAGTGTTGCAGTTAAGAATGTCAAAACATTTGAAAATGGATAGTTTATATTTTGAGGAATTTTAATTAATGACGTGAATAATTTGCTATTTCAAAATATTCTATATTTTGGTGAACAATAAAATAGTTGTATTATAATTTTGGCGATGTAACAGAGAGTGATCATGGTGTTTGCTCGTGCGCCGCTTGCTCGAGGCACATCTGATGTAATATCGGTGGAGCATAAAAACTGGTCGCACTTGAGACTTTAGTTACCAACCGGCGATTTATTAAGCCCGCAATAATTTCTTCGATAATTACACGTTTATGATATCAAGCAAAATTCATTCTATTAATAACTTAGCTTCGATCACAAGTGTAGGTAGTATCCAATTGTTATAATAAGCAATGTCGAGGAATGAGCAGATTGATTTTGATATCGTAGTTATAAAACATAATCAGACGTGGGTGATGAGCTATCTTCCTACACGTGTCGGGGTGCGAAGGCTGCGGGGTGCGGGGTGGTGGAGGGGTGAATAGCGGGGGATGTTGCGAGATCGATCTGTGTGCGCGCGCACCTCGCTCCTCGCTACCCACTCTAAAGGCCACGCAGATCCCGGGCTGCCTAGGTACTTAGGTACCAATGCCAAACACTAGCTCGATACATCTCTGCTATAACTAATATACCAATGTACTTGGCGCGAGCTGTATCTTCCTTTACTTAATGTTATCGGCAAATACGAGTACGTTTAAAACATTTTATGACTCTCCTCGTCTGTGTTTACTAAAAAACATCACGAACACAAATAAAATAGAAAACTCAATCTTCTGCTATTTTGTCTTTAACGTTTGCGATTTATCTTGCAGTAGGTACGCTTATCGTTAGTAACTTATATAACGTATGAGATCCAATTGTAACTACTCACAAGTTTATTAAGTTTATTACCTTGAGAAATATTATTACGAAGCCCACGAACATTAATTTCACTTATAACTTTGATAACAGTGCACTGAACTTTGCGTGAACAAGAATGATTGTATCTTGTTTTTATGAGCTTCTACTGAACCATTAGGTTGTATATTGTTATGTTCTTTTCCTTTATAATTTTAAAGGTTATTATTTCACAAAGAATCTAGGTACCTATGTCTAGAACTTTCTGCTTTTTTGTTTCGCTGTTTTGTTCAATTAAGTTATATGGAGTCAGAAGCAACTTAGCATACAAGCTTAGTCAGGCTTGAGTTATGCAGAAACATTAATAATTTTTGTTGTACACTGGCATCGACTTTCTGTTAAATAATCCAATAAGTACTGTTAATGTGTGGTGTGGTAAATGATTTTTGTCAGGTTAGGATCAGATAGAATAAGTATCATTGATGGCTTCTTGAACTTTTTTAGAGCTTATCGCAAAAATTCAAGCAGTTACGTGGTTTGTTTGTGGCAACATGACTGGACCTAAGTAACTGCCTTGAGGTACACCAATCTTGTCTATGCTTGATAACAGGAAAAACCTATGACAGACTTATAGGTATCTTTGTAATGGAATTGTGGCAACCCCTTTCCTTTTCCTTAAGCAATGCAGAAATAAAAAACACAGATAAATTCCTTACTGCAAGGACGCTGCAGGCCTGCAGGAAACTTAGTAAATCGAAAGATTACAAAAGTAAAAAAACATAAACGAAATTAACAATAAACTACTTTATGATTTATGATGGTATGAAGGATAGAATGAAAGAAAAAAAAATGTTATGACAATCTTATGACACATTGTCATAACGTAGGAGTCACCCGGGGAAAATAGATGACCGAGTTGTGGTCAGCTTGTCATCTCGTCATTGTTCGCGACCCACTTTGATATTTTTTTATGTCCAATGAAAACGATTGATTTTTCCACTTCCATCTTCCACTACTTCTATTACAAAAGATGCATAAGTTCTTGGTATGCACGAGCCAAATTGTGTAATTATAGCCTATGCTGTTTCGAGATTTCCTCGGTGCATAGGTAAGCAAAATGCCGCAAGAATGTACGTCACGTCTGGATTCTTCAAAAGGGTAGGGGGAGAGATGCTATTTTTGTATGTTCACATTTCACTGGAGACGAAATTGAATCCCAGGGTCAGGCCTGATGCTATCCACTGGCGTTATTTAATCTACGGACTTTTTAACACAATAATTGTCTGCAAAAGAAAATCTATACTTTTACTGAATCCAGGACCTTAGCTCGGTAGCAAAACTGCTATATTATTGATGCAGTTTAAGATTTATCAACAGTTAAAATTATTGGAATTATTTTTTGGGAAGTGAAAGCACTATGAAATTGATTAATTTAGCAAAGCAAAGGAGCAATTCTGAATTTGTCAAATAAAACGAATGAGTTAGAAACTTTGATTAGATAGGCTTTGATGTTTTTGTAGCACAATCGAGTTCCTTTCCTCAAATTCGATTTGTTCTCATAGTTATAAGTACTTGTTCATATTTATAACAGACTGCTTCTACTAAATAAAATTATGATTACATCTTTCTTTTCTTTTTTTGTTCAGCTTCCCACTGTTGGGCAAAGGCCTCGTCTAAGTTCCTCAGTTTTACTTTTTAAAATTAAATAAACAGAAGGATACGTATATTTATAAATTATTTTAAGTATATTATCCGGCCTTTTAGAAGACGTTTGACCTTTGTCGCGCTCTTTTAAGGTTAAAGGTTAAAGGGACCCCGAGCAATGTTAAATAACTTATGTGCGCGTTACAGAATTTCTCTAATTTCGGAGTTTCTTTTTTCATTTTCAGACTTACCTATTCTAAGTTTTTAAGAAATAATATTATCATTTCGTTTTTATTTTGTGATCAGAATCGCACGAATGTTTTATATTATTTTTACTCTTATCTTTTTTGCAACTATCTAACATCCTCGAACTGTAATGTAGGTTAACATTGTAAAATTGCATTCCAGAGCCACAAAGATACAAGCGATGCTTAGTTTGTGGCTCACTGAATCCGTCACATTGTATTTTTACTTTTTGATGAATAAACTTATTACTTATTTTGCATTTTTTATAGATCCTTCCCTATCAATTTTCAAAAGTAAAATTATTAACAAATGCTCCACAAATAGTCTCTATAACAATCACGCCTACATCTGACATATGAAAAATGCGTGGTATACCTATGCATATTATCCAATTGCCTTTCTACAACCCTCAATTTAATGAGCTTGCTTAAAAATAAGAGAAGCAAAACTTCTTTCCAGGAAAGATTAAGGTACTCTGCACTGTGTATATAATTTTCTCTATACGTTCCTTTTACGTCAGTGCGGTTAAGTCTGCACATAAATAATTCCCTATGTGATCGACAGTCAATGAATAATGCATTGTGTTTAGCAGAAGCTATATAATAATTATGGTTTTATTACCAGCACGTGTCTGTTATATACTCAAGTGCAATATGATTAAAATTTTACACCTGAACTATAAGAAATTGATCATTTGTGAGTGCTTAGTCACCAAGTGTTTACACACTTGGTGACTAAGCACTCACAAATCTCATGTTTATTAACTTTATCAATCTTTAGAACAACTTTCCTGTTTTGAATACTTTTCGTGTTATGTTTACAATGACTTTTGACCTTCATATTAATCGTTGCGTCATTTTAAAATTAATGTTGACTTCCATACATACATATGTTTTTCACTTTCTTGTGTTATTTCTTCTAAAGAAGTATCAGTATCGTCTTCAACAAAAAAAATACTTCCAAATTATCCTTATTTAGTTTCAGTTATCTCATATGCATTAAAACCTGCAATTTCAACATCTTAATTCTTCGAGCCACCTTCAACAAAGAGCACAGACACACTATCGGACACGGATCACATCCAGGGTTCTACAGTTCTACTGCGTATAAAGTTACGGCATTCGCCGGCGTCACAGCCGCCCGGGTGGAGTTGGCCTTGCCCTTCACGAGGCGCACGAAGCGCGAATCGATCGGCGCGAACCAGCTGACCCGCCCTGCCTCTTGTAAACACTGCTTTACCATCAATGGACGCCTATACTTTGTTTGGGAAACGTTTATGTACTTTTTGGGCTTGAGGGTAAGTATAAATAGGTAGGGGAGTATATTCGGAATATTTTAGAAAAATAGAAAAGGGGTTAGCAACTGAAAATCAAGTTTCACAAGATCAATGTTTTATAAATGAATAAAAAGGTATGAAAAGAATGTGACTAAACTGTAAACTGTGGGTAAATATAAATACTTAGGGGATTATAATATTACGAATCATATTTTAGGAAAAAATAAAAGTGTTTTTCAGCTGGGATTGCAGTTTCAGAAGGTATTAGTGTTAGAAATGAATAAAAAGGTATGAAATGAATGTAACTATGCTAAGGGTACATGATTATAAATAGATAGGGACTATATTGTCTGTATTAGTAACCATATTTGAGGAAAAAGAAAAGCTGATTTAAATTTTCAGAAGATCGATGTTTTAGAAATATGAAAACGTTTGGGTTTGTTTGTTGGCTAGGGATTTATATGGAAACGGCTTATCTGTCTGATATGCTACCCTATGGTTGCACTGCAATTATGACGTAATAGTTACTAACCTAGGCTAACTATCGATCCAGCTTTGTCATGCGATGCCACTACACAACTGTTGTTATTTTTATTATTTCACAAGCCGTGCGCCCTATGTTATTTCCCATCGGTGAGAATTACGAACTTCCATACAAACTTTCATCCTCTGTCCCCTATCCTCTCCTCGCCCCCTCTCTTTTCTCTTCTCTCTATAAATTTGGCTCCTAGAGAAATTTTGGAGAATTGATATATTTGGAGAAATGTTTGGAGAGAGGAAAAAATAATAGGGAATTTTGTTTTTTTTTTATAGTTTCAGAAAGACATTGGTGATAGTAATTATTCGATGATAAATCGATGAGAGTGAATTTAAGATTTTTATTAAGTAGAAAGTTTTGAATTTTGGAATCACGACTGTTCTTTTGATTTTCTATTGTTTTGTTTACACAGAAGACTATTCGGATGTACTCAGTTCAATATTGACGTTAGGCATTGGAATCATTGTCTCATCAAATGTCAATTTGTTTGTGGACTTCAGTCTGGATGTCATCCATAACATATCACGTCGTTTTTTTTTTCACTGAAATTTTAACCTACTAATTTATTTTCAGATTGTAGAATGAAAAATAAGTTTTTTTTAAGTTATCTTAGTGATTGCGTTCAATTTTTAAAGTTAAATAAGACGGGCGGAAATTCATGTAAGGGCGAATCTCATTAAACTTATATACCTAGAATAAGTCTTATCAATTTCAATTCAAGTCAAAGTCAATTTTATTTTACGGATAAAAGACTGGTAAAATCAGCCCTAAGTTATTATATTCATGATATCACAGGTTTTCAACGTTTGTATTATTGCACACATGCTAGAATTATTGTCAGTACGCAAGCTCCTGTAGTTTGTAGGTACTGTCAAGAATTGCTAACAATGGTCTGACTATGTAACAATAAAGAACGAAAGAAAGAAAAGTATTTATTGCGACTCGTACAGGAAGATCACAAACTAAACTAACCACAGTAAAAAATAAAAAATCAAGTTATACAATAAAAAAAAAAAGTAACAAAAAAAGAAAAATGAAACAGAAAATCCTATAAGGCTTGTTCAATTATTTTTTGTATCTACTTCAGCGATAATAAGCTTTAAAAACAGCCATAGTTCTTCGGGTTGCTGGACATATTCAAATCAATGGACCCAATATAAACAATAGTTATAAAAAAAGCACAAGTGCGAGTAGGACTTGCGCCCTGAGGGTTCCGTCTCAAAACTGTGTTCGGCTGCCAGCCAAACACAGCTTTGAGACGCTTTTTGCCGCTGTGCTGGCTTCACGTGACATGGCATATGAATTTTTAATTCCGTATTGAGAGTCAATGGGAAGTACCCTGTAGGTTTTTATTGACTTGCCATGGAGTAAATGGCCATATTTTTTTATTACTTTGTAGAAGCTTGATTTTTTTTACAGCTCCAAGGTACCGTAGACCTGAGTCATCATCATCTGCTTAGCCTTTTCCCAACTATGTTGGGGTCGGCTTAGACCCTCTATGAAAAAATAAGTAAATGCAACTTATGAATAAGAATAGTACGTTTATTTATTTGAGGAAGAAATTCTTTATAAAACTAAGTAAAATCCTAATTTGAGTAAACAATCAAAGGCAGAATGCTTTTCGCGCGTTTTTTATTTTATCACAAACTTTTTTTTATTTGGCTCGCGCGTTTTACTTTATCATACAGATTGTTACTTGTTCATACAATGTTCGTGATTGATCTTTTTGGTGATTGGAACTTTTACTAACAATATCCACATTCCAAATTCAAATCACTTTTAGTCCCTAGGGATTAAATAGCTATTTTAGTCCCTGTTTGCGAAGAATACACTAGCTCTTTTTGAATAGATGTGATAAAAATGATTTCAGTCTCCGAATATAATAGCATATTTTATTGTTACATTGTGGAGGATAAGAAAGTCAAATATATCTCAAAGTAATCATAGTCATACCTACACCATACATTCTAGGGACACGTCTTACTAAAATAGATAAAAGAAATTGAACAGAAATAATATATAAATACAATACGGACGTTGAGAAGGGATTCTTTCTTCGGGTTTTTAAGTGGCGCTTCTTATAAAGGTATTTTTCATTTTATTTTTTCTATCATTAAAAAAAAACATTGATATAACTGCCAGTAAAATTATAATTGTAAATAATATTCACGTACGAGGATACTACTTACATGTCGAAAAGCTTCAGTTAAACCAATACTAATTCAGCATGTAAATAAAACACATGCTTATATGGAAAATAAAAATATAACAATAACAACAAAAATACAACATTCTACAAACATAAAGACTATACTAATGAACGGGAGGCACAGGAAATATCATTGTGGGCCTATTGACTATTTTGCTAAGGTACGTCAATAAACATTTTTTTTTTTATGTGGGCGGGTAGGGTCGGTCGATAGAGGGGAGATGAGCCGCCCACTACCTCTAGCACCCCACAGCTTCCCCTGACCGAAATAGAGGGGGATGAGTCAAACACACACACAAACAAACAAGGGGACATAAACATATGTCAATATTAATGGGTATATGTTGTTACTTATGGAGAGGCTAATAAATAACAAGCAATTTGATATGTAGGACTTGTGAAACAATATTGTGAATATCCTTTATGTAATGGTTACAAAGCCGCTTTTGTGGTATCTTTATTTTGTTAAAGAACAATTTCTTTGTAAAAACAGTGAAAGCTGTAGGCTATCGTTTTGAGTGTAATCGAAATAATAAAAAAGCCAAATTAGCGATCTAACACTTGGTATTTAATAAGGAATAAGTAGAGCATTACCTAAATGTATTATGAAAATAGAAATAATTTTGGTCACAACCCAGTTACTGAGAAATACGATACCCCTTGGTAAGACTGGTTGTCTTGTCAGACTTTCGGGCTTCTGACGACCCGTAACGACCGTCAAAGATCCACGAATGACAGCCGGGACCAACGGCTTAAAGTGCTTTCTGAGGCACGAAGGGGTCTTGGTATGTTAAGATGGTCAGCCATCCACGGACCGACCGCGGCAAGCGTAACTTAACCTGATCGGTCGACCCGTGCGGCTGTTATTACTTAGCCTCAAGCCCCTCATCTCTGATGATCTGCCGGTCTGTAATAATAATTTTGTATTCGGAATAGATTGGCTGAGAATGTATAAGTAGGTACCTCCTTACTTTCCAAATATAAATTTAAACATCCGCCACCTTAGGGTTAATTTCAATTACCAATACCCTCAGAATTATCCGCACTACCTATTCTAAGGAAAGTGAAAAAAAACACGGACAATGGCAGGGCCAACCTACGTGCCGACGTAGAACTATGACGCAAACCGTAACTCCGTAAGCATCATAGACAAACAAGGGATTACCTCAAAACCGACCTTAAATATTGATAGTTAAATTATGGGCAGTTCCAGGGCCACTGGAGGTTGAGAACTTGTGCAAACAAGCTCCACGGCGCTGTAAATATCTTAGACACCATAAGCTTTTGAATAATGTGGCGAGATGTGGCAAAATGCCGGCAGTGGATACAGCTTTGTCAATTTGACAAAGTGGAATCCATTAATGTAACAATGAGTTTCCAATACATACCAAATACATGGAAATAAATATCATAAGAACAGGTATTTGTTACGAGTACTTTGACTCTAGCACTATTAACGAGACTTAGCACGCGGCACAAAAAGATGCACAAAAAGTGGGTATTCGGTTAATATGTGGAAGCAAAAATCGGCGTCTAACCATCCTTGTGGAATTAAGATTCATTTTAAATGTGATCATAATGAATTCAGATCTCAAAACAATGTCAAAACTGTTTGCTCAGACAAAGTGTGCAGAGCGAGTGACGTGAGACGCTGCGCAAGGTGAGCTGACCAATTTCGCGCAATGAACAAATCATTTGTTCGCACTACCTACGGCAATGTTACTGTCGTTTAGTTCCTGTTATTATTTATGAGCATCGAATAAATAATATCGCTCATCTACTTAATTTATTCGTAGCATGCAAATCCACGCAAGCCGAGAGCCGCGCTATGTATACGTATGATAGGTGGAAAGCGTGATTACAAACATTACACAACTGATCGATTTTTGCTTGAAACGGCACGCGGTCGCGAATTTCTTTATTAAATAGTGGTATTACCTTTGTCGGTGAGTCCATGGCTGCGTTGGAGTTCGGGATACATGGCACTCGCGGCGTTTTATGCGCATTTGTCCCTCAGAAGTTGTTTGCAGAAAGAGGGCGCCGCGCGAGAAGAACCTACCAACGCGGCGGTGCGCGGCAGAGTCGCTCGGCCTCGACCTTGGCCGTCAAACCCGCGCATGCGTCGCGCGTCGCCCGTCCCTCCCCGCGCCGCCGCCGCGCGCCTGCGCTCCCCCCTGCCAATTATGTCATTATGATGTGCCGCCGAGTTCGCTGCTGTTGTGTTGCCAAACACAGTCGCGCTCTGCTGGAGCTGGATCCAGATTTTTAATAAGGTCAAATGATGTAGGTAACCACATTCTCGGAATCAAATATGTACGAAGACGCAGCGCACTGCGCCCGCCGACACGAAGTACGATAAACAAACTGAGCAGATGTTGACATTGGCACGCTACCTAGATATTACTAATCACGTAGGTAAAGTGCGATTCTCAGTTTTATCAATCGTTTGTAAACATGGAAATGAATTCAAACTGTTGTGGCAAGAGGAAATGGGCCGATACGCAATCAAAACAAACACCGATGTTTTTTTATTTACGTACTTATCAGCTAATGACCATTTTTATTAAAAAAATAATCCAATTAGTAGTATTGGGTTGATATTTCCTCAATTTCCACGTAATTATAGACAAATGAAGTCATCAGTCAAATCAACCGTAATTTTATAAGAAGCAGTACTTATTTACCTACCAACTACGTACAAATACATAGTTACTTCACTGAGTTTTACACATCAATCAAAATGATGATCGATCTTCAACGACATCTAATTAATAACGAATTAAACTCTGGTACACAAACAATAATGAACTGGCACAGACAGCACTAAAAGAAAACTTCAGTGGCTAAAATATACCCAAACCCATCTTCCAAAAAATCCTAAAGTTACCTACCTATATAAAGGCCAGTGTAAGTACCTTATCCACTGGGATTACTCAAGGGTCTTCTACCTACATTAATTCGTCGTATCTTTATCCGGTTATCCTCTTAAACAAGATAGGGAGACACTTATTACGGATGGGGAACACCGATTGCGGATCAGATTAGGTATAATCTAGTTCCCCAGATATGTAATGATCTTTCAATAAATCTTATTTGGAGTAAAGAAAAGAAAGAAAGTAAGAACTAAATATGTACGTACAAATGTGGAATTGTAATGCTTCAATTAGGGAAAGCATATAAATCAGCCTATACTGTACCCACTGCCAGGACACAGGCCTCCTCTCTGATAAGAGGAAGTTTACAATATTAGGGAAAATGGTATATAAATATTTGAATAAATAATTTGACACTTTTTAGACACTCAAGAAAGCTAGACTGACCACTTCCAAAGTTTCGTGTTGTGTACTAATTTTACACAGATGAAGTCAAAAACTACTAAAAGGAAACACCTGAAATTGCAGCAAACCTAACATAATCCACATAGACGTTTTATACATCTATGATAATACACCATAGCAACATGAAACAGCACTTAATTATAAATCGACCGAGTAAATTCATACGTCGGAAGGTAATGAAATCTATAAATAATGCTAGCATCACAGTGATGTAATCTCCCATTGTTGATTTACCTGCACTTATGTTTATGCTGAGTACATAGACGGCCGGCTGCATAGTTAAACGATAATGAATAGTTCAGTACGTAGCGAATCACAAATTAAATTAGAATAATTTAATTAGAGGAGCTTTGCTCACTGCGTGGCGGTAATTTCACACTGCCAAGTCTAGGTTTCCTGTTAGTGAAGTAGTACTTTTAAAAGTTGTTTAATATTTTAAATAGTCACACAACTACATTTCAGGTTCTGATAATGCAACCTGCAGGTAATAATAAAGGGTAGTGGGTTTGGAAAATGTTTTTTCACAATGAGTCAATACATTCTACGCAAAGAGACCAACCATTCCTTCTAGAAAGTTTTTGAGCAATCATATTCAGGTTGGTTGATAGCTGAGTAGGTGTGGCATGAGGAGTGAACACCGAAAATATATTTAAAAAGTTTCTGATAGGAGCCCCGTGGGCCAAAAATAAAGTGATCTTCAGAGGCGTTGATTTTGTCATGATCGGGTGTGGCCTAACCCATAATGACTTACGTAGGCAAATCTGATGAAGAAGTTGTGGGCTTCCCCTAAATCTGACGACTTTGAAAATTCAGATTTGGACCATTGTTAAAAGGATGTTCAGGGCGAATATAAGTTTTTCTGTGCAATAGTGTTACATGTCCTGATAGTGAATATATAAATATCTAACGGATTGATAGAGCCTTGAAATCTGAAAGTGGACTCCTGACTACGGGGCTCCTTTCAGAAACTTTTTAAATAGGTGCCTATATTTTCGGTGTTCTCTACTCATGCCACAATTACTCAGCTATCAGCTTTTCGCCGTGAATATGCTTGCTCAAAAACCCTCTGGCTGGGGTACCAACTGTATTTTGAAGAAAAAAGATGTATAAAAATAAGATATTCATTTTCTAATCTCATACAAGTTTCTTATAAGAGTATAACAAATGGACAGACATTACAAGTACCTATTGTATTCTAATTTAATCTTATTGGTGTCGGTAATAACAGAAAATCTCATACGAATAAATAGCTGCTTTATGTCTGAAAACTTGGTATAGGCTAAAATAATCAAATTCATTTATATAAATGAGGCTGACATTCAACAATATTTGAACATCAAAAGTTATAAAAGACAGCCATACCCAACCTCAAATGAGTGGTCATACATAGGGGAGCAGGTTTTAAGTAATTTTACGATGTTAAAGGCCCATCTCCTTAACATTCTTGTGGGACGCGTGACTGGTTAAAAAATTTTACGACTACTGGGTAAATGGTTAATTAACGGAAACCATGAAAAGCACTTTTTAAAGAAGCATACTTTGACAGCCTTCTTGTTTTGTAGCTGCTACAACCTGAATATTGTGATTTTTTTAATTCACTTCTTAGATAACAAACTATTATAATAACATGAGACCTGCGTATCTAATTTATCATTAAAATTATTTATAAACAGAAAACATCATTGGAAAGATATAAAAATATCGTTTATAGTGAATGAGACAATACGATATAATTAGGACTGGTAACGCCATCTACAGCTCCGATTAGACACTATTTTCACGGCCAGAAGCGGATTCAAATAGGAAACTGATCCACGTAGCAGTAACGCAATTCACACATAGATGGCATTAAATACATACCTTGAGAAAAAAAATCTGCGGTTTTGGTTTAAGAATATTTTGTATTGCAAATAATTATGTTTCTCTTTAAAAAATTAGCCCCAATAGGCTGGGTATATGCAGGCGGCACGCAATTATCGTCTCATCGGATACGGTATACGGTACAGTGTCTATTGGCAATCAGCGTTTTACGCATCCTACTGCAACCAAAACTACTCGCAAAATAAAATTATTAAAATCATAGCGCGTAGTAGGCCTACGCTAGCGCTGTAGACCAGTCTACGGCGTAGGCCTACGGCGTAGACGCTACGTAAGGGCTGCACTAATTTAACTAGTTAGAATGTGCAGTATCCACTTACCTGCTTTACTGTTGGTATAGCAATCTTGATGTATGCTTTTGTGGTTTTCTAATTAAATGAACATACTTTAGCGCTCCACCTATTAATTAAGCAAGTTGTATGATTGCAGGTTTCCTTAGAAAAAAACAACATTTTAGAAAATATATTATAGATTATTTTATTTACAACGGTGTTAAAACACACGGGGTATAACACTTACTCATTATTCTAACTCAATAAAAAGCAATTAATTACCGTAAAATGAATACCTACCTTATTATATTTATCCACTTGACTGTATAAAGTTATGATATCCTTGATCAGCAGTGAAGTATGGAAGAAAAATATGTTTTCATATATATATATTTTTTGTTGAAGCTCCACTTTCCACACCTACTTATCGACCTAAAATGTACCGTAATTAAATAATAATTTCGTATGTTTTGTGCAAATTATTTTCTCTTTACTGTATTCGGATTAATGTTTAACAAACTCCTGTTTTGCGTAGAAACTAAGAATCAGTTTCTTGCTACAAATAAGAACAGTGTAGAAGTGATTTTCATATTTTAGAAGAGAAATATATCGTGTCTGGTAAGTTATCGTTCAGATGTCCACTGCCCGTTGGCACAGTGCTCATGCTTGTGTTGGGGCTCACCGTCACCGGGTTTGCCTCTTGATTCAATATCTTCTTGATCCTGGAAAATAGGTAAGATTTGTAATTCCAAAAAAATATACAAACACAGATTGTATCGAGGTGAAAAAATAGCGTAGTCATATCAGATTTATATAGATTTGATTTAAATATGTTATCATGGGTTGGCTTTCAGTCTAACCGGATGCAGCTGAATGTATTTTCCATGGAGCGACTGCCTATCTGACCTCCAAAACTCAGTTACTGGGTAATGTGTATACTCCTTGGTAAGACTCGTCAGAATTTCGGACTTTTTTGTAATGACTGTCAAACATCCACGAATGACAGCCGGGACAACAGTACAACGTACCGACCCGAGCGGCTGTTATTACTTAGCCACGAACGAGCTCCTCGTTTTAAATATGTTATATCCATAATTATTAGGAAATAAATAAATACCTTCTTTTCAAGCACAAGGCAAGTAGCTTGTTAGCGGGCGCCTCTGCTAATAGCCAAAGTAGAAGAGCGGCCACACAGCCCCAGAATATTACACCTGCTGTTGAGTTCAACTAGAAAATAAAATGTAATTTTTTTTTACTGTTTATGCTTTGATTTCGTATTATGAGCCTAATCTATTTTGAAAGTAAGGTTATTAGAGTCGGATTGTTTTTACCCGACTACGGCAAAGCCAAAGGAGGATTATGATTTTATCAGGCTATGTACGTGGCTCGTCTGTTCCTTCATAACTCCTATACTACTCGTCGTATTTGACAAACTGCTATATGACGTCATCACGTCACATAATATCCATGATGGCCAAATAAAAAGACAGACAGACAAATTGAAAATCCGGAGTCACACCTTTATGTTGTTATTTATGCCTACCTAATTACATGACGTGTGAGTGTGACTCCAGATTTTATTGAATTTGCCTGTCTATGATGTCTTGTTTATAACTTTTTACTTGGCGTTTTTGTTTCTTTAAGTAGTAGGGGTTTTAATTTTTAAATTTAATTTTAATATAGATAGGTTAGTACCTAGGTTCGTAGATACGAAGAGAATACTGAAAGGGTTATTGATGAGTCCTCTTGTTAACTGTGGTGACCTATCAACTGTAAAAACTAGCGCAAAAAAGTTTAATATCGGTCAATTTATTATCCAAAGTGAGACTTACGATTTCAAAGTAATCATTGTGCTGCGGGTTTCTGGTGATGAAGACGCCCCGTGTGATGAGTATGCTGTGTGTCAGGTACAGGCCATAGGAGAGCCGGCTCAGAGGCACCCACGGATACCAGCTCAGGAACGACTTCACTAGCGCTGGAACAAAACATTTTTGGGGTTCTAGTGGTAAAGATTGCATCGATATTTAATCAACATAATGTAAAAAAAAATGGTTTCTGAGTAGGATTGTGGACGAAATAATTTTGGATGTTTATTACAATATTTTTTTTTGTGACAGACTTTGTGCCTACCTACCCTAGAATTTAGAACAATAGAATAAACAAATAATTTGGTCCAAATTAAAAAAAAGTCTGCTCTACAACATACCTCTAGGGCGTACAATAATAAGAAAATAAATGAAAAGAATATTCTAACATAGATAGGATAAACGGAAAACTAAACTATGTACAACAAGTATTCTAAGAAATACAGCGACAGATAGAAATATAAGGTAGGAATAGGTACATACATGTGGTAATAAATATAGAAGGTAAAAGGCTAGGCTGACTATTCTAAAATAAAATATGTAGTTACGTAATTAATGAATATTTTGAAGAAAACATATTTTGTAAAAGTAAAAGACGCTGTTGTTTTTTTTTTAATAAGACAAAAAAAGAAAACAGGCAAAAAAATAACTTTTCTGGTAGCTTATTACAAATATGTGGAGCTTTGCAGAATATGCTTTTGAATACTCTAGACTTATTTTGGCTGTCAGGAGTCATAGAAGTGCTTATAGGATTGTCAATTACTCACGAACATGTCCAAACGAACAGCACAGTACTAGCAGAGCGACGCCACACGCCCACGCCGGTCTGTTGAGTGCGGCGTACACCGCGCCTTCTAGCGGATGATAGGTGCGCCAGAGGAACGTGCTGCCCAGTACCATGACCACCAACATCAGTGTTAGGGCAACACATGTACCGAGGACTGACCATTTCTGGAAAGATAGTGGTTGTTTTGATAGATATCAGACAATGACTGAACAAAATTTCACAAGAGTGGCTGGTAGCAGCTGGATGAAAGTAGTCAAAGATCGACCTACATTCAGCAGGGGACTGCTATAGGCTGATCATGACGAACAAAGTGTACTACTTCGACCACCTCCAGCCATAAAATATTAATGCCAACTTTGTCTACACATTCAGCTTTGGCAAAACCTATAGGCTGATCATGACGAACAAAGTGTACTACTTCGACCACCTCCAGCCATAAAATATTAATGCTAACTTTGTCTACACATTCAGCTTTGGCAAAACAATGGCCAAAAGTTTAACCGAAGCCAGACTTTTGTATTTGCAAGAAAAAAACAGGAACAAAATTAAACTTTTAACCACCCGACTTTATATGAGATTTAATGCTCCAGCGCCCAAAAAAAAAAAACGAAAAATAAATACCGATGAAACGAGCTGTGATGATGTAATAATTATACAGATTAAACGAGCTGTGTGTTATTTGGTCGTATATATACGACCCTGGCGGAATGGACACGAAAATATTGGTCGGATTAATCCGACGTAAGCGGTTAAAAGGTTAACGTATAGGTTTTGGCAGCGGCTCTCGATTGTGGTAACCGCCAGCTGTCACAAACCGTGTCTCGGGGTGGAGTTAACTTTAGGCGTTAGGGCTAAATTTGATATTTTTCTTCCATCCTGGTGTTCGTACACACGAGCAACACGCGTCAACGGCAGAGGCAACTGCAGTCGTCGATGCGTCGGCGACTGCCGTCGACAATACGCCGTTCGTGTATTTGAGCACTGAACTCTAATACACGAGCGGCACGGTGTCGGCGTCGACGGGTGACGCGTGTCGACCGTATACTCGTATACTTAAACTCACCTGTCTAATCCTGTTCAGATTGCCTTTGCTGCTATATGTGACGAACAGGTATCCACTGTAAAAACCAACCAGGTAGGCGGCGTACCTAGTGTGACTCTTTATATACGCCACATTGAACTCTCTGCTGGCACGAGGGTCCATTATGAATCTGGTGAACAGACAGGAGGACTAGTATAGAAACGACTAGCTTTTGCCCGCAGCTTCGCCTGTGTGGAGGTGATAAAAAATATAAAATCCTTCTCCATTAAAAAATACACATACCTATTTATGTGCCCACTTTCATGGTGATCAGTCAAAAGGTGTTGGAGTTTATCAATTTCATATATACCAACATCCATTTTATATACATAGATAGATTATCGAAAGCGTTTAGAACGACCGATAGAGAAATAAAATAGTTTTCCTAGAATTGATTGGAACAATGGTTTTGGCTTTTTCATTTATATCTTCGTGTATGTGAGTGTTTGCAGGCGTGCTTTTCTGAAAATTTCCCCTAATTGAATATCACAATTGAATCAGATTCATCCTTCCTGATATCCTTTAAAGATTGATTTTGACTTGGTAAAAGGTTATATTATATTGCGATATCCTGCAATATAATGGAGTGACAATGGGATAATAACATAAACTGTAAATAAATACATAACGAGACAAAGTTTCCACTGGCGATCGATGCGTGTTGTTTACACCGAGAAGTTTTCCAGATAATGATAATGGAGCAAATTGATTAATGCTAGATAACGATACATTCATTAGAACAATGGCAGAGGAAATCCTCCGTGATGAAACTGCTGATGCGTCACATTCGGTTGGAAATTAACCTAAGTAGGTACTTTTCTAATATTACTTGGAAAAGAATCTCAATAATGATTTAATTTGAGTTTCTTAAGATAAGTTTAATTTTATGTGAATAATGCCATAATTTATGCAATAAAAAAAAAACAACCGACTTCAAAAAAAAACTACAAAGTGATAAATAACTTTAATTTCGGAAGTCGGTGTCGTTGGTTCCGCATTTTCATTTTTTGACACCGACTTCCAAAATTAAAGTTATTTATCACTTTGTAGTTTTTTTTTGAAGTCGGTTGTTTTCTTTTGTAAAAAAGTTTTTATATACACAATTATTCTTATCTACATACTTACTGTTTGGTGTGTCAATGTATTATTGCATCTAAACCAACTACGAGAATTAGGCCCTTTGTACACGGCAAGGTTTCTTTACGGTACGGCATATAACGGCGCCGTAAAAAAAACGTGTCCGTCAACAAACTTCCATAGTATCCATATATAACTGACGACCATGCCAACACACGGCGAATAAACAGTAGTTTTTCACGGCAAGAAAAACGTGTGTACAAAGGGTCCTGGGTACCTAGTCACGTTAGCGTAGCACTCTTTTTCCTCTATTCGTTAGCTTTACCTACTTTTGTGATAAACCTTGTGAATTTTGACATGAACTCTTGGCTTACGAGCATTGCACAATTACACTGCAAAGAACTGTCTGACATTCCACAACAAAATAGTACAATAATTAATTAATTACATTGTATCTAATGAAGCGCAATAGAGATAAACATCTAATTGTTTCAAATGGCACAGCATAATGGCGGAAGACACGCTAAGCAAGTTATAGGGAAAATGTCTTGAGATTTTTCCATGGGGTGTTGAACTATGCTTCATTGTGATTGCCATGTTAGAATCTACGCAAGTACCTATACATTTACAATCGACAAAGAAGATGCAATAGGTCACGCAATATAAGCAGGAAATCTACACAAATCCGACTACACTTGAGTAATGTTAGGTAGGTACTGCTCGATCGATTATTCATCCTCATTAACTATAAATTCAATTATTCAATGACGGACAACGCACCGCCTAAACCGCTATGTCTAAAAGCATGAAATTTTTCACACTAAGGAGGAAACTTTGAATACATCCAAAGTTTCTTTGGAAATTCGTCATTTTTTTGCCGATAGGAAAACCCAACGGGCAGACGACTAATATTGGAATAAATTCAACGTTTGGAGAGTTGGTACTGTCTTATTGCCATTGTATATAATATGTGTATAAATGGCATACTACAACTTGGCTCAGTATTTTTAAGAATCTCAGTCTCAATCTGTCAAAAATACAATCAATTTACATTAATTTTTGACAAGTTTTTGTCATCGATTGTCGCTGAGAGGATATTGCGACTAAATTTTATAACGTTTTTTAAGTACGAGAATTGGCCTTCTGATATCATTCAGTTTTGTTAGCATCACTTTTACCACCAACTGAACCACCAAACAACTGCTTACCGTGCTTTCCGAGGCACGGAGGGGTCTCGGTATGTAATCCACGGACCAACCGCGACAAGATTAGCTTGACCTGATCGATCGATCCTTGCGGCTGTTACTTAGCCACGAGCCCCTCAGGTCATCGTCACTTACATGGGTAACAAAATCATACGTACGTGGCTTGCCCTTCAATTCTGGAAAAACCATCTTGACCATACTCAACGTTTGATAAATTGTATGATAGATCGTAATCTTACAATTGCATCAAACATAATCATAGCTTACGAGTGTTACTACTAAGTATGATTTATAGTTCAAAGATCTAAACTCGTCAACACGCAAGAAACTGTGTGTTTCTTCAGCTACTTAATGGTAGAGAAGTGATTATGACCTCCGTCTATACACATCGCAAGTGTGTTGCCATTCCAACGTAATACCACTCTTCAAACCAGAAAACAGCCATGCTGCTTGTAAACAAATGGATCAGAAAATGTAACTATGGATACCAATTGTAGTGCCACTTACAAATAGATGGGTTTATTTATAAACGTTACTAACCGGTCAATCTCCGCGCGTCGCCGATCGGCGACGAAACAATAGAAAATCAATTGTGTTTCATTAGCGGAGCTTGACAGAAGTTAAGTACCTAATGATTAGCCATACAATAAATTTTTAACGTTTAAACATCACTTAACTTTAAGCAACGTTTATAAATTAACCCCTGAGTGCTTTGATTAGATTATTTGAATACTTACCCGAAATTCTAATGTTAAATTAACTTATAGGTGTTTTTCATTTGACAATTGAGGATAATTTTATAACCTCAAATTTTCGTCGATGATTTAAAAAAAAAACTAGTAAATGGTTCAATTTGCACTTGATCTTGCTTAATGGTTACTTGGTTGGTTCCAACTTTATATCTCACCAGTTTCTCCAACAATGATTAAATAATACTAACCTTCCAAATCCAGATGAATACGTAACGTAATAATTTAATCTACACAGGGTTTGTTTCGATATCCGTAGTTTGTTTGCACTTTTATCAGACACTTTTGGAACAGACAATTACATACACTGTCAAAGTTTGCGTATTATCTATACTAATCTATATCTATACAAATATTATAAAGAGGTAAAATTTGTTTGTTTGTTTGTATGTAGGCGGTAATTTCCCGAACTATGAGTCTGATTTGAAAAATTCTTTATATATTTGGTAGCCCAATTCTTGAGGAAGGCTATAGGCTATATAACATGACGCTAGAACCCTGAGGCGCCGAGCAAAAAGAAAAAAAGTCTGAAAGAACGCTAAGCGTTAACGAAGTACTAGCGCGGGCAGGCGATGCAACACAACGGGGTGGGTACCACTAATTTCACGCAGACGAAGTTGCGGACAGAAGCTAGTAAACTATAAAAAATCACTTACTCAAAAGTAAACAGCTGAACAGCAGAAAGTTGGTAGATGTAGTTGACGACGCCTGGTAACACAAGAGCTCCTGCTGTCACTACGGCTGCGATGACGAGAGCCAGTTTAGGCAGGCTTCTGTAGATGCAGTACACCAGTACAGTCACCACGAAGAAGTGGAAATCACACGGGATGTACCATGATGGGACTATGCACTGAGAAAAAACGTATTACGTATTAATTAAAGTCGGGAGTTGATCCATACAGACGTTCAGATACTGGCTATACCTATAAACTTTACAATACTAAGGGCATTGCCAATTTCTAATTTAGAAGATAAGTCTAAGTTTTTGTTATTTGCAATTCCTCAGTACTCAATTTGATATAGGTAGGTAAATACGGATGTACTAGCTTCCTGTAAAAGTATAGGTAAGGTAATATAATTTTTAATTTCACCCGTGTAAGCCTCCCGACCATAGATATCCGTGCTCCCGACTGATTTCGGCCACGGTGGCCAATCTCAACGGATATTAGCCAGGTACGCAGGAGATATTGTAGTGCATAAATGTGTGCGTAAACACAGGTGCACTCTCTGTTCCTTTACTCTTATAGTTCGATGGAACAGCAATCCGCCACGACCGGGGAGAGTACAGAGCAGAACCAACGGCTTAACATGCTTTCCGAGGCACGCCCGTATTAAACCGCCAGCTTCCAAACTCCGGACTGTTACTAAGAAATTCCTAATGGAAAACCCAAGAACACTTTGTTCGATCTGGGAATCGAGCCCAGGACCCCACGCTCAGCAGTCGCGCTTGCAACCACGAGACCAACGGGGCAGTTAAAACCGTTTTAGTGTTTATGAGAAAGGAAAATAATTACGTTACAAAAGTTCCAAGAAAAAAATTAGATCACCAATCAGTTCCGGGGGTTTTGCCCTTTGATCACCAAATGTTTGAGGTTTTGGTTTTGGCTCATTAGGCAGCGGCTACTAAAGTTAAAGGCATTATGGTACAAGTACTCACAATATTTTCCGTGTCGATGTAATTGTTGAGCATGACGAGGTTGACCCACCAATTCTTGCGACATAGTTCCGTCTCGTGGGCGACGGCCCTGTTCCACAGTGGGCCAGTGCCCGTGTAAGGATACACCGCACACACGTAGAATATTACCACGGCGAATGCCACCACCAGTCTATTGGAATTTAGAAATAATCATGGTGTTTGTCACGAAGGTGTTTCAGGTAGGGTGGTAGGGACATCAACGCGCAAACTGAAACTATGGATTTAGAACATGATTCTAGACCCCCTACCTCGTCTCGATCGTCAGTTATTAAAAATAAAATTAGTTGTTCCATACATTTTGACCGATTAGGTATTGCACTTTTCTATAGAACAACATATTATTTTCTTTTTGATAACCGACGAAAACGTTCTACGCTAAGGGGTCTAGAAAGTTGTGCTGAATTCATGGTTTCAGATTGCACGTCGATGTCCCTGACGCCCTGTATACAAATACCTTCAAATTGAAATGAATTAATGCCAGATAAAAACACTATTTAATCAATACGTTAAAATTAACTATTTCATTGTCAACATGTCGTTAAAACGTTTTGTTTTTTTATTTATTCTTAATCAAAATAATATGGCTTTTCTGTTTTTTTTACACCTGTACTAGCCAGTATAATAAAAAAAACCAATATAAACTTTTTGATGTCGGCGCTGGACTGGTCGTTATTTACCAAAAAATAAGGGATGCCATTAAAGTTTTTATTTATTTTAAAGTTTTTATTTATTTAAAGTTTTAATTTGTACAGAGCTCGTTTGTGGCCTGCGTTTATCTTTTTGACAATCGGCCTCCTTATAAATTTTCTAGTGTGACCTTTTTGGGCTAAAGAAATAAGGTCTTAATTTTAGATTGTTTTTTAATGATCTGAGATGAAAGAGATGGAGCTATATAGAAATATAGCTCCATCTCTTTTCCACATTGAAGTAAGATTAAAATAATACTGCTATAAGAGGTGGTGGTAGGGCCCCAGCTTTATAAGTACCTACGTGGCAATAAGAAATAACTACGTAAAAATACTTTTTACGTGATGTTTACCTTACGTATCTCTTCAGGATGATAAACAGGGGATTTGGCAGCCTCTTGAATTTAGCCATATTCGTGATGGTGAGGAAACCCGATAAAAGAAAGAATGTGTCTACAAACAGATCGTCGTGAAGTATAAGCAAACCGAGTGGTGTTTGAACTTCCTGTGACAAGAACAAAAATTCGCTGGTTAAAAAAAAAGATTACAGTAAAAGATATCGGACTTTCACAAATACACACTGATTGGAGCATGAGGCTAATTATTAATAATAGAAAACCCCTAATAACAACAATTTGAAATTAGTATCGTCAAATGGTTGTTGGTGTCAATCAACTTGTGGTTTCGTGTAAGATGAGACAAATGGACTAGACGGGCTTTCATTAGGAAAAAATCCAAACAATATGATAAAAAATTAAATACTAGCACAAACCTGATCAGACGTCAGCCCATCACTAATCGGTCCCGAGTTGGAGATTCCAATTTGATGGTCCAACACTATAAGACATATCGTAAAGAATCGAATCCCGTAGAACACCTCTATGCCTTCCTTCTTCATTCGCAAGAGGTCGAGAGCATTCTCTTTGAGACAGAATGACGTGATGACGCCTGCTTCTAAAAGAATAAACATTTAAAAATTCTTCAAATAAGTTTGTTCGAAATAAAAAATATAATAAAAGGTACATAATGGCCTTACTTTTAGAATTCGGGTCCAATTCTTTTTGTTGACAATTCAAATATGTGCAGATAAGAGAAATCAGTGTTATCGTCCCCATCACACCGCTGTAAAAGAGTTGATAATTCGGTTAGTTGCTCAACCAAATCTTTAATCAAATTGTGTTCCTGTAACATTGGGTGTTTTGCTAACTCTAATTATATATTGAAATAGATTGTTAATAATCCTATCCTTCCAGATTCAACAACAAAATATAGAGCGTACCTATAGGTACGTATCTTGTACATAACAAGATAATTTCAAACAATGCGTCATCATCATCTGCCTAGCCTTTTCCCAACTAAGTTGGGGTCGGCTTCCATTCTAACCGAACGCAGCAAAATATATGTAAAGATTGTCACCCATCCACGGACCCACCTCGGCAAGCGCAGCTTAACCTGATCGATAGACCCATGCGGCTGTTATTACTTAGCCACAAGCCCCTCAATTTCAAACAATGCGTATGCGTATAAAATTCCTTTGCTCAGCACCCTGGCAGCCACATTGATCATGATAATAATCCGTGTTTACTTACAAGAAGGCGTAGAAAAGCGCATCATATTCCCTCTCATCGTCACCGCTTTGGCAGGGCTCAGTGATGCTGATGTCGGCTCTCATGCCGGCCGCGCCGAGATGGCTGCGCGCAAGCATCACGCCGAGTAGCCGCTCCACGGTGCGCGGCGCACACGTTGCTGGCACGCATGCGCCCCATGTCAGCTCGTTTAGAGGACGAGTGTGGGGAGGACGGTGCTAGATATGAAAATAAGACAGTGCAAGCTTTTGTGTTGACTATACTTTTCTGTAAACATGAGGGGGTGTCTCCCCTTCATGCTTAGAGCAAAGTACAAAGTTAAGGTAAAATAATTATCTTAGGATCTTACAATCTAATAAAAGATGATGACTCATTAATACAGGCAGTACATCAGACTTACGATTATCGAAAACAGGAAGAAGTGAAAACAACTTCAGAAGTATGAAGTTCTTTGGCGGAGATAAAAAGGTGCTGTTATTTCGCTACCAGTTTTGTCCAACAAACTACAAATAGTATGAAATCCTTAAAAAATTACAAAACAACACAACGCTGTCTAATGCCCGGTTTCTGAGGAATTCTTACAAGGAGTTTAAACTTTCAATACCTATTTATTCGACATAATTATCTATTTAAGCGAATTCCTTCCTTAATGACATATTCAGAAACACGATATCGAACCAATAATCACTATCGAAAGGATAAACTCCTTTTAAAAACCTCAGAAACCGGGCATAAATCATTTTTATGTGCATGATTTCGTAGCATTTTCGTAGCACAAGTGCTACGTGCTACGCAGGTAGCAAAATCTTTTACAAATTAATCATAATCTTACCGTTAGTTTTTTTCTTGTTTTTTTCTTATTAATATTCACATTCTTCATTGCGTGTCATCTTAGCAGACTGCATTACTGTTCACTTATTTCAATTAAACGTACAACATGCGATATTAACATATCCAGTCGATAAGATTCTGTTGTTGTGTAAATTGTTATTACAACGTCTTTGGGATCCTGAACTGCTTATTTACTGACACAGAATAAGTGACTCAAGTACCAATAATGCCAAAAAGAACTGCAGTAGTATTATTTTGTTGTTTATTATCAACGCAACGCGGACATACTACTTTTCGTCAAACGTAGGTACATGTATTGCATGAAGTAATATACTTAAGCATGTGTGACAAAAGATACACAGTGTGTTATTGTTAATTGTACTGTATGGAACTATTAGCAAGTACATGTCTTCATCAGATAAAAACTTCGTAAACAAGGACCAATGCCTATTATATAAGGGAATTGGTCCCGGCTGATTCTTACGCTATCGCGCTAGTAAGAAACGTACAATTGTACGGCCTACAATGCATCTATAGGGTTTTTGTGTAAAGATGATTACACATAAGATACAGAATAAATTCTAGCGCGGGCATGAAAGTAAGATATTATGTATGTGGAAAATCTTACCTCAATAAAATCCAACGCAGATTGATAAGGGTAGTACGGCTTCTCAGCTCTTCGTCTTACATTCTTATCAGTTCTTTCTAGAAGGATCTCAGCTAGACAGTACTTAGTCTTCAGTTCCGGTTGCTTCTTAGCCCAGGGCGCGCTCATACACTGGTCGAAGTTTCCTAGCTGGTACCGGTTCCCGAATAGAAGGCCTTGTGGTTCTGACGCTTGGGCATCCCATTCTGTGTATTGGAATGAATTTGTGAAAGTACGTAACTACTTTCATGACGCTCTCTACGATCTTTAAAATGTGTCAATTTCCGTAAATGAGCTAGTTCCGTAAATAATCGCTTCAATTAAAAAAAAATCCAGTGATGTGATTCGTCATTAAATAATTTTAACATGATTGCTAAGGTGCATATTATGATTATGCATCGATATACTTAAAAAATGGCGGCTAATAAATAAAAATAATCCCACTTACCCCAAACAGCCCAAAGAGTAAAATTCTGCAAACTATTAAGCAGGAGGTAGATATGGTCCAAGCACGATTCCTCCTCAGCAGTCCAGTTCTGATTCTTCATTGCAAACAACACATCATCCAGGTACACACTACTGTCACTATCTTTCACGTTTTTAGGAGACTCATACTTTTTCTCACTTGTTTCTTTAGACATAACATTTCTAGTATCATTTTCTGCGGGCAACTGCGTGGTCAACGTTCCGCTCACTCCAGCATTTTTTGCTCGATCCGTCACATGGCATTTTATTTTATTAATTGCTATAATACCGAGGAATATCAAGTAAATGTACTTCATTCTTTACTGGCAGCTAGTTAATGGACTGAAGCTGGGATGCGTCTGAGTTTACTTATAAAAGAATAATATTGCATAATTAAAAGCGATTGTTGCTTAGTTGGCAATTAGCTTCTATTGTATTCTGAATTTACATAATAGTACCTAATGGTTCTTGTGTCTTTTACTATTTTGAAAAACAAAATAGGGAACTAGGTATCTTGAAATTCCAAACAGGAACATCGTCCCTTTTAATTTGATAATGATCGAGCATGAGGTTTATTTTGTAACTTTAAATTAACATCAGTAACAACTAATTAATTAATAAAATAAGAGTATTTATCCTTATTTTATTATGAAATAGAAAAATTACAACTTTTTTAAAACACGCCATCTTCCTTGTACAACCGGAGTTACTTACCCTCGTGAGTTTAACAGGGGTGTGAAAACATTGGTGGAGCGACAGGCAGCGAATATTCATTCAATGGACAATAATAGGGGTTGGAAATGTGGAACAACTTTTATTAAGAAGCACAGATGGCGCTACCGTCCAGCTGATTGACAGTTAAAGTTTTCTAAAAAAATATCTTCTATTTTGTCTGGCGGCCTACAGGCTTACTTATCAGACTTGCTGGACTTCCATTTGGTGCAACTTTTAAAATGGTTGTTCTTTATTTGAATTTAAGTATATTATAGGCCACGTAGGAGATGGCGGGACGAGCTGAATAGATTCCGTCAAAACTGGAAGGAGGAGTCCGCGCAGGCTCGCGAAAGATGGAAGGAGTGGAGCGAGGTCTTTGCTCACGAGTGGGACAGCGAAGGCTAGTAAAAATCAGTCAGTGGTACATTTTTTGGGTTCCGTACCTACCTCAAAAGGAAAAAAATCATAATTAAAAAAAATTAAAAACACACCTGGCTTGTCAAAAAGTGAATTAATTAAAAACAAGCTAAATAAATTCTTATAGGCACTTAGTATCATTTAATTCAGCATGATATTTTTTTTTAACTATAAAGCTTGGGTTAGAACCATGCTTGAATAGTTTGAAATAGGTTGGGTTATTTTCGGATGTGAATCTCTAGCTTTGTGGGAACTGCATACTTGGCAGGAAACTACTTTTGATGTTTTATTTTAACTTGAGAGGCTAAACGGTTTTGTTGTGTTTCCATATCCGTGACTCCTGCAGCTTAATTGAGTAACGTACTTTCAATCACAATTTGAAAGATTTTGAAGGAAATTGATAATCCATAACTTCATATGTTTGACAAATTCATCTGCTAAATAACGCAAAGAATGTTGATAAACTGTCAAGTAAAAGGCATTTCCAATTTCAATTCGCCATGTTACGTGTGCAATGACCCCGCTGGTCTGCGTACAAAAATGAAAAAACCAGTCAAGTGCGAGTCACACTCGCGCATCAAGGGTTCCGTACAAATTTGTAGGTATGTAAATAGTTTATCACGGGATTTTTTTGTTGTTGTAAATTACTGTTTTCGGATTTTTTTCTTTACTTGTGCTACATGACATTGTTTCTTACCAAAAATGATTTTAGGTCACGGGAAGTACCCTATAGGTTTTGATTCCGGAACCTAAACACCCGTATGTTTTGATTGCATTGACTTAGAAGTTTGATTTTTTCATTGCTTCAAGGGATTGCAGCCCTGAGTATTTGATATGAATTACAACTTGATAACTGCACGCGTTCCTGAGAAAAAGGGACTTAACCGACGAGCGGACAGACGGACGAAGACGAAGTGATCTTATAAGGGTTCCGTTTTTCCATTTGAGGTACGGAACCCTAATCGTAAATATGACTACTAATTTAGTCCATTAGGACGCTCAAAAAAAAATCTTGTTTTTGCAGCAGTGCTTGAGTAGCTATAACTTCCCTTTATTTCAGTTACCCCTTGTTTAAGTCTTCAGGAGAGTATAAACTTTACATTTAACCTAAAAAGGTCAAAGCAAGAGTGAACAGGCACGCTCCTTCAATCATAGACCTCATCCACCAGTTGTGCTCAAGGCAGGACCATTCGACAATAAAACAATAAAATCATCAGTCAGAGTCAGACATCAAGTAATTTCATTAATCTACTATTTTGCATTGATGCAAATAACTTTTAAAAATAGTTGTAATTGACGAAACGAGTTGTCAGTCGCTGCATGTAAAATACTGGTATTTAGCTGCATCCGGTTAGACAGGAAGCCGACCCCAACATACTTGGGAAAAGGCTAGGCAGATGATGATGATGATGACGAATCGAGGGGAAAATAAAATACTTACAACATGATTTACATAATTTATTAATTTATCAATGTCTAATAAATATCTACATACATAACTACACATTTTCTACAAATTCTTAATAATATTTAGACAATCTAAGTATTAAGTACATAAATAAGTGCAATCTACATCTAATGTAAGGTACGGGAGTGCAAACTATACCTAACTGTCAGATTATTTTCGACTGAATCGAAATCGCAACTTAAAATATTATGAAATCGTTCACCAATGGACCTTGGAGATAGATTTCGTTTCTATTCATAGATGATGTACCTATATTCCGGTGGAATTCTGGTACACTTTTATGGGTCGTAATGGTATTTCGGTAAGTACTATTGCTATAGAAATATCGCCCATACCAGTATTTTTCGTTCCTCGGAAAGCACGTTAAGCCGTTGGCTCCGGCTGTCATTCGTGGATCTTTGATAGTCGTTACGGGTGGTCAAAAGCCCGAAAGTCAGCCAACTAGTCTTGCCAAAACGTTTAGTATTACCCAGTAACTGGGTTGTGGAGGTCAGATAGGCAGTCGCTCCATGTAAACTACTGGTATTCAGCTGCATCCGGTTAGATTGGAAGCCGAACCCAACATAGTTGGGATAAAGCTAGGCAGATAGATTGATTGATTGACTAGTAATTTTGTATATCGACCCAATGTAATATTGAAACGATTTTTGTAGAAAGAAAGAAAATTACGATGCGATTCATCCCAGCATTAATATCACAATAATCTTTAAAATTATTCTAAATTCTACTTACTTAAAATGACTTTGACCGTCAGTCACTGTTGAATGCATTAAGTGATATTAGATAATAATTTTGTCGTAATAAATGTAGGTACATAGGTACGTACGTAACATTTTTTTATTTTGGTAGAAATCTGAATTTATGGGATTAAAAGAAGCTTCATTTTTTAAATGAATTGTGCAGGATGATGTTGGTACCTATTTTGCAGACTATGCTCAACATTTTAAGAAAAAATTGTATGAAGTAAACATAAAAAAAGTACGATGCCATACATTTGAGGTCTCAAACCTCATTGACTGAACAGAATAGAATATATTTATTTGCCTTAAAACATGGTACATTATGGTCTTATAAATAAAGATATGATCTTACATGTATCGCCATGGACTAGCATACAAATGCCTTATTTGCCTTCGTAAAAAAAATATCCTACTTACTTATAAAAATGAAATTATAATAATTCATATTTTGTCTAAATTATAATATTACACACACAAGCTCTACAAAATATCTGTATGAAAAAAAAAACATAACTTTGATTGTATTATTTCAAAAAGTCATTACATAAAATATAAATATATAGGTGAACCTATTAAAATAATTAGCCTATAAATAATATATTAAAATCTTATAAAATAAATAGCGTTTTTTAATATTTACATCTTTGGAACGCGTTACATAGACACACTGACTAGACTTGACTCGTTGAGATAAATCTTTATAATTATAAATTATTATTTATCTTTTATTCTTAAACTATGTAAATACATTATTTTGGATCTATAATTCCATTCAATGAAACATTAACAAATAATAGCGTATACATAATATAAATCGAAACTACAATGTTGCTTTACTCAATTTGTAATATTTTAACCCCCTTACTAGGTAATAAACGTATTGGAATGAATAGTTACACACCGATTTCTTTCTTTCAGTCGTCAGTAATTTGACTTTCGAAATAAGAAGAAGTTGTGTAACTATACAGACGCTATACAACGTTTATTAGTAAGGGGGTTAGTAATTAAGGATGTAATAGTCACGAGCATAAATCAGAGATTTTCTCCTAAAGTTTTCATAGATATTTTAAGGTGTTACGAACATAGTAGTAACGAAACTATACTACATATTATGAAGTAAGTATTTAACCAAAGTTGCAACTTTAATTATACGAGAATAACGCTTTAGAATTTTTCGTAAGGTATTTATGCTCTTGACTGTACCTAAGTAAAATATAATTTTTGTTTATTATTAAAATTATAAAATATTTCGAGGTCGATCAAACAAATAATAGAGACTGGCTATTGACTATGATTATTTAGTTATTTCCAACATCCAACCATGCTAATTCTCAAGTCGAACATTCATATAATTGTATCTTCAAAGGGTCACCGGCTCATCGAAGTTAGTCTTTTAATAAAGTGTATTTTTTTGGATTTTCTGTTTTTTTTTTCTTCAAATAGACTAGGAAGTTGACTAGGAAAAAACACGAGATCTTATTTTTCAAATAAAATACTAAACTAAGATATTGACTAGATTTTAAATAATCCCCGACTAGATTGACTCATGACTAGAATTAAATAATAGTTTTGGTTTATTTTGTTTTTACATTATAAATGACTAGATATAAAATATAGACTATAATAATAATTAATGATTTCTTTGTTTGACTAGAAAACTGTTACACGAAGACTAGAAAATTACGACTGTATTGACGCTGTGTTAATAAAAAATTATTATATAATTATAACATAAATTACGGCGTTTTTATTAAAATGACTAGAAATAAATGACTATAATAATATGATTGAGACCAACACGTATTTCTAACTTAAATAAAAGACAAGATTTAATTACAAATGACTAGAAAAAAAATACCTAATTGACTAAAATGCAATAGGTACCCATAGTAAAATAAAAATTAAAAGAGATTAGACTCTCCAAGACTAGATTATGTTTTAAATAATGACTATATCGATGAATAGTATCCAGGGTTGCAGGGACTCAACGCGCAACCTGCTGTTATCACGGATTCAATTAATGATCCTGAACGACGAAAAATGTCTACGCTAGGGTAAAGTATAAGTGCGCAGTGCTGCACACCCCTACCCTATTTCAAGTTAAACAAATATCAACTTTATTTCAACGATAATTAAGTTGATTTCAGAGTGACTAGCACTATTGAAAAAATTATAAAAATGTTTGAAGTTGTAGCGTAAACTGAACTTTATTGTGTAGAAATTAAAGTTATTTTTCCATTAATTCATATTTGTTTACATTTTTGGCAAATAAATCGCGAAGAGTGTTGAATGAATGGTTACAGTTTGCGCGTCGGTGTCCCTACCACCCTGTACAGTACCTACTTCAGTTCCTAATTCTATTTTTATAATACCTATAATTTTGTATACTTGTGAGATCAACGTGAACAAAAATAATACAATGACTAGAAAATTATATAGTTTTTGTATCTTTGGTGTTCGCAGCTTTAGGTTTTTATTTTCTTGGAATTATTATTTGGTGTTAATTAAGCTTATACAAAGTGTTAAATAAATAACCTTACAAACTTTAAGAGGTGCTTTAGACCATCGAACTGAACAACTTTCACTATGGGACCAACTCTGAAATTACGAAAAAAAAAATTAGCTGTTTCATACATTTTGGTCAAGTAGGTATTGAACTTTTGTATGAAACAGCTGATTTTTTTTCGTAATTTCAGAGTTGGTCCCATAGTGAAACTTGTTCAGTTCGATGGTCTAAAGCACCTCGTAAAGTTTGTAAGGTTAATTTTTTAACACCTTATATAATCGACGTAGATTATTTAATGAGAAACCGAAACATTTGGTAAATTACATCGTAGCTAAAGACGGTACAGTTCTCAGTGGACTCAATTCCGATAAATTGACTGTTGAAATAGTAATGAGTGGTGGTAGTGGATGTAGTGACACGGTAGCAGGGCGGTGCGGCCACCACCGCGACGGAAAGCACGGCTGCATCTAAAAATATGCTCATGCACCGATCGATGGCGGTGACCCCTCGAGCTTTATTACCGAACTGCCGATCGAACATAATGCCAATACTGTGTTACTCTCGTATTACTACTGTTTTGTCATGTCCTGCTAGGGTTGAGAAAAGTTGTGATTAAGTAGTTGAGGAAAGAGTATATTTATTGAAATATCAGGTTTTGAATATGAATGTGTCAGCAATGAAAAGTTGGAGTTTGAAAATGAACGAACCTCGAAATAGTTACAGATTAAAATAACTAAACACTGATTTTTTATTTGCTAGATCAAAATGACAGCTAATTAAATATAATAATATCTAATATTAAAATAGATAAAATTTATTTGTTTGTAAGTTTGTATGCTTGTAGGGGGTAACTCCGGGTTTATCAGTGGGATTTGTAAAAATATTTTTGTCATCATCAGAAAGGCTTAGGCTACTTAAAATCACGCTAAGACCCTAAGGACCCGATCCAAAACAAAAAAGTCAGAAATAACACTGAGTGAAAACGAAGTAATAGCGCGGGCAGGCGATGGGTCGGGGAAAAGAAATTTCACGCGGACGAAGTCGCGGGCAGAAGCTAGTACTAAATAATGTCCTGTTGACAGAAAAGGTCGATAGCAGCTGTAATTTTAGTCTTGCAAATAAAAAATCATAGTTTACGTACCTTTAAGTAAGTACTACAACTCTATTAAGCACTAATAAGTTACTATAACTATTGATTATACCTACAAGCTAATAATTTCCTATTGAACTACATAATACCTACTCTGATTATAATTTATATCATTTTAAAATACGTAAATTAGTTAATAAACAGATAATAAAATTACACTATACAATCTATAAATAAATATCACGCCAAATGTTTCACATTTGCGTAAGTGGATAATTTTGGAATGTGCTGTAGGAGATCATAAATATTTACATTATTTGAATGAAATATACTACTATTTAATAATTATCTAAACACACATCAAGCATATTTACAAAGTGACTACATACAATATACCTATATCTATTAATTCAAAACTATTTTGATGATATGATGATAATGAAGAACCTACCTAGAAAACTGATATAATGTAAAGACGTCCATTTCTTTTTAAATATTCTATGCATCATGAGCTCGTTGAACGTTCTGATGACATTCAAAATGGCGGCGGCATTCTTGAATCAAATTCGTTCTATTTATGACTGGCCAGTAACACTTACCAGTTTAAGAGAAGTACATATGTGCGTCATGCGCATACGGTGCAGAGTACGGGTAAAGTGCAGTCGCGACGGGTGCATACGGCGGCAGCCGCGGCACGGGCCGCAGTACCCTCCGTCACCCATCCAATACCCCCCCGCCCCCGCCTTCATCCTCCGAACCCGTTACGTCCAGACTACGAGAGTCCTCCGAAGAACAAGAGGACCCACATCTGGGACGCACACCTTCCCAGGATAACTCCTGCTGGGGAGGCGGGATCTTGTTCCAGAAGGTATTGAAGCCGGTCTCTCGGATTGCATCCTGTTGAAGAAGTTAATGGTTAGGAAAAAGAAGAATACAATAATTTTGGAAATGCTAATCAACAGCTCAGAAATCGTAAAGCTTTACTTCGTACGATGTGAGCTTGAAAGTAATCAAGAAGTTGGTAAATCACTCACCGGCTGAAAAGCAGGGTACTCAGCATGGACCTGTCGGAACGCTGAGGGTTCCTTCTCAGGCTCGTTCTCCGGCTGCTCATGGGCTACCATGTGTTTCCTTAGGTAAGCCTGTCTTCGGAACATCTTGCCACATCTCTGGCAGGGGAAGCGGCCGGAGTCGGGGGCAGGAGGGTCGCGTCGCTTTACCGCGCCGGCCACCCGGGGCTTGTGCCAGCGACGATGGGATGCCAAGTTAGCGGGGCAGTTGAACACCTAGACAAAGACGAAAAAAGATAATGAATTACTTATAGATTACGTAAATTACTTACAAAACTGGAACACATGACCAATTTGATGAGAACGTAAGTTATAGTTTAGTATCTTCGCAATATAGTTCTATTCGTTTTTATGACAGATTAGTTTTATAACACCAAAATACATTTTAATCTAAGTAATCTGTACAATATGAAAATTTATTAAAAATAAAACTGAATTTCCAAAACTACACACATCAAAAGTGTCTAGGGATCAAGCATTTTTATGCGGATTTCTTGAGATTGAGATGTGGCTTTGTAATAAATTTATGATTTTATAAATTTATATGGATCCTTTTTGGTGCATTTCATAATTTGAATCAGGAACTGTGAATCAAATTCGAGTAAAAGATGAAAATCAGCTGTCAATATTTTCCCTATAAAAACATACAACGCATTGAAGACATTATTAGTGCTACTGTTTCCCTACTACTGATTAAAACCAACGTTATTATGGAGCGGCGACGTCATTTAAGCAGGGAAGAAATGCTCAGAGCCGTGGGAATGATAGAAGCTGGTTCCCGGCAACGTACTGTGGCTTTAGCTCTGAATACAAGTCAGAGTGTTATCAGTCGACTTTGGACACGTTACCGAAGCACTGGTACCGTGGCTGAGCGCCATGGAGGATGGTATCGCTGCACCACACGGAGACAAGACCGATACATTCAAATCTTAACTCGAAGAGCTCCAACAATAACCGCCATGATGTTAGCCGTGAGGCTTCATCACTCTTCAGGGAACTTAATTAGCGACCAAACAGTCAGAAACCGCTTGCATGAAGTGAACCTTCATTCCCGAAGACCGCTACGGGTACCACCTATAGCAATGCACAATCGTAGGATTCGATATCAATGGGCTCTTGAACACAGAAATTGGGCAGAAGAACAATGGCGTTTCGTGTGCTTTTCTGATGAGTCTCGTTTTGGTATGAGACCGGATACAAGACGTATACGACACTGGAGAACCCCTGGACGCCAACAGCGATTAAAATCCTGCCAGGAAGTCCATCCTTATAGTGGTGGAACCATCATGGTATGGGCGGGTATTTGGATCGGCGGAAGAACTGAGTTGATTTGGATCAGAGGCAACCTCAACGCTCAAATTTATGCTGAGACGATTGTATCAGACGTCATCGTTCCTCTACAAGTGCAAATCGGTCCCTTATTTCAGTTAATGCATGATAATGCACGACCGCACACCGCAAGAGTTGTAAGACAGACTCTCGCCGCAGCTAACATCAATGTCCTGCCCTGGCCTGCTCAGTCGCCAGACTTGAACCCGATTGAGCATGCATGGGATATGCTACAGAGAAGAGCTCTGCCGAATATGGAGGGTATCCAGTCGCAAGAAGACCTTTTTTTGTTGTTGCAACGAACATGGGCTGCCATTCCACAGCGTGATTTGGATGAACTCATTTTGAGTATGCCAAACCGATGTTCTTGTGTTGTTAGTGTTCGCGGTAGAAACACGGATTATTAATTGTTTAAGTTACCCAATAAAATTTTAAAGAAAACTGTTATTTCAGTCTTTTTTTCGAACTTTTGTGTTAGTGGTTCAAATGTCAAAAATCCCTTTATTAGGAAAATGGCAAATTTCTTTATTAATGCAAAGGTGACTTGGTTTATCGTTACTGTGAAAAACGAAAACACTTTATTTGATGAATCCTTAAAGAAAATTTTAATTAATATCAATCAGGAGAAAAGTTATTGCAAAAATATATGTTGATCCCTAGACACTTTTGATGTGTGTAGTTTCTATTCGGCTCACAAATTGAAAACGATTATTTCAATTTGTTGATACCCTTGTACGGTAGCATCACGCAGATAAGTGCTAATATTCTCTCGTCACGCATCACCAAACGGCTCAATTAGCGGACGCCCTTGTACAAACATTTCATGTCACCACTTGCGGCGGCTTCCCATGGAAATGTGCCAAGTGTACGAGCCACCCTCGCAAACACGTTCCCACGGACAAAAAATAAACAGAATTATGGACCAACCTATCTAATAAGAGTGATAAATGCAATTTAATTAATAGATGACGAATGTATTGGGATGCCATAAAATTGAACGGGTGTTTCGTTATCAATTTTAGTTCAATAAAAATTCACGTGGGAATATTGGTTGATAAAAATGATCGATAGATAAGGAGCTTATTAGTTAACGGTATACAATTATATTAAATAGTGTTTTTATAGAGAAATGAGTTGATATAAAATATACCTTATCACATTCGGGGCATCGGTATTCAATGTGCACGATCCTGGAGCATCGATGCTGCGCCAGCGCAAACGCGTCAGTGTACAATCGTCGGCACAGCCTGCAGATGTACCGGCCCAGCCTGTTATCTATCGCCGCTATCAAAGCCTTCGCCTCGTCGGTCACCTCCACCACGTTAAACGCCGGATCAATGTCTCCCTAGAAAAAGTACAATTATGAGCATGCAAGCCAACATTCACAACTAAAACGATTCCTTATCACACCAACAATTACGACTATTAAGTAATTCCATATCATTATCATTTTTATTACGTCTAAATTAAACGTTACAGTTCTCTATCTCAATTCAAAGAAATAAAGAGGTATTGAAACGGCGATTTATTTCGTATTTAATGTCCTGGGACACACCCCCGCAGTAAGCGTTGCGGTGCGCCCTTAGACCTGTTATTAGTGCAAAACACAGCACTATACCCGATTTTCTACCTGTTTAATTGCTAAAGCGATAAGGAAAGTCGCAGTGTACTGTAATGGTATGGTAAGAACGTCTAATTAATAGTTCCTGTGCAACTTTGCCATTTATTTTTGATACGTATGTGTGATTATTAGGCTTTGTTTGCAGTTTGAAAGTAACGTGTTTCTGTATGCGCGGTTTATTTGAAAGAATGTTATTATTAATTACCTTTCGAACGACTAGAGTTTCATCCTCTGCCAGATCTCGTATGATGGTACCAGAGACGGGTGATGTCTTATCTTCATCGAACATGAGCCTTCGAACAGCTTTACTTTTTTTGGTCGGGTGCGTCGGCAGTTTTGGTGACTTTTTAGGTCGTTCCTCTAAATCTTTTATTTCGACAACATCTGGTGAACTTCTTCCACTTTTCGACGGCGTCTCTTCCTCGTGTGGCAAACATGTTTTCAGTTCTTCGAAAAACTGTTGAGTGAATTTAAGCTTCTTAGCTTCAGGACTGTCACTGTCGTTAGAGTTTTCATCATCTAGTTTTCTTTTTTCTGGTTTGTCTTGCGATTCGTCTTTAGTGTCTTGCGAATCTTCGAAATGTCGAAATATTTTCGGTGATTTGTCTGGTTTGTTTTCCTCGGTGGCTTTTCTTTTTTGTGAGGGTGGAGGCGTGCATGGAGGGGTAATCGGTGTAGTGGATTTAAGGGACAAGTCGAGAGGTACTAGAGGCTCATTGTAGTAAGCCAAATATTGCTGAAGGAGGGTGGGATGTTGTTGTGGGATAAGGTCATGGAGATAGTTGCTTGATATACGCACTGGTGGAGCCGCATACTGCTGGTAAAACCGCGACGAAGTCAGACGATGGAAATGAGGCAAAGCAGCCTCCATCTTCGTTAATAGATTTTCTGTTCAGTGATTTCGGTACTCATTTTGTTGTAGATCGTATTCTTTGTTCGGATTCACCAACATATTTATCAAATCTGCAAAGAAGAAAGATTGTTTATTTATCTGTGGATAAAATGAACATTAATAAAGTAATGTGCACCGCGGAGGTTGTTCAAGGGTCCGGTAAAAGGTACAAAAGAAGAGGCGTTGATTCAATTGTGGTCGAGTGGTCCATTGATTGTAACTATAGCGAGATGAGGCGACGGCGACGGTGTGTCTTGAGAAATTGGTGCTCACTACTTTCATGATTGTACCCGCAAGGATAACATTGTATTCATTTTTAAAACCCAGAAAATATCGATGCCTCGGTATTGAATGGGCTCGCATCGAAATGAAAATGTTATTCAACTTTTCATCGCCTACAAACTGAACCAACGTAATCTTATAATTACTCAAATATGTTTAATTTTATCGCCGTCCATTTTGTTGGAACGCAATCTCAAGTATTTCGAATGCGACTTTGAAGTGCACATTGCAGTACAACATGTAAGTTCCGTCAGCGTTCACACGCAGACCATGCGGAATGTTTATTGGTTATAATTTTTACTACTCGCTTTCATGCAATTGTTCTACTAAATTAAAAGTGAAGTAATACAATTTAAAATTCTGTTAGCTCAGTATAATTTCCTAGTTTTCTGTCTACCTTTTTTACCATATTAAAGGATCTATTAATAATTCTTCGTTTTTAATTTAAGATAAGAATTGAATTAATACTAAAAATAACAAAATTAAATCCTAACTTAACTAAAACTATACAAAAACTAAAATATAGCGTCGAAAAATTCATCCGCATCGCTGTCGACTGGTAATGTACCAAAGAGACTGGCGGCATTACCACGTTGTTTGTATGGCAATGCTTAGCCTATTAATTAATTATGAAAAGTAAAGTAAAGTTACATAGTTGTCAAATCTCATTTAACTGCTGTGTGTATGTTGTCCTTGCCCATTTCACCTTGAATGCAGAGTATTCCATTTCACAGATCATATTAAATAGACTGTTACAAAGCCCAATATAAAAGCCTAAATAATTCTTCTTCCCTTACAATGTAAACAAAGTGTGACTTTCTCACCGACAGATTTGAACAAGATTACTCGTAACAAGAGCAGACCGTCAGTAATCCGCGCCTAGTTCGCAAACGCAATCAAGGGGTGTCGCGCGCGCAAACTTACCTAATTACTGTCAACGGGGCGCTCCCACGCTCCTGCCAGCAGTGCCAGCCCTAGCGAGGGTGAACTACCCTCTCCTTTTAATACGTTTTATTGTTTGGCTAGAGCAAATAGTGAATATGTTGTGGTAAACGGATGTTTATACTGCGTTAACTATTGTGAGTTTAGATGCAGTGTTGTGCAGTTGCAATTGGGGTTGTTAATTTAATTCGAGGCTAATTTGAAAATCCAATCAGCAATAAAGTTTATTTTTAGAACGTCATCTTTATAAGAAGTGAAATATAATTCTCTACTGTTACTGTTAGCCTGCATCATCCCACTGCTGTGTAAAGGCCTATCCTCATGACTTCCAGCTTTTTAGATCCAGGACTAAAGTAGACCATTGCCCAGCTCGTCCCGCCATCTTCTACTGGGTCTGCCGCGACGCCTTCTAGCTGTGTCAGGGCTCCACGTGGTGGTTATTTTGGCCCAGCTCATTTGGCATACATAATTATCTAGTCTGGTTTTAAAGATTTTCTACCCAGGCCAGCACCCTAATTGCGTAACATACTATCAATCAGAATCTGAATAATTTTGAAGGATATTGCTAATCCATAGCTTCCTATGTTCGAAAAATTCATGTGCTCAACAACATAAATAACGCAGTGAATGTTGTTGAACTTTCAAAATTAAAGCTATTGCTACTGATAATGTGTTACGCTATTACCCCGTAGGTCATCGGGCCTGCGAGCCTCAAAGTAAATCGATAGGTACTTAAAATGTTCCATAGTTAAAATGAATACGAATAATACGGTAACAAAGAGAATATTAAATCATTTAAAATGGTGTTCTGTAAAATGAATATAATACTGCGTATATTTTTAGTAAAGCTCCATCAGATTTGGGCGGCTTTAATAATTTGGGAGGCCGACCGACGAGAGAAGGCGGGGCTCCACGGTGATACCTACATCAATGAAGCTACGTTTATACATATTAAATGGACTATATTTATTAATATATCCTATTCACACTTTAACTTTCCCGTTGGTCTCGTAGTCGCAAGCGCGACTGCTGAGCGTGGCGTCCTAAGTTCGATTCCCAGGTTGGACAAAGTGTTATTGGGTTTTCCATTAGGTATTTCTTAATAACAGTCCGGAGTTTGAAAGTTGGCGGTTTAAAAGCAATTGGTCCTGCGCCTGATCTCTCTCCGGTCGTGTCGGATTGCCGTCCCATCGGACTACGAGAGTAAAGGGACAGAGAGTGCACCTGTGTTTATGCAGACACTTGTGCACTTCCTGTGTACCTGGCTAATCTCCGTTGAGATTGGCCTGTGGCCACCGTGAGCGAAATCGGTCGGGAGGCTATTATTATGCTATACACTTTAAAAGTGATCGAGAAAATATATGTTTACTTTAAAATAAACCATTTCTAAATAAAATTAGAAACAGAAAGAGGTAGGTAACTATTGTCTTGTAATCTTTTACCGGTTGAATGCCGTAATTACAGAACCAATTAACAAGCCATTGTGTCTCGCGTGGATCCACGTTCAGGCATATGAAGGGTTACATAAATACAACTAAGGGTTAGAAAAGTCAAACGCTTATTCTTAGCTATTATTGGTAGCTTGAAAATCTCTAAAACATTTTTTTTACAAATACTAAATTATTAAAAGCAATATGTGTATGATGACAATATGAACTTGGAAGAAATTGATTCAAAGCATTAAAAGTCAAAGTAGATAAACGTAATCCTTTAAATTAATAGAGTATTACTTTTCGATATAATAATTCTCCATTCATTCGAAAGTGATAATAACTCGAATGTTAGTGTTGATTGGGGATCAAGTGGTCGCGTGTTATAATCTAACCCCGTTAACTATTGAAATGAACCCATTCGTCAAATAAACATTGCTCTTGTTTATTTAAAGGGTTCAATTCTTTGACAGAAATTGCGCGATAAAAAATATACGGCCTCTTCTACCAGTCTACTGATACGTCATATTGCTTATTTCATTTTATTATTGTAGCAATGTTTTTTTACAATCATTTACTTAACGCATATTTTTCAAATCACTTAAGGGTGATTTCCATAGCCTAGCACAAATATGCCGAATGTGTAAAATTATTATAACGGGTGTAACCCTCAATGAAAAAGAAAGAGACATTCTAGAATTGAGAGATTCTTCCCGTAATTGTGATAAGGTAATTCAAATCTAACAAGCTAAACGTACAGTCAACAAAAGAGATAAGTATGCAGGATCGTCGGATATAGTTGAAGTTTAATAAGAAACTGACGGATGTTGTCGACTGAAATTTAATTTGATAAATGAGCTGTTTGTTTTCTATTAATAAAATAAGATTTTATTCGAGAACATCCATCGGTTTCTTACTGAACTTCAACTATATCCGACGATCCTGCATACTTATCTCTTTTGTTTACTGTACATTTTCACACCTCAGCATCTATAAATAGTATAAAACAAACTCGCTTTTTCGTGTTTATGTGACAGCGTAGTTATGAATTTTGGTGCAATTTCACCATAATTTAGAGAATTTATTCCGAAATGTTTGTGTATGATACATTCATATTTAACCTAGATATAGCACAGGAATCTCGATGTTTTGACATGTCGCCATTGCACCCTTGCGAAACAGCGTCGGGTTTTAATCAAAACGATAAGCTGTACTAACATCAAACCTAATAAAATTATTAAAACAAAAGAGGCCAAATGGCCGACTATAGAATAAGTATGTAGTTTTGTAATAATATCCTTCGTAAGACTACTATTAATTAACGTTACGTTTCGTTATGAATACTTAAGCATGTGTCGTCCTCCCGGTCATTAGGGCGTGGACACGATCGCGGCCAGTCCGAGGTGTAGAACTAATTAAACTTAATTAACACCTTTACATACTCATTGTCACGGTAACACCGATTTTATTGACGTGAAAATTACTGGGAACTAGATTAATTCATTAATTATTAGACTCCTTATACTAAGGTTTAACAGTTGTTTCTAGATTAACATTATTCTAAAGGGATTTCTTTTATAATCCAATCAGAAGTTATTATGCTTTCATTTTTTCTCCATGCTTTCTGAATGGTTGGTCACCACTAAGTAACACGCTGTTAAATCTTGTATAAACTGCTGTGTTTGTCTGACCGTTATAACAACAGCCAATCAAACGCTAACATAATAACGATATACTTATTTTTAATTAGCTGTTGGAAACCGAAACATAGCCTTTATCTATACCCTAATTACTCATGTGTCTATCACAGAATAGCGCACAGGGAGATCATCTCATCATCATCATCATCAGCCTAGCTTTTGTCTAAGTATGTAAGGGTCGGCTTCCAGTCTAACCGAATGCGGCTGAGTACCAGTATTTTACATGGAGTGAGGATTGAATCATCTAGCTAATTCAATCCATAATTTCCTATTACACGAGGCAATTATTTAATACACCACTCGGAACATCGTTAACCATTATAAAAATGTTATAAATAATTGCTTACTCTCACGACATGTTCAATAGGACAAGATTAATAATTGCATAAGATCACAAATAACAATATTTGCAATAACAATTTAATACTTTAATAAACACAAGACACAACATTAACTAACCTAAAGCTCTTGACTCGTTTTTAATGGTTTTTTAACTTGACGCTTTATTTTTAAGAAGAACAAGTTTTTTTCTAAATAAACCTGATATTGTAAACGCCGCCACCGTGAATGTAATTACTGTCTTTTTCGACTGCAAAAAGGATACAGAGCTAAAAAGAAATTATATTTGTGATAGACCGTTTCCACTTGATTTTGCTTGCGTCTACGAAATCTCGTAGCACGGACAGAACCTAATCACGGCTAAGAGATATAACATGAGGGGAGATGTGTCTGGCTTCAGTAAACTTTAGCGGACTTGGTCGAAAGCCAGATCCATGTGATAACCGATACTCTGCGTATACTCCAAATAACCATATAGAAGTTTGCTACGAAAATGTTTGCTACGAGAAAAATTATACCGCCACAAAACAAAACAAAAAATGTAAGATTCGTAGACTTGATTGTCATTTACCTATATTTTGCCATTGATTAACTTTCAGACAAATAAGAACTGGAAATCCTAAATTTCCTACACAGAGTGATTAATTTAGTTCAGGTTCGCGAAAGAATATGAAATGTTATACCGCATCGTAATAGTCAAAATAATGAACTACGGTAAGTGTGTAACTTAGGACCACAATGAATAAACATCTGTGCAGTTTGTACAATTCCGCGAATTTTCTAATTAGAAACGAAAAATTATTATTTTAAGCAATAAACTGCAGTGGAAATCAAAGCAAGATGACAATCGCCCACGTGCGAGGCGAAACGCAGGTGCGTGCCGAGGGCGTTACTATGGCGAAAACTAATGTAAGTGACTCATACCTTAGTCTGGTCCTCTTCTGAATCACCCGGCGACACCCCTGCACACGAAAACTTTAAAAATATATTTTTAAAACCGAACTGTCAACTATAGACAACAATATTTTTATTACAGAATATTTATTTATATTTTTTGAATATTGAACTTATTATTTTTCAATTTGACTAGAACGAAGGAGTTCGTAGGTTAAAGTTTGTATAGTTCGGTGGTGTAGTTAGGGGTGCGCGGTCCGCTCGGCGGGGCGGTCAGGACAGGACTGGCGGGCTGCAGCCAGGGTGCGCACCCCGACGCGTGCGGCCGCTGTAACCCCCGTACAGGGTGCTGTCAATGTATTTTACACTTACTATTACTTTATACCTGATTTGGATTCGGAATAATAATAGTAATATGGATGTGGTGGGAGTTGGGTTACGGCACAGAGCGAGCTTTCAAACAGAGAGTCGCACTTATTGGAAAATAAAAAGATTATCATCATGCTGTTAACAAAATAGCATTTTTGAAGAAAGTTATTTTACCTAATGACTGACGGCCTTAAATAAATAAAATCGTTTTTTTTTATAAAAGGGAAACATTTACAATAAATAGCTTGACAATTAGAATAGAGCACAGTTGCTAATTTGTCCTGAACTAGGTTGGACCTGTGCTTCAGGCCAGAAAGAGCGAGTTAAGAAAGAGTGGCTGGGACAGACTGGATGCGGAAGACAGGGGACAGGGTGTTGTGGTGCAGCCTGGGAGAGGCCTGTGTCCAGCAGTGAACTGCAATAGGCTGAGTTAATTGATTGAATTTTATTTATTTGTTTGTATACATCAAAAATATGTTGGTAAATAAAAAAAAAACTTGAAAAGTTCTTGTAAAGATAATATGTATGTGTTTCGTAAAAACTTACCTGTAAACTCACAAACACTCTATATAAGAGCACGGAGGCATATCTACGGGATCCGGAACAGTGTGCGGGCCCCCATGCACGCGCCACAAGTGTCTACTTGGGGTTTTTTAAACCTTTACCTTGTACCGATAACTGATAAGACCCCCATCTATGCGGTACCTTGTTACTACTCACTTGGAACTCGAAACAATATAATTGGTCGACTGTTTGTTGAGGAGATTGTAATATTTTGTTTTTAATTTTGTAGCATATAAAAGGAAAGACGGTATTTGACCCAGGTTCAGGCACATAATATACATAGAAAAAAACTTAGTCAAATGACTGAATGAGGATATAGCTGAAATAATAATAAAATCAATATTACTAGAAGAAGGGGTACAGTAAATCTCCAGTAATAATAATAATAATAATAATAATAATAATATTCCACAACTATCACACAACGCCATCTAGTCCCAAGCTAAGCAGAGCTTGTGTTATGGGTACTAGACAACTGATAAACATACTTATATATTTCTAAATACATACATATTATAGATAAATTACAACCAGACACAGAACAAATGATCGTGCTCATCACACAAACATTTGTCCTGGGTGGGAATCGAACCCACGACCTCCGGCATAGCAGTCAGGGTCACTAACCACTAGACCATCAGGCCTGTCAAAATAATAATAATTTTGGTATTGTGTAATGTGCACTTGGGTGTTAAAGGAGTGCTTTGGCACTCGTACTAGGATTACTCTGTATCACAAATGCCATCAACACGTTGCCATGCCTCCTCTGGACCAACTAGGATAGTTCTTTCTTCAAATGACTAATCGCAATATGTTATAGAGGTGCATTCGATTGGAAGGTAATGTTTACAGAGGATTCAGTAAAAAAAAAGGATCCTTAAAAAAGTTTATACCACATTGTCGTCTTTTTAATTTCAAATTGTGTGTTTTCTGCATATTTTAGTTCGAAAACGTTTCAGTAGTAGTCATTTTAATGTTCATCATGAACTTGACTAAATTCAAGGTGCCACATTTTGTTACATAGTTAGCTATTAGTTAGGTAATTGTCGTTTTTGTATTGATAAAAAATTGCACATTCAAATGCTAATGCTTTTTAAGAGACATGCCATGACATATTGAATTCTACAATAGATAGGTTTGTAAGTAGATACATATAAAACACCTCTCTTTCAGAATTAATTATAATTTGTATTTCGACAAATAAAACAATGAAGATGATAAATAAAATATGATTCCTTCGTAGAATTGAAAAATTAATATAATCACATTTTCATTAGGTAACAGCTTTTTCATCCCCTATTTATTTCGTCAGCTATAATGAACTTCAATAAACACATGGAAAAACAAGGTTTAAGCGTAAAACGAGACACAGAGATATGTTTTGTTGGGCGGTTCTTCTTGCCGCCCGCCCAGACGCAACGCCCAATCCGCTAGCGCCCCGCCCACCAAGCCGCCCAGAGCTGAGAGAAAATAATTGAATGTAATTGAATCATGAGAGTGGAGAATTCAATTAACGCGGCACAGTGGCCGTGTTGTTGGTAATCAGTGCAATTGTCGCGAGCCATGAATGGGATGCGACCGAGTCGCAAGTGTGACTGCGGCCTTTTGTTCACGAACAAACATGCTTATTAGATTCTAGTCAGATTGGAATGGTGTATGCTGTAATCTACTTCGGTGTGTGTTTGATGAGGAGGATATTGGAGCTTGTTTTTTCTAAGATACAGACTTAAACTTTGATTTTGTTTGCAGCTTCCAAGTGTCCAAAAGTTATATTTTTGTAATGGGAAGTTTTGTTTCAGATTTATGTTTGCCGATACAACCTTGAAAAAAAAGCCGCAGGAGAAAATAAAATATGTTATTGTAAAAGGAGTGAAATCATTAGTAGTAGTAGAACTTGTAGTGCACCATACAAATTTCATTGCTGCAAAAAAAAGGATATTGTAAAATTGCTGATGTTTCAAGTCAAGTGACAAATCCAAAAGAATTACAGCAATGCTTAAATGGTGTCACTCTGATCCTATAAATCTTTTGACCATGTGTTACTGACGGCTCTACTACCAAAGAATTGACATTGAAAGTATCTCTGCATCGTGTTGACGGTGCAGAGCTACTTTCAATGCAAATTATTTCACTACTTTTACAATGTATCTTTTATTTTCTCTTGTGGCTTTCACTTTGCCAGTATTTAGAGCTCAGATAGGTATGCTTATCGATGTAAAGAATTTATTCTTAATAATATCACAAACAGTTCACACAAAATATGAGATACGGCCGCGCGGTGGCCGCGTCTACTGCGGCCTTAGGGGCTAAACCTTATAACTTCTTCTAATATATATTAAAACATGCAGCAATAAGGTAACATAATTATCATTGACTCCGTGATAAAAAAGAAAACATAGTATTTAAAAGTAGGCTTCTTCTTTTTATTTTCTTTGTACCTACCATTTTGTAATATGTCTGTACTAACATAGTTTGTAAGATAATTTTTGTAACTAACAATTATGGACTTTGTCTGAATAAATAAATAAATACCTAATAATAAAGATTTTAAGTTCTACAAAAGGTCAGAGTGTTTATCATAAACTGACATTATAACTATTATAATGTACTGGAGCTGCCAACAATCACTTAGTCAAGCGTGGACACATTGGCAATATTTTAGGAGTGTCAAGCCCACCAAAGTGGACTATTCTAGCCTTGCCGTAGGCATGGACCTAATGATAATAAAGGAAAACTTTGTAATGCCACTTAACACTAGACATACCGCCATTGTACGAACATATGACGTACTAGATAGTACTTAAATCCCCTTTAAGTGTCCGGCTTAGCGCCTGCGCGGCAACGACCTAATTAGACTAGTATACCAACTCTTTCATTACACTTACTATAATGTTTAGAAGAAAGGAATAGGAGTGGTTTTTGTGTGTTTTGGGTGGAGGGTAAGTTGGTAATAGTAGCGGAACTGTGAAGCCGTACTCACGCACGCGCCGGAAGCCTGCGCCCGCGCATCCTCTGCTACCGGTGTCGCTTACTGCCGGCTGGACGTGTAATTGAATAGTGTACTTGCGGATATCGATGACATTGTAAGTACTTGCTGTTTTATTGATTGGTTTAGATCAATTTAGTGGTCGATATTTTTATCATCTAAATTTTTTTTTAGAGATATTCCTATCAACATCAAAGAATGATGTTTGAAACAAAGCCTCAGCCTCAATCAGTGGATTAAAATGAAAGAAGAAATCCATCAATATTTTAGTCATTCTATCTGGAATGACTTACATTTATGTCCTCTCCTATACCTACATCAGCAAACAACAGAGTATGTGAAGGCGTGACCAAAACTCAAATTGCATCCCGTTATGGGAAACACAGGTAATCCGTTACGCCAATTGATTAATATACCCGCCCTCGAAACATCGCATGTATAGCACCATCCACCATGACAAGCATGGAGTTCTCCCATGGTGAGGTAACAAAATGCATACTTTCACACAGATATTTGCGTGGGAGTACCTGCTCATCTATAATTAGGTGGCAGTGTGGCACAGCTATGATTAATAGTTGCAACTATATTGAACATTGATGCGAGAAGAACTGTTTACTAACAAGCAAAATTAGGACGAATTTTGTTTGAAGACTGCTGACATAGCTACAGCAGCGTCTACTGATAGTAGAACGAACGAGAATGTACCTACCTGTACTTGTACTGTTTCCTGAATGTAGTCTTCGATCCGGAATGTTTGATTGGTCGACAGAAGCAACATAATCGGCCAATAATGTTCCCACAGCTGGAGGTAGTGGGCTGTAATCTACTACGCGGACCCAGTGCGGGTTGGTAGATGTCACATGTCTTAAAATTTTTACTACTAGGACATGCCGGTTTCCTCACAATGTGTTCAGTGGTGATGAAATTATTTAAATACACAAAGTAAAGCGCCTGCCTGGGTTTGAACGCACGACCTACGACTCGTAAGTCGGGGCCGTTACCACTGGGCCGCCACACGAAATAATAACAGCAAATCGAAGCAATTGAAATGAGTTTTCAAAAGCAGATATAATTGGCTTTCAATTTATTTTACAGCTTGTACGTCGTATGATTATTACACTTTTCAATTTCCGACTTCTACTTCGACTTTGGTACAAGTTTATTATTTGACCTAACTGCAAGCTAGAACAAACTGTCCCACACCTCTTCAACCTGTATACTCTACAACACAAACCGTCCACTCAAGGGTCCTAGTCAGCTAGACCATCAAGCAGCGAGTTCCCACCACAAAACGTTATTACATCCCCATTCAGAAAAAAGGGAAACAATTACAAAAGGTGTGTTGTGACGCGGCACTCGAACGGTGTACACATCCTTCCGACATCAGTGTGTTCCCACGAGAGTCGCGCTTTGTTTACACCTCGGCTCGTGAGGACCACTGATACACCTTTTAGGTCTTTGTTAGGCTTTCCAGGTCATAGAAATATTGGAGTGAAGTGGGTTCGTGTTTTTGCACTGTAGTGTTTAAGTCTATGATACAAGTATTTACGCGTTCAGCCCATGAAAATGTGAGATGTATAGAAACAGAATACTGAAGCCTTTTCTTTAAATGCAATCGTTTTTATTTTCAATTCGAAAAGCACAATGCTTCGCGAATAATTCTTGAAACCAATTGATCTACAAAACTATGAAAGGATTAATGCCAAAGCACATTTTATCTGAAAACATTGCGATAAAGCCGTACATTAACCGTTATATCGAATTTCGGTATTGATTCGGACAACAGCGTGGAAATCAGTGCGTAGGGTGCGCGTACGCCGCCCTCGAGCGACCAATCAGAGTCGAGCCTGTGACAGATGCGCACGCCACTATTGTAGTCCCAACTATTGTGCGTTGGACAAAGTTGGGGTGGCATGCGTGTGAGAGCAAACATATGAACCATACATTACTTCACTGCAATAAAATAACGGTGGAATGATGATACACATTGTTTGTGAACGACGCCGACTCCAAATGGCTGCTTTCGGATGACACAAATATTAGCGAAAGTCCTATGTCTTTTCTAAGAGCAAACGTTAGGTATTGACAGTCCAATCGATGTTGTTAGAGTATGAAGATGAGTGATGAAAATCCGGAGTACCTACTTATTGTAAGTGAGCTCCAGAATTTTCAGTAGTCTACCAACCTATGAGATCGATACGACCAATTCCAACGCTTTAGTTAGCCGCTGATCTCAGAACCACCTCAACTGATCCAGTTTATGCTGACAACATATATACGTCTACAATCGTAGATTTGACTATCTGGGAACTCGGGTTGGACTTACAATGAAAAATATAGCATGTACCACTTTAACATTTTCATAAAACTAACTTCATCTTTCTGACAGATTGACTCCATGCCAATTCATATTTGCCTGTAAATGATATAAGAGAAATAAATGCTTTGAGTTTGATGCATACCTACAGCCTACAGCAGATGCAGTCTGGATACGGCAAGTTACGCGCCCCAGATTAGCATAATCTCCATTACAGACAAAAAAATTGAATACCCTGATTAACCCTTTTGACATGTTCGTTAAATTCAAACTTGTTTATCAAAAAGCTGGTTGTCGGGGCAACGCACCCCCTGCTGCCCCGTGCGTGCCCGTGCCATCCCGCAGGTGTGCGCAGGATTTAATCAACTGATTGTTACTGACATACACATACATAGGTACATATGTACATACTTACCTAACTTATGTAAGGTGGGGTAAGGGAACTACCGTTACTAAGGGTTAACAAAAGCTACAAAAACATTGAAGGTAAAACAATCGATTGATGCGTGTTTTAAAAAGCGTCGGTTAATATTGGGAAATACTTTTTGGTGGTTGATTCATTCAACTCGGGTAAGTAGATGCATCCATTACTTTACAGTTGTACGCTACATTCATTTGAAAAAAAAAACGACACCTATCGAGGCTGCGCAAAATGTTTTGCTGTAGGATCATAACTCCTATGTACTCTGTGTTTGAAAATAACGGTCCCACACCGAATACCGCTTGTCTGAATGCAAAATTACATTTAGGTTATAATGCAATGCAGACAAAAAATACACTATCACAAAAAAATCTGCACGTTAAGGAATTACCATAAAAATAAAGCTCATTAAGCAAATCCGTAGTCAGGCATGATCATAAAAATATTTCATGTAAACATGAATGGGTGCATTCTTCTTCCCCTCGTCTATAATCTGGCATAATAGTGGAGTAATTTACGGACTCATAGTCCATTGGCGAAAAAAAGAGAAAATAAAAAAGCTGTGTAAGCATCGGCCATGACAGTGCAGGAGCGTGGAGCTGGGCGCTGCGCCGGCGCACGTGCCCGGCACGCGCCGCACGCGCCCGACCACGCGCACCTTGCTACCGTCTGCAGAAATGGCGCTAAAGTTTAATTCAGAAAATATTTTTTTACCTATTTTTTTTACAGGTGTAAATGTATAGGAGTAGAATTTAACTGTAAAACAATAGTAAGGAACAGTAAACACCATATACGAGTAGTTTCCATCAAAAGTATTTTGGGGAAAACATTTTTTAGGTAGTCTTTTGGTTCGGTATTAATAGGTCTTCTACAAATAGTTGGTAATTTAAAACAAACATTTTTCTCGTTTTTTATAGCTTTTCTAAGCGTTAGCTGTGTGTGTCAAATCTAAGTGAAGCTCGTATTAACAGTCATCACCTTATAGAAAATAATTATAAAAATAATAATGGTCACCAACGATTTTGCTTCTAACCGTACAAAACTTGAGTACAAAGCACCGGATTATTTTATTGTATTTTTCGGTGAACGGTTTCTCTTAAAGGGGAGTGCAGAACACCTATCTGCTACCACCGTTGAGCACAGGATTTTTTTTATAATACCTAAACGCCATTACTTGCTCCATTATTATTTTTTTTCTTCTGACATAGATTGTTGAATTTTGGCAGGAAATAAATGTCACATACGTTGGCTATAAAGTTGCTTTTTTGTGGGTAAGGTGATGAAAACAGATGTATGAAATTGAGAGATAGTACAGCTTTTTTACCTGTGTATTGGCACATTTCAGAGCACGCTTTCTTTTTAAACGAAGTTTAAGAGGTTTTTGAAGTTTGCTTAACCGTCCTCGAATAATTTCGTACACTTGGCTTTGTAAAAACGGGCCTAAAGAAGATAATCTAACCATCAATTTGTAAACACTTTTTTCTCAAAACTTGTTCGGAATTAGCACCATATTACTATCATTAAAATAGCAAGCCTGCAAATAGCTCCTGTGCTAAGCGATGCTGCATTCACGCCTGACCTCGAAAATTAAAAAATCATCTAAATAAAATGCCAGAAGGATTACAATCTCCCTTTGGTCACCATACAAAAAGAACTGGTTAGTTTCAAGTTGAATAGTCTCGGAGTCTACAGTTGAAAGGTCGCCTGCGCATGTTTGAGCAGCTGCGAGCCTCGCGCATGCGCCGTGATAGAGGCAGGTGTAAGTACACTGGCGACAATAGAAACGAGTATGCTCTGCTTTATTATTTTTATTGTGCTTTCAAAGGTGAAAAGGACTGTGCAAGTTGACTGTCTGCTGCCACGGGTGGATTCAGGTATTATTATTTATTTTCAGCTCTTAAAATTAGGGTGTTGAATGGTCATGAACTGACCACTTGAGCTTGAGTAGCTCTAGAATATTCAAAAATAAAATTTCAAATAGTAGGTAAGTACAGCGTAATTAGTAATTTCATCATCTGGCTAGCCTTTTCCCAACTATTTTGGGGTCGAATGCCACTGAATACTAGTATTTTCCACGGAGCAACAGAACTACCTATCTGACCGTCATCTATCAATTCATTTATATGTTTACATATTATCAGCATTTTACTGTCTAGGAATAATTCTATTTTTATTGGCAAAGAATCTGATTGTAACAATTGCCAATCAGTACGGATGGAGTTTTTACTAATAAAGCTACAAGCTTCCAAAGAATTAAAATAGAGCATTTCACCATCCATAACAGAGTATGTATGAGGCAGAACATACGAGTGCTATGGGCATTGTAGCACCACCATACTTATCTGAAGCCAACCGAGCGAGTGAAATGCGGGCTCTCCACCACATAGTTTGTACCATTCAAATACTTCGATACCTCGAATTACGTACACTTGAATAATAAAATTGCAATGCTGTTCACTTATAGAATATGTATGAGTATGTAGATTGGGATTGTTGAGTTATAATCACGATTTGTGATGTCCTCTCGCTGAAGAACTCTTTTGTCGCTGAATATGGCTGTTTATTCTTCAGTTTCTCTACACCCATCTAGGATTCGATTTTGAAACGAGATTATAACTTTCTGAATAATTGATCAACTCCTTGGCAGTTAAAGGTTTCTGTAAATAGTATCATCATCAACATTACGGAAGTCAAAAGACGTATATTTCTAGACATAAGCATCGCTGCGACGGGTGAGCCCAAAAAAGTGTAATTTAAATAAATGATCCCAGCACTTTATTTGAATTGTTGTCGACAGTTGTTGATGTCACCTGACATGATAACCCTTAGATCATAAAGGTCGTGCTAATATTCTTTCTATGTTATGTCCACAAATTGCAAGGCAGTAGCTGTGAAAACAAGGGAAAGAAAAACACACTTGAACGTCTCGTCATAAATCAAAAACACGTAAAAGTCCCTTCACCTCCTCCGCCCATAATCTTAGACCCGACAAGTTATGAACTTGTAAAGTTTTATCAAAAGCTCATAAATCAGGTGGAAGGCGCGTGCTCCCCTAATTTCCTCGCTAATGGCTTGCCGAAGGGTTGCAACAGGTTGAGCTGCCTTGACCTGCTTCTTGAGGGGAGCCCTATCAATGCCACTTGCTTGAGACTACACGTGCATACATTTACTGGATGGTGCAACGGTGTCTGTGTAGAGTGCGCGGGTTCAAGATGACGGCTACGGGTTGTAAAACTCATTTCTTTCTAATTTCTTAATGATATTTAAGAAACTAAGAAACGAAATTAAGCCAGACTTAATTAGCTTTTAAATTAATGCGCAACTCTTTCATAGTTTCATAGTCATAGACGGAACTCATTTTTATTTTTTTCATATTTTTAAGATGAGCTTTGACTATATCTAGAGATTCTTTGCAATAAATTTGCCATTATGAGACTGTAAGCAGGATGTTTCACGATATTAAGAACGGTCGGTAATAATATTCAGCTTTTATTAAAACCCTGTATTTCTTCTTCCGTTCCTTCCAGTATGTCTTACATCTTAGTTCGGTGGCAAGTTATTCACAGGCCACCTGTTTTGTTCTGACACATGGTGCCGGGGTGTTGATGTTTTCACACTTCATAAACACGCAGATATGAAGATATAAACAATTAATCAATTAGATAACTTTTTCTTGTGGTTTATTGTGTTTGTTATTTTCATTAAGCTTTGATGCTTTTAAATGTAATAACCGGTTGAATGTCGCAATTACAGAAACAATTAAAAAGCCATTGTTTCTCGCGTGGATCCACGTTCAATACGAAGAGGTAATTAAGTTGATGTTCAATGTTTCAACATTTTTTTTTAAGATGTGTGATCTTAAGGAAGTGGAAGGGTTGTTTGCTTTCCAGTATTAGTGAAAACCGTATGAAGAGAAAAAGAAACAGAAAAAACTGAAGCATTGCTTTTCTTTACCTACCTATTTCCCAGTTTTGGCCGAGCAGCCAAGTGATTATTCAACACATGCCTCTAAGGGTGGCTCTACTTAATTACGTATCCAAATATTAATTGTATAAAGCCACGCGTATCATAACGAGTATAGTTTACCATATCTGGCGAAAACTGTATGACGAGTACATTAGATTTCTTTACCTACCTATTTCCCGCTGTTTGCCAAGTACCCAAGTAACTTTTCAACACATAATATATCTAAGGGTTTCTCTACGTTAATTACGTATCCAAATATTACCTAATTCCAAAAGGCCACGCGTATCATAACGAGTACATGTTTAGGTACCATATCTGGCAACATTTACGAAAAACACGAGAGATCTATTACCGATACATATGATTTGGGCAACATTGGCCGCACATTGTACCACGCAGTCCGGAAGCATTGGAAATTAGTTCATTATCATACGAGTAATTAGACATGCAGCTGGCTTGTGCGGCTTGTGTCACACACACCAATACCAATGTTACACTTAGTACACGTGAGGTGAATTTAGTAGCTTTTTCCACTCTTTAAATGGAAGACTTTATTTAGTAGGTAGGTAGCACAACGGTGCTAGCTACCTACCATATATGGTAGGTAGCTAGCTAGCCTAAAGTGAACTCTGCATATATGCAGAGTTCACTTTAGGCTACTTACACGTGCTTTTACAAAATGCTTGCTCAATCAAATTTTGTTCTAAAAAAAGGTTGCTAAGCCCGTCGGTGCTCCATGGACCAATTGGTCTATGAGGAAAATTACATGTTTCCATCGTCCAAATACCAACTGGACTATGGAGAATTGAGAAATGTTCCACTGCCCAGTTTAATAGTATAGTAAAGCCTTGTCCATACTATTTAAAAAATATATATCATAAACAATTTTTAACCGACTTCTAAAAAAGGAGGAGGTTCTCAATTCGAATGTTTGTATTTTTTTTTTTTTTTTTTTTTTTTTTTTTTTTTAGGTTTGTTCGCGCATAACTCCGTCGCTTGCCAACCGATTTGAAAATTTCTTTTTTTGTTGGAAAGGGTATACTTCCCAAATGGTCCCATAGTCAACAAGTCGGGATCTGATGATGGGATCTTAGAGAAATCGAGGGCAACCCTCAAATTTTATAGGCTCACTTATTGTTTTTCGCATATTTTATTAAGTATCTTGTGTATTTGCGTATGGTTGTCACCATCTCAGGTAGCTGAGCTGATGATGGAAGGTACAACTTCTTAACAGTAAGAAGTTACTCGAACAGGCAAGGGTCCCGTTTTAGTAAATTATTTTGATGTTTGGTATGGATAGGGCATTTGCCACATTTGGTCTCATGATCATCATGTCATGACCTGATGCTGCATCAGGATAGTCTGCAGAGTGCCTAACTCCTCGACAACTAACAGCAGATATATCGTGTTTAGGCTCATTGAAAAGGGCTCGATGTGTGGATAAATGTACTGTTAATGAGGAACACGAGAGAGACCTGATGCTGAAGCCAGGAGCATCAGAAAAAGTACAAACCTTGAAATTACAGCACCATAGTCGTGTTTGGGCTCATTTTAAACAGGACTAAATTATAAGTTCAATGCAATGTTGACATAAGTCTGGCCTGATGCTGCAGCCAGGATTATCAGCATCTAGTCTAATTAATGAATAAGGTATGCTTCAGAGGTGGTCCCATATAAATTTTATGAACTTTGCTTGGGTAGTTTTGGAATTAGATTCAACAATACGTTTGTTTTCCACTTAGTTTATATTGATGATGTTTATCTTCCTGTCACTAATATTCACATAGCAATTAGTGTTATATGAATTTGTATTATGGGGTAGGTACAACTAAAAAGCGAAAAATAAAAACTTTTTTACAAAAAAAAACAACCGACTTCCAAAAAAAACACTACAAAGTGAAAAATAACTTTAATTTCGGAAGTCGGTGTCAAAAAAACGAAAATGTGGAACCAACGACACCGACTTCCGAAATTAAAGTTATTTTTCACTTTGTAGTGTTTTTTTTGGAAGTCGGTTGTTTTTTTTTGTAAAAAAGTTTTTTTGTAACAAAGATTACCTACAACACAAATCGTGAACGTCGAACTGCTAAGTTATTTATTCCCAGACTCACCTCGCAACACACACTGTTTTACAATATTTTAACAAAACTTCAAGTAATTGATCTTGTCTAGTGCAGTCGAGTGTCGGTCGAGCCACCGCCGGCGGATCTTCGCAGAGTTTGAAGGACTTCCCTCTTGGACCAACTCTGCCCTCTGTTATAAACTTCGAAGCTACAATGTAATTAAGATGAGCTGTTGTAGACTAGGTTTAATTATGTACATGATATTGAAAAGCGGTATTTTGTGTTTAGATTTTTGTACCTACAAAATAAACAAAAAAACAGAGCATTAATTGTGCCCTTCTAAAATAATTTATTTATAAGTACCCTATTTGCTTTTTAAGGAAGTACCAAACTACCTTTCATTAAAATTTTATAAAAATTATTTAGTTAGTTTAGCGGTCAGAACATATATAAAACAGACAGACAGACTCTCAGACAGTCACGTAAAGTAGGAGTATCGTTCTAATAAAAATACTATATCAAATCGAACAGTTGCACTCAACGCTAAATCAAATTGTAACAAAAAATCAAACTTTCTCTGCAAAAAACCACGACTTCCGGCCCCATAGTCACCCCATTGAACATCTGACGAGGTGAATGAATCCTCAATATTAGGGTGCTGCTTGCCGAATGATATAAAATGTACACCGTTTGTAAAGTTACGAACAAACAATTACATTCCGGCACACATCTGTCGGCGTTTAGACAATCACGATACGTCACGCGATTTTAAAGAGGAGCTTTTAGTTTTGATACTTGTTTATTTCGCTTTCTGTGAAATAAAACATCATCAACATGACCCATGTGAACATGTATTTTTTTTTCTTAAGAAGACCATTTGCCTTTTTTGAACATTGTGCCTACGTGTCAAAACGATTGTTATTTTAGGCAATTAAAAATTATAACGATTTGGAAATTCTGTGAAACAAAAACTTTTTCCATCCCTGCTGCCATTTTATTTTAGTAAAAAATACAGCTTACATATACGAATCATGGTTATTCATCGTGCAGCAGAACAAAGGTGCTTGAATTCCTCGCTTAATTTTCATATAACCTTTTTACCAGTCTTATTATACCAAGTATCAACTCCACACACGCGAACTACACACTCCACGACAGCTGCGGCTCGCGGCACGCACCCGCCGCATTAATTCGGTAATGCGCCGCCTTTTAATTACGACGCTGATAAATCTGCGCGCGCGCGTGCCCCGTGTCGCTCGCGTGGACACCGCCTTATGCCGTAATAATACTAATAATATGTACGGACCCTTAAATTTGGCCTGCTTTAGGTAACAATGAGTTGTAAAGACGTTTTTTTAATAATAAGTTGTCCTTAAATCTAGTTTAGAAATAAATTCAATATTTTAATCATCGTTCCTCAGTAATTTAAAGTCACTAAAGTTTTGCCTCCGCTGTTTAACTCTCTGCAGTTAAAAACACCGACACTAGAAATGGACCGTCACCATACCTTATCCCGATTTATATCTACTAGTTGGATAGCTTTAGTTTTGCTTCTTACAAGTATCAGGTCCTTTTAAAGAAACGGTGATGTAAACGAATATTAATACTTTATAATTCAAGGGCTCCCAAGATCAATAAATAGTACAGTAGGTACCTGTGAGCGACTGAGTTAACTATTTACAAAATGCGCAAATCCGATAAACGCTATACTTAAGTAAATAGTGTTGGTCATTTACCTTTTCCCTGATAAAGTGACTTATATTTTACCTGACTCCAATTTACAAAATTAGGGTTAGGAAAAATTTAATGCTACGACGATTAAATTTTTCTCTGCATATTGGAACATTGGGTGAAAACAGCTCTAATCTGTGCCACATAGCACTGTAACTCTACAACATATTGCTTAATAACACAAATTAAAACTTCCAATCTGCTACGAAAACGTACAAAATGATAATTACGTCATATAATTTCGAAGCGAGCAAAATTGTTGGACATAATTGTTGGCGCCCAAATGGGCCCTGGTATTTGTAGGGTAGTCGCCATTTTCCCTACGCCCTGCTCCCCGGTACACGTGTACTAATAACCTGCGACATTCCACTTATTATTACCCTACATTGTTACCGGAATATGTACATGCAATGCCGGGATTTTGTGTCCATTTTACTCCAATATAATTGGCTATTTGTTGGGCAGTAATTTTCATGCTATTCATTTTTTGCCTGCAGGGTAGAGTGAATATGGTGTCTGTTTCAAATCACTATGCAATTACTTCAATATTTACGAATACAAAATGCAAAAGTGAGTTCTAGAAATCAAACCGATAATGATGATTCTTGTGGGATAACTGAAACCTAACATTATAAGAACAAATCCATTTTCTGAATAAAGCTAACCATACTATAGATGTATTGACTTAGATTACCCGTTTGCATGGCATTACTTTAATCACCAAAAATATTAGCTTGTCGCTTTTTCCAATCAACATTTAATCGAATCATTTTATTGATATCGAAATATTTTTTCTCTGCCATAATTATTAATGACTATTATTTATCTCACCACACAAAAAATTCTATAGATTAATTTACCGATTAATGGAAGCCGAACATCTGTTTCTAATGGAACTATCAAAAATGTTTGATAGCAATCAGTGGGGCGTTTGTATTGAGAGTCATTGATGACTATTTTTTATTATGTTTTATAGGTATATAAATATTAAAGGGCAGTATCATAATGTTCAAAACAAAATACAGAATACACATCAAATAACAGTCCGTACCAATCCATCCATAGAGTCTTAATTTTTTTTTTACCAAGAAATAAAGAGAGTACTATCCATTCTTACTTCTGCGATGCCTATCGTAGTCAATATTTAGATGAGTAGGTTAAAAAAAACCTACTGGGACCTCCAATTTTTCAATCTAATCCACCCAGAGGATTTTGGTCCGCAAATCACCGTATCACAAAAATGTATACTTTCATTAGAATAAATACTTTTCGGTAATAAAGTAGGTAGGCAGGCCTTTGGTAGATATGATTGAAAAATAACAAAATCAATGGCAAAGAGATTGACTACAGCAAATCTAAAAAGAGTGTGCCCGGATATGCATTTTCCATTTCCTGCAAGATAAGCCTTGATCAAAGAGCCTTTAAATAAATATTCTTAAAGCTATCAAAGATAAAACGATATGTCAAAAGCAACAAATGGACAGTGGAGACAGGTAGTCTTACCTTCTTACAATAAAGTTGAGAACGTTGAAAAACTGTCCCTCTATAAATCTGTTGAGGAGAGTACCGACCAGAGAAGCTATTAGCCACAAATCCCCCGTGACTTGCGATCAGGGTAAACATGAAATGCTTCTATTGGAAATATTCCTGTTTTAGTGAAAAATAGAGAAAAAAGAAAATAATATCAGAATGTTATAGACATTACACACAGAATGTAATATACTTCGGGCTGTGATTAGCCTAACATAGTTTTCTGTCGCATTCGACCAATGCATAAAAGAATGCACTTCAATTATTTGATTTATTTATTAGCTACGCCCCGTGGTTTCACCCGCGTAAGTTTCGATTCCAAAAAAAATCTGGAGAGGGCCACCCTTATCACCTAGGGGTATAAAAAATAGCCTGCGACCTATTCTCAGACCTACCAAAAAATTTCATAAAAATCGGTCAAGCCGTTTCGGAGGAGTTCGATAACAAACACTGTGACAAGAGATTTTTATATATCAGATTAAAATCTCTGACTAGTACTGCTTATTCATAAAGAAATATCTTCCGGTAGACCTCCGAAAGGAAAAATAAAAAATAAATTTCGACAATAGTGTGTGAGAACCTGAAGATAAGAATTTTATTTTGTGACGTCTATTTAATACTTCAAGCACATAAATGTACAGAGGCGGACTTAATGCCATAGGCATTTTCTATCAATCAACCTTTGGGTGATGCAGACACAAAAAGTGGTAGGTGCAATCATGAAATTTGAAGAATAAATATTTTAAATATATACGCATAAACCTATTAAAAGTATAAATATAATATATACCTAACTACATATAAATATAATCAAAAATTAATATACATAAATACATGAATATACATGTCATATACCTAATGCAAAAAAAATATTTTCTGTGTCCTCTTTAATAAGGAAATGTTTGTCAAAACTCCTTGCTAACATATTTCGACAACATCACAGTCACCGTACAAAACAGTGGTCAGATAAAACTAAGATTGTGTACACTGCCCGGAAGTAGTGTCCGCCGCGTTGTCGGCGCCCTTCGATGTTTTCCTTACTTTATACACACACACTTGCACGCTTCCCACTGCTATAGGTAGCCTTCAGTTTGTAACAGACACAGATTTAGACATACATCTACTATTCAGATAAATAACCTGTTAGTTCGATCGTTTATTTGTTGTGTCTAAGTTTCACTGAAAAACAAAATTGTTTTATCACATGTAGAAAAGCGACGGATGTTACAATTTGCTGATCAGTTTTGATAATGTTATAACATCTCACTCGCTGCTCATTTAGATATTGGTACAGACGCCAGCACATCAAGCTACTACAATCTGTCAAATTTATTTAATAGATTTTCAACTTTATCGCTAAAGCATAAGGATCTATGCCGGAAGGTTTGTGTATAAAACATTAACATTAAACGTAATGTCGATGTTTTGTCAATTCGTAAAAAGCGTGGCGTGTCGCTATTCAATAATAAAATAACTTTTCCGTGTCGCAATGTCCCTCTTTGCACAAATCCATTGATTCCGACATGAATGCAATATGATATGATTACCTACTCGTTATTGTCTCTGCTAGTGACATTTACCCTGCACTTCTTGACTATAGCCACCATTATAGTCTGGCGGCATTGATTCAAGGAATTTCTAAATTGCCTGCTATTTGTGGCAGACCTAGTTCTTCAAATGTCTTACTACTGCATGTAAATGTCAAGTTATTGGAAAATACCTTCGTGATTTGTTGCGTTCTGTATTCAGTAGGGTATAGCCAAATAGGGTTCCGATTTTACTTAAGTCATAGAAACCAGAATTTGGTTTCCTTTTGACTTAATTATAATCAACAGTTGTAGATCAAGCATATCTTTTACTAGTTTAATTTTCTTAGAAACAAGTCTAAACTCATATAAGTAGTCCATTTTCACGAAAATCAGTCTGTTAGGTATGTCGTGTGATAGAATGTAATTCAACCGTTTGATTAGTTACATGATTCCTCTGAACCCCATACTCTATTGATTTGTATACCCTCAAGCAGATGTACAACAAATAATTGCATGAAATCGTTAAAAAACGTATCCATAAAGTTCGTTGATCACCATAGTAACTAGGCAAGGTGACAGTATTCACACACTCCCGGAAACAGCAAGCTGCACTGTGCCCTCCGGCCCATTACAGAGAAAATACTAACCAACTTTTATACACTCCCACATACTGGAATTCGAACTCTATAGTCTTAAAAATAGGGTTGTTTGTCAGTTTTTTGGACAGTAAAAAGTATTTTGGTTATAAAGAGTGGTGTGACGTAAGCACGTTGAGTAAAGTTCCGTCGGCGTTCGGTTACGTGTGGTTAGTGGTTGCTGGTTAGTTTGTATGCATGATTGCTTCCTGAAAGCTGTCGGACTGTGTTGGTTCGACTTTTTTTGTTTGGTGGAGGTGATGTGTTTCTATTGAGTTAGATAAAAGCGGCACATAGGGTATAGGTGAATTGATGTGATAAAAAATATTATGAGTTATTTAGAAACTAACAAAATCATTTTTGTTTGCCAAAAAGAATTAATTCAAAAATAGGCCGCAAGCAAAAAGTATTTATTATCTTCTCATATTTTTTTAATGCTGTCTGCTGAAAAAAATAATAAGACGCCATTTGACGCAGAAAAAAACAATAAAACGTTAATGGCATCTCATGATTATTTTGACCGCTACTGGCCAGTCAACTAATAATAAACACCACCACACCACAAAGGTTGCATACTAAAAATGTAATACATTTTTAAAACTTAAAATATAGCGGCTTACAAGGTTTACCTGCTAACTACAAACAAAAGCAATTTAACTGATCTCCATTTTTTCTCTATTTGATTTAGATTAATTAAACAATATTTTGGTTTGGTCGAGTTGATACGTGTGTTCCTATTGGGTTAGATAAAAGCGGCATTTTTATGTGTGCGAAAACATCCTTAGTACGGGGAAACACTGTATTTAGCGTAGAAAAGTTCCACAAATAAAATGATGGAAATGATTATAACAAAATATTTCGTATTGCTAATAGTCATTAGATACTCTGGTAAAAAATATCACTGTTTTTTTTTTTTTCAAAATACATAGGTACTTATTTAGTTAATACTAGAGGGCTCGTGGCTAAGTAATCACAGCCGCGCGGTGTGATCGATCAAGCTACGCTTGGTTGGTCCATGGATGGGGACCATCTTTACTTACTGTTACCGAGACCTCTTTGCCTCAGAAACAACGTTAAGCCGTTGGTCCCGGCTGTCATTTGTGGAGTTTTGACAGTCGTTACGGGTCGTCAGAAGACCTAAAGTCAGACAACCAGTCTTACCAAGGGGTATCTATTACAAATACGCGCATTGACGTGGAGTTGCGGACACCAGTCCGTATTACCTATTACCTAAAAACTGGTCGCTCCATGTAAAATACTGGTAGGTACTCAGCTGCATCAGGTTAAACTGGAAGTCGATCCCAAAATAGTTGGGAAAAGGCTAGGCAGGTGATGAGAGCTTAAAACATTCAATAATAGCAATCATACATAATAAATTATAAGTTCATTACCTCGAAATGCACACTTGGATTATCATGAATTTTTTTTTTCGTTTTCTTTAAGGCTTGTCTGTCACTTACATAAAGATAAACAAAATTGATTATTTAATTATTTCATAGGACAGCGACCCCTTACTTTTTTTAGGCAACACTAGGAAGAAAAATGAGTATGTACCTACTTACCTTATGAAGTAAATAAAGACATATCATCAAATATGAAATGATACCTGAACGCAATAGGGCAGGGGTGCCCCACTCGAAGCTCGGGGCAAGCATTATAGTGTTACGTTACATTATTAGTTGCACGCTGCACTACGCCTGCAGCGATCACTCGCAAGCGCATGATACTCTACACCTCTGTAAATTGAAATATGTTGTTTTATTATGGGATAGATATTTATTTAATCAAAATGGTTAGTTGGGTAGTCTCTAGCTAGCGAGTATCTGTTGCCATTCTTTTATGTTACATTTTGGCAAAATAGCAGGCAACTACTAGATGTAATTTTTTTAATGGCATCTCTTAGTTCAACCTCGGAGATGGTCGGCTGCTTAACCGGTCTTGCCTGTGGGTGCCTCAATAAATTAAGGCCTCCATCCAGGGCTTAAAAAACTAAGCGACTATACGCTAAGGGCTCCCCCTGTGGGGTACGGAGCTTGGCTTTGGGTGTCGCTGGGGGAGGGCAGCAAGGGACAGGCTGAATTGGATTATACTAGATATATGTGGTCACCGCTGGTTGCGCACATCTGCAACGCCACAGAGACATCCCTCGTCTCTGGGATGGCAACTCATCAGTTGCCATCCCAGAGACGAAGCTGAAATGTCTCGTCTGCCTATAATTTTACTAGGGCAACAATACAAGAATGGTACCGGATCACAGCAACGCTGCTTGGCAGTCAAAATGGGTATGATGGTAGACCATAGATTCAAGAAAGTATAGTATATTTCTATGATGATAGTAGACTAACACCGTAGTACCTACCTAATTCTTCAGACAAGCCCCTTCACATGGAGCCCTTCTACTTACGGATACCTACTTTCAGAACATTTGTTTCCTACAAAATAGCATCCGCAATACGGGTCAAACTGCCAAGAAAACCCCTAAAAATTAAACGAAAACAATCTTAATAACTCCAAAAGTTCACAACAATCACTTAAAACAAGAATATTTTATAATAAAACGTACGAAATATTTCTAAGTAACTAATTGTTATTTAGCCCTCGAAGCACACTTTATTAAATGGTAAAGATAATTAAATTAAGCGGGCGTCTTTGACGCCGGCCCGGCTAATATTTTTATTAAGGGTTCCATACTTACTGAATGGGAAACGGTAGGGAGGATCTTCTTGAGCTAGTAAACGACTTATCGATAGAAGTTTTATTATACTATATTATGCACATGTACTCTGTTCTGTATCATAATTATGTATCCAAAACACTCAGCAAAAACAGTTTGGAAATCAAAGTTTTTTGCTAAAGCGGTTGTTATAAATATTATTATTTAAGTTATACTTATCCCTATAATATAGGTAACTACGTACACGAATTGTATTTGGTTTAGATTAATAAAAAACCGCAAAGTAAAATATTAGTTATTTTGAAAGTAAGGAATTCATTTTTGTTTGCCAAAAGAATTAAATCGATAACAGGCGGCAAGCAAAAAGTATTTATTAGGTATACTCATATTATTTTTAAAGTATTGCTGGCTGAATTAGCTGAAAAAATAAATAGACGCCATTTAATGCAGAAAAAATACAATACCACCACATAACAAAGGTTGCATACTAAAATTCAATATTTTTTAAAACTTAAAATAGAGCGGGTTTTCAAGTTTACCTACAAACAAAATCAATTCAACTGATTTCCATCTTTTCTCTTTTTGGTTTAGATTAATGAAATAACCGCAAAGTAAATATGAGTTACTTTGAAAGTAAAAAAAGTTGCCAACTTATTAAAAAAAATGCTGGCCGAATTAGCTGAAAAAATGATGAGATGCTATTTAAAGCAGAAAAAATTCAATAAAAATAAAACTTTAAGGGCATCTCATTAAATTGTTTTACCTCTACTGGCTAGTCATCAACTAATAATAAAAAAACTTAAAGGTTGCATACTCAAAATTTACAAAATTATTAAAACTTATAATAAAGTGGTTTAGGATTTTCCTCAAGTTTACTTACTATAAACAAAAGCAATTCAAGTTTTCTCCTTCTTTTCTCGGTAGTACATTGCATAAACTTTATCGACTTCGATAACTTCCCATCCCGCCGCATTTTTCCCCGGTGAGGTGATAATGTCGGAGTTTGAAGTTGCCCGTAATTACAGACACGAGCCTTCTACGGACGGAGCAGGGCACGGTTCATAATCGAACCAATTATACGGAACTAATAAACAAGACACAATTAACCCAAGTACTTTTTATTATTTATTACAACGTTTTTTACGTAAAATAGAATGAAACATAACAAAACAATATAATAATAATGCCAGTCTAACATTGCCCTACTGCAGGGCAAAATCCTCTTTTCATACAGATACAGCATGAGCGTTGCTCAAAAAACAATGCTTTAAAAAAACATTAACAGTACTTACAGTTGCAACAAAGAGCGGTGTTACAGAGTAATTAATCTAGGGCTAGTACGTATGTTACCTATTTACAATTTACGTACAACCTCACTCGAATAATGCAAGTGTTAATAATGTAACAAGAGCCCACGTTTTCCAAATGATGGCACTCACGCCATCTCTCATTGCTTCTATAAAGTACATACTAATTCCATGCTTCCAAGTTATTAAGTTTGATATTGGAACTTTTTGAATATTTGTTTGCAACATTGGTTCCACCCCGAAGAACAGTGAAAATCTGAAAAAAATAGAATGAGATCATTATCTTTGCCTTGCTTAATTTTTCCCGCGATTAGTAGAAAACCATTTTTTTTATGGTAAATATTTTTACATACATACGTAAATATAATTACGAACTATTAATATTGTGAAGTTCTGCAGTAAATAAATCTACTAGTAAAAGGTAAATAAACATTCTTACATTAATACCAGTAGTCCTAAGCACTTAATATTGTTTGTTCGAGAAATTGCATAGAAGTCACGACACCGCCTAATAGAGGGCCGCGACTCGGTGAGTTTCTGCACGAATGACTTCGCTCATATTCTATGTTAATCGCCACTCCACCGTAATAATTTATGTTATTAACTTTTAAATTACAAGCTTATTGGGTTACAAAACATTATGGAAATGTGCTAATCGCTGGAATTTAATTACTTACCTAAGTCAAGAAAATATTTTTATGCAATATTTGGGATTGTCATTCTCTTAATCAGTGACGTAATCAAAGAAAAGCATTGCTATCTTCTTCCATAACGGAATAAAGATTTTATGGATGACTGCGTAGGCGTGCTACATGTTGTCGAAAATATCTTCAAGTTCGTAGCAGTGCTACGCGCTACCAAAATAATTTAAGTTCCTACTTCAAACAATTTCTGTTCTTCAATCAATTAGTTACCAAAAATAAACACCTTTTTGGGTTTTGAAAAATCAACAAATATTTTGTATAATATTAACGTAAGCAGGTTTAATTCATCTGTATATAGAGCAAAGTGCGTAAAAGATTTAAGCTTTCAAGAGACAGGCGTGGAACTAAAAAAACAGTTTACTAACTATCAATAATAAAAGGTACCTAATTGAGTTCTCAAAAATTGTTCCAAAATCCTAAATAGGTTTGCATAAAATTAATTTATACCAAAAACGTAGACTAGCATAGGGCGGACTTCAAACCCGACGGGGCGGCGCGGTTTCTTCCTAAAGCCAAACACTCCACTCACTCCAGTCAAATTGGAAGCTAAATGCTGAATAAAGTTATTTGCTATAAATGCCTCCGGGCACAAATTTCAATTATTGTCACATCCGAATAGTTTCGTAGGGGGGCCGCCGTGCATATGGTATATTCATTCACGAAACAGTTTTTCGAAATAAAAAACTTATCTTAGTGAAAAAGTGCACAATCAATAACAATTTTGTTAAAAAGGAGACATACTTTTACTTTTATAAGTTGTCGAAGTCCTGTGGAGTTGCGCACGCTTTGTCTAAGTTATCTGTAGAAACTCAACATGTCATTAGCTAGAGATTTCAATCTAAACACTTTGATAATCTTATCAGTTACATACAGAACTCTTTCGTGCCTACCAGCAACAACGAACTTCATATTTAAAATCTTGTTAGAAGAAGCAAGAAAAATAATGCTGTGTGGGTAAGATAATTTCCTTCAATAAATTCACAACAAAAACTTGTCATATCGACTGTACTGCACAGTGGGCGTATTCATCTCATAAAGGGGTCAAAATATTTTATTAGCCTTGCGATTTTAACATCGTCGCGGGGGCGCCAACTAGATTAGAGGCCCGAGGCGCTGGAGGCGCGTGCGACAAATCGACACTCCGACAAATCGACACTACCCTTTTATACAAACTAATTCTATTTCTCGACTCCCGAAATCATCGAACTCCTTAATACAGCAACATAAGGTTCATATTAAAATGGTAAATCTTTTCCCAGTGACGAATGAAACGCCTTTTTCAATTTGTCCCACAGTGGTCAAGGATGAATGCAGTGCAGATTGGGCGCGTCAAATGCATATACAATTTATGATGAATATCTTTTTACTTGAATAAGTACTAGTCGGGCAGGAGTTCTGAGAGGGTATTCTTAATTCTGATTCAAATTTAGTTTTTTGGTAGTTTTTTGTGAATTTCCCTTGAAAGCGAAGTCATCAAGTACTTATATTTCAGATAGATGAAAAATGTATTTTAAAAAAAATAAGCTTTCATTGAATAAAAGACTTACAAATTATGTTATCCTAGTAAGTACCTATTACTTTAAAGGTAGTTCTAGCATCCACATGGTATCTTGAATATCCTACAAAGGTACTTATAGACCGTCGCAAACAATCTGTTAATAAGTTCAGTCTGTCGTACAAAAAGGAATCTTAAAATATTCATGAAATTCTCCCCTACATCTTAGGAGGTCCCCTAACTTATAATCTGTATAGCTATCGATACTTACCTACCTACCGCATTGCGCGATGTGTTAGCGACGTATGTAGTTAGTGTACAATTATAAGTTAAAACACAAGATTACAAGTGTTATACGGATAATTTAGGGAATCAAAGTGGAAACATTTTGAAGGTTTATTTATAAACACTGCTTAAAGTTAAGAGACGTTAAACGTAATTTTTTTTTATTACTTAAACATATTGTTTTTTTATAAAATAGGTTACTCAAAACTTGATTTACTGAGACCTTCCATAACCCCAGGTGAAACTTACATAATTGCCCCCATTATTTTATATTTTTTTATAGGATATTGTTTTGTTTATAAGATATAAATTAAACTTTTTATAATCCACTTTATGATTCAATAAAATCATCACGTTTTTCCTGCAGCAGGGCTAATATGCGTAATATCGCAACTCAGTTTTATTAAATTACAATAAATCTGCATAATGAACAATAGCTTTAGTCATAATTATTTAACTAGTCGCATACCTACCTGAGCTAAGACCTAGGTTGTAATTTCGCACCAATTAAAGTTGCGTTATGAAAAAGTACACGTACAAATTAATTGTGCAAGAATTGGGCCTATTAACTTTGTATAATAGTGCCGCTAAGAGCTAAATCGCGTGGTTTTTGTTATTTGTTAGCTCATACCGGTGGAAAAACTGCATCACAAATCATAGTTATTACTACCTAAACGTCATAACTGAAGAAAACAAACATTAAAAAACGTTCCTTTTTTAATGAAGGGGAAAAATGAATATTGTTGGTTGAGGCGCGATGTCATTCGCAAGGCGATAATTACAGGGCCGGCTGACGTGCTCAACAATGGCGATGCAGTACTGAGCCGTGTGCGTCACCGGCACTCACCGAGCTATGCTAATGATTGTACTCGTTACGACTCCCACAAATTATATGCTAAACTTGACGGCTATCAGATACAGATTTTTAAGCGAAACAACTTTTTACTGTCCATTAAATTTACAAACGCTGCTATTACTTATTGACTCAGAATGAAACGGATAATTGATTTTTGCATACTTATCTGTAGATACCTATTTAGTGAACTATGCATAGGTAAAATAAAATTGTTTTGACACCTCAGATATTACTATGCGCCACCGTAATAATCCAAGAACCATCTCAATAGAGTCGATTCACAGTTCTATTTCTACTAAATAACGATAAATGTTGTAGTAAACAGTAGTTTCAAAGCTTCCACGCCATCTCCGTCGCGTCGGGTGGATTCAATCAGTGTGACCGAACGTGTCGCGCGCTGAGAGGCTTAGCCTCCGTAGGTGTTCGCGAGGTGCTCCGACGCATCCTCTGGGATTCCGTTTGTCCTCCCGTTCCGCTTACTTGAAAAATTCAATGTGCGACGAACGCCCCACGTTGAAATGAAAAGCCCTGATATAAAGAGAAAATGTCTGAGAAAATGCTGCCAAAAAGCTCATTACTTCCATACCAGTGTTTGGAGAAATGTAATAGGTTTTACATAGCAGTGTGAAGGAAGTCGTGGAGCACTCTGAATGTGGAATCACTGTCGTCACAAACAAATCAATGTAATCACTGTCTGAGACGTTCGATGTTGCGGATGTCCATTAAAAAATCATGAATAAAAAATCTGCTCGCATCGCACAAATAGGCCATCTCAACCCTAAACGAAATGTTTTGATGTAAACGGGGAAAGAATGCTCGTCGGATCTCCCCTGATAGTTATTTGATATGATTTATTCATACGCGCGGCGTTCGGCGTTGTGCACCACGTCAAATGGAAGTTTATTTAATAGAAAATACTTTCCGAAATCTATTTATAAAGCCATTATGGGCGCTTTTTTATTTTAAAGCTGTTCCTGACGCGCGCTTGTTATGCAAATAGCGCGGGGGCTGCGGCCTACTCCGCGTCGTTTATCCGTCTAACTAAGTATAATGTTTACTCGTACTTTTATTGGCTGATTAAGTTTCAAAGTGTTATATCTGCGTTCACATAAACTGAAAAACTGGAAAATGTACCAATGGACACTTATAATGCAATGTTTAGGTTGACCGTTTTGCGCTCCAAATGTTATTAACTTGTAATAACTAATTGCTACTTACATTTACATTTTCCATTAAATAGTAACTGTAGCACAAACGATAAACACAACCATACTTGCATTTTAATCCCCCTCACTCCCAGCAACAAGTCCAAGAACTCCTTTTCCCATCCAGTAATTTTAATATTCCAACCTTTGGCTCTCACAAAGCAGCAGTAAAGGACAAAGGACAGATCCGGCGGCTGATAAAGTATGCACAAACCGCCCCGCCATCTGACTGGAGGATCGTGGCGATCCGCCCCGCCCATTACCGCAAGCGGCTTATACACTTATACTACATACCTACATTATATACTCACCATGTGTACCGAAATTAAAGCCTCATTAACTATGTATTACGAGGCTTCAGTTAGACCATTCCGGGAAATGTTGCTAATTAATTTGTAGGTATTTGTGATGTTAGCTCTATTTAGATAGAATTAATTTATGGTTCTGTACCTATGTTGTGAGACAGATAAAATTTTTACCTTCTTAATAACTGTGTTTTTTCAAATACAATAGGCTATTATTTCAACTCGCGTACAATACTGCTCCTCGAAGATGGTTCTGTACACCTAATGACAAAAGAATTTCCTCATCTTTTCAGTCGATAAACTTCGTTTCTGAACATAAGTAAACATAAGTAAGTGACTTATGTCTTGCAATGACGTTATTAGGCGTTACGTGTACTGCTGTTGCGACTTGTTAAGTCGTCACTTTCAGTCTATCAAAAAGTAGGTACTCTGTGGTCGTCACATACAACTCTCAAAAAAGCTCTTTTATCGGCAACCCAAACCCAACACATCCACAGTTATCTCTAACAAGCATTTCTTCAGCACTAATACCGGTTGAGTGCGTGCGGAGTGGGCCATGCATATTTGATGCGGCTCTAATGCGCGCCGCGCTAAGCGGATTGCGGTCTCCGCTAAATGGTGCCACTCCCTTTGTCGCTTGTTTGCCGCAGCCGACAGACGTTGCGGCTCGCCAATGTTACGGACTTTCATGTTACATAGCGCCGTCTATTTACTGTTGGATTCCTGATCGTTGCATTACATAGGTTGATAGTTAACAAGTTTTTGGGAAAATGAAATATGTAGCAAAAGCACGGTCTTTATTCATAGGTATGCCATCAGAAAAACTATCTGCTTAGAAAATAACTCATAACAAAATTCATCGCATTAAGTATTTCAAGTTCACAAAAAGTACCTCAGTTAGTTTAGATTACTAAACTAGTAGGTATCCAAATTTTACAATTCCATTCAAAATATTAATGCGTAGCCACCAGTTTTGATCATACAGAGAATACACCGATCGTAACCTGAAGTTCCATCCGAATGGTCTCATTGAAAATTACAATACCGGGATTATCGAAGCACGATGCTTCGCTCATAGCTCTGTTTACTGGAAGTAAGTAGGTACAACATAATCTACAAAGGGCCTACCTTTATATATATGTAACAATTACTATAGTAGTCTATATCATAACTCAACTAAAAATATTCCTGCAAATATTTTAATCTACACATATGACGCAACAGTGCTCTATCAACATTCGCAGAAACGATATCCGACTACGTACATTCAAAGATCAGTGAGCTTCTTATAAGAGAAATTAACCGAGTCGTGAGCTCAGTGAAGAATGTCCCACTTTATTAGATTCCATAAGCTCTATTCATCGTTTTTTCGCCCTCTCACAGGGAACCTTTGAGGCATGGCGTATTAGTGAATAATGCGATCGAATCATTCGATCTCGCGTATTAGACGCGGTCGGGGTCGTCTGTAATGTGCCCAATGATAATAGACTGCCAGTATTAGGCGATTATACTAGCTTGTGATTGTCAAACTTTTGCCCTTATCTTTTTCTCTTACTATAAAAAGTATGGAAGACATCCACCTTCGGGGTACCGTTTCTGTGTCAATAGCTGCGAGCTATTTCAACAATACTGAAGTTCATAAACAATTTAAATAATAGTTGAAAATTAAAACTACGCTTTGAACAAGAAAATATTCTGAAACAACTAAAATTCCTGCAAACAACAACGATGAGATAACTTTTAGAAAAAAGTAGATATGACTACGAATGACGTTGCTACGACGTAGGTGCCTACGTTGTAGCTAGTCATATCGTCATTATGTAAGCTTTAGCGAAACGATAGAGAGATAAAGATAAATACATACATATACGTAAAGGTACACTATGTTTTTTAGTAAATGAAGGCACATTAGTAGTGACGTGAAAAATCAAATCAAGCTCTATTTATTTTCCTATCACTTTTGCGCCTGTCTCTTGTTTGTAAGCAATGAGTTACATATGTGCGGCAAAGTAAGCTTGGGAATCATTGCTCATACCAAAAATATCAAAAATGTTTGTTGTCGATCACCTGTATGATTCCATTAAGAATTACAGAGGATTAGTGTTGAGCCCTACGTACAATATGATCACTGAATTTAACCGTATTTACTTACTTGGCGGTGGACCTATTTGTATTTATAACTAGGGTAAAATCTCAAAGCAAACCTTTGAGTAAAGTAAGCAATACCTAGTATAAAAAAACATAAAATAGGTTGAAAAATAATAATAATTCCTTTTGTTGCAGCTTTATTTATTACAATATTTTATGTTTTTTTTTTTGTAATAAAACTTACTTTTAATTTTAGATGTGCCTTCTCTTCATAGCTACGACGACGTTGACTGATAGATACAGGCATTCCGACTCAATAAATTATAGCTTGTCTAAAATAGTAGGTAGACCCCTACAGGCTACAGCGTTGCATTCAGTGTTGTTCTGAAAACGTACAAGTACTTGACATAAAACAAAGTCTCTCTTAATGCTTACAATCTTGGTAAGTACTTTTTAAGTTATCGGAAACATTAAAAAATATGGAAATTAATAAATAAGAAGTGAGAAATGTAATTTCCTTTTAACGACACAGCTTAGAAGCATGATTTCATACGGCATCGTCTTAACAAATTCACAAGAAGATTCCTCAATAAACCTCATTTCTAATAATCTTTGTCCTTCGACGTCCAGCTACGTTGACTACAAAAGTTAAGCCCTAAATATCGTAGTTCTACCACAATAAGCCTTCCTTTGTGTAAGGTAATCTCTTAAGGCTTGGACTCTTTCTGTCGGTCAACGCCGAGCCCCGGGCATTGCGGAGGCTTTGTATTGGTATCTGTAATTCTCACATTGTCGTGAAAAGACTCGGAATAGGATTTTCTAATCGATAGAATGGGACGTTGTTACACCCATTTGTTTCTTCCGAAATCTTTTTGAATTGATGCAAATAATGATAAACTTAAGTCTTCCTTATTAGTAAACACGTATTTATTTGAATTACTCTCGAGCCCTGTCTACATCTTATAAAATTATCATAGTTGTGCTCTGAAATCTGCCCCCGGAAGTGAGGCTGAAACACGAATTTAATTCCTAAACTACCCTAGTAAAACATTGTTTTCTAAAACACTGTCTACCTAGGCATAAAGTGCTAAAACCAGACACCTCCAAAATGAGTCAACTGTGCTGGTGCGGAAATAAGGGTTGTAGCTACGAGCCCTGAAACAATCGAACGAAATAATTAATATGGAATTTTATTCCATATTTTTTATAAAAACTAACGCCTGGCTACCCAATTCCAGGCAGGTGCGAGGCGCGGCGAGACAAAGTCTGTTCGCCAACCGATTTCCATGGAATTTTTCTATTACGGGGACAAATTGCACGCCCGCCGCCTCCGTTATATTGTATACCAGACTTGAACGCTTTATGATTTATTAGTGAACGTGAACTTGTTTTTGAACTAATCGCAAGTAGGTGGCAGCGAATGTGTGCAAGTAAGTTAACTTTCACTTAATGACGACAGAAAAATATCAAAACAGTAGCTGCCGAGGAAAATAAATAGCGATTATTCAAAATTACGAGTGAATTGAACCACTGCATTGTTCTACTCATCACTGAATTTATGTTAAAGTCATAAATGATATCTAGACATAGACATCATTGCATTATGCATGTACCGACATGGATTTCTTACTTATCTTTTTTATATCAGTTTAAATGCGACTTAAAATCCCAAATATTTATCAAATGAGTAGGTAACTCGTAATTTTACCTTATCAAGCATTTTTTTTTTCAGTTTGACTATTTGTTTGAATTTTAAATAATCTTAACATTGTCGGCTATTAGAAATGACAGGAATACCACTGATGGCGGCATCATTTTTATCATCACCTAATTATTAGCAATAACAATCGCCTTCATATTTTGCTGTACGGACAAAAAATACAGCTACCCAGTCTTTATAATGTTCCATATTACGATAACACTTGAAACAGTGAGTAAAATGCCATCTACAGTGGCAAACGCACGAGCAACTGCACAATTTTAACCAAGACGATACCACAAAACGTTCCTCAAAGACAGTGACAGTGGGGGAATATATTTCACAGGTAGTTGAGTAATGTTTTCGCCCGTCCGATCCGCCTGTCCGGTCAACTTGTCCTTTGTGTCAAACTGGACAAAAAGCTAACGATGTGGTGTCCCAACTTCCACTTGCACGCATCACTGTTATTGTTTTAATGGTTACATTCAATAATAATAAAGATGATTTTGTTTCTTTCAAACGGCACTCGTGTGTGAAGGCTTTCCAAGTTTGCCAGCACAGATTTGCACAACTACGATATTTCTTTTTTTTATATAAAGATCGATAATATCGATGGAACAGAAGGCAAAAGACCCAGAGCTAGTAACCCAAAAGGGGGACAACACGGTGTCGGAGCAACTTTAGGTGCGATGAACGTGAGACTCCATCAAACCACAGATCGTAGCAAATCAAGATCTACTAGGAGCCACAACTTTTTTGTAATAATCAACATGTGAGGATCCGATTTAGGAGGATTTACACTTAAATGGAAAAAGATAATGTAGGAAATATTTTTTCGACTTAAGTGTAAATCCTCCTAAATCGGATAGAGCACTTTTTAAAACTTGTGTTAACAGTTTCGTAAAAGTTACCAACGGAATAGATTACAACAGTCACCTTTGCTATCGCAGGCAAGAAGCTAGTCTTCTCTTTTGACGAGTCATGATGTACAAAATTATCGTATATTAATACGATAATTTTGTTCATCATGACTTTATTTATACGTTGTGTTAGATAACAATAATCATTATCCAAGTAATGCTCTAATGAGCATTAATTGGATAATGATTATTGTTATCGAACATAGCGTATAAATAGATTATATAAAGTATCATAAAATATATAGGCACACGTAGTAGAATATACACATCGTGGCAAGATAAGCACAATATGGGACACAAAGCGGTATTTCAACGAATAAAACAGTTCATCTTTTAGGGCAACAACGAAATAACTATTGAATTTTTTAAATCTAACGGAGTGTTGTTCCTATATTAACCAGCAAAACATTTTATTTTTAAATTTTTTGTTAATAATAAAAGAAAAAATATTTACACCTTGCTAAAGAACAGAGGCATTATGGGCATAAAGCTAGCTATGTATATGAATATTCACCAATAAAGCAAATACACTCTCTCTATTTACCGGACTATAGGTAATCATAATCATACAACTGAAATATTTATACACAGCTAAAGCATAACCTTTTGCTACGTCAAAACATAAAATTATTTCGACATTCTCTGTTAACACTACCATGACTGTGGCCACCGCTTGGCGTTTGATTCACAATTTTACCAATTCCGATCACAATACAAAACTGACTCTATTGCTATGGATACAAGGTTGAGTTTAATACAGGCAGTAGAACGTGTATGAACATTCGATTACACACGCCAGTGGTCAAGTATTTATCAATTAAAAGCAAATTTAGTTGAGCAGGCATCCCTGTCGTCGTGTTAAGGGCACATTCCAGGCTAATAAGTCACATGTACGGCTGTGCTGATATTAAATGCCTACGATTCCATCCTGTGGAGACCGGCTTAATTGAAGGCTGTGCAGTTACTCCAGTTTTAATGAAGATAACGTGTAAGGGAAGATATTTAGGTTAATTGTTTCAGCTACAAACAAAGGAGGGTCTTGATTCAGGGAAATGGGTTTGTAATTGGCTACAGCAGACTCAGAGCTATTTTTTTAAACAGTTACCTAATTAAGGCAATGTGTTCGTCCCCTATTACACGGGGACTTAAACATAACTAGCGAAAAGTAGGTGTAATATGAGGCAGGACTCCACCTAAGCCTTGGGAAAAGAGGCGTGATGATATATTATGTTAGTTACATACCACATTAATTAAATCTCTATTCTTCTTTCCAGATATAGAGGTAGGTGAAAGTAAGAACAATACGAACCCGTTTGGATTGAGGAGGAGAACAGTAGAACTCGTGTGTAATAAAAAACATGAAGGAATTGAAAAATATGCATGTTTTAAATATATTTACTACGACTCGCGAAGATCTATTGTGACCTCTGTTTCCAGCTATCTATCAATTGTAATTTATATGTAAGTAATATAATATGCGGACGTTGCAATGTGGTTTGTCACGTTGACTATTAATTTTCGCGGATATCCTTTATAATAAACAATTTGTACTAATGAAACTAATTTTGTCAGTCTATTACTGAATATGTGCCCCTCCCAAGTTACTCTACAACGCCCGGTCTTTCTTCTTCTGCATCCCAGTCTATCCCAGTTGCCTTTTTTATTTCTTCGATCTATCTAGTTGGAGGCGTTCACTTTTCACTTGAAACTCGAACTCTTTACCCAAGGATCAGTCTGGTGCAAACAGGCATTGCTCCTTCGACAGACATGGCCGGTCCACTACCACTTCAGTTTGCTAACTCTACACTACAATATGTCAATAATTTATTTCCGGAAAATGTCATCCCGGATCTTTATAAAAAAAACTCCGTGCATAGGTCGCGCCTTAACAATGAACCACCAGTCAACCACCCAAGACAGTGTTCCATTGTCTTGGGTGGTTCCTCGTTGGCTTAAAAGGCAACCAATAGATTTCGTTGATTATAAGTAGATAACATTATACGATCGTCAGGCAGCTGACCCATTGTCAGTGGTTGCTGTTTATGGATCGATATAATGGTTTGAAACTGTGATGAGATAGGCAAGTACCTATTAATGCATAATTACTCATAGGTCATTATGAGGCTTGTATGTATGAAATATCTATGTTGTAAGTCCAGAAACACATAAAGTGCGTATAAAAAACTTCATAAAAATCAGAAAAGTGAAGATAGGTACCTACAGTTTCCTTCGACTAATCTTGGTAAGTATATGTATATTGTTTAACAATAGGTACACTAGCACAACACAAAATCATCATAACGGTTATGACTTTATGTCTAGGTATATTTAGGAATTTTCTGTTGTGTTGTGTGTTGTAGTGCATATGAAGAAAAATATGATGATATTAATACTTTCATTTAAATTAAAGCAAGTGAAAACCTTTAATACAATGAAAATTGTTGACTTTCAGACTTTTTCAGATCTACAAAGATTGAAAAGAGATTCTTCGATTTTACTCCGATTTAAAATAGGTAGGTATCCACGTCGTCGCTACAATCTTCTCTGTTTGCACTTTCTCAACGTTGATAAATTTTATTATAATACTATTCTGACTGAATTCAATACGTACCTATTTCAGGGGGCCTGATACAACTTAATTTAAAATTGTGGGTCTTCAACCCTACATAACCAAACACTCTTATATGTATCAATTAAGTAATCATACATGTGGTATGTTAAAAAGAGTTGATTTACTCTGTTTAACATTGCATGGTTAAGCTAAATTTACATTTAGAATAAGATTATCACCATAATAACACAGAAATATTCCACGTTGCCATACAAATTGATATGAAAAATATTATTATTGACGTTAGGATTGAACGCAGCGCCTGGGCGTGATTCGGGCGACCCTCTAAGTTCGTCTGGCTAATCTAGCGGAGGGTCCGAACATAGTATGTGCCATATAAACAGATCAAATACTGCATGGATTTATTTGCATCCGTTATTATTGATACAATGATGGAAATATTCGTCGTAATATTTAAAGTATTGTCGTAATAGTTACTTATATTTACTGCGTTGTTTCCATATTTTTGTAGATAAACATACATACATAAAGTTCACGCCTTCTTCCTCTGGAGGTAAGCAGAAACTTCTAATATTTTATAGATTCTGACTTTTTGACCATAATGTAGCGATGTCCGTGATTGTTCCACTGTAGGGAAAACACCATTCTCTTATCACAGAGAAATACATCACAGTCTCACAAATTCATTCCTAGAATATGAAATAATGGTGACCACATTGAACACAATACACAATAATTTAATACCTGTTTTAAATAAGAATGATTTAAGTACCTATTGTCTAAATATGTACATGTTTACATAAACAAAGAGTGATCATTATCTACCGAGTCTTTTCCCAACTATGTTGGGGTCGGCTTCCAGTCTAACCGGAAGCAACTGAATACCAGTATTTATATGGACCGACTGCCTTTATCAACCCAGTAACTGGGTAATACGTTTCCCCTTGATAAGACTGGTTGTCAGATTTTCGGGCTTCTGAATACCCGTAACGACAGTACAAACTACATAAACAAAGAGTAATGTGACTAAATGTCTCTGAATATCCATGTGGTTTTCAAGCACATACACACATAACAAGGACAATCGTTTACCTAATAAGTTTAAAGGAAAGGTAAAAATATATCTCGGGAAAATACAAAATAAAATTTCGGTTCTAGTATTTTTGCAGATACTGGAGTAGAAAGTTCCACTCAAATTCTTTTTCATGGTCAATTTAAAATATAATACGGTTTTCGGCATCGAATAGGCCCTTGCAAATCTAATTTGCGTCTCTTTGGGTCCGTGTTAGAGGGCAGGCACTACATTACACTACTTATGAGATTTAACTTTTTTAGAGTTGGATTTTGACCTCTAGGGATGGTCTATAAATTGACTTATTAACATAACGATATAAAAATGTTCTGATCCTAACGATCCTAATCCTATTAATTGTAACTGGGAGTCGCTCTACTCACGATGGTTTCGACTCTACGACTTTTATTCTAAATGTTAACAAGAATGCTTTGTTAGTCATGTGATAAGTTTAACAGAAATAGTTTTTATTACAAGTGTGTTAGGTTTAGACTATCACTCGGTCAACAAAGGGAAATGCAGGAGTCTGACCTCACAGGTCAGAGATTAGAAGATGACTTGTCTTCATTAATAATTTGGCGAGAAGTCTAAGACTGAATTATTGAATAATGTTGAATCTTTTGGGTTTTCCTGTATACAAGAATAAATATTACGAGTGACTAAACTTAAAACTGCAACAATATAAACTAAACAGTTGTAGGTATTAAAGTAATCACGTGTGCGTAAGTGCTACTGCGGGTAATTGTGTAACACACTATCAGTAGCAATGGGTTTAATTTAATTTTGACAGTTCAATAACATTCGTTGCGTTATTTACGTTGTTGAGCATACACATATTTCGAACATTATGAAGCAACTAGCAGCGCCCCGCGGTTTCACCCGCAAAGTGTCGATCTCGTGGGAATATCGGGATAAAAAGTATCACTATGTTTTAACCCAGGGTGTCAGCTACCTCCATACCAAATTTTATCCAAATTGGTCCAGCCGTTTGTGCGTGAAGAAGTAACATACATACAAACACACTCACAAAGTTTCGCCTTTATAATATTAGTGTGATGGATTAGCAATATCGTTCGAAATTATTCAGATTGAGATTGATAGTGTGTTACGAAATTGGGGTGCAGGGTTCACGTCATAAGATTTTTAAGTGTATAGTATCTGTAAGTTATGGAATTCAATAATGTGAATACAAGTTATATTGTTTTAAGTACTTTTATCAGTACTTCTTTATCATCGGATTTCGCATGTAATTGGAAATTCATTTTTGATAAAATACGGGTTTTCAGCAGTGACATTTTGGTGTTTTTATGAGACAACTTTTGGCCGGCATTTTCTTTTGCACTGCAGTGAAAAAATAAAGGTTTAAATCTACAATACAATAATTAAGTATAGTCTTCGTCTTCGTGTCGCTCGCACGACTTTTCTCGGATCTCGTTAGCCCAAACTTTGCCAGTTCCACGGCGTCGAATTATAGTAAAATTGTCGCACAAACACATCCTTCATCAGAGAAATACACTTTCTATAGCAGCAATCTTTAAACGCATTTTTAGTTATTTCAACTTTTTCCTTGCTATTTGAGGCATGGTAGAAGGTAAATGAGATACTCAGTAATTTTTTGCGTAGGTTTAGGCAAATACAAATAAGTAATTTATGTATTTTCGTTGGAATAATGACGTTCGGGATTCCCTATGATGTGACTTTTACTTTCCAGCAAACCTACTGTTCGAGCGCTCGTACTCTCTGATATACAGGATGCTGTTCAAACTTTTGTTACTTATTTAGGATCTTTATGTGCCTACACCAGACAAAGTGCACTTCTTGTTCCTTAAAGAAATCCTAATGTCAATCACTTGAACTTTGGCATTTTTATTAGGTGTTATTTTATACAAAAACTTCACCTGTATCGATCGCTGTTTGTTTAAACTAAGCACAAATCGTGGACTGTCTCTAAAAATTATAACTGTAGTGTCTGTAGCCATAATACCTTTAAATAAGTAGTTATTATTATAATCGCGTCGCAACTTTGACGCCAGACCAGATTAATAAATATTAAAAAAAAACAACATAACGAATACCTGTATATCACCAATGACCAACATAACAAATCACTTGTATTATTTAACTCTAAAAAAATAACTCATCCACATCTGGGGTTAACGTTAATTGCAACAATTAATTAACTATTGAGTATTACAATCAAGCTATAGATAAAATTATTGGTTCAAACACGCATGTTTGTCCTCATCAAGTATTATATAATAAGGTTAATGTCGGTAAACGATACGCATTGAACTTGTCGTGTACGTCCGCCAGTATTAATATAATTAGCGCTGGACGCTACACTATTGTATTCCAATAAAATAAAATAAAATAGAAATGGTTCGGAAATACTGTTTAATTTTTGTTGTGCTGTTACAAATATGTTTAAGTTACAGTGCTTATGTGAAGGTGGGTACAGATTTTTGGTATTTAATGTATACTATTATGGTTTTAGCATTATTAGTGTTTTGCTCAAAATATGGATGAATGTGATTGATATCGAATTTGAGTAGGTGATGGCAATAGCATGTGGGATTTAATACTCCATAATTATTCATTCGTATTACCTACGTTATGTTTCACGATGGTCAAGATTCTTGTTTATTTTTTTATTAAATTAAATCTAGTTTAAAATATGATTCCCATACCTGTTTATTTATATATTTTTTATTTAAGTATTTATTTTATATCAGGTTTTAATGTCTGGAGGTCAGATGGACTATGTACTTAAATAATACTTAATATTTAGCCGCCACTATTATTAAATGTTTGCATGCCAGATTGTAAATTAAGCTCTACTATTATTATTAATTAAGATCTATTTCGAGTTTATTTTTTTTTTTAATCAGAAAGTTAAATTGAAGGGATTTTCTTTTTCAAATATGGTTGGCTGGGTAAAGTGTTTTCGGTGTTTTCGGGTAGCAATATGTACCTATCTATTCAAACATTCCTCGCGGAATCCTCTCGATAAGCAATTATCGTAGATAGTGTCAAAATAAGTAGCGTGGCGTTTGTGCCGTTTGGTAATCAGTGAGATAGCCGCCGTAGACTCGTGTCGCCGCCGCAGAACACACTCATGTCAATTGTTTTGATAAAAACGCGCGTGACTGTGCTGTTTATTTCGTAGGTACTTATCGAAAAAATAAGATAAATGTAAATAAAATGACAAATTAACATAAACAGTGCGACAGTGTTCACTGGTCTGCCAATTTTTGAGATAAACATGGTAAGTTCATAAAGTTTTTGAGTTTTATTGTTAGAAACGTGGTAGTTAGCAATTTGTTTATGAATGTATTGCATAACAAAGGACTTTTCACGTTTTTGTGTAAACTGTTTTTACTGGAATGTTCTAATAATATAGTAGGTATTTTAGTGCCTAATAAATTTAGAAACAAGAAAAAACAACCCAGCAACGGGTGACACTAAGGTGTTCGTTTACGAAGTGTGATAATATTATAATGTCTAGATTTAAATGTGAAGTGTTAGATATATCTTAGAAGCATTGTGTATTCAAAGTAATGAAACGATAAACAATCAAGAATTATCTATTAACTAGTAAAAATCGCACTGGCAGTATGCCCAGTGTCCTTTATAATAATTATTCAATAAAATAGTATGTTGATACGGAGATAATTTTCTCCAGTTAGTGATATTTAACCTAATTGAACATTAAGTCGTTAGGCCAATTAAAGTTGAAACAAGTCAGTGGTAGCCAAAATCGCGATTTCTTCCTATTTTGTGACATTAGTACCATCACAAGCCATGTATTAAATTAGGTACATTATTTTCCATTATTGTTTTAGACAAAACGCGTTTGCGTGATTGGTGCCGGGATAGCAGGCCTAACTTCGGCTAGATACTTAAAAGAAGAAGGGATTAACTTCACAGTTTTGGAAGCTACGCAATATGTCGGGGGCACCTGGAGGTACGACCCTCGAATCGGTACAGACGAGAATGGTCTACCTCTACATACTAGTATGTACAAACATTTGAGGTACGTATATGTGTATTTTAATCATCAAGTCGTTTTTGTATGAATTTTAGAGAACGTGAAATATTTCTTCTGGTGCATTTACGAAGAATGTCATAGATAAAATAATTGCAATACATTAATTTATTTAACAGTCTACTTGAACCAGATATTCATTACAAATATTGGCGATGACTTCATAGTGTTTATACTTTAATTAAATATTACCTACTTGTAGGCAATTGTCGTGCATTGTTTACTTACTTCTCAACTAAACAAACAGATGGCGCGTTATCAAGTTATTTATTATTACACCTGCTTCTAGAAAGCGGCATATTTCAAACAACACGATGATATTATCTACTATAAAAATAAAACTTGCTAACTGTGACGTGGGTATATAGTGAATACTTTTAAGTTATTGGGAATTCATTAGTGCTACAGACCCCATTGTATTTAGACCACTAAACACTATTTTTTTTCTAACATCCTGTATTCTTTGTTTTAGAACAAATCTACCGAAACCTACAATGGAACTCAGAGGGTTCCCCTTGCCAGAATACCTACCTTCGTTCCCAAGTTGGCGTGATTTCTACCGCTATCTACAAGCTTATGCGAAACACTTCGATGTACTGAAATATATTAAGGTAACAGACTTTTTAATAATAATAATTTATTTCAGATTCATCCTACGATTACATCCATATTTGTTAGTACAATTGCGAGCTTAAAAACTAGTGTTAGTAATAATATAATTGATTTGATTGATTGACATAGATTAATAATTTAATCTTTATGCTGAATGGATAGTTCTAATATTGGTTTCTGATGGTTTCTGGTTATTCAAATGATTTTTAAATTGATAAAGCGCGCTACGCTTAAACATTAAATTAGGCCGTTTCAAAAAGAGTTATTAAATCTGATGGTGACCACAGGAGAGATTTTAAGAAAAAGGCTCCTGAACGTTCCCCTTTTTTTTAAGTAAATCTTAATAAATTCCTCTCCACAGTTTTTACACAACGTAGTCCAAGTGAGAAGGGTAGGCGACGTGTGGAGGGTCAAACATGAGTACGTGTTAACGAACGAGACGTTTGAAGAGGACTATGATTACATTATCGTTGGGAACGGACACTTCAGTAAACCTAACATGCCTAGTTTTCCTGGTGAAGATCTTTTTAAAGGTAATCTTAAATTATAATTTATATGGGTGTGAAAAGACACTTAACGAAACCGAGAGTCACTTGTACTCCCAGCCATAGTATTGTTTTTTTTTTAACTGGACCACACCAGAAGGCCAATTCTCGTAATTTAAAACGTTCAAAATCTAGTCGGAGTCTCATCTCGGCGACAAACAAATGTGAAAATGTAGGGAATTTTGAGTTATTTTTTACAGATTGAGGCTGAGATCAGACTGTGAACGTTCTTAAAATTACGAGAATTGCCCCTCTGTGTACATTCTGGTTACGGAGATATTTATTGAAAGTCAAAATTACATATTTTACTGCCGTTTTTTTACGAAAACAAGTTTTTAATGTTATAACACAACTTTAAATATCACGACCCCGAACCGTTGCATGCACCCATAAGCACAATGTTTTGCATGTGTTACAATGCGCACTACCGCAAACAGCAAATAAATCACACCCAAAATAAGTCGTGTCCCAGCCCTTATTTTTGTGCAATTTTACTTAGTTTAATGTACGGAATGCGTAATTGACGGCTATGTGATGGGTGGGGATGCAGTTACTGTGACCAGTCTATCAAAAAGTACTCTGTGACTGTGACTCTTAAAACTAAACGATAATTACGATGACGTTGATAATGTAAAGTGAATGAATTTAAATTGTCTGTTTGTTGTTTACGGTGAAAGTAAAACACCAACACACGGCCAGAACCAAAAAGGCATTTCTTTTAAAAACAATTACCTCTTCATAATTTGTGATTGCCTCGTTTCTCCAGATTTGCTATTCAATTGCCACTAATATGTCATCATGAGGAATCATATTCAATTACTTAATTAATTTAATTTTATATTATTATAATTTCACTGCACAACATTATTTTCACTTTCCAGGCACAATAATCCATAGTCACGACTACAGAGAGCCGGAACCCTTCAGAAACCGTCGAGTCCTGGTCGTGGGAGCCGGTCCCTCCGGGATGGACATCGGACTGGACGTGGCTGACGTGGCCAGTCGCCTCATCCACAGCCACCACTCCAGGATCAACTTCACCACGCCCTTCCCCCCGCAATACCACAGGAAATATGATATCCAGGAGTTCAATGAGACTGGAGTCATTTTCAAGGATGGCTCCTTTGAAGAGATTGATGATGTTATTTATTGCACAGGTTGGTTAACTGATGCCTACTTATTTCACAAAGATTTTAACACAGAACTCCTAAATGAAGAACAGCTGGCGACCACCGTACCGTTTGGCAAACGATAGTTTGGTATTTTCGTGGAAATGTTTCCTCGGAATCTGAACGATTTACAAGCGAAAGTGAAGATTACGTCGAAAAATATTAAAAGGAAACAAAGCTTCAGTAAATTTTGGATGTGTTCTCAGTGGCTTACGCTGAGTGAATAGATAATAGGTTTACTAAAATTTGGGAAGAAGGCGTGATTATATGTATAAAGGTTGGTGGTTTGCATAAAGGTTGACTGCCCAGTCTTAGAAATCTACAAAGCCAAGTGGAAGTGTTGGCAAAAAAGCAGCTTGAATAATAAAACATAGCCAAATAATAAACGTATATATCTCTTCCGTAGGTTTCTTGTACGACTATCCATTCCTGGACGAGTCGAGCGGCTTGACCGTGCACCCCAAGAGCGTGGTGCCTCTGTACCGATACATGGTGAACATCAACCAGCCCACCATGATTGTTATGGGGCTTGTCGTCAGGGCGTGTTTGGTGGTCGCTTTGGATGCTCAGGTAAGCATCGATGTTGTTCTCCTTTCCTGAAGAAGCTTGTTTTCGTGCAACGTTTTCTTTCTTTTACTGCTTTAACACCCGGGTGTTCCTTAGCTTATCTTTAAGAGTGAACCCAGAAACTATTGCGGAAGTTGGCTTATCAACAGCAAACAGTCGCCATGTTTACTATTAAAACGAAACTCTTCCGAAATCTGCCCTTAGTGAAATTTCGCAAACGCGTCAGATGATCACAAATATTACAAGTTTAAGGCCCTGAATTCCTCTTACACTGACGTCGTTCGCATACCGTCGGTCACGCGTACCAAGACGCTGACGATAAATGGACGAGTATAATGTAGCACCAACGGTCAGCGAGCGCGAGTCCATATAAATCGGTACGCGACCGACGTCGGCGTAACAGTATTTCCAGCCTAAAACGGGCTGTTTAAAAATATATAATTTTGATTTTCAGGCACGATACGCCACGGCCCTCATCACAGGTAACTTCACCCTGCCGCCTCACGACGAGATGATGCAGGAGTGGCAGAAGAGAGTCGACACCATCCGCTCTAAAGGACTGCCGATGTCCTTTATCCATATACTTGCTGAAAAGGAGGTGGGTACCTGTTATTTTTTATACACTTGAATCTTAACGGAAACGGAACATATCAGACGATAGAAGACGAGGAAGGTAAAAAACGTAAAGAATGAAAAATAGGTACCCGATTGGTGTTGGAGTACATTTTTTAGCCCTTGGAAAAAGTTTAAATGATTTTGGCTGGACAGCGACATTAAGGCAACATTTTTGATGTAGTTTAAATCATGATAGCTTAGTAATTTAACTAAATGAAATAACGGAGTTTAATACTGTTCAAATCATAAATACCCTCAACGAGTAATAAAATTGTAATCTCCAAATCTCAATACCTACTAAACAAAAATGTTATAATTTCAGGACCAATACTACGCCGAGCTCTCGGAAGAGTCAGGCATCGAACGAGTCCCTCCCGTCATGTTCAAGATCCGTGCCCTGGACACAGAGGCCAAGCTCGATAACTTGTACACCTACAGGGACTACGAGTACACCGTCATCGACGACCAGACCTTCACCAGGAAACTGGAGGACCCTGCTGTTAGGAGAGGCTTGCATCTATAATAAGAGGCGATTTAGAGGCTATTACATACATGATCAGTTCTACGATCCGTCTGACCTCATCTAAATCGTACCGTTTGTAGTTATTACGGTCTCAAGGTACCACGACTGAAACGACCACTCTCTGATGCAAATCGTTTAAACTGATGCGATTGTTTCATGTAGTTGATCACATAATTGCTTAACCACCTTAAGGTTGGATGTTACATTAACTGGGAACTGTTGTCAAAGTAGTAAAGCAAGTGATGAAGCAATTACAAGGTCGACTATACATAAGTATCTATGTGCACACATCGGCACCCTATTGCGTAACACACTTTCAATAACAATCCGAGAGTTTTGAAGGATATTGTAAATCCATTGTTTCATAGGTTTGAAAAATTCGTCTACTCGACAATGTAAATAACGCAATGGACGTGGCTGAACTGTCAAAATGAAACCCATTGCGGTCAATTGTCATTTTATGTGTGTTAAGATTACCTGGCCGGTCCGCCGCCGGTCAGACAGAACTGGCGTAGGCTCGTCTGTTCAAATGTTGATCTATCCATATTCCATGTAGGATGATGGTGGAAGCCATAACGGAATTAGTCTAAAATCTTTAAGCGACTATGGGGTTTATTTATAAACGATGATTAAAGTTAAGCGACGTTCATACGTCAAAAATGTATGGTTAAACAGTCGCTAATCACTACTTAACTTTAAGCAACGTTTATTAATAACGGGGTATACAATTAGTAAGATCATCCTGAAATGTGAGTTTCGTACAAATGAATACATGTTTTGCGAATTTGATCTTTATTAGCTACTAGATATGTCGCTCTGACAGGTGTTAGGAACGCATTCTCTCGACGACGGCCGGACTGTAATTACAGGTACGTGATATGTCATTATAGATTTTAGTTATTAACTACACATGTTAACAATCAATGTTATTTATTTTTAACAAATCATACAATTTTACTAGTACAAGTGCCATAAGAATATAAGAAAATGTACAAAACCGGTCGTTAAGGTACAGTCAACAAAAGAGATAAGTATGCAGGATCGTCGGATATAGTTGAAGTTTAGTAAGAAACCGATGGATGTTCTTGAATAAAATTTGATTTTATTAATAGAAAACAATCAGCTCATTTATAAAGTTAAATTTCAGTCGATAACATCCATCGGTTTCTTATTAAACTACACTATATCTGACGATCCTGCATACTTATCTCTTTTGTTGACTGTACGTAGACCTTTAAAAATATACTATCAAAGTCGAACTTTTAACTGGATGAGCCATATTTAACGGCCGCGTATATATCATTAGATATTATTTTGATATTTTTAGGGGAAGAATTTAAATATAAGTGGCATTTCCAACAGTTTATTGTTTTAAAATAATAACATCAAAATGTACCTTATAGTTGTTAAGGAAATTTTCACTAAACATAATTTAATATTATTAAATTTAATAATTATTAGTAAAATGCACTTCATTTACAAACAAAAAATGGACAAAAACCAACAAAACTCGTCTCGAAACTATCAAGTTCCGAATCAGTAGTTTATTTGTACTTATTAATTAATAATAATTCTTACCTAATTGTTATTATTGGTAACAGTCAAGTTAACGAATATAAACAAAAATATTACATTAATAACTCGTTTTATTTAAATTAAATTCCTACCTAATATCAATACAGGCAAGATCAATTTTTATTCGTCAACAAAATTCACTCCCATCGTTCCTCTCATTGATATACGAATTTACGTTTTAATAATCTCAGTATGATCTTTTAATAAGATCGATAATTCCTTACTCTTCCTCGGAAGGCTTCAAGTTCCACTACTCGCTAATTTTATCCAAATATGAATATTAATGTAGGTTAAAGGCAAGCGCATATTAACACCACATCGGGTCGCAGCACATCGCATTCCAATACAAAAAGCCCGATGCACCCTGCCTGGAGTGTGTGATGGTTCATACAAAATGTTCGAAAATGATGGGAGTATTTTTTTACATTGCGGTGCGGCTGCCCAAATGTGCGTCAGCCTTAACACATTCTTCCAAAATGTTCACTCCATTTATATTTCAATAGGACAAGGCAGTTCTTTCCTAGGAGTATACTTTCTCTCGTAGTTCTGTGCGTCAATGATTTTGTAGTCATAATCACGGTAGTTCACCAAGTCTTCTAGACGGTTCCTTCCATTGAAACGAGCTATTTTGGTCAAAACTGGCGGCGATGGTATGACATCAGCTTCGGCAGTCAGGTTACCAAAATACTCATCCTGAAAAAACATAAATGTTAGAAATTTGCGTCTTTTTTTTTTTTAAACGCGTGGACCTTATGGAGCGTATATTATGCATTGGCCGGGAACTTCACTTTAAAGTACAGTGAAAACGGATTTTTTACAGTAATATGCTCCGATATTTAAGAGCCCACTGTCTCTGCAACACGGTATAGGTTAGGTAGGTATATAATATCCTCTATAATATCCTCCACTAGGAGCAAACACTATCTACTTAAATGCCCACCGTTAAACATAGCCCTCAAAAAACCGCCTCAAGCTACTCATCCTCTTAGCTAAATTCCTGTCTGCAGCTTTTGAATATACTTCGCCTAAACATAGAATCTCTGTTACTAGAGCTAGAATCGGTGTAACTAATTACCATATCGCTAATAACATTGACGTCCACAATCCTCATGCCCTGGTTCTGCTGCGCGTACACGTGTTCCAGCCAAACCCTCAGCATGTCTTCCTTGGACGGTAGCTCGAACTTCCCTGATGCTAGAGCTGCAGCATACTGGCCCTGTTCGATAAACATATTTAAAATATTTGGCTCACAAAGCACGAAAACGGTGGAAACTATAAATGGTTGCAGGTTGTGGGATTTTTCTGCTATATATAGAATTTCTGATAAAACTTTGCCATTGTGCAATCTAGATTCTAACAATCTGGAGAACAAAAACTCCAGCTTTAAAAGGCAGCTGATTTTAAAACAAAATAATACACCTAAGCTATCGAAAGATAGAAAATAATTATTCTTATTTATTCGGACTGACGTCGAAAATTATTTTGTATCTTTCGATAGCTTAGGTGTGTTTACCACTCCACTTTACCACCACTCGCGTAACCCCTTGTTTAAGATCAGTCAATATTCAAGTTCAAGCTGAAAATGTAATATTTCTGGACCAAAACTCGCTCTGTTGATGGTCGTAAGGAGAAAAAACGCCAAATAAACTGACCTGAGCATCCATAACCCTGTTGATAACTTTCTTGGAGACTCCCACAAACAACATGCTGGGATGTTTGATATTCACTGTCTGCTGGTACAGGGGCAATACGAACTTCTGTGATGCTGTCACTCCTGAACTGCTGTCTAAGAATGGATGAGCGTAGTTGTAACCTGGAATTGAGATAATGTATGTAAAATATAGATTTCAATTGATAAAGTGTGAAGACACTTCACACGACTTTGGCGCTCTGCTAGGGGCCCAGGGCCCAATTTCGACGACACATTGTATAGTGCACACAACTTCTTTGGATAGTGCAATATAAATCTAGGCAGCAATCGTCATTAGTTCTAAGACCTCATTCACTTGCAATCAGATGACGCCAGAATAATTGTTAAAATTTTTCTACGTATCTAATGATTAAGTTTAAGAATTACCTGTACAAAATATAACGTCATCAAACTCTTCAGAGGATCCATCCACAAAGTAAGCGCCAGTCGGAGTAAAGGAGTCGATGTCAGGTTTCTTCAAATAGTTCTTGGAGAACTCTGGCTGGTTATAGTTCAGATGATGACTGTGGAAGAGCTTTGCAGTAACGTTGGACAGCTGCAAGGCGAGGTCCAGGCCGGATGCGCCTGCGCCGACTAGAAGGACTCGCCGATCCCGGAAAGCTTCTGCATCTTTGTAGTCATGGCTGTGGATGACTTTTCCTGAAATACAAATTAATCAGCTTTGTTATTAGTATTCTCGTGTTCATTGAATAATTTCCATTGATGATTAATGCAATTGAAGCCAACAGTCGACAGATTGTCAGATTTTGACAAAAGAATCTGACAATAAATTGAGGTCTAACATTTTGAGACGTGGGCATTTCATTATGTCGTAACTCCAAAGTTATGGGACTTTAACTTAAAATAATAAGGTAACAATGAAAGATCCTTGAAGTTGACGCCACAAAACGTGACTGACAACAAAACAAGCTTGCAAAGTGCAGGAAAATAATACACGAACACAAAAGAGACTACAATTATTTTAGTATCCAAAGTATTAGTTTGTAGGTTGTTATTATGTTCAGCCATACAAAAAACAAAATAATGGGGACCCAGTCGGTTCATTGAAGGAGGAAGTTCTATATTACGAACTAACTTGATCGCGATCCAGTAAATTAAGGAAAAGTTTGAAAGAGGTAGAGAATTCTTCCTCAATATCAACACGTAATTTTCATAGTTTAGCGGACCCTTTTACAATTTGAAAGGATTTTAATAACAAGAAAATCGCCTTCATTCCATTCAAAAAAAGCGATTGGTTTTTAGTTGGTACTTACCACCTAGTTAAGCAAAACAATAGGTTTTCTATTTTGTTTAGTCTAGGTTCCCACTGTCTAAAAGGGTTTTCCTAAAACTTCTCTCTCTCTCTCTGCCTCAAATAAGAGGTTTAACCAATAATTTACATTTTATCACGTTTATTTAACCTGAAGCTGCACACATTGTCACAAAATATAAGCTAAGAGTTCCAACATTCTTATTTACTTTTTTACGTATATTACCATCTTGTCACGGTCAATAAGATGCTAATACCTGTTTAATGCAGTATAAACTTATTGCTAGATATAGCGGAACAACCAAAGCCATATTTGAAGTACGGATGCATGGAATCCTGCCAATCCCGTAAGGCGAAAGAATGCGATGACACACAGGTTGTATTACCTATCTAGGACCGATATTTATCCATGTAAGAACGGAGAGAAACCTTACGATAAACCAACCCAGATTGTAGGATAATGAATGTAGGTAAAACGTTACTGGTATACCTACTTAAGTTTGTGTGCGAAAGCAAAATATCGGAATGAAGGACCTAAACGCAAAAACGCAAGTTTTATAATGCCTAAAAGTATATGATCGACTACAGTAAACAAAATCAGAAATATATATAATATTCTTCAGGATATTTGGTAGTTATATAGTGTGTTGAAAACATAATACAACTAATTTGATATGATACAAAAAAATCATGAAGATATCTCTAAAAACTGTCTTTACTCAATAAAAACCATACTAATATACATACAATCATTCTGATTTTTTGTCAGATTATTCTACAAGCAACTTACTAAAGCACTATAGTGTTTTAATTTTTTAGTCCAAACAATAGATTTTTGTAAATGGATAATTGCTTCATATTTTGATTATTTGATTTTGATTAATTTATATAATAAATTACCAGCGTTGTGTCATCGCGCTTCTCTTTCTTTTCTATGCAGCCTAACAGTGACCGCGCTTTAGGCCATGTACCTTAAGTGCTCATACACACGAGCGACACGCGTCAACGGCAGAGGCAACTGCAGCGATACCCGTCGACGTCTGTCGTCTGCTGTTGACGCGTGTCGTGCTACTCGTATTGCTCATATACACGAGCGACACGCGTCAACGGTAGAGGCAACTGCAGCCGTCGACAACATGCCGCTCGTGTATTTGAGCACCGTCCTCAGTATGCACACAGTGCATTATTTGTAAGAAAGGCTCCGTAAAAACTATATCTACAAGGATAAAGCGAAAAAAATTGCAGTTGTCTTGAGACTCAGAGCTTTTAGATAGAGCACACAAACTATTTTATATTCTTAATAATTTAATTCTATACACCCATCCAGTCTTCACATTAGGAAATTGTTAGGAACCATATTGTGTTACCTTTGAATGTGTTCAGCTGTTCGATGTCAGGTATAACAGGGCTGCTAAACTCCCCACTGGCAATGACCATGAAGTCACACACCTCTGTCACTTTCTCCTTGGTGTTAGTCTTCGTGTAAGTCAGCTCCCAGTGGTTGTTTGACCATCTGACTAGCGTCACAAAACTTTGTAACTGAAATTGAAGAGAACTAAGAATAAGAAAAATAATAGACTTGGGCGCATTTCACCAAACTTTTATACCAAGAATAAGTCTTATACCGAGAATAAATTTTGAATTTTTGTCAGTTTTTCCATACTAGAACTGTGAACGTCAATTTTATTTCACGGCTAAAAGATATCTGAATTTGGTATTTTTTTTTTTAAGTGACGGTGAAAATAAGCAAATAGTGATGACTTTCTGTTTTCTGCTACAGTTGTAATAAATTGAAATAGATATTGGATTTATAATAGGCAGAGATTTTTACCTCTACCAATTTGATAAAGTGTCGAATTGAATTAAGCATTTGACTCACTTGGGGTTGGATGGTCTAAAAGATAGAGCACCTCTATCCCAGCGCATATCGGTATGAAATATGATTAGAGAAACCCCGGTGCTTTTAAAAATACTTATTATTAAATCTGAACAAATAACAAATCAGACGATACGTGATGTCTTTCATCTGTAAGACAATAGAATGTAACGACACTTGTCTCACGGGGTACCTATTCCACGTTCCCTTAGTATTCATCCTGGCATGTCCTACCATATCTATGAAAATCAATGAATTATTCATGAAACCACGGTGTGAACGATAAACAACAAATAAAACATCATGTATACAGGTTTCTCGTCACGTCGCTCAGCTGGCAATTGGCAATGAACAAATTGTTAACAACCGTACATCCTGATTTTATTCCGCGATTATTTATGGACAGGCGATTATTTAAGGGCATGTGATTGGTTGTTTATCTTCCTCGTTTTTTCAATATCACATAATTTGTTATGATTACACTCATTCAGAAGCAAATGATGACTTGTGATAATCATCGCCAGTTACAATGCACTGTTTGCAAATCAGGTTCAATTAACGTTCTTAATAACGCTGTATCAACTAAGTACAGACGCCAGCACATCAAGCTACTACAATCTGTCAAAATTCTATAAAAGATTTTCAACTTTATCGCTAAAGCATAAGGTTCAAAGTTGATTGGGAAAATTTGACAGTTTCGGGTAGCTTGATGTGCTGGCGTCGTCTGTACATTGTCCATCAGAAATAAAAATACGTATAACCTACACGACAACGTGTTTCATTTATTACGAAGTTTACACATCACATTTTAATTGGTTTTAAGTGTCCTACATAATGCTTCTGTCACCTAAGTTTAAGTAAGAGTAAGTACACAAGTAACAACTTCGGTTCCTTATGACCGCTGCACGCTGGTTTCATTCACACGATTGGAGTTATGCAAGGCTTTGACATTACTTTGACATTAGTTAGCCAACAAAAGATTTCTCTTGGCTTTAATCTCTCTCAGCGAGTGTCGTATTTTAAGATAACATCATCAACACTTTTGATCATAGGCTCTTGTTATTTAATATTTCCCATATCAATCTTCACGTATGAGCAGCGGTGGCCCAGAGGAACGGCCCGGATTTACGAGATGTAGGTCGTGGGTTCGAACCCAGGCAGGCGCTTCATACAAACATACATAATCAGCCTATAATGTTCCCTCTGCTGGGACACAGGCCTCCTCTCTGTGTGAGGGATTGGGCCGTAATCCACCACGCGGGCCCTGTGCGGGTTGGTATATGTCATATGTCTTCGAATTTTTGGTTCTAGGACATGCCGGTTACCTCACGATGTTTCCCTTCACCGTTTTGAGAGTAGTGGTGATGAAATAATTTACACAAAGTACCCCAAAGTAATTTACACAAAGTAAAACCTAGAGTTCTGTCATATATGTTCGAATCGTTTAATAAACGCCGATTTATAAAATACTAACAGGTGTAGTAAAGGTTGAATTTCATAAGAACGTCTCAGTATTATGTATGCGAAACCTGTCTCAAGTCCTGAGTGACCCTAATGCCAGCTGAATGGAAATTATTCCCAACATCAGACGTTACAACATTCTCTCACTAAAATTACACAATATTAACAAACACGAACTGAATTGATTATTAAATTGTCACGAGGTGCAAAGGTGGTTCAAATTTGACTTCTATTTGACTCCTAAACACTACAAGTTACTAGGTTATTTCATAAAAAATGTTAAGTAGTTACCTATCTCATTTATTACGGAAGTTTACTAAAAAAGATTCGTTTTGCTACCTATTAGCTACAATATTACATATCTTATTTCCTCTTTAGTGCCCTAATGTTCATGCATGCATGCTCGTATTTCTACATCATATCATGCCAAAACTGTTTCCTAAGTGAGGGCCATATTTTCAAGGAAAGATTGTGGCAGGTTCATTAGACACTATTATCAAATATTGTGACATTACTAGAATGTAATCGACTAGATTCTCGCCATACTACTTAATGGTCGAACGTTCAATCCTATAACATTTGGTTAGGTATTAAACGTTTTAAGACCACTCAATGCAGTAAACGATTTGCCTTGTAATTTTGATATTAACGTGCGAAAGGACCATTTCCCAACGAGTGCAGACAACTAGAAGTATACCTACAAGTCTAGGGGTTAACAAATTTTGTGTTAGAAAAGTAGGAAAAGACACACGGGTCTACATAGGGCCTATCTTTATTACTTCTTTTCATTCGCATTTGTTTCTTTTGGTATACATAGATTCAACTTTATATCCTTTATCATTTATAAAACATGGGTAGCAGCATTAAACTTTGAAAAAAAAAAAGATATGTCCACAGCCAAATCTCATCACGTTAAAATGTCCGTAAAGTCGGCTTCAGAGAAAGCTAACTTACTTGAATATTGTTCATCAATTCGAAATATTTGGCGAAGTACTGCAAGTACTTGTAGAAGCAGGGTCCCGTAGGATACGAGGGCGTGCTCTCGGGGAACGGGAATCCGGAGTACTCCATCGTCTGGCGTGGAGTGTTTGTTCTGAAACATATTGTTCACTTATACACACGTAAATAGTAGATATCGACTGTGGCTCAATGAGCTTTATAACATACTTAAAAGCTTTCGGATTTATGGATACCTAAACTGTTTCGAAGAATGCCTTTCAATTTGTATTGCAGCATTCTAGAATTTAGTTTTTATCTTAAATTACTTGGAACTTTTAGTGCTTTTTTACTTCTGGTTTGAATCAGTCATCTCCGACTGGTATTTTCGATCTAAAGTATGTGTAAAAAGATGATGAATTTTTTTTTTTAACCCAATTTTTTGTGTTCTTCTTGCGTGTAGGACCTAAGCGATGTTTCGCTCTTTGTTAAAGCCTTGAAAGTCCAGAGCCTGTCCCAATTGAAATCCCAAGAAAATTGTGTAGGTAAATCTTTCTTGGAGTATAGAAACCGAACAGAACCCATGATGTCTACTTACAAAAGAACTATTGTTATGCAGTTAACATTGCAGTCTAATTAAGAGGAACGTGCTATTTCATGTGTAATGTTACTTTGTTCATGTCCTTTACCTTCTAACTCAATGGGCTGAATGCTCGTTAATTTATTTTATCACTTTTTAGTTACTTTATAATATTCTCATTAAAATTAACACCTTGCATTTAGATACAAAAAGCGTCCTTAGTTTTAATTATCTATTAACAATAGTTTGTATCGTATTTAAATTACTAATTCTTATTCATTTTATTATTCTTTTAATAGGTATTTTCCTACAAAGTATGCTATTAAAGATTTCTATGACAATATGTTCCTGAATGAGTGGAATAAATTCAAGAAAGTCTTTGACTGACGTATAAAGATCAAAGGTAAAATTATGTCGTTATATCCACACGAAACTGGTCCTCATATTGGTTACAGCGATCTTATTTCATAATGAACCGGTTCTCTTAAAAAAGCCAATTATCTAATATCCGCGGTTTCTCTCGGCTTCGCAAACATTGCAATCATATATTGTTGTGTACTTAGCGCATTCGTTGCAAAACTTCGAGACCAGATTACGATTATTTATTTATTTAATACTTCAAGCACAAAAATGTACAGAGGATCGATTAGGTATGCAGCTTCTTGCACTAACGATCACGTTGTTCTGTGTGGGAACAGGGTAGGTAAATCTAATCAGATGCTAACTATCAACCATTGCATTACAATCACAACAACTGCAAGTTCCTTTTCGTAACCAAACATTGGAAAAGGCTAAGTAAATAAAAAAAGGATGACGCGAACTGAACACCTTAAATATTTGACTCATGCACCTATTTCAATATGTCATTGCTTAACCTCCACCTTTTTAAGGCCACACCTCATAAGGATACTTATCCGGACACATTTTCAAGAACACTGGCATTGACAGTCATTGCCAAAAAAGATTTACACCTTTGAGTATAATAATAATAATAATAAATTTATTTACTCAACAGACAGATTGTAGTAGGTATACAAAGTTACAGTAAAGATCTTATATGTTAGGTAGTCTACAATCAAGTGGGTGAAGCACTGTTCTCCTAGCTAGATTACAAAATAATCTGTGTTAAGGAGAAACAGTCTCGGTCCCCTATGTTTAGTGGTACAGTGATAATTTATACATAACATAATATAATAGTACTTGTACTGATGCTACAATTTGAACGGCATTACGTAATAATACCATGAGTAAATACTAGTTTTATATTTTAGAAAAATCTTATTCTACTTAATAATTGAATGTAGGTGTATCAATGAATGTGGGTATATGTGTGTATGAGGGTGTGTTAGGGAGTGTGTGAAGGTGTGCGCGTGGTGTGTGCGTGTGTGTGGTATGTGTGTGTATGTGGAATGGTACGTGATAGTGTGTGTACAGCGCAGAGTGCTCATCATGTTAAGTGAGTATTTTTTCGGTTGCATCATATGACAGATTTTGAAGGTATAACCGGATAGTTTTTTTACAATTAGCGTGTGATAAACCGTAAATCTGCACCTTCTTGCTTATCTTATTATAAAGATATGGACCTAAATAATAAAAGAATCTTTTTGCAAATGTGGAGTGCACTCGCGGCAGTATGCAAACACTGTCTTTTGTTCTGAGTCTCCTTAAACTTTGTGTAAAGGAGAAAAAAAATATGTGCTTACCTCAAGTTTTTATACATGCTAGTGAAGAGGGGCAGTCCATCCTCGTCAACGCCCACGTGAGGGTCGTACCTCCAGGTGCCTCCGATGAATCGTGAGGCCTCAAATACGGTGAAGTTAACGCCATACTCCTTCATGTACCGCGCGGTGCCCAGACCGGAGTAGCCAGCACCGATGATACAGACGCGGGGTGCTGGCAAAGACTGGAAATACAGTATTTTTAATTACAATTAAGGCACGTGTTAGGAAATATTTTAAATACACGAAAAAGGAAAGGCTTAGCAACCTGCTGAGGACCTGAGCATAATGCTGATGCTTACACCTTTTGCTTCCGGTATTGTAGTTTTGTTTGTGTATGTACCTACTTACTACTACTAGCTGTGATACTGGAGACAATAAAAGTTATTCTATTCTATGTAGATACACCATGTATAAATTACAGATATAGGAAATGTAGAATTTTTAAAAAGGGTGACACAATGGGCGGTCTTATCGTTAAAATCGATCTATTAAAGACCACTTTTGAATGGATTAAAGGGAGAAGAAGAGATAATACTGCAGGTAGTCTATGGCAGGAACACATACCTATAAAGGATTAGATGAGTGGACACGGAACGTAACGGTTATTTCTGGCAATGGATTCCCGTAAGCTGTTGTTATAATACTTTTGATACAAACTATTTGCGTTTAATGTTTCGATCGAAGCATAAAAACATAACAGATACATATGCATAACATACATGGCAAACATACATAATCAATTACCCTCATTACAATTGACACTAAATAGAAAACCATTACAGACAAAGCCGTGGCCCATATCGATATGATAAGGAAAATAAAATGCAAGTAACGACACACAGTATTACAGACTCTATCGTGAGAATCTATCGTTGGATCGTGATTATTTATTAAGAAAATTCATGCTATTTCAACCCAGTAATTACCTACTGCAAGCCTCATACCGGAATTATTATCCGTTATGATTCTATAACTGGATCCCTATGTCATACTTTTAATAACACCACTTATATGCTTAGTTAATTAAATAATCTATCCATCTACACTTATTAATAACTAGCTTTTGCCTGCGACTTCGTCCGCGTGGAATAATGACTTCCGGAAAAAAACAATTTATCCCCCTTTTCTCCCCGTTGGGAGGGAATTTCTAAAAATCCTCTCTTAGTGGTAGCCTAATCCTCCCAACAAACACACATGCCAAATTTCAGCTCTCTACTGCCAGTAGTTTCGGCTGTGCTTTGTCTGTCAGTCACTCAGTAACGGAAGAGTTTTATATATATAGATATAGATCAGTGGCGAAGGTACCATACAACTCGATTCCCGCCGGCTTCCCTTCGAAAATTCAGAACTCTATAGTCAATTCATCATTGTAATTTTCTTTTGGTATTTTTTTTTTGCTCCGGCCTTCCTCTGTCATAAATTCACCCTACGTCACTGATATAGATAGCTGTGCCCGCAACTCCGTCAGTGTGTAATTCCTTGTGTGTTATTAAGTTAATGTATTGGTAATATTGTTTAGATCACGTTCACATGAGGCTTAAGTACCTATACAACGAAATTACTACTTCACCTAAAAAGAAATAAAATGTAAACTATTAATAATTTGTAATTTGAACGAATATAATACACTACCAAAATAACTAATACCTATTTTATAAAATAACAACAAAAGAAAACTAAATAAACTAAATTAATTTAAAGACTAAAAGTCGCGCTGATAAACAATATTGTCTGTCAATAAGGTCGAATGCTCGGAACGTCTACTCGCATCAACAGCCAAATATTGTATGAAGTTCGCGTTTTTTTTTTTTGGGAATGGCATCTCGCAGTTCAACCTATGAGGTTGTCGTCTGCTTAACCGGGCTTGCCTGTGGATGCCTCAAAATTAAGGCCTCCAGCCAGGGCTTAAAAAAAACTTAAAAACTAAGCGACTACACGCTAAGGGCACCCCCTGTGGGGTACGGACCTCGGCTTAGGGCGTCGCTGGGGGGGGGGGGGGCAGCAAGGGACAGGCTGGATCGGAATTATTTAGGGGCGAATTTAATACTACAGGCTCAGCGGCGCGGGCTGGCTCGAGCAAGGGTCGGGGAGGGGAATTTACGGGGCGTCGCGACGGGCGTCCTCGACGGCGAGGACGGAAGGACGGTTGTCGGGTCGTGTTTGTGTGTCTCTTAATGGTGCTGGTGGCTTTCCTGCTCTCCTGTAAGAGGGTAGTGGCGTCGTCGGGGATGGTGAGGGTATGCCTTGGTCGGCGAATCCTACTTATGCGGGAGGGAGTATATTGGGAGGCCGCCGCAATCAGGGCAATTGGGGTGCTTTATAGCAGAGTCGAAGAAACGCTTGGCGAGGCGCTTCATGAACTGCTGGACGGTGTGAAGTTCGCGTTTGGATCCCCTGCCCTTTTATACCTCCCGCCGCGAGCCGCGTCGAGCGCGGCGACCGTTACACAAAAATAATCCTTATAGCATGATTCAGTATTCACGCGCGATGGCTTATTAGCGTATTTCATGTATAACTTTGGTGTTTCTGTACCGATTTCTATGATTATTTTTTTATTAAATAGGTAATAATGTTAAAAAAAAATAATTAGGGATGAGTGAGAGTGTTATAAACGTAAGAGTAGACAAATATAATCAGAAAGCTCCGAACTGCTAAGCTATCGGGAGTTACACGTACTATTGTGAGTCAACCATAAAAGATAGACATTTGCTGTAGTGGAATATTTTTTATATAATTTTAAGGAGAACATTTCCGTCATACATAATTTCTATGTAGCTTTAACCATTAAGGCTGCACACGCGACGGAAGCTTCAAAAATGGAGTAAGTTCTCCGGTTTTCCCAACATTTTCCTTCACTGCTCTGCTCCTATTGATCGTAGCGTGATGAAAATTATACTATAACCTGCCCAGGAGTATGAAGAACAATTGTACCAAGTTTCGTTGAAATCCGTCGAGTGGTTTTTGTTTCTATAAAGAACATACAGACAGACAGACAGACAAAAATTTTACTGATTGCATTTTTGGCGTCAGTATCGATCACTAATCACCCGCTGATAGTTATTTTGGAAATATATTTCATGTACAGAATTGACCTCTCTACAGATTTATTATAAGTATAGATAAAGATGAAGCGTTTGTTTGTTTGAACGCGCTAATCTCTGGAGCTACTCGTACCTACCAGTCGGATTAAAAAATATATGTTTGAATTTGATAGCCCAATTCTTAAGGAAAGCTATAGGACCCTTAGGAGCCGAGCAAAAACAAAAAGTCAAAAAGAACGCTAAGCAAAAACAAAAAAGGTAAAAGCGCGGACGATGCGATATGACGGAGTACCCACCCCGTCGCATCGCATCGCCTGCCCGCGCGGGGGAACAAGATATTGGACCGAAGTCACGAGCAGAAGCTAATTAAGCTAAAGCGTTTTGAACACGCTAATCTCTGGAACCACCGTCGAATTTGAAAACATCTTGCATTTCATAGCCCAAGTCATGAGTACGACCATACTATTATGGCTATTTAACACCAGGCTAGGATCCTTAGAAACCGAGCAAAAACAAAAAAAGTCAGAAAGAACGCTGAGCGAAAACGAAGTAGTAGCGTGGGCAGGCGATGCGATGCGACGGGGTGTGTCGGAGGACAAAATTTTACGCGTATGAGGTTGCGGTCAGAAGCTAGTTTCTTCTAAATATAGCCCTGACTATGATTAGCGGAAGCAATCATATATTAAAATATGCATCCTCTACCAGGAAGTTACGAGAGCCGAGTTAAAAATAAACCTTATTACAAGAATAGACAAAACGAAAGAGCGGAAATGATTCATGACTCATTAATAATTTCGCGGAAGATATAGCTATCAGCTAGTTCGTTCGAAAACCAGCCAAAAATTCAATTGGTGACGTTAATTACTATACTTATAATAACACAAACGTCGATTCATTTATGGAAAAATAGGTATTAACTTGATAATGTCTACGTCACGAGCATATCGAGTATTATTTTGTTCGCGGAAAGTGTTAATTAAAAAAATACAAATTGATGGCCGTCCCACATCCACGAACAGGTAAAAAATAGATGGAGATCAAAATATTTACAACACGAAAGAATAAGACGATACCTACTGGGTAACATGATCATGGCTTTTCGACTTTATTAGAAGAAAGATTATTGCTACTAACTAATACAGAAAAAGCTAAGTAGAGCAGATTGAACAAGTTTGCAATGAAGTATCTCTATCTACTCTAAACTTAGCAATTTTTAAACACTAAAATAAAAATAGTAAATTGAAAATCATAATGCCAGTTAAATCCCATTATCATCTGCCTAGCCTTTTCCTAACTATACCGGGGTTGGCTTCCAGTCTAACCGTTTTTAGGTTTCCGTACCTCAAAAGGAAAAACGTAAGCCTTATAGATCACTTCGTTGACCGTCCGTCTCACAGCACAAGTAAAGGAAAAAGTTCTAAAATCGTTCATTTGTAGTTTACTAGTTTTATCACATATAATTTTTCTTTTTTGCGATAACAAACTTACATTCGCAGTTGGAGAATTTACCGTGACGTATATCGATGTATGAGAGAACATGTTTTAACGCCAATAACGTAACGTAACGTTTTGTAACGACAATATTAAGTTTGTTTTTGGGATAAATTCATCCCTATTACGGAATCCTTCATTACACACTTGGCCGGGTTTTTTTTTTTTATATAGAGCGACTACCAGCTGAGGCCCATACATCCTAATTCCATACAGACAAAAAGACAGCCTAACCACACAAGTATTTGGAAAAGCTAGATATAGGTATGTGTAGGTATCACGTTAGTTAAAGTAAGTCAGTGCTTAACTGCTTACGTCATAAAAAACATAGTCGTCTTCCTCTTCCAGTTTTATCCACTTCACTATAAAAATTGCGATCATTGAAATACACACAAATATGCACACACGTTTATATTTGATTCGAATCATTTTTCACTTGGATGGCTTGCTGTCGGAGCAACCAAATCCTGGAGCACAGTCTGCAATAAAGGGTAGCATTGAACCTTCTGAGCTAGATGCACTGAAGGTCACCTGAACGTAGACTTGATTGCGGACAGCGGAATGCCAGTGACGTAACTATGAGCACCGTGAGAACACTTTAAATTTATTTATTAATTATTTCAATGATTTATACTTTATATACCTACAACGTATTTATTATCTATAACAAAAATTCACGTTTCCCAAAACCTTGACTTCTTAGTCTGACTTTGGCAGTTGAATGTTTGATTATACAGAATATACCGCAGAATATAAATTAAAATGCTAAATCATCGTTTCTCGTGGAAGGAAAAAGGTTGATTGTAATTTCGTTTCGTCTCGAATGTTTTTCAACCAATTTACAGAAACCCATTTAGCATATTCACAAAATACCATATACATAATTCTTATAACACGAAACCAATCAAACGCATGGCCGAAATGTGTGAGTAATGAATTGAATACTTAGGTACGACGTTTTTTAACAGGTTAATCGCGTTAAAGGTAGTATGCGACCTGTATTAGCTTTTATCTGATAACGGTGCCCGAAATCGTTGTCTGTTTCGCTGTGCGCAGAACAGTTTTCTATGTTCTCTTACGAGTAGGAGGTAGGTATCCCTTGATACCTAACTATATATATATTTTTGCCATAGTAATTTTAACTCTAACCAAATCCCAGAAAAAAGCAATACGGGAAGATTTAACCGCATCAAGATAATTTCGTTTCAATTCGATGCTATAGGTACGAGAAAAATATACCCCGTATGGATCACCCTGTACCGCACTGAGTTGTGTATGTGTACGTTTTATTTTTACCCGCAAAATAAAAAAAAAATACCTATGAGTAAGTAATCGAAAATGCCAAAGAAAAGATAAGATAATAGAAAAAGCTAAAGATACTTGTTATATTTTTGTTCTAGATATATTTTTCCTCCTCCAAGCACCGCAACTTCGACCGAATAAGAAATACAGTAAAGTTATAAATCAAACTACGATGAGATAAGATACTCAGGGTTCACCAACATTTAAAGTTAACTAAATATGTTCGCAATTAATATTGTTCCATCATTCCGTTACAAGTATCTGCCTAATCTCTTATTCACTAGCAGTGGCGTGCTGTGGCCGTTTAACTCGATTTGGTATTGCATAATACCGGCGCACGCGCAAATGTAGGTACTTAACCTGTCTATCAAATTAACGAAAAAAAATTCGAATCCTTCAACAACACAGACGTACCTACGTAAGTACATATACGTACGTAGGTAGGTAACTAGTTATTGTTTTGATGTATGAAAATATAAATAGCCGTCTTCGGAAAAACCGAAAGGAGTTGAGTGAGGAGATAATTATTTGTTTTTTTTTACGACTACTTAATTGTTGGGAATTCACTTGGGTCGCGCTCTACTATAAAAGGATTGGTTTTACTTCTTGATGAATCAATCAAAATAAAAAGGCTAAAAGAAAAATGCACTTTAGTTCTTACAGGTTTTTCCAAGAAAACTTCTTTTCCTTTTTTAACATAACCTACAGACCCTACCCTTCTGTACCTAATTCCTTTTCATTTAACTAATGAAGGTTTTCATGTGGTGATTCATAAATTAAGCATGCTTATTCTATTACTCCTCGTAAGTACTTAATAAGCTAATTTTAGTGCTATTAGTAAGATATAAATAGGTATGTTTAACCATTAACCACTTCACCTATACCTATAATATGTACGATCTGTAGGTATAAGCAGAAGTATTCATGAGACAGAACCTCAATAATCCCATTCGTTTATTACCTACATACGTAGTTCAATGAAGTACCTACTGTACCTATTAATAGCATAAAAGCCAAAATATTTGGAGTCTTATGTACAGTCAACAAAAGAGATAAGTATGCAAGATCGTCGGATATAATTGAAGTTTAGTAAGAAACCGATGGATGTTCTCAAATAAAATTTAATATTATTAATAGAAAACAAACAGCTCATTTATCAAATTAAATTTCAGTCGAAAACATCCATCGGTTTCTTACTAAACTTCAACTATATCCGAGACCCTGTATACTTATCTTTTTTGTTGACTGTACATGACTAATTAGCTACTAACTACCTCATCAAACTTACTACTGTAACAATTAACTACATATTTAAATTCAGATGCCTGATGGACGCAGGTAATTTGATACTTGGTATATGGAACTATGTATGCCTTAAATATCAGCAAACCCGCCATGATAACCTTGCTTAAAGTTTGTCACTGAGGCCGAAATTATTCACGACCACTACTAAGACATTAAAGTTCCAACACTGCTGTTTAAATTATCCAAAACTGATGTAGGGTTTCTATTAAGATGTTGCAGAAAATGCTACAAATGCGCATCAAGAGAGGATTTTTCGAAAATCAAACCCATAATGCAAACGTTTTTTTCCAAAATCGTATTCTTGTGCAACTGCAGCACCCTGTTTGAAGAAGTTTATCTATTACTTACTAGCTGACCCGACAGACGTTATCCTGACCAAATTTCAATAACTAATACAAAATAGAACGTTTATTGAATTATAAGATTTTCTTGGGGAATTTCCATAAAAACTCTTTCCGTACGAACTACATAATAATTTTAAAACGTCGATCCTTACCAACGAACAGCATTTCATTTTTATTAAGTACTTATATAAATAAATAAGAACGTCTGAGCCCTTATTACCCGACTACGGCGAAGCAAAAAGGAGGGTTATGCTTTTGATCGGTATGTATGTATGTTCATCTGTTCCCTCATAACTTCAAAAGTACTTATAATAATTTGACAAATAAGGTATCGTTAGAAGCGTCTTGACTGTCCGCTGATTATAGGCTATGTGACGTCACACTAAATTTAATGTGGCGCCCTCTAGAGGACATAAAGTAAAGAATTTAAAAAATAATATTTTGGTATGGTGCCTTGTAGGGTATCAAATGAAAGGGCTTAATTAGCACATTTCAAAAATATAAATATTACTGAAATAAGCCCCAAAATAATTCAATAAAAAAAGTTTAAAAACTAAAACCCGACTACTGAAAACCATATATCTATGACTGAAAAGGATGAAACAAGAAAGTACCTTCCCGTGGTCGCATGCCGCTGTACTAACATACATATAAGCTATGCTAGCATGCGACCAAGGGAAGGTACTTTCTTGTTTCATCATTTTCAGTAGTTGGGTTTTATTTTTAAACTTTTTTTTATTTTATTTATCATAAAGTCGCAAAGGCTACGGCACAGGAAAAAGCTCTACATAATAATATTTGTAACAAGTTTAGGATTGTTGACTAACATCGGAGAACGGATTAGCCTTGTACGTTGAAGTACCACGGTAACTTATTTGAATTGAAGGTAGTATACGAGCCGTCAAGGACAAACAGGTTTGATTATGTCCTGTATATTGTGCGTTGCGAACAACTCCATTGCATTTAAATTCATGTTTCTTAGAAATATTCGAGTCTAGTGAATGAGGTGTGCTGCATAATTAAAAGCTGTGATTTAGATTGCAATAAAAACAAATAGATACTCAGAAATATGGTCAGAAATAAGCAATGATCATCATTTCCTACCTGTCGTGTGAATGTGTTTCCTAAGCCAGTACGTACACGTACCTATTTTCTATTTTCTGGCTCCCTTAGACCAACTGATTTTTCTCTTTGATTAGTATCAAAGAACAAACATGTCAGTAAGTATATCTACACTATGCTTGAATTTGTGTTGTAGTTGCTAAAATATTGTCAAGAGCTGCTGATAGTGCCCCTAAGCGTATACTCCAAATCTAACAAATCCGCCCCTAAGACGACCTACTGGCCCAGCTGGCCTATTTCGTAATACAAAAAATAACCATCTCCATTAAACAAATAACGATTTATACTTATTTTTTGCATTTAATTACTTACTCATTTAGCAAAGCACTTAACATGTTGTAGATAAAAACAACAAATCACACAGATCACGGATTTATATCACAGTTGCAACCTGCATAAAATTAAAAATAATGCGTAGGCGCAAACTATCCGTCATTTATTAATCTGCTAATGATTTATCTCCAAGCATTCATCACACGAACTTAGAAAGCTTAATAGGTTTCGTAATTCAAATGGTTAATGGCAGATAGCGCAACCATGGTTAATTCACATTTAATGTTTGAGCCATTAACTATTAAGTGACAGCGGTTTGTGTCTACAGTTAATTATTTTATCAATAATGGCTATCATGATTGCTAATGATAAGTTTTATCGAAACAATTAGTGAGAGGAGAGAAATGTAGCGTAGCACCTTGATGATAATGGGACTTGATAGTTTAGGTAGGAGAAATATTTAAGTCATTAAGGCATAACATACCTTTCGGGGAAATGAGGGTGATGTCTTATTTCCTCGAAGGGTTGAGCAAAGGTGTTCTATAATGTACCCACATTGCGCCAGTTATGTTTAAGTCCTATGGAATAGGGAGCGAGCCTATTTTTAGGTTATTTAGGTAGGTCAGCATTTAGGTACGCCAGTACATCAAGCTACCCGAAACTGTCAAATTTTCCCAATCAATTTTAAACCTTATTCTTTAGCTATAAATTTGAAAATCTATTAAAGAAATTTGATAGATTGTAGTAGCTTGATGTGCTGGCGTCTGTACTTACCTATCTAATTTTGGTTATCAATTATTTCATACTTGATACAAACTTACTGGTATAACATGCTATCATATTTGAACATATCTACATTCATATTATTATAACAACACCATAACCGATACTCATTCACAAAAAGATTACAATTTAAGGCACACCAGGTACTCATCCAAAGATAAATATGCATTGGGAACTCAGTCAAGGAACACCGGTGTATTCATCATACCCGTATCAGCGGACATCTTCCATAAACACAATTTTGATTCACTGCTAGCCGTTACGAACGGCTATAATTATTTCTGCCCATGACACGACTGCCCACCGGAGCTTCAGAGACTCTCCATTGTTCGACGTCAACCATGCCTCTGCCATAAATTACCAACGATTATGTACTGGTTTCGAAAGTGGTGGAAACTTTAATATTGTTAACGGAAAACAAAAGTGGAACTATAAAAAATATTTGCTGTACAACTTTCGCGGAGCGAGTTGGGATCGCTCTCATTAATTTGCGCATAAGTATTTTGAGGACAAAACTTTAATGAGTTTGCAAAAAAAAAATGAGCGTTGTCAACTCAACAACGTATATATGTAGGTACCTAAGTAGATATTATTAACGTGATACTGAAACTGCTGAATACTTAAAAATCTTATCAAACACTAAATCAGCTTCAGCTCAATAGTTAACACAGACTCCTAGCATTCTAATTAATTTGAACCGTTAATAAATTAATGACTTCACGGTTAACTGTTCAATAGTTTGGCACATTTTATGGTATAAAATCAATTATTTTTACGCTCATACTTATATTTAAATACACACCCATCGAAAGGCAGCCTAAGAAAAATGCGGGATTACGTAAACCTATTGAAGTGATCATATTTATGAAGACGTGATGTCGTATTCTGTATCAGAAAGGGCACGCGCTCAGAAAACTAGTGCCTATAAACATGGAGAGACATTATGTAGCCCAGCCGGTTGCGAAATGCTTCCCGTTTCGCCTTCGACAACATTTTCCGCGCCGTTCTGCGCGCACGCACGAAATGTGTCGGCGAACCATCACCAGCTACAGATACAATCACGAAGCGTATAGTGAATGCGACGGAAATGTAGCTAGATAATTATAGGAAAATTTATAATGAGGTACTACAATTAATCAGATTTATTACATTGTTTAGGAAAACAAAGCAGATTGGTTGATTGGTATCTGGCTATTGTTAGGTAAACATTATGGACCTCCATAACTATAAAGGTAATGAGGTGGTAAGTGGTAGGTACACTTATACGAGATTAGTGATAACATTTAGATTTGTAACCATGTCATCGCTGACCTCCCAAACCTACAAAAACTTACGAAATCATTTTGTATTACTTATGTTAATACTTCAATAGGTACCTACCTAGAATTTGCAAAAGAATATAACCACCAAGTTTATCAGTGGTACTGAACTACTGACTTGATAAATAAAAGATATTTAATTTACTTCCGCCAAAACATAAAAATCTGAATTTGTCTTGAAGTCTGGTAAACTAATCAAAGTGCTTGTTGGTCTGTTGACAATCTTTAGTTCAATGAAGGTCTCAAACGTCTACGATAAATGTGTTTGAACAGAAGGCCAATTCTCGTACGAAAAAACGTTCCAATCACGGTTCAAATTCAAGTCACAATCTCATCTCAGCGACAAAAAATTTCAAAAACTTTTAAAAAATGTATGTAAATTAGAAGTTTTTTTTGACAAATTGTGACTGAGATTAGAATGCGAACCCCAGGTCGTCGAGCCATAAGGAACAGGTCATCACGCTTGATAGGCGATACGGTTATAGCAGTGACATAGCTATAGCAATATGTCACAGAACAATGCAAATTAATATAAAACAATTGGAAACAGACCTGCCTAAATTGGGCTTTTGCAAGCTGATACTTAAACTATGTGCACAATGCTATAGTGGATGGTAGATGTTGTGCTTATTGCAGATAAACCATTTAGATAAACCTTTAGCAGCCTAATGTCCGCATAAGAAATTGCAGCGCGTTTTCTTGAACCATACATAGGTAGAGGGTACGATATTTTCTTAGATTACGATTTAATTACAGTTTTTAGTGCAAAATACTATTAAAATCACACAATAGGCAATAACGCATAATATAATATATATTCTAACGCAGATGCATGCTCGCAATATTACGTCTGGTTTATATTGAGAGCTAATAAAAAATACTTAGACAAAACTCAAAAACATAGGAGATAACATACCTTTGTGATTTTTATAATAATTGGTTCCTGTTCACAGCAATTAAACATAATACGTTTTAAAAAATGTGTTTTTGCCGCACGGTTTGCTGAGACTGCAGAGATGCCAAGTGCGTCCGTTATTTTTAAAACCTTATCTTTTAGTTTAGCCATCGATGTATATCTTTGAGATTAGCATGCTTAGCAATTGAAAGACCTGTCCACCAACTTTTTGATAAACAAAAACGTAAAAAAAATAAACAAACCACTTACTAGAGTCAATACATCGGCCACTTCCAAGATCACATTTAACAAACATAATATTGTCACGCACGATCGATACGCCATTATTAGCAGCTTAACATTAATGGAACACAACAAAAAACTGCACGCGTATAGCTTGCAGATAAATAAAAAGTGTATTAGTTGCGCGAGCGCTGATCAGTGGCGTTCCGCGAAGAGACAACACTAGAGTGAGCTCAGGTTGTAGGTGGCTGTTGTAGGGGACCACTCGACGACCTTGACCGACGAGCCTCACTGACTCACATACATAGATCCTGTCTTATTTTGCTCGTGAATCGATCACAACAAAAACTTAATGATAATTATGCCGGTGTGAAGTCACTTAATGATGTTCCAATGATACAGCGATTGCGCCCTGCTGCGCTCCGCAAGACGCGAAGCGATTCATTATTTTATTTGCGCAGTCTCTTAGCATTCTTTGAGTTATTTAAGACTCAGGTAAAAAAGATAATGTTTTTCAACCACGCATAAGTCCTAACATACATGAAGACTGGACTAAACGACTGGACAGACTGGACTAAACGTGAATTTGACTAAACTAGAGTACTTACCGACAGACTGACTATTGCGGCTGCTTTGCTCTTCGAAACATTGAATAGGTACCTACAGACAAAAGGCAAAGATGAAGAAAACCGTTTTAGGTACTCGCCAAAAAGCAGCAGTTTGCCCTAGGAGTGTCTTTATAGATGTTAATGTATACCTACTTACTGCCTTTTCAAAACTTGACTCTACATTTATTTATTTTCAGAATTAAAATTGATTAGGTAGGTACTAACTTGCTGTCAAATATAACAAACAGACAGACAAAACTATCGGCATTACTTTTGGACAATTTACCAGGTGGGTGCTCATTACTAACATTCATAGATAACACTATGGTTTGTTCTAATTTTTAACACATTAGGCCCAACGGGCCCAAAGGTTAATGGCTTGCCTATCAGTACCGCTTTTCTTATCAACTTACGGTTTCTAGATTCCATGTCATAGTTACGCCTACCTACTTATGATTTGGTACACCTATAAACCTCAAACTAAGTAGGTCTAGGTTCTCTTCTTCATCTTTTTGCATCTACTGGTTCTATAGTCATTGAGCACTAGCTGCTACTGGGTTTTCTACTGAATTATAGAAAAAAGAAAATACTTACGTTTATTTTCGGTAAACTTGACACAAAGAAAGAACACAATCACAAAAAAGAACATGTTGCGGAAATATGCGTCACATCCTCGCAAAACGGCCATCGCTCAGCATAATGCTACTTCCATGCGAGAAAAAGCCCAGCGCTGGATTTCAGCGACAGCCAGCGTCGACGGGATGACGTCAACCGGTGCATTATGACATTATCAAGCACTAGACATAAGTATTCTTCTACCGTAGTTGAAGTAAGTAGTTACCTACTTAACTTAACTTCATACATAATTCACCGGTTGCATGAACTATTGAGTTAAGACTTACACAAGAAAAGGCTTTCCCTTTCAATACTGGAAAAAGTCGGCAGCGAACATTAATTTCCTACCTATTAATAACTAGTAGGTATATATACCGAAGTTTTAATAAACTCGGCTTAAACCCTCGCTCGCTGACTGGACAAGAAAACGTATGTTGCTTCATGTACGAGTAAAGTATGCTCAGATTTTGGTCACGGCAGGCAATCCTACGCTGAGGAACTAATTTATAGAGCACAAGTGAGTGCACAAACTTAATTCCCTCATAGTCCGATGGGACAGCCATCCGACATGACTGGAGAGAGATCAGACTCAATACCTTTACCAGCACAGCTATTCACAACCACTCGATACGATTCCGTACCGTATCAAAAATCAATCAATGTTATCGTAGAGTACTCTAAACGCTGTTCACAAGTCCAAATATCAAAAATTTTGTGAGTTCAAATTAAATAGACCACCGTTATTTTTCCGACAGCTGTTTGCTGTCGGGGCAACGCAAATCAGGTTATCGAAATGTGTTATTTTCGATACCATAGCCTATAGGAGCGGATCTACTTAAGGGCTGCAGCCCAGGGCCCCGTGGATAGGTACAAAAGGCCCCCAGCATCCATGAAAAACAATAGACGATTTTTAAAGAAAAAAAAATAGGCAGTCATGGGGACTGCCAACAGAAGTGAAAACTTGAAACTCCAAAATAACAGTAGTTTCTTTCAATCAACAAACATAATTGTAGAATTAAAAATTAAAATTTCATAATTTGTCATTTAAAATTATTTTTATGTACGAGTATATCGGTATATGTTAGTGTTGTGTCCGTTCCGTTGAATCAAGTTGGCCTAGTGTCAAAATCGTGTTTACCGACTTCAAAAAAAGGAGGTTATCAATTCGACACGTATGTATGTATGTAATATTATTGGAACTGCATTATATTCACATATGACAATCTATTAGGGCTTCCAAACAAATATACAAAATTTTATAGATGTATGTATGTATGTATATGTTTGTCCATGCATTTCTCCGCAACTATTAATCAGATCGTGACCATTTTTTTTTTTATTGGCTTACATTTACTTCAACTTAGGGAACAGTGCAAGTTTCATCAAAATCGAATTAGTAAATTTTCAAGATATGAACTAATACGTGTAAGTGTGACGGCCTGGCTTATTGATACGAGCTACGGGTGCAGTGTCAAAAGGAAACATCTCAAAACCTTGGTCAAATCTTAGTGCAATATTTACAACAAAACTATTAAGTACCTACTTATTACAAACAAAAATTCCAGTATTTACTTAAAACTAAAAATTACGAAATAAACAAGTAATTTAAGAAAATGAAATCGTTTTCAAAAATAACTCCAAATTATTACATAAAAGTCGGTGGCAAAAAACTGAAATACAGATCCCAAGACACCGACTCCCGAAATTAAAGTTATTTCATAATTTTGAGTTATTTTTGAAGTCGATTTAATTTTTTTTAATTACTTTTTCGTTGACAAGATTTTCAGGGCGAAAGATATTCAGATTCAACTTTTCTTTGTTTTTTTGTTATAACAGCAAACCACGAACTGAATTGAATTGTTGTTCGAAAACTTTTGCATCATGGAACAACAACGTATCGAAGTTTGAAACATGATACGCATTCGTTTTTAAAAAAATTAACAAGGAATAAAATGAGGCCCGTCTGAATTCAAACAATTTTCGAGTTATATAATTTTTAATAGTAAAAATCGCCATGCTGTACCCTCTTTGGCTGTTATAGCCCATCATCATCATATACTTAATAAAAAGAAATCTGTATTCCATTTTTTCTTTTTGATTAAAAGCTACACCTTTATTTAATAAAAATAAAAATTTGCAACCTTTAAAAATTTCAATTTTATGAATAAAAAAAACCAATCGTAAAAAATGGGTTTTTCATACTCATTCAACCGAGAAATATTTTTTTTATTTTTCGATTAAACCTTATGTACCTACGACAAATGTAGGTCAAAGAAGTATTTGGAGTTTTTTTTTTTTAGTTAAACTTAAAGTTACCTACATAGGTTAAAGCATTTTCTTTTTTTTTTCTCTTAAGAAGATTAATCAGGTAAACGAATCTGATCACATATTTAATTAACGGTTCACTTCTCACTAATAAACTTAGATATTTATTCGTGCCGGCCGGGTTGCAAGATAAACTATAAAATTGTTTGTAACTTGTTTTACTTATATTGGATTTTATTGCAGTTTTACTTGAACCCAAAACGGTTGGTAGCCAATAAAGCTGAGAACCTAAAAATAAAATAGAATCAATTTTATAGGAATTAACTTATTGTGAGTTTCAGAAAAAAAGGTAGGTACTTATCATCATTTAAAAAAATGTGTTTTGAGGACGTAGTTTTTAAAACCAGACTCAGTAGGCATTATAATATTTTTTATCACAACTACCCCCCCTACCCTAGACCCTAGGGACTAAAAGTGATTTGAATTTGGAATGTGGATATTGTTAGTAAAAATTCCAATCACCAAAGAGATTAATCACGAACATTGTATGAACAAGTAACAGTCTGTATGATAAAGTAAAAGGCGCGCGAGTCAAATTTAATTAAAATGTTTGTGAAAAAATAAAAAACGCGCGAAAAGCATTCTGCCTTCGTTCGTAATAAAATTGTTTACTCAAAATTGTATGGTCAAAACGTACTGTTCTTATTCATTAGTTGCACTTACTTATTTTTCATAGAGGATGATAAAAAGTACTTAGTGTCCACCACGGGAGCAATACTATTTTAAGCTCGAGTGACTCTGCGTTCAGGAGGCCTACCACAAGCTCTTAACGCGATCCATTTTAGGACCTAAACTGAACTGTTCTTCTAATTCGTACCATGACGTCAGTTTAAAGATTCAGTTTAGGCCGTGCCATCTGCTGACAGCGATTGTCCCAAAACTGAGTCGCAAGTTTTTATTTCATTCATACTTGTTTGGTACCATGACGTCCATAGAGCAGCTCAAGCGATGCAGTTTAGGAACCTAAACTGAAATGTCTTGTTTTTGAATCGTTTTTAATTAGATCATGGTAGGCCTCAAATTCCAGAAGAACAAGCAGGCTTTGTTAAAGGCAAAGGCACGCGGGAACAAATACTTAACGTTCGCCAAATCATCGAAAAAAGCCGGGAATTTAACAGCCCTGTGTTGTTGTGTTTCATTGATTACACCAAAGCCTTTGATTGTGTGCAGTGGGATAAGCTGTGGGAGGTTTTAAAAGATATGGGTACGCCTCAACATCTTATAGATTTAGTCCGATGCCTCTACATCAACAACCGCTCTTTCGTCAAAATAGACACCGACTGTTCAAATGTGTTCTCCATCAAGAAAGGCGTTAGACAGGGATGCATCCTCTCACCTCTGCTCTTCAATGTGTATGGAGAGTATATCATTCGGAAAACTCTTGAGGGCTGGGAAAAGGGGTTTGCTGTTGGCGGAAAGCGCATCTCCAATCTGCGGTACGCTGACGACACCGTTCTCCTTGCAACAACATTTGACGACATGAAGGAAATACTGCACAGATTGGAGGTGGAAAGTGGCAAATTAGGGCTTGCTATAAATAGGCAGAAAACCAAGCTTATGGTGATAGATCGTGCGGGCAAGCTATCGGGCGCCTATAACATCCAAGGCATCGATACTGTGGACAGTTTCATTTATCTGGGCTCTAATATTAATAGTGAAGGCAGCTGCGTCCCAGAAATAAAAAGACGGATAGCCATGGCTAAAGATGTTATGACGCGCCTACAGAACATCTGGAAAAATCGTGCTATAAGTTATAAGACTAAAGCCCGTTTAGTCAGAGCATTGGTTTTTCCGATTTTCCTCTATGGAGTTGAGACGTGGACAATCCGAGCAAAAGAAAGACAGAGGATAGATGCATTCGAAATGTGGTGCTGGAGGCGGATGCTCCGAATACCATGGACAGCCAAGCGCACAAATGTGTCTATCCTTTCCCAACTCGACATCAAGACTCGATTGTCTACAATATGCCTACAGCGCGTTCTGACCTATTTCGGCCACATAATGCGAAGGGGAGATAGCAGCCTTGAAAAGCTGGTTATTGTTGGCAATACCGAAGGAAAGAGAGCACGAGGCCGGTCGCCAACACGATGGTCCGACCAAGTAAAAGAAGCTACGTCCTCAAGCAATTTTCAACAGGTGGTGATGGCAACTCTGGACCGGAGTAGGTGGAGGCAGATTGTCCGCTTAAAAGGATCCAGTGATCACGATCCTCAGTAATGAGGGACCGATTGAAGAAGAAGGCCACCAGGGTTCTACTTTAGAACAACTCACTACGCTCGGGATTCTACTCTAGAATCCTTCGCTCCGCTCTGGATTCAAAGAAACACTCTCGCCATCAAAATAGTTGTTTGCTCCCTTGGCAAACAAGCTACTATTTTCCCTATTTGAGTAAGTTAAAGTAGGTATGAGCACAACAAAACAATAAAAACAGAGAAACAAAAAAAAATTCATCATCAGCCTATCCACTGCAGGTCATAGCATAGGCCTGTCCAATTACATGCCAATCATGGCGTGCAATTGGACAGGCCACAAAATACCAAAAGCGGTTCTAAGGAAGTGACATGACATATGAAAACGAAGTACTTAAATCAATAAAAAATAATCCAATCATCGGTGCATTTCAATTTATTTTGCAATAATGTCGTACAGTTACTGTTTGGACAATATAATATTTTATTTATATAAATAAAATATTATATTGTCCAATTTTTTTCCTATGCCGTAGGTATACCTACCTACATCACTATAGATAACAGTTTTTTGACAAAATGACAATTAGGTGTGTAATTATTTATTTATCCATTTATTTCAGGCATCAAGGCACATATAAAACACATACCTACAATACAATATTAATATAACTTAAAAATACTATAAATACATACTAATAATTAGGTAATAATAATTAGGTAGGCCTCTAAGTATTATTAGCCCAGGGCCCCACAAATTCACGATCCGCCCTTGTCTATCGGATAGTTGTGAATAGCTATGCAGATCTTTGTCCAATTTCCTGACTGCGGCTGCTACTGAGAGATTTCAATGGCAAAAACCCAATTAGGTAGACTTTGTCCAACCTGGGAATCGAACCCCCCGTCATCCTGCGTCTTACACAAAAGCGATCTTTGTTCCAGTACGCGATTGGCGTAATTGTTTATATGAATTATGACGCACAAACGCGACTTGATTGAAAGTCATATTCATATTATAAAAGAGCGTGGCGGTCGAGTACACAGAGTACTTTTTGATAGACTGAAAGTCGAGTAGGTAGTCGCGCGACGACGGGGTTACGATTACGCTCAGCAGTCGCGCTTACGACATCTAAATCTCGGATGATACATTCAAAACAGAAGTAACTTGTTGAAGTCTAAGAACAACGGCAGGAAAATTATTATAAAGGTTGACTGTGTAGATCTTATACAATCGCATAGATGTCGCTACACGGTAGTACTGGTGGTCGCAATGATAATAATAGTACGGTACAAGTCAGATTTACATTTGGTTGAATACATACAGGAAGCATGATATTAGATCATAGGTAGATCTAGTAATAAAATATTACTATAAAAGAACGAAACATTTTCGTTAAAATGTACCAATTGAACGCGGATTCTACGGGGAAATATCTGACAATGACAGTTGAACTTGACAGTAAAATACGTTCTGAAACTTTTATACACACTGTTTTCAATTAATTATTTTAAAATTTGTACTGTTATCCTGTAATCTAAATTCTAACCTCAACTTTGAATAACACAATAACTTAATAATTAATCATCTTGAATTTTAATTAAATATTGATTCAAGAAAGTTTCCTTTTTGTCGGGGAATCACAGACTTGTTTACCTTTTGAAGCGGTTGAAGTGACACTTGACATTTTGCTGTCAATTCCATAATTTCATTGCGAATTCATCAAAATAATAATCGAAATAACCTCGCCTTCTAAGAATAAACGGCTTTTAAAAATTATATAAATGTCTATAGATACCGAAAATGATTTCTCTGACTTCAAGGTATGTGTAACTTGCCCGATGCTAAGGTATAAATGTAAAGTTGTTGTCATATATTTCGTGCAATATGTTTTAGTTACCACCGATCTTCGAAGATCTAAACGAAAGGGTAAAAGAATATCTTTTGAAGCCGGAAAGACTTTCAATACATCAATGGGAGCGGTCGCAGTCCCACTGGCATCGAGAATCGAACGTCGATTCCTTATTTATTCATGATGACGATGATTTCGGGCCGGACACCACACTTGAGGTAATTAATTGTATTATAGATAAATAAAAACAGCCGATTACATCTAAATATGATGTATTCACACTGCAACTCATTATGACTAATGTAATACTTTAGATACCCTGCTAGTATACATTTTAAAACAAAGCCATCATCCCATTTTATCTTTTATTCATTCTATTGGAGAAGTGATCAATCTTTCAACACAGTGAATTTGTTATTAATATTTCAAATTTTACATTTTTATTTCAAAAGTTAGGTTTGTCTGTACCTTAACTTATCTTTATGATATAAGGTAAGGTCTTAATCAAGGGAGACAAAACTATGACCATTTATATTTATTATTCAGGTGGTCAGAGACCCAATAACTGGTGAGATAACAGGTTTGGAAGAAGTTAGTATACCAGTAGAAGACGATGAGGACAGTCTCTCTATGTCGAGGGCTCCGTTGCCCCCAAGCCTCGCAACCAGGGGCACAACCACCCAAAGCCCATTCCTGCCAGCGGGTTTTGAAGAAGAACTGGAGAAAATGCTGGCTGACGCAGCAAATGGAGATGTCAACATTGACCTGGATAATGAAGAGTCTGGAAAGTTCTTGGGTGAAGGTAAGAATACAAAGAAAGAGCCTTCTTTTACATCCGATGGTATGCCATGTCACTACTTGATAATGAGGTTCTTTCTAGCTCTTCTATATTTTGGTAAGTTTTGTCTTCTATGTTTATTTATGGACCAGAAGAAGTACAAAAAAAGAATCAGATTTCATAGTTTGTTTATTATTTATTTTAAGACCTTAATCCAACCTACCTTCAAGTTCTCAACTTTGCCCTTTCATTATTTTAGTTATTTCTAGCTCTCCTTTGTTTTGGTAAGTTTTGTTGATGTTAATTTATTGAGAGCCTCGCAACAGAAGATGTACAACAAAAAGCATTTTTTTTATCACACTAATATTATAAAGCCGAAAGTTTATGGATGTGTGTGTTTATATGTTTGTTCACGCTAAAACAGCTGAACCAATTTTGATAAAATTTGTACAGAGGTAGCTGACACCCTTTATTAACATATAGGAGTACTTTTTATCCCGATGTTCCCACGCGATCGACATTTACGCGGGTGAAACCGCGGGGCGCAGTTAGTTTTAAACAAAAATATGGTTATTGTATCAATTTTGCCCTTTCGTTCTTGTACATTTGGGTGGGTCAATATTAAAGTGGATGCGCTGAGGTAGCCTCCAAAATTCATTATGATTCGCAACCATACCAAATATGGCTTTACAGAATTATAAATAATCATTAGAATCAGCAATACATACAACTCCTAGCCTCCTATGTCATGATTTCATGATATAGTCATTCAATAGGGTAACTTAGAGAGATGTATTGATGATTACTATGATTATAATTCTATAAATAAATATTTGTTACAGCCACATACTGACCTGCGAATTGCATAAAAAACATAAGATAATTTGAATTTCGCGAGCTAAACTGATGCTTTCGCCTTAATGCAATCTAGTATCTTTGCCTTCTAGTTATCAAGCCAGTAAGGTCTGCCTGTAAATAAAATCTAATTATTTAAAACACAACTCGATTTTCAGACATTCTGAACACAGCACCAGGATCTAAAGACACAGTACTGTTTGCTGATGATGGCTTCACGCTCCTTAATGCACCCAAGGAGTCTGATGAGGCAGCTGAGGACAAAGAAAATGTTGACATCCATGTGAAGATCAATTTAGAAGAAGTGGTGGATAATAATGCACATTTACTAGGCAAGTATTACTTGGAAACTTTACAAATACATAATTGTGTAGGTACTGTTCTACTCATTATTCTCAGAAATGTGACTAAGATATTCTTCAGTCTTACTGTCTCTAGAGAACATCTGAAAGTAGCAGACTACAATAGAAAGAAGAAGAAAGAAATTTCTTTTTTATTTCGGACACACACAGTATTTATAAAACTAACAAAGTTACATTAAAAACAACCAGAAAAAAAAATGAGACTTAAGGGCTGAATTTAGTACACGACCAACGGTCAGCGTGTACGGTACGCGCTGACCGTCGGTCGTGACCGAGCGTTTAGTGCTTAGCTGACGGCAAATTGAGTACTCACAAAAACGTCACACGACATATTGCGTACGCGCGTACGGTCGGTCGCTCGGTCAGCGTCGCACTAAATGCCCGCATATACCGACATAGCACGTCAGTCGACCGATGTCCGCCCGACCGACGAGCCCGAAGGACTTTTCGACGATTCATCACACAGGTGCACAGCATTCATAAGTTTTCATTGATATAGCTACGGTCAACCAATGTCGGCGCTGACCGTCTGTCGAGCACTAAATCCAGCCTAACAATGATTCAAAAGTATTGAAAAGAAGCATAATCAAATCCACAGATCTTTGGAAAGATGAAGAGGTCCCAGAAAAGAAACCGCAGAGACGCACCAAAAAAATTGAACTGGACAATGAAATGGATAATGACAACTTCCTGGAGGCCACCATCATCAGGCCTCCCATAGAACTGCCAGAGATACCCGTGTTGAACATCACAAGCTCAGCAGCAAAGCAAGGAGTTATGTCCACTGATTGGGCAGAGATGATAGATGTGTCACAGCCAGTACCAGAGTTCAGGGAAAAGATCAAAGATATGGCACAGACTTATCCATTTGAATTGGATAACTTCCAGAAACAAGTAAGCATTGCCTCAGACTAATAAAAAAAGTTACATCTTTACCTCATCTAGAATTGGTTTTTGTGATTGATTGATATTATGTTATTTCTGCTGGCACTGCAACCTGTGGGCTTTCTTCATTTAATCATTAATTTATACTGTTGTGCTCAACAAGTATTACAATAGAAAAGCCATCATTCAAGTGTCGAACATTTATACCCAAAATTTAAAGTTATTAAAGTAAGTATGATTTTTTGGAATTTTCAATGGGTTAATGGTAGACTTTCAAGAACACAGCAGTATTTTTTTTTCTGGCCGGCACTATACACAATTTTTTGGGTGCGAAATGAATAATGTGCTTTAAAAATCGACTTATTCTTAAAAAAAACACAATGGGCGGTCTTATTGCTATCTGCACTAACTAATCTTTTCCAAATTCTTTCAGGCTATCCTAAAACTGGAAGAGGGACACCACGTCTTCGTTGCGGCGCACACATCGGCTGGTAAAACTGTGGTTGCCGAATACGCCATTGCTATGTCCAGAAGAAATTGCACAAGGTATGTTTCATGTTATTTACATTTAGCAGTGGCATCTCGATCGAAATCTAAATAAATCTATTAGCAACCGCAAACAAAATACGTTTCACAGTTGCGGAAAATAACCTCCTACTACGCCAATGCCAATATCGGTGTCAAACCAAACCCTGCAAACCAAAAGACACCCTATTATTGGTTGTTTTTTTTACAGGGCAATCTACACATCGCCAATCAAAGCCCTATCCAACCAAAAGTACAATGACTTCAACAAGATGTTCGGCGAAGTGGGTCTTCTGACTGGCGACCTACAAATCAACGCCACAGCTTCCTGTCTCGTCATGACCACAGAGATCCTACGGTCTATGCTGTACTGTGGCTCTGACGTCACCAGAGATCTCGAGTTTGTCATATTTGATGAAGTTCACTACATTAATAATGCTGAGGTAATTTGCTTTACTAGCTAGGTACACACGAGGACACATCAAGCTAAAATTTCCAGTTTTAGCTGACCTCGCATTGTATAGGTTTTTCGTACAATCAGAAGTCAGCTTATACTGGTTATGTACAGCTTGATGTTTTGCTTATAACTTACTTCGGATCTAGGCCTGTCTATCGCCGATGCGTAGCTTATTGTGATGGATGAGGCACAGTATTGAATGCTAAAATTATCATGACTATCCTAAGTAATATATTGTAAATGCGAAAGTAAGTTTGTTTGTTACGCTTTCACGCTAAAACGACTGAACGGATTTGAATGAAATTTGGCTCACAGATAGACCATGACCTGGGTAAGGACATAGGCTACTTTTCATCCTGAGTCGTAGACGGCAACAGCTAGTAAATAATATTACTTAATGCATGTCTATCGCATAACTCTTGGGTGTTTCGTTCTTTCCGTTATGCAGGGTGCACTCCCTTATAGTCATATAGTTCAAATAACTCCTTACATCGTCGCAGACCTGGCAAAAACCAAATAAATGTAAACTTAGCCCTCATTTAATTAAAGTTGATAATCAAGTAGCTAGCGCAGGTATTTTAAAGTGGACAGAGGCATGCGCTGCAACATGCTACTTTGACATCTTATCTCACTATCTCTTTTTCGCTTTGTCTGTTAGTAGAAAATAGCAATACTCTTACATTAGTGCAGGAAAAACCTTTATTAATCATTGAAAACCTTCTCCTCAGCGCGGCTACGTATGGGAGGAAGTCCTAATTCTCCTGCCGGCTCACGTGAGTATAGTGATGCTGAGCGCGACAGTACCGAACACACTGCAGTTTGCGGACTGGGTGGGCCGCACTAAGAAGAGGAAGGTGTACGTCGTGTCCACGCCCAAGCGACCCGTGCCGCTTTGTCACTATCTTTATACAGGTAGGACATAAAACTCTTAAATGGGTAAATCCTAAAAAGGGGAGTGTATGATAACGTGACGCGAACATGAGAGGATGGAAAAGAAAAACATGTTGCGCCGTCACCAAGTAATATGGGACAAACAGAAAGATAGATATACACTTTCCAAATTGGTCTACGGAACGTCACTTAACTAACGCTGCTACCGATAACGACGATTCCCGGGTCGGGCAGATTGTTTATTGGGTTTTTACATTGGGAATTTCTTAGTAACAGCCTGGAGTTTGGAAGTTGGCGGTGTGACACCCCCGTGCCTCGGAAAGCACGTTAAGCTGTTGGCTGCGCCTGATCTTTCCGGTCGTATCGGATTACCGTCCTATCTGACAGTGAGAGTGAGGGAAGAGAGAGTGCACCTATCCTGCGCACACATTTGTGCACTATAATATCTCCCGCGCCGAAGGCTGGACTCTGCTGAGATTGGGCACCATGGCTGAAATTCGGGATGAAGGACTTTATAATAGGTATTTACACTAAATTGTAGTGGCCCTTTACTTACGTGTTGATAAATTTTAGGAACTGGTGGCAAATCTAAGAATGAGCGATTTTTGGTAGTGGATCAAGAAGGAAATTTCCAACTAAGAGGATACAATGAAGCAGTAGCCGCTAAGAAAACAAGAGAGAATGAGTACAAAAAGAACTTTGGACCGAAAGGTAATTATCCTACTGAGATGAGGATGGTAAGAAAAGTTGACATAATTATTAAGGTTTAAAAATACGTTCTATTTCCAGGTGGTAAAACGTATATGAATCCTAAGGCTGAGCAAACAATGTGGGTAGCGTTCATCGACCATTTGAAACAACAAGACAAACTACCTGTGGTCGCATTTACACTGTCACGTAACAGGTACTAAGGCAACATTTTATCGTTTTATTCAAACAATATCTATACTAATAATAAAGCTGAAGGGTTTGTTTGTCTGTTTGTTTGAACACGCTAATCTATGGAACTACCAGTCGGATTTAAAATATTTTTGTATTTGATTGCCCAATTCTTGAGGAAGGTTATAAGGTATACAAAATCACGCTACGACCCTTAGCCGAGTAAAAAAAAAAAAAACTGAAAGTACGCTAAGCGAAAACGAAACAATAGTGCGGGTGGGCGATGGGATGTGACGCGGTGAGTCGGGGGCCGAAATTACACGCGGATGAAGTCGCGGGCAGAAGCTAGAAGCTAGTATCTTATAAAATTATTGAAATCAGCTACGCTTTCTTAAATGGCTTAACAACGACTGGTTCTTCTGAGCGTCGCCATAACATACTGTTCTCGACTAAATGCTACTGAGCGAGGCAAACTCAAAACGTCTTATTACAAAACGAGTTCTAACATTATTTCAAGCCCAAACCGAGTTCTTTAAGCCAGGTATTCCATTTTGAACTTTATTTCTGCCACCGTCAAGTATAAAACTGGCAACTTAGACTCAATTCTAAAATTAGTTTTTGTATTAAAAACTTTACGTCTGTCGGAATAAAGTTAAAATACAAACAACAGCCAAATTGTTCTGTAAAGAGACAGAATGCTTTTAATATACAGTCAAATAAAGAAGTTATTTCTATAGAATTTGATTCCAGATGTGATCAGAATGCTGAAAGTTTAATGTCAGTAGACTTGACTACTGCCAAAGAAAAAGGTCACATCCGATCTTTCTTCCAAAAATGTCTCCAAAGACTAAAAGAACCCGACAGAAGATTACCTCAGGTAACCATTACTTTTTACTAACAATAAAAATGGCCATAACAGAAAATAATATTGATGAACAAAGAGTTTTATCATATTATTCTCATGTTGTCTTTGTTTATAGGTGATAAGGCTGCAAAGAGTCTTGGAGAATGGTATAGGAGTTCATCACAGTGGTATATTGCCACTTCTCAAGGAAATTGTTGAGATGTTGTTCCAGTCTGGTTTTGTAAGTATACAATTTCAGAAAAAAACATCATATGACGAACTTGAGACGCCAAAAGTGATGCAGTGAGTCAAAGCCTCGAGTTTTTAATACCTACCGTACTTTCGATTTTGGATCGATTTAAAAAAAGTACAAACAACAGCCATGCGCCCATGCCACACCGGTAGGATGTTCTTTCTGAAATCAAAAGTAAAAAAATCATAGTCAAAGTAACTCTGCATGTTTACCCCCTTACTAATAAACGTTGTATATCGTCTGTATAGTTACACAACGCTTCGACGTCTTCTTTCGAAAGTCAAATTACTAACGACTGAAAAAGAGAAATCGGTGTGTAACTATTCATCTGATATAATACGTTTATTAGTAAGGGTTTAGGTGTTTAGATTTTGACTGACGCGAATATGCTCTCAATCTCACTAAACTTACAGGTCAAAATCCTATTCGCTACTGAAACATTCGCGATGGGTGTAAACATGCCCGCGCGTACAGTAGTCTTCGATGAGACCACCAAGTATGACGGACTGCAGCGACGGACACTGGCACCCGCTGAGTACATACAGATGGCGGGTAGAGCTGGAAGACGAGGTATGTATTTTATAGTTGACGCGATAAAAGAGGTATGAGGAACAGGGTGTAACGTTCACTCAACCTCCATAGAAAAGGGAGGATCCTCCGACCAGACGGGTGCTGTGTCTGGTGGGCAACTACCTAACGATTGATGTCGGGACGTTGTATATATATGCTAGTTGCGCTTTAAACTCTGCTTGCGCGATGCAGGATTTTCCGTGACGTCATTATGATGCGTAGTTCGCATGTGGCGATGATGTATCTAAATGCCGCCACAATTTCCGATCCATTAGAACGGTTCTTGTAAAAATAATACTAAACACTTGAAGTCCGGTAACCCAGGAAGCAAAACAAATGAGGCCGTTTTACAAATTCAACACTATCGAGTCAACTACTGCAGAGCACAAGTCTGAGACCTTGCTCGTAGAGATGTGATTTTTTTTTTCTTGCTGCAATCCTAAAAACGTTGCAATTTTAGAATTGCCTGTACAGCTGTTGTATCCTTATCATTACAGGTCTGGACGATACAGGAACTGTGATAATACTCTGCAAGGAAACCGTACCTGACCTGGTTACACTGAAGGGCATGATGCTGGGCATACCACAGAAACTGTCCTCGCAGTTCAGACTGACTTACGCTATGATACTCAGCTTGTTACGGTAAGGTTTAACTTTTTTTTTCATTACAGCTACTTTACAAAGGCTGTGAAATAATGGTCTTCATCTGTTTTTTTTTTTTTAATAGCTTGTCTATTGATGACTTGATGTCTATCTTTGATTTCAAATAGTCACTAGTCATACTTTAACCCCTCTTTTCATCAGATTCATTTCCAAAGTAAGATTAATAGATTATACAGGGTCAAATTAAATTAGCTACCGAAACTTCGCAGACGTGATGAGTATTCGATATCTAAACATGATAAAACAGAAAAATAATTGACTTGATGATTTTATTTTGGGGTATAGTTACTTAAAATATCCGTTTTTTTTTAGTAAACTTCACAGACAGGGTTTTGATATCTTAATACGATAAAACAACATACTTCAAGTAACTAAACTAACAGCCGTCAACCCCCAAAAAAATCATCAAATTACATTTTTTGTTTGTTTTATTATGGTTAGATCTCAAAACCCATCACGTATGTCGATTTTCGCTAGTTAATTTAATTTAACCCTGTATATTTAAGAAAAGCTCTTTCAAAATTAAGTTATCAAACACCTACAATTTCAATATAGGGCAGCAACAGTATCAGTAGAAGGCATGATGCAGCGATCATTCCGAGAGTTCAACCAAATATGTCAAGCGGACAACTACAGAAAACAACTGCAACTCGCCGAAAAGGAATATTCAGAGAAGTGTAGTACACCGCTGGCTTCCCACCTGGCACCTTTAGCGTTGTTTTATGATACCGCAGCAGCCTACATCGATGTACTGAATGAAATCATGCCGATACTGCTTAATACGGCTAAAGTGGCGAAGGAAATGGTACCGGGGAAGATACTGGTGGTGTCTGCAGGGCCTTATATGAATCAGCTTGGTGTGCTGTTAAATAATAATGGTAAGTTACAAGTAAATAAAAACGTGCGGTCGGGGGACCCTTTCGTCAGGAACGAAGTTGCTTACGCGATACTCACACGTACGCACAGTCATATATAATAGAAAGAGACAGAGACATCTAGTGTAAGTCTCATAAAGTTATCGCCAGCTTAGTTTTTCATTTTGACCTCGCTGTTGGCTTCAGCACCCTCGAAAACCATGAAAACTGTCCCTCTGTCTCTATTATACATAATAGAAAAAGAAAGACAGAGAGAGAGAGAAAATGTCGCATGTAGGGGGCCTTTTCGTTACGTGACGATTTCTGCCAGTTTACTCCTACCGCAAGCCGCGTTAAAGAACTTCGTTCCAAAAAAACGCATGCCTTTTACAGACTACTTATTCCATTACTGACTTACTGTAATAATTTGACATTTTATTGTAATTTCCTTTAATTTGCTAAATAATTGTTTTTAGGCCCAAGACAAACCCCATACAAGGTCCTTGTATTGAACGCAAAAATTCAAGACAATGCTAAGTACAACTTCGAGGTGGATGAGAATTGGTACCGAATGCTTAGTTTCTCCGCTATGTATGATTCTATAGGTAAATATTACCCCATTAGCTGTTTACATTTTTTAGTTATACACCCTTTTAAAGAACTTCATGTTTTCACTATAGTGGTTTGTTGCATTACACAGACGTGCGTCAATTCTTAATTTTTTATTGTACAGACGCCAGCTTATCAAGTTACTACAATCTGTCAAATTTCTTTAATAGATTTTCAACTTTATTGCTAAAGCATAAGGTTCAAAGTTGATTGGGAAAATTTGTCAGTTTCGGGTAACTTGATGTGCTGGCATCTGTACACCAAACATAATACAGGGTAGCATCCACGTGCAACCTGTTACCATGGATTCTGTACACGATACTGCGTTAAAAAAAACAGGTGTTCCATACATTTTGACCACGTGGGTATTGCACTTTTCTATGAAATAGGACATTTTTTTTAAATAACGGACGTAAAATTTCTATGCTAGGGGGTCTAGAATCATGTGCTGAATTCATGGTTTCAGTTTGCGTGTCGATGTCCCTGCCACCTTGTATACTACACAGTGATGCATATAGTTCACGGGCACTAAAGTACAGACGCCAGCACATCAAGCTGCTACAATCTGTCAAATTTCTTTAATAGATTTTCAACTTTATCGCTAAACCTTATATTGATGATGATTATATTGATTGAGAAAATTTGACAGTTTCGGGTAGCTTGATGTGCTGGCGTCTGTGCATGTCTATTTTGAGTTTTCTCTCAGCAAATGTTTGAGTGATAGAGAGAGATCACAATGGAGAGTAGGATCCAGTGTCCAATTTTTTAATTACTTAACACAGTGCATGCATTTCTTGTATTGCAGGCACCGAAGAAAGTACATTAGACCACACGATATTATGCATTGCACCTAAAAACATAATAGCCGTCACAAAAATGACACTGAAAATTGACCATAAGATCATTATTGATGACTGGGAGAGAAGGCAAATGCCCAGGTAATTATCACACAAGCTACTACATTATGATTTAAAATTATGTGAACCATTTGCTATGTAAAGAACAGTATTGACTGAACTTTAGATATTTTAAGATCCGCATTTGGTAACCCTTTTTCATTTTTCGTAGCACTGAAGCCATGTTTTTTTTTATGATTCATCAATAATACTGTTTTTTTTTTATTTGGGATCTCTCTTCAATCCATTGTTTTGCAGGTTCAAAGACGGCCCAGTAGGGTCAAGCTGCTCAAGCGCAGTACAGGAACTCTCGCGCATCTCCCACGCAGTGTGCTCTGGCGCCACCTCGCTGGACCACGTCAGCCTCACACAATCGCTGTCCATCACAACCGGAGAAATACTCTCCTCCATCGACAAAATGAACAAATGCTTGGTAAGTATCAACTTTAACAGGAAAAGACTCTGCGAGTTTGTAAATATGATACTAATGCCGAAGCACCCGTAGATGCTTTAAAATCAGCCATCGATAAAATAGTGCTGTTCAGAGCCAGAGGTTTGTATAATAGCCGGTAAACATGCGCGAAACAACTTGAGCATGCGCATGCTCAAGTTGTTTCGCGCAGTAACGATATTACTGTGTTGTTTGAGGAACGTATGGAGTGCGGGGGCACTTTTCAGAGTATGCAGTATAGTTGGCTGCGCAGTGGCAGCAGAAATCAATCTGTATTTGAAATCACGTGCACCTAACAAAAAGAGAGACTATCAATTAAATTAAACAGACTGCTAGAATACCGGCTAATGATATAATATGGTATTGGAGCAAAACGAGTTTTTCATAATTATGTCATTTACAGTTACTAAAACACTCACACTACATACGTATGCTTTGGCCTTTTTATTCTATGCGAAATGCTAGCGTACTCTAATCGGTTGCCATTTACCACATATTTAGGGGAAAGTGTGTATGAAAGAGCCAGTTTTCAAATCTAGCCAAAACTGCATCCGGTTAGACTGGAAGCCGATCTAGGTCGGGAAGAGGCCAGGCAGATGATGATGACGGTATTAGTAAAATGCTTTAATAATAATCAATCTCAAATATTTAAAAAGTTACAATACTTCTTCATTCTCACCTCCTCCTCTTCATTGCACCACAAAAGTTAGATTTCTACATCGCCATTTTATTTCTTAAGGCGCCACTAGTCGATATTTTTTCCATACAAATTTCGGGAGAGTATTACTCCACAGTTTAACATTGTACATCCAAAGTTAAACATGGTATCGTTTTGTCTTATTATTGATTGTGTCTGTGCGGAAACAGAATCGTAAAATAAAAAGCCATTAAAAAGTTATGAGCCAACAAAGATTCGTTTTTCTTGCTAATTTTAACGTAACTTTGGGTGTAAATAAGTGATAAAAGAGGTCTAAAATCATCAAAACCAAGTCCGTACCGACAAAGCTCAGTTATCGAAGAGTTCAATAAACTTTATTTATAATTGATTTATGCAGTGGTTTTTTCCTAAAACTCGATTTTCCAAAGCACGTTTCGAATTTTTTTACGCGTCTATCAGTTCGGAACGGTGTTTCTGTGCGTGAGAACTAGACGTTGTGCGTGTAGACTAGTGTCTAACTGCTCATCACTGATACTAGCTCTATCAGAGACGAAGCCAGGTGAGACAGCGTGCTTTTTGCCCATGACCACCAGTGAGTTCGAGCTCGCGACTAGTTTACTCTTAAAACTATCGAATGTTTGTGGGTGACAGCTGTTCTAGGTTTCAGGGAAGAAGGTCGATCGGTTCTTTCAAAACCGGGCTCTTTCATACACCCTCTCTCGACTCATGTAATTATTCTAATGGATCAGTTAATCATTTTCATCTTCATGCATGCTCCCAAAATTCTAGCGATTAGACCAACGGCGAGGTAAAATCAGCTTGAGACAAAATCCAAACATGCTGGCAACTTAGTTAGGGTGTAATGGAATGTTTCTGAATACTACAGAATTTACATTACATTAGTCATACCAGGGCCTACTGCATTATGCCCGTGACCAAAACGCCAAAGTGAAGGTGATACTAGTTGTACTGAACAGCCTGCAGTGTCAGCCGCACTTCTGAATCCTCAGTTAAATATATTGTCAACTTTCTGACATGGACTTTATACAGAATAGTCTAGCCGACTTTGAGACCTTAGCGCGCGTTGGTCAGTGTGGTGACGATCAATATTTCGCTTTCAGTTATACGGGATACCTGTTATCATATCAAAATAACCACCCTATCTGGAGCAGTGGTGGCCCAGTAGAAAAACCTACGACCTACAACTCGTAAGTTGGGGCCGCGGCCCCAACTTACGAGTTGTAGGTCGTAGGTTCGAATCCAGTCAGGCGCTTTACTTTGTGTAAATTATTTCTTCACCACTGCTCTCAAAACGGTGAAGGAAAACATCGTGAGGAAACTGGCACGTCTTAGAACCAAAAATTCGAAGACATGTGATATCTACCAACCTGCGCTGGGCCCGTGTGGTGGATTACGGCCCACTTCCTCTCACAGAGAGGAGGCCTGTGTCCCAGCAGTATTGGCCGATTATGTAGAATTACCTACGAACAGTTGTAATAACAATTCATTTGCTTTAAGTTGCAGGAAAATAAAAAGCAAAGGTAATTTTAAATTTTTAAGATGATTAAGCTGTGCTGCTATTACATTACAGTTTCTATTTCGCTTCGCACTGCTCCTGCGATTGATCTAAGTGTTCAAACCCTGCGATTATGGAAATAGGAAAATCCTTCGGATGTTGTAGATAAATGGAGTACACTTGACTCTAGATACCTACATCAAAACCTTTCCTTCCTAATAATAAGTTGTGTAACAAACAAAAAGTTCTTTCATAATCTGCCGATTGTTTTTGCATGAGCCTCGAATAGGGCAGAGCTATCGGTGTACGCTTTGTAAACGAGGTTGAGTGAATCACTGTAGTAATTTGACTTTACTACCTAAAGAACCTACCGTCAGTTAGGACACGAAATCAGAAGACACTAAATCAAATCAATCCTTCGTCATCGTTCCAAATCATTCCTTCGTAGTTCCCAATCGTTCATTCCATTCTGTTTTGAATTGAGTAAATCCAGTCTTCGCATGTTTATTGTTTTATTTTCAAGCGTACGTAAAATAGGCATATTTATTATATTTCTGGCTTCTTGGTTGTAAGGATAAGTGTAAACTCTTATGTAGTAGTTGTTGTTTTCGTAATAGTACCTTAAATGATGTTTAGGGTATGAAGCCGAGCTGCTACAAACAGGGTTACAGCATGGTTTGAAAAGAGAATTGGGCCAAGTCTTCTTAAGTCAGAACAGGGCATGGCATGAGTATTCAATGTAGTTAGGACATGCAAAAACGATATTCAAAACAATAATTCGCAATTCCAAAGACATCGCATCGCAGCTTGTGATCCAAAAGACTAACCTGCATTTCTCCGGCGCCCATACCCTTCAACCCGAACCACAGCACCACTGCTTGGTGGCAGGAATAATTACAGCGGTATAGTACTTCCCCGGACAAGGTACTTCACGGAGAGGAAGAGCGCTACGACTCTTGCTGTTATATTAATTGGCAAAATGCGAGCTGTTTGCGCAAAAGCTCGCGAAAAAAATATAAACTAAGTATATAATTTCTATGAATACTAATAAAATTAAAATTTCAGAAAGAACTCAAGGAGCATAGGAAATGCACGGACATAGCGAATTTTAAAACGGAGTTCGCAATAGTTTACGAGCGAAAGCTAACGGAACGCAAACGTGACAAGTACAAACGGTTACTGTCGTTTGAGAACCTGGCTCTTTACCCTGACTACCAAAGGCGACTGATGGTTCTGAGGGAGCTCAGCTATATTGATGAGCATGACAGCGTTATTCTTAAAGGTATGTGTACTGGGGGCACGCAAGAAACAAAAATAAAATAATAATAAATATTTATTTAAAAAAATATAATTAGTAAAATGCAATATAAATCTTAGAAATAATGTAGGTATTACAATGTTTGATAGTTTGCCAGTACTAAGATAAACTTGTATAACAGGGGGCATTAGTACAGGGCTTAAAAAATCCGTATGGTAGACGGGGTGTTATATTATGTTATGTTAACGAGGGCTCAGAGACCGGAAAATGTATTGTGTTGTCTCGGTATTAGACTTTAACTTTCGCCAGAAAAATCCGTTCTGTGGATCTGCCAGACTTTTTAAATTCATAATTTGATAGAAGCTTCACTAAAATTGTTATCTATAAGTTAAAAATATTTATCTGATTCATGGCATTATCCGTGTTCATCTATCTGTCTGAATGGCCTATGAATCCGATAGTAGAAGTTTTTGTTCAAGCTTGTATTTTCTTTTTACAGGACGAGTAGCGTGCGGCATGGGAACAAACGAACTAATTATTTCCGAGCTAGTCTTCAGAAACGTGTTCACAGACAAGACCCCGGCTGAAATAGCCGCGTTGCTCAGTTGTTTCGTGTTCCAAGCTCGGACGCAGATGGAGAACCAACTGACGGATAAACTAGCGGAGGGAGTCAAAGCCATTGAACAAATTGACGCCGAGTTGACTGCTATTGAGTCCAAGTATTTGGTAAGTGGAAACTGTTGAGATAGTCTGGTCTAGGTCCTGCATTGCTAAGCTCAAGCAACACGAGTCATGATTTTTTTTTAATGCGGAAATTGCCTAAGGTATTAAACCGAATTGGGCTTTTACTACAAGGATATTTCTATGGTATTATGAGTTTACAGACAAGTGGCAAGATGCGCAAGAAAACTTTTAAGAAAACCACTGTGCTCTCTTCTATTCAGTCCTAAAAAACGTAGCTAAAATTGGACAGTCAAAAATCCCTCGTTATCTACCAAATACTAGGTCTAGGTCTTCCTAGAGTTTTTGTTCCTTCAGTAATCACGACTGTATTTCAGGTGGGACAATTTGAAGGTCAAGCTGAAAGACTCAACTTTGGTCTTGTGAGGGTAGTTTACGAATGGGCGCTAGAGAAACCCTTTGCCGAAATAATGGATCTCACTGATGTGCAAGAGGGAATTATTGTCCGGTGCATTCAACAGTTACATGAGGTAAGAGAGAACAATAATAATAATGTATTTTTGAAGTAGTATGAAAGTTGTTCTTTTATTATTTTGCTATCGAGGTCATAATTTTACGCAATCATAGATGAGCACAGTCAACAGCCACGAATTTGGCCCCATGCAATAGTTACAATCAATCAACCTTATTCTTAGTTAATAACCAAGGAATCAAAAATAAGAGAGAGTTATCACAGTTAGGTTCCAATCATGTGCTCTACGAAGTTCCTCCAACTTTAACGTTACCTGAATAAACTATGGCTTCAAAACATGTCACGGATAATATTTATTTCCGATCCCACAGTTGTTAGTAGACGTGAAAGACGCCGCCGTAGCTGTCGGCGACCCGAAGCTCCAAGCCAAAATGATGGAAGCCTCAACCGCGATCAAGAGGGACATCGTATTTGCAGCCAGTCTATACACCACGCAAAAAGAAACGGTTACTACATGATAATATAGTTGAATTTACAAAAGCCAGTGCCTTAAAATTATTTTTTATACAATATGTTTTTTATGAACAAGATACGCTTAGCAAGTGCCTTGTGTTGTAACTAAGTTGGAAGTGTGAATTTGGCGTTGTGCGTATTTTTATCAATTACGTATTACGGGCGTGTTGCGTGCGCGACTACGTTTTCTGAAAAGAGTAATTCGAACATTGTAAACAAGTAGCTTAGCTATAGTAGTTGGTCTAGTGGTAGAACGATTTTTAGACTGTTCGAATTACAATACTTACTAAAGACTAGTTTTTTATAATGCACAAGCGCGTATTGTACACACAGCTACACATCAAGCTATACATAACCAGTATAAGCTGACTTTTGATTGTACGAAAAACCTATACAATGCTAGGTAAGCTAAAACTGGAAATGTATAGCTTGATGTGTCCTCGTGTGTACAATTTATGTTTATGAATTCGTTACTTTTAACCCACTCCACCCGCATACTCAATGCGCATGCACGTAAAATACACGTATTTAATTTATTTTTATTTTACCAAAAAACAACATTAATTCAAGCTTAAATTGTATGTATATCTAGTGTTTTTTAAATATTATGCTGTTATTTTTTTTTGCATGTTTTTCTATTATTTGCTCAGGCCTATAGAAATAAAATTTTGAATTTTATGTACTTTTTGGTTTCATTTTGTTCTCTTGTATATGTTTTTAGTTTGTACTGTTTCATATACCGGTGTTGTTTTATTATTTCACCGTAAGCCCACGTTCGCACGGACGTAAAAATATCGCGGCGGCATTTTATCGCTGGTTTTGGGCCGATAAAGAAAGAGCCGTTAGAATCCAACAGATCGCATCCCAGAGCGTCAAACTAACGCACTGTTGTATTTTCAACTCTCGGCGCTAAGCAGTGCGTTGAAAATCCAGTAATTGTCTCGAGAAAAACGCGCTCGTGCGAGCCTGGACTTAAAGCTGCTGTGCTGAAAGTCTGCTACGGAAGTAAATTAGCATTTGTGTTTTTATTAGATTATCACTAAGTTTATGACGAGGGTGAGTTTGCCCTCCTTGAAGCCATTACGGAAACGTTTCCTCACAATCTTGTGACGCATGCGGCCAGTTCCTGTTGTCTTCCTGCGCTTTCAATGACCAAAGGTGGAAAGTCAGCTTAGCTGCGGGGTATCCGCACTGTACACATTTGAATTTTTGGATGTGGTACGATGATCTGCCCCAACCGCACAAGGTGCATGTCTTGTTACGACGGCGACGCTCACCAAAGCTCGAAGTACCTTTCAATTTGACAAGCCAAGAGGCTTATTGATTGTGCTTCATTTTATTTATCAAGTAGTGCAACATTTGAGACAAATAGTTGCCATATTCTTTATACATATGTAGATCATGTGATCCTGATTGTCTACCGGTAAGCGCGTTGTGGGGACAGAACAAGCGCAGTTGTTTGATACTCCTCGTGAGGTCTGCAGTAGCTATGCTAGTGTTTGTTTTTTGTTGGTAGTACGACACAAATTATGATTTGTAGTGTTTGGTTATTTATGTAAATCTCTTTGTAATATTGTTAATTACTGTATTCCATATTTCTACTTCAAGTGCATGTTTACTACTATTTAGCAACTTTTTTTTTGGACGCCCAAAGTTATATTGAATGATCTCTAATAACACTTTGAATTACCACAGATCAAACTGCTGAAGTTAAACGAACGGGCTGGGGCAACCCGGTTAAAAATAAATCAGCAAAATAAAGCAAACTCCTCAATGTACCGAGACATCGTCCTTGCTGCCAGCTGGACTTCCTCTGAGCCACAGACAAACAATGAAGAGAAAATTGACGAGGAGCCTGTATCGACCCAAAACGCAGATGAAAATATAAAACCAGAAGTGAATAAACCAACGTTAAACAAACCTCCGGAAGTTGCCGAAAAAGCTGAACTAGAAACGACAGAGAAAATTAATAATGGCTGGAGGAGGCCGAAAAATTTTAAGAGGCCTGTAGTTCACAAGAGACCAACAGCTACCTCGAAGACGCAGGAGAAAAAAAAGTCAAACACGAGCGAAAAACAAGGAGAAGCTAAACCTAAAGAAGCAGACGTACGTTTGGGACAATATGATGATTGGACAGACTATCTATAGTGCACAATCAATAGGATACAAATATCTTGCGTGCAGAGATTTCCAATCTTCATTTTAGGCGTGACATCATAATATTACCTGCTTAATTATAGGTACATAAATAAAGTAGCTGAAGCCCCAAGCGCCACCTGACACGCTCAGAAGGCGCCGTTTAACAGACCTGCGGGGCTGCGCAAGCAGGGCTCTGAACCGGTTTAAAAAGCGGTTAATTTCGATTAAATACCGGTAAATATATCGTTCCTTCATTAACCGGTTAAACCATTGAACTGCTCTTATGTAACCCAACTGATAAAGGTTACCGGTTACTTAAGCACAAACGGTTTTGACACCCAAATTAACCGGTTAATTCCGTAATTCGTAAATTTTTTTCGTCTACTTTTTTAACACTTCCAACAAGTTACGATTATGGCGGGGGCCGGGGGGGTTCAAACTTGGTTTTAACCGGTTAATTTTCACTATCAAAACCAAAATTCATGAAAAACCGGTTTTCCGCATAAACCGGTAAAAACCAGTAAAGGGCTTCGGTTTGGGGTCAATGACCGTAACCGGTTAAGAATTTCAACCGGTTTCCGAGCCCTGTGCGCAAGCGTACCTACCGCCTAATGGAATTTACCGAAGTATTACCTACCAGCAGCCACAGCAATATGAGATTTGAAGAACAGTAATATTCAGTGGTTTGAACAGCAGCTCAACAGTCTCTAGCGCTATTTAGTATTTATGCTTTAACTGCACAGAATGATGACTGCCTAAGTGCCTAGCTGAGACATCTATGAAATTGCAAGTCAGGTAATTACGACGGATGTAGTTCTCCGAAAAAAAATCGTCCTATCATTAATGGGGACAGAACAGACACCTAACCAAGAATTAAAAGAGGACGCTTGATTTTCGCTGACTAACATTCGAATACAACCGGAATCAATGGCCCTAAGACCAGCCAGCCAGCATCCTCAGGATTCAGTAGTTGACATTGATGGTTCTAATAATTATGAAGGACCAGGATGGCTAGAAGATGAAGTCTTCATTCGAAAAGATGCCCCGAAAACTGACCCCGGCTGGTGGCTGGTTTTCCTCAAAAATCGAATTGAAAAATCCACATGGTATCACAATATTACCAACAAATTTTAAACGTCGCAGCAGATCTACCAATATACTTTATTTATTGTGTTATAAGCTTGATGTGTCCAAATGCAGACTACCTAAAGCTACTTAGCCTTTTGTAAAGGGATCCAACTCATACCGCCATCGCCATCTTGGTCACAGTAACTACTCACGATCTGCCGCGATTTCCGTTTGGCATGTTGCCCTGTTTCACTCATTGCTCGTTTTTATACTCAACCTTTAACGAGTTCAGTTACTTCTGTTAGTATCAAATAAGTTTTACAAGTGTCTTTAATGTAGTTTACAGCAGTTACGTTTACATTATAATTACCTAATCTACCTACCTATATCTCTTTGTCATGATTAACTGTACCTACCGAAAAGTTAGATTTTAGAATGTTTAGGTACAGTGACGAGCTTAAGTTGTATTAATATGGATAGCTAGGCAATAATATCTGATTTCATGACCCATCCATAAATATATGACGGTAAATATAATAATAAATGTGATCGTTTGTGGAAGGCATGTACAAGTGGCAGCACAAATATGTGACATCGAAAAAACACCAAAATTATCTGGGGAGACAAGTGCCGCCAAAATATAGGATGTTGCATCGGCTTCAAAAATATATGTCAATGCAAAATCAACAGTTAAATTCAGAAGAATGTGATACCGGTTGCAGGGGCGTAGCTACCGCCGTATCTGCCGTATCAATTATACGGGGCCCCCGAGCCACGGGGGCCCTCAACGTGCGTAAAAATATAATTAACATTTTAGAGTTATGATTTCTTAGTGCTTATCACATTTTTTTCATCACTATTTGAAATCATTATAATCCTGTTTCTAAAGCTCTACAGCATGAAAATTATTACTTACAGAAAACTAGTATTTCATTAAATAATCTTTTGAATATACTGTGCGAATTAAGAAATAAAAATTCATTCAATAGTTTGCTAAATGAGTCCAAAGATTTAGCAAAAGAGTGGAGGGTAACAACTCTTTTTAAAAACAAAAGGCGAAAGATAACGAAGCGTTTTTTTGGTGAGTTATCACAAGATGAGAGAATTTCAAACCCGGAATCCTATTTCAATTTGGATAGTTTGTAAAATTTTTGGAAAAGTGACAGATAGATAATTATGATGAATAAATAATATTTCTTTTAATTTTATGCAAACATTTTTTTTTCTTTTGTGAGAAATCTTTACCCTTCCTAAGGGCCCCCAAACAAATTTTTTATACGGGGCCCCGCCAAGGCACGCTACGCCACTGACCGGTTGTAATCAAAAATATCTGACATCACTTTGGCAGTATAAAAACCTGACAGAATAATATTGCTAGTTTTCTTCTATATCGCAATCATTCATTTTGCAAAAATATACGACATGCCACTGGAAGCATAAATATCTGACAGTCATGTTTTAAAATAGAAATGTCAATATTAAGCGATTTTTTTTCTTGGCATCCGAACCGATGTCAACTGTTCTGCTAGTATCAATTACCCATCTTATAGTAGGAGGTAATTCATCATCATCATCATTTCAGTACGGCGCAAGACATGTGCGTTATTATTGCATTGCACATATTTTTTAAGCCGCCGATGCAGCATCCTATATTTTGGCTTCGCTTGTCTCGCCAAATAGTTTTGGTGTTCCTTCGATGGAACATATTTGTGCTGCCAATTATATATCTTCCAAAAATGATCACATAATTATATTTGCCGTCAAATATTAATCGATGAATCATGAAGTCAGATATTATTGCCGAGCTGTCCATAGCTCATATTTATGCTCATGACTGTAATCTACCTACTCTTGTGTAATCTTTAGAAACCTAGATCATTCCATCTACACATTCCTCTATTACTTAAATCTACATATTATTTCAAAATAAAAAAATCTCACTTACTATCGTGTGACTACAACTTATTTTTAATGTTGTTGTTTTTTTTTACCAATTACGCTACGATGAAATGTTGAGGCGATGACGTATGCTCTCGTGTAAGCCTAAACTACTGAACAATCAACTCAGCCTATCGCAGTCCACTGCTGGACATAGGCCTCCCCCAGACTGCACCACAACACTCTGTCCTCCGCTTTCCGCATCCAGTCTATCCCAGCCACCTTCTTTAGGTCGTCCGTCCATCTAGCTGGGGGGCGTCTCACTGCTACTGAACCAATTTCAACAATTAAATGTCATAGAATCGGTCCAGATCCAGAGCTTGTCCTAGTAAATCTCATTAGCAGACCTTGCCATGAAAAAATCTCGCTATTACATCAGCGGCTATGTAAGCTCAGCGCTTAGTTGTTTCCAAAGTGTTCGTCAATACACGCTCATAATGATCTGCACACGGTTTTCATGGGAACTATAAATTTGAGGCCTTACTCCACCAATGAGCGAGCTGAAAGCCATAGTAAGTACCTACAACCCGCAACGGTTAACTTGAGATCGCTCGGATGACGTAAGCGCGCAATACTGAGTCGTCGATGGCGAGAGGGGTAACAGCGCGGGGTCGGGAGGGGCCGCACGGTTCTCAAATTAACTCTTGCGGATTGTACAAACTAACGCCAGCACATCAAGCTACTACAATCTGTCAAATAACTTTAATAGATTTTCAACTTTATCGCTAAAGCATAAGGTTCAATGTTGATTGGAAAAATTTGACAGTTTCGGGTAGCTTGATGTGCTGGCGTCTGTACTTGAAGAATCGAAATCTTTTGCGGGCACTACCTATAACTCAAATTCTAACGAAGACGCAAGGAAAGTACGGCTGGCTTTAGCTGTTTTATAAACATTCTAAAAGGTGATCCATAATTAAAAAGTGTAAAACATGATTCGATCCATATTAAAGCAGTCTAAAAGGTGATCCATAATTAAAAAGTCTAAAACGTAATTTGATCCATATTAAGAAGTCTAAAAGGTGATCCATAATATAAGCAATTTTTGTCTAACTGAGTTAACAGCATGGAATAGCCTCCCGGAAAATGTTATGATGGCTCCCACACTGAACTGCTTCAAGAATCGACTGGACAGACTAAATATCTCCAAGCTATACGATGTATCAGGCGCGGTCGCAGCCCAAGATTTTTGGTCAATGATTGTTGACATAACCGTCCCACATGATGAGAACCTCGTGAAAGCCGAGAAAGATAAACAAATCAAGTATCTTGACTTGGCTCGCGAGGTTGTCGACATGTGGGATGTGGACAGCTGTGGACTCAGCGATCATTGTGCCGATAGTCGTGACTGCCAATGGGTTAATAGCCAAGAGCATCGACCAACACCTAAGGAGGCTCTCGTTGGGCAGCTGGATCAAGGGCTTGATTCAGAAAGCGGTATTTCTGGACACGGCCCGCATTGTTAGGAGGTTCCTCTCTCTGGAGCCCTGATCGCCGGTAGCTTGGACCCTGTTCCCGATACCGGTGGGCTACTATTTTTTATATTTTTTAATGTTTTTATATATTTGATATGCTAATATTTAAAAAAAATATTATTATTAATAACACAAAATTTATTGAATCTGAGGTGGTACGAAGTTCGCCGGGTCAGCTATATATTATAGTGGGTAATAAATGATGACCTCTGCGCTGCCACCGACGATGCTGTGGAAGTAGCAAAGTTTTGGGCCAACAAGATCTAAAATACAGTCGTGCCAGCAGCGTTACGAAGAAGAAGATGAGTACTCTTAATAAATAAATTATTGAGCTCCAAGTAAATGATTCGTACCACCTAGTCCAGACTTGTAAGTCTGTGCTTGTACAGACGCCAGCACATCAACCTACTACAATCTGTCAGATTTCTGTAATAGATTTTCAACTTTATCGCTAAAGCATAAGGTTCAATGTTGATTGGGAAAATTTGACAGTTAGGTGTAGGTTGATGTGCTGGCGTCTGTACCTACACTACCTACCTCACCTACCTGCCCACGTGGACATAAATAAATCATAAAGACGCTTTTGAGTCTTTCTTTTTAGAGATCATTGGATAATAAGCGTAATCGAATCCAGGACATAGACTTTCTTACAATCGTCCAAATTGAAATCAATAGGTACCATTGAAGAGGAGTAGCAGACTGCAGACATAACATTTATAGGTAGCCATCTATCTACCCGATATAATACCTTTCCTGCTTGTAGGAAAGGTTATTGCCTCGCTCACTCGAATAATCGATAATTTATTACATATCTATAACTTTAGCTGTTGCAACCAATGGCGTTGCATTTGTCGCTGACTCGCTGCCTGCAGTCTGAAACACACCCAATCACCATTGTAAATGCGTGGAATGGAACGAATATTACGACTATTCGATGAGGGGACTTGTTCTTCAAATGTTCAAATGACGCATGTCAAATTTTAGTGAAACGGAACGTACCTGTGGGACTGACTTGGCGATTCGGATTTTCTTTCAGTGATTATCTCGATGACTTGTGTAAATTCAATGTTAATTTGATTTGTTAAATGACATTTTATTATTGTTGATCCGCGATCGTATATCGAGTAAACTAACATTTGTGCTCATGTGGCCTCCAGGCATAAAGAACATTTCGCAGTGACTCGTTATACTTTTTCCAAAAACAAATAACGTAAAACAATCAAGATGTTACAAGACGACGAGTTTGAGATGTTGGTGACAACCCCAGAGCGTATAAAGGCTCTGGGGTTCAAGCCGCAGAAGGAAATATTGACGAATCATATCCTACCATATGCCGCCGAGTTAGACAATGAGTCCACAATATTCCTGCAACAAGTGAAATCCAACCTGGCGAGGGCCGTTATGCTGCGCGAGATGAAGCCGGCGTGCGGGGTCTGGTCCTCCAGGCTTATGAAGTATGTATGACTTTTCCATAAAGACAAAGTGTTGGGCCAGCGCTGGTAAATTTTAGGTGATTTAGAATTGTTGGAAGCGGTCCAATAGATAGCTGAAGGATTGTTATACACATTTATCAGGAATAATAAACATAACTGCTCTCTGGAATCTCTAAAGCTTCCGTATGATAAGGCCCTACACAGAAATAACTTAAGTGAGAGTCCGCTTATAATAAACATAATGCAATTGTGCCTACTGTACTCGGGATATAAAAGAATATTTATATTGCTCTGGGTTAGATTCTGGAATCGGACAGTGTTCTAGTTTTACTGCTAAAAAATTCTAAGTAGCAGTCTTCGGAGATAACAGCTGTTATGTTATTTTTCAGAAAGCAAGACAACTTACATAAACTGACACAATGTTTAAGTATCTGTTAGTATCCATCAAAGCAGAGAGGCAGAACTGATTTCTTTTACTGAATCAACTTAGTCTAAAACGGATAAAAGTGGCCACTATTATCTGTTTTAGTGATTATCATAAAACTAAACAATGTGAAACTACCGTTTGTAATAATATTAATGTATAATCTTGTGGAGCACAACTTAACATGCCTATTTTCTGCATTATCATTCTAAAATAAAAGAAATAACCAAACAAACGATGAGGGCGCCACTGTGCGATCAGCACCACTTTAAAGACATTTCCTATTCACTCCATTTTAATATAAAATGACTAAATAACCAGAATTTTTTTTTTGAAAAATTAACTTATTAGTACTTGTGTAAATCAAATATCATTGATACAAAAAAAAAATGTAAGCAAACAACTTCATTAAAAAAAAAAAATGTACACTTAATACTAAAAATATCTTGTATCTATTAAGTCAAATTGTGCACAGAATATCACAATAATTGCAACTGAAAGATTTCCGTGTGCATTTAAAAAAACTAGCAAAAAAAGAACTGCAGCCCTGTAAAGTGAATATGAGATGGTCAGTAACATCATGGTGTCACTGGCTTTCATTGAGGAGCCGGGGTGGATCAAATAATCGATTTTCCCACCCTTACGAGCATTGACATGGAGTTGCGGACACTAGCCCGTATTGCCTATTACCTAAGTGAATATGACTTGCATTAAATATTGGATTAATAAAATTCACTTCAATTGGATATAATTGTAATACATTACTTTTTGGATTAAACACCTGAGCACCTATACCACCTATATTTAAACACCTGAGACATGATCATAGCATCATTTTGAATGCCCCCATTTGTGGTATAGTTTATTAAAGCTATTTGAAAGGTTTTCAATTAAGCTAAATACATTTCAATCATCATACATACAATTACTTATTGGCTCTTCTTCATTGTGTTACTGGCACAACTGTATTTTAAATCTTGTTTTCCCAAAACTTTGCCACTTCCACGGCATTGTTGGTGGCAGTGCAGAGGTCACTTTGACTGCATGTTTTGGGGCACAGAGGGCAGATAGGTGGTGGTTCCGTCAAGGTAGCCCCAATTACATCTCCCCACTTGTGTCCGGAGACAGTTCAGAGATTTCCAAGTGGACCACTAAAGGTTACCCCCTCAGGGAGATGCTCCTTTGTTGGTAGCTAGTAGGTAGGAGGGGGAAGAGTATCCTGCACAGTTTGCAACGGGCGTCGCCGTCGACTTATTGGCCGAAAGTGTTAAATCCTTTGCTAGTAAGTTATGTAAGGATAAAGGAGTCGAAGAAAGTAAAAAAAATAAACCATCCTGTATAAAACTGATATTGGTGTATTGATCAAATTGTGCAAAATAATGATGACACATAAGATTACCCAAACGGTTATATTTTTACACCGTGAATTAAATTATAATATTTTTAAATTAATAAAATAAATATTTTAATTTTTAAATTTTGTAGGATATTACAGCCTACATAACAATAAATAACAGGTTTAATATCTATGTTCATAGGTAGTATGTGTAAATACTATATAATAATTAGTCATGTGTTCTGCATGCATAATGTAATATATTATAGATATTTCAATATGTAGGTAAACGTAACAATTGGCCTTAATAAAAATACAGTAGGATTTAAAACTTGACAATTTAACTAAATATTTAGTGTGCAATTATTAAGACAAAGAGCAACAAGACTCAAACGCCCGTATCGTCGCACTTTTTTTATTGAATGACGTAGATACTCGTAGGTACGTCGTAACTCGCGCGAGCAATGAAGTCGCGTTTGTACGTCATCTATACAAATAAATAAAATTTAAGCGCCTGTTTGTAATGTCAAAATAGCATTATAATAAATTCATATGAAAGTACACTTCTGGACACATCTATTGGCCCACCTTGTATTTTCAGTTTCGTTTGGTCCTAGCTAAAATTTTATATTAGGTCGAGCAAAAAGTTTTTATGCAGTTTTGAACCTGGCACATTCACAATTTCATTCAATAGTCTTTTTTTGAATTTCGAACACAGAATTTAAAGAAACAAAAGACAATTTGGAGCCTGTTTGTTGATATCAAACTTTTACATTACTTGGATTTAATTCTTGAAAAAGTGATTGATATCTTTGGTTTTGCAACAAACATTACTTATTCTTAACATTAAGGTGAGGTTCTATCAATAATCTATGGATACTTCACCTGAAGTCGCCGCCCAAGCTGTGGCACTTATTCAGGCCGGACACAGCCAAAGAAACGTGAGTGCTCAACTTAATTTAAGTCGATCTGCGGTCCGAAATGTTAATCGGAGGTACCTAGAGACTGGCGGCTTTGTTCGTCGCCAAGGAAGGCCACGATCTCGGGTCACAACTGAAAGGCAGGATCGATTCATCGTGACGACCAGGTTGAGAAATCGTCAACTTACCTCCATTCAGATACAAAACCAACTTCGCGACTTCCACGGAGTATCTGTGAGCGCTCGAACTGTTCGGAGAAGGTTAAAAGAACGCGATATGGTACCACACAAGCCAGCTAATGGGCCCAAACTAACGCGAGCCCACCGAACAGCGCGCCTTCATTTCGCACGCAGTCATTTAAATTGGACACAGCAAGATTGGAGCCGTGTACTCTTTTCTGATGAGTCTAAAATTGTGTTACATGGCAATGATGGAAGGAAGAAGGTCTACCGACGTAAGGGAGAGCGTTTCGCACAATGCTGCTTTGAAGAGAGGGTTGCTTATGGCGGTGGCTCATGGACTGTCTGGGGCGGTATATCCGCGAGCGGCAAAACTCAACTTGAGGTTGTTACAGGACCACGGCTGCCAACATTAAATGCTGAAAGGTACATTCGTGAGTGCTTAGAACCTCACGTGATACCATACGCGGACTATGTGGGCCCAAATTTCCTTTTTATGCATGATAATGCAAGAGCCCATGGGGCCGGCATCGTCAGGGAATATCTTCGGGATGTGAACATCACAGTTATGGACTGGCCAGCCAGAAGCCCAGACATGAACCCCATTGAGCACATGTGGGACGAGCTAAACAGACGTGTTAGGGCTCGTCAGCCAGTTGCCCAGACGATGCAGGAGTTGAAAACTGCCTTGGAAGAGGAATGGGAGATGATCCCTCAAAATTTCATAGAGCGGTTGATAAACTCTATGCCTAATCGTATGAGAGCTGTGGTAGATGCCCATGGAGGCAACACGCGTTATTAAATTAAACCTTTATTTGATAAAACATGTTTTTTATTCAAAAATCAATTGCCTTTAACAAGGCGCATATCCGACTTGTTAGGCGTAGCTCCATGTCGTATGGTATTCTGAATTCAAATTTAAAACAATACGATCGAAAAAGATGGTAAAATTTATCAGGTTTAAAACTGCATCAACAGTTTTTGTTCAATCTAGCAATCATATTTCGGTAGGGGCCATCGAAACCTAAACTCTAAGGTGGGCCAATAGATGTGTCCAGAAGTGTATATACGGTACTTATAACAAAAAAACAATGTTTAAAATGTTTGTTTACTTGTCTGTTACTTCCCGGCTAATCTCCGAAACGGCTGGATCGATTTTGATAAAATTTGGTATGGGGATACTTTGATCTCTGAGGAAGGATATACTTAGACTACTTTTAATCGACATACCACGCGGGCGGAATAACAAACGGACACGGATTCATACAAACGATCGCGTCAATTGCTTACTCACGCGACGGTCGCTTTCGGTTAGGACGCTGCGGAATCACGGGGAGGTGGGACCCGCTGAGGAACAGCGGGTCGAGGCCTGTCGGGGGAGCGGTGAATGCTTATGCGAATCCCGCACCCCCGGCCATAGGTAGAGGTGGAACACGCGGTGGTTTTAGCCGGTAAGAGTCCGGCATGCCCCTCTGTCCCCCCCACGACGGAGGAAGTCCATGAGGATTTCCACCGCGCAACAAAAAAAAAAAAAAAAAAGGACGCTGCGGAATACCTAACAAAACAATGAATCAAATTGTATCATATTCTTCAGCTGTACGTAAATCATTTTATTACAAGTTTGAGTTTAGCGCTAACCTTTGGCAAGTATTAGTGAAGTTTGAAATATGCTGGCTAACACCCAGGTCTTCCTGCTAACTGCACCTGGCCTCACATAGCACTCACTGATGATTATGTTACTAAACAATTCCTATTGTTAATTGTTATGTTCCTATAATATTGCAAAATTACTCATATGAAATAGCATGATTTAGGATTAAGGTAATTTCAATGGCCATAACTGGACAGGTAACTAGTTTTTTTGTATACCAACACATTGTCATAACACTTAATTAATTTATGTAGTAAAAAGCTATGATATAAAAACGTGTAGAAATGGTCTTAGGCCCTTTGTACACGGCACGGTTTCTTTATGGTACGGCGGCGGATAGACTGCACCGTAGAAAAAGCGTGTCTGTCAACAAGCTTCCATAGTGATCTATACAACACTGACGAACCTTGCCTACACACGAAGTATAAACTGCACCGTAGAAAAAAAGTGTCCGTCAACAAGCTTCCATAGTGAATCATACAACACTGAATAACCGTATAAAGGGCCTACGGAGAAAATAAATATAATTATTTTCTTTCAAAATCTCAGTACGACAAATTAAAAATAACACAACTTAATCACGCCTGTATTTTTCCGAAATGGTAGGTTCTTGGCGGTGAAGTGGTGGTTATAACGAATATGAAGAGCCAGCCTCCAGGCTGCTGCTAAGGAAAAGCCCATTAGAACTTGTCCCAATCTGGAAAACGAACTCAGAACTTCATGTTCATCAGTCCCACTTGCCACACTATACCACAGAGGCAGTCAAAACAAAAAAAAAAAAAAAAAGTTACCAAGTATTCCCTTTTCTACTGGAATTAGTTCATTTCATTACTAAAACGTTTAATTATTTTGTTCACAGATACATACGGATTCATGGCCTAAAATTTGGGAAAGAAGATCACATAAAATTGATAAAACTGGCTTATGAACTTGTGCTCATACCTGATCTGGAACCAGGCAAGGTGCACAAGTTCGCTACTATGTTTTTAATGCTCACCAAGTAAGTACAAGTTTCGATTTAACAGACTAGTTAGAAAAGATGAAAAAATTATTTAAAAAAATGAATAGCATTTTTCTCTCTGCTGTTGGGCTACGACTTACTCGTTACACAAACGAAACGGGCCCTTTGAAATGACTCTGGGCTTAATTTTTAGTAAAAGTAAAGAAAATACGCGTCAATAAAACTACTAGAGTCTGGCATTCCAATCAAGAAATGTGTTTTTTTTTCTATTTTTGTTTTTCTTTAACATTTGTCTGCTATAAAATGTATTCAAGAAACCCATAAACATATGTGTAATCTTGGCAATAAATACATCGAATAATTGGCACTGTCCGCTTTGTTAATTGCTAACGAATTCAATAATTTCTACAGGAAAAGACAATTGATTACACCTGAAGAACTGACGCTGCATTGGCGCCCGCTCTACGATATGGGCAAAAAAATATTTGATAAGAGCTCGACCCACATTGGAATGTACCATTACCTGAAGTAAGTATTCATTAATTCAACTAAATATTCGAATGAAGATCAAACATAATACTATCATCACAAGTATTAACACATAATCCAAAGAACTTGATTATGAATGTGTCTGCTACTCATCTAGCGCCAACTTTTGTTTCGGCACTTCCTTCATGTGACGTATCGTGTATGACAGGTTTGACGCAATCACATACGTGAATATTGTATTACTGCTATGTACTGTACCTATACAGCGAGGAAAACATAACGTAACATAGTTCCTACCTACCTACATGATGATTTCGACATGGCTCGATGCTCGATTTTTTATCGATGCTTTGATTGTATTATAACTGTTTATAAACTCGATGGATTTTGTTTTATAACATCAACGTGAGACAAAGTTAATGCCACTTAAAATCATAATGTGTGTTCAGGCCAAATCGTTTTGTGAAACAAGGAGGCGATATGCTCGATATGATTCGCAAATTCCTGTCGGGAGACGGGCTGGGCGACGCCCTAGAGTTGTTCGGCCTCGCAGGAGCCGAAGAGAAAGAACTGCCCACGTAATAAATAGACAAACAATATAAGTTTTCGGGACACGCTTGACGTTCGCACATTGGGTGGCAGACGGGTTGGGCTCATGATTCATCGGACCCATGTCACTATCTATCCTTGGTATTATGGACCCTAGAAATCATTTATTAAGTGTTCAACTATAATGTGGTTGAAAAATTAATAAGTTATTTTGATCAAACGTAATCCTATTGTATAAATTGTAGTGTCTGTGTATAAAGGTGGCAGGCTGTGCATGTTTGAAACGTTTCTTCAATAGGAAATTATTTTAATGCACTTAATTTAATTTCAGCTCCCTGGAAGGATCATACATATCGATGGTTAAATGCGCAAGACCGTAAGTAAAATACCCTCACTTTTATACCGTTAAAATTTAGCGAAACATCCGTTTTACCTTCTCGGTTTTTTTTTTTAGATATTTCCCTCTACAAGCCACAAAAGAGATCCTGGCAGAGTTGTTGCCTCAAGTAAACCCGTGGTCTACGGACACACACGTGGTCTGTCAACTGGCTACGTTTTTGCCGGTCGCGTTGAACCCCGAGCATGCGCCTTTCGGCCATCACTTGTGGTTCGATGAGATCATGACTCTGTGGGATACCTGCTACAACTCACAGTGTGGGATCTCGGTAAGATAAAGCAAGTTAAATTTTGGGGCGCTTACAATTTCAGCGACTACTGTTCAGCATAACACAGATGCTGTAATACTGTACCAAATGCCTACTGTACCTAATTTGTCTGCTACATAGCAAGTTGCTTTATACAGGACCTAATGATGCTATTCGCTGGCCTGGCTAAGCGCAACCCCGGTGCCATCGACTGGACGCCGCATGTCCCCAAGATGTTCATGCGTTTCCTCCACGCCCTGAACTTGCCAGTCGCCTACAAAGACATGCAGATCACTCGCTCTCATTCCCTTGGTAAGTTGATATCAATACCTGCTTTATTATAAGTATGTTACGGTATACAATGCTGTGGTAGATGCCAGTTGCTATTTTTGATATATGATTTATTATAAGTTGACAATATTATTTAGTGCTATTTAATTTAAGAGTATAACACTATGTAGTTACGTAGTTTTCTGATAGTACACATTATATTATGTCGTTAAAAACCTCAATGGATAAAAGTAAAAACTATTAACAACCAACTAACACATCTTTGTTTCGTAAGCTAATTCAACTACTGTACATTCTAAAGTGATTTGGCAGAAATCGCCTGTTCATTTATTACGTAAGACAATTTTGGCCACTTTCTGACACCCCCCTTCCCCCTTCGTAAGAAAAAGTAAGACTAGGCAGAATCCCCTCCGTCCCTTTCAATCTTACGTAAGATTACTTTTGTGACCTTACGTAAGAACAATCTATACCCTTCCCGCCCCCATGTAAGAAAAAATCGACTTGTTCGGACCCCCTCCCCCCTCAAATCGTCTTACGTAATAAATGAACAGCCCCTAAGCGATAAAACCATCCATTGTACATTTCTGATTTCATTATCCTTAAGTGCTTACCCAAAAGTAAATCCATACATTGACGCCGCTCTATTACATGGGACTTAAACATACTGGCGAAATGTGGGTACACCTCTGCTTAACCCTTCTGGGAAATACAGGGCGAAATGTTATGTTATGTAACAAAATGACTAACAGGCCCATCGCCAGTCCGACATGATACTTATTTATTTGTTTATATGCGCAGAGTCTTGACCACAGTGTAACAAACTATTTATGTGGTCTAGATATGAAACACGTGGCGTCCTGGATCGTATGGAGCATCAGTCCCAACGGTGTGGTGCTGAAGCACTTGCGCAGCTTCCTGGCAGGAGTCGAGAGCTACCTGCACAGCGCCAACGCGGGCCGCTGGTCCTACAAGCTAAGAGATCTCCTTAGGAAACTGGCCCGAGAGTTTCTTAACAGGTAAACATTTTAAGCGATCTAGCTGGGCCTAAAAAGACGCAAATCACATTGGAAATTCAATAAAGTACCTGATATGGGTATGTCTTGCCACTTGACCTTTTGATCTATTGTTATTTCGAAATCATCTCACATGCATCACTCGTCACACCATTTTTGTTTAGGAGTATGTATGTCTTTACTTACAAGACAATCCCCCCTCGGCGCCAGAAGTACTCATGATTTCGGGCTCTACTGCGCGCCTATTGTAGTCGGGCAGCTTCGCTACTATGCATGTGAGTAAAGTCGTACATGCTGCTGTATCATTCACCAAAATAATCACAATAATAAAAATCAATTTGAACTAATTTTTTTCTTACAGGGTGCGACGTGAACGTGAAAAGAAATTTTACGAATGTTGGGAAAACCAAACTCCACCGGAATATAGACTCAGAGATGAAGATATCACTGAGTTTGTTAACATTGTGCTCGAACCAACGCTACAGGCGGTGTACAGCCGCAGCGGCTCTCTCGACATTTCCATCGCATTGCACAATTTAGCGACGCTGCGTCCTGCTATAGTAGTTCCGCCATTACTGGAGAGACTGAAAACCTCTCTGACGTCACTGACAGAGCCTCACCGAGTGACTGCCGCCATGTCAGCGGTGGCCGCCGTCGCGCGGCCCATGCTGCGAGGAGCCGACGCGGACTACCCAGAGGGGCCCACCCATGTTGTACCATTCCTGCTAGCCGTCCTGCCGGGGCTCGACCCAAACGATATTAAAAAGACACTAGTCACACTGCACTTTATTCTCATCTTCACCTGGATGGTGCCATTCATAGATTGTAGTTCCGCTCACGAGCACTGGAATGACCTCACAGAGGAGGAGCTCCTGACCTGTGAGTCTACTGCTCAATTCGAAGACTTCGTACTCGTGTTTTTTGACAGATTGTTTGTCATTATCGAGTCCAGTGTGCTTGAACATGTAAGACTGGACACCAAGGAATCCGATGCTGTTCGCAGCAAGACTGATGCTGTAATGGAGACAGCGATCTCTTCGGCCGCCACAGCCGTGCTAATGCAGTGTTCACCGAAGATATTCAAGGAGGCGTTGAGAAAGTTCAAGGCATTCGCCACAGAGTCGACTTTTGAGACGAATGTGTCTGGAAGTATGGTGGGAGTAATGTTGCGCGTGTTTGCGAGAATTAATTCAGAAGCTACTTTAGCGGCTTTTATGCCGAAGCTATGTGAGGACCTGATGGAACTACTGGTGACAGACGAGGCGCTGCACGAAGAGAACCCACCGCGCGACCTCATGTACAGTCTGGTTCTGTTCATGCACGCGGTGGAGTGCGACGGCACGGTGCTCTTAAAGTACGTTCCCGACATTCTTCCAATATTGGACCGAGCTTTGAAGTTGCACTCTACCTACGCGCTGTCGAGGGCAAGTGAGGTGCTGAGTCACATGCTCACGTCTCTGTGCTACATTGATCTGAAGGAGTGGAAGAGTTCGCCGAATGATTATGGGGAGGCTCCGGAGAAGTGGCTGCCTATCAGGGAATGGGGTTACGGGTGTCTGTTGAAGGACGCTAAATTTAAGTGGCATGTGCCGTGTGCTGAGGAGGCGGCATGTGCTCAGATGTTGCTGGATAGATACTTAAAGGCGGAGGTGAAGCGGCTACGGCAGTGGCTGAGTGGGGAGAGGCCCATGTGTCGCGAGCGTAGGCTGCGAAGCTTCTACATCATTAACGCCGCTCTGGCGTGCAGTCCCTTCCTGCCGCCTCCTGATGAGGAGCCTGTGTGGCTGTAAGTATTTTTGACATAGCAATCTTACATTTTCTTATTTTATACATTGTCTTACTTTATACAGGAGTTGGTGCCGAGGAACCAAAACCAATAAGGTAGAACTTGGCTAGGAAACTATTAAAATATAATATTCATCAATAATAGCGAAAATCTGGAACGATTTTCTTTTGGATTTCTGACATCATTTATGTCTCGTCGAAATTTATTTTCTTTTCATAAAATATTTTTTATTTATAACGTGATCTATCAATAAAACTACTAATTTGGAGTAAATTTTTCATAACAAAATCAAATGGAAATTATCAAAATTCAAATCATTTAATGTACTCTATGCGCGGAAATAATATAATTATAATTGTAACATCGATAACCCTTGAACTTGTAATTCATACAGTCATATCACTAAACCAAATAAAAAATTACGAAATTCTGAACGGCTACTGTTATTCACATCTTTAACAAAGGACATCATTCACGTTTCATACATTTTTGGGCCAAATCTGAAAGTGCCGGCCAGAAAAAAAAAACGTAATATTCGGATAGATCACCAAATTCCTATTATTTTTTACTATGGCACCAAACCTGTGCGCCCTATGGTTATGTTGTTACATGCTTTTAAAAAAAATGTGAAATAAAATGTTTTAAGATGTGTGTTATTTTAATACATTTGGTCAAATCTAGTAAATATGAAAAAAAAACAAGCAACAATACCAACAGCACCTCATTTAGATTCAGTACCTTTCATTTAGGTAAAAAAGAGCAAAATGAAACAACATTAAATTATTGTATAAAGTCATTTATATTTGTCCTAATCTAACATATACATCATCTAATCCTATTGCAGGTGGGGTGAGGTATGGGTCATGTCTAGCATAACCCATGTACCAGACTATGGTCATGGTATGTGAGCAGCATCCAATGGTCCTCTTGCCGATATTGCATGAACAATAATAATGAGCTAATGCTCGACGACCATTTGCTGCCCGATCTAGTGCAATGTACACATGGTATTTTTTGGCTTGGATGTGGCGGGATTGTATTCGTCCTCTTATAATCCACAAGTCTTCCCCTTCAAGTTCCCTGACTATTTCCAGAGGAATCCCACCACCGAGCTCAATGATAAAAACTCCGTCGGATTGAAGGTGCTCTCCGTAATAACTTTTTGCTTGTTTGAGCTGATATACACCAAGGCTGAATAATATTAAATCTTCTTCTGTCAATGTTGGAAAATCATTGAAATCTGTCATATCCGCAGCCATGGGTTGGAACTGTGCTCGCCTTCGGTTTAAATTGTGTCTATTCACAAGATCTCCCAGTGTATTGGGCGTGTTTATTCTTTCACCTATTATTTGAAGGATATCAGTAGCGTGAACGTTATCCACTATCAAAATGTGATAGGCATTTATTAATGCGGCAGCAATTCTAAAATAATCCATCATATTGTGCAGTGTTATATTGATGTTGACGTGTCTCAGCAGCCGGAAATCTCTTTTAAATCGGCCATTTACGACTTCTACGACCCATCGGCAAATAGTAACAAGTCGCGACTTATTAGCTTGTTCTGTCGTAAGTTGCGTTTCCCCAGGGAGCTTTGTCTCGGGCATCTTAGCGGTGTATCCATATCCTTCAAGGCTGGAAATTGCATCTCTAAAGCCACGGTCCAAAATAAATACGTCCCCATTTCGGTAAAACCATTGAAATAATCCGTCGCCATAATCATTTTCACTTTGTACAATATCAAGCATTATTTGCGCATCTGAAGAAGTAGCAGCGTGTGGACCAGAAACTTCTATGATGTGCCCGTCACAACAGACAAACAGAAACGGCTTTAATAAGTTTCTGAACTTGTGGCTGCTATAGGATTTCCTTTGAAAAAAGTAGTTTGAACTCTTTTGTATATATATGTAAGTGCCATCGACAATTGTTATGGCTTTTCTTTCGTCGGTAGAACTCTCCGGGTTCCCAAAAATTCTTTCAGGAATCATAAGGTTCCTTCGTGCTACATCTTCCCGGGTCATATGGTCAAAGCCTAAGTGAATAGGAACAAAGTCCTGCAGTAGTGCTTCTCTGCCAGTATGGAGGATTCGCGAGTAAGTGGCTTCGCTGGTTTTAAAAATCGATGCTAGCCGTGCATTTGATTCGCCAGTTCGGAGTTTTGCTAACAAAGCTGCTAGAATAGTTCTTTTGTTTCTTCTTTGATTTAGGCTAGGTGTGTTGGCTAATAAATCAGTAAACTGTTCAATAGTCAGGCCAGTCCAGTCATGAAATTCTTTATCATTTATTAGTTCATAATGTTCAAAATCTAAAACTTCTGTGCTGATATGGCTCATTAATAATCTTAGAGCACAAACAATTTGAGTTGCACTGAATCCTCCGATTAAATTGTCTTGCAAAGCAAGTAAATGCCATTCAGCTTGCTCAAGGTGTTCACTGCATACACGGCTATTTTCGGTTATAAATAGGCTGTAGCGGCATAACATTCGTAGTATGATATCTTCGGGTACTCTGTGCCTCGTTGCATTTTGACAGCGTTGAAATACACACGTATTCGCCAAATTACCGGTACGGCTGAACCCGGGTAAAACGGTTGGTGAAGCATGAGGTTCAGCGTTGACTTCTTCGTCTGCAACATCATGATCCACTTCACGTTGGTGTCGGAGATACCGACGCTCAGCCCGTTGCCAACAGGGTCGACAAATAACCTCTGTAGGTTCTTCCTGTAAAACAAGAAACATGTATTATTCGTTGCACATGTACATACATGAGCCGTGATATTCTAATCGTTTTGTTTCCTAAGCAAGAAGGGTTCTATTTCACGGTATATACATACAAGGTGATACAATGATTAGTTAAGTACAAAGGAGTACTTATATATAGAAACAAAAACGTGTGAAATAAATAATTCTAATAAATGGTCAAAATGAATGAGTTGATGGCAAGTGACCAAATTATTTGGAAAAAGAAAACATACTGCGCCGACATCAGATAAACTGGTATACAGACAAGGAAATGATGAAATAAAGACTTAGTCAAAATCATATAAAACTCTAGGTAGGTAAAGGTCTGTATATAAAATGAAATAAAATAATAATGATTCATACCTGTCGAACTAATAGATCTTCAATAACAAACTGTGCAACATCCGTATGCTGTGATTCTCGGGAAGTCCAAGTATAACTTCGACGATTACCGACAGGCGTACGACACGAAATACACAATTGTCCACTCATAACGTCAGTTAAAACAATAACAATAACTATAAACAAATAACAACAAACAAGAATAACAATATTAACTGAGGAGTGCAAGTCGCGATTTAGCCGTCCGATGTAACAAGAGTCGCATGGATAACTGAACAAAACAAAAGGCGGGTGACGCGGGGTACAGTAGTTGCGGGCGGCGGGGAGGGACAAACCGGTGATTTTCCAGGTACCTGCTTAAAACAGGTTTGGACTTGTTGTGAATTGTGACGCTCTGTCTGTGCCTGTGCGGTGCGTAGAGTATCAATGATGAAAATACTCTCTTAATAGAGAATAGAATTCATTTTATTGCACATCAAAAGGACATACACAGTATGAATAATTAAATATACATGATCAAATGTATGAAAATAACAACTTCATAATAACATTTTTATTGTATTTTAAAAGTGTTTAACACCGTAACCAAAGGGCGCACAGATTTGGTGTCGTAGTAAAAAATGATAGGAATTGTGAGTTCTATCCGAATATTACACATTTTTATCCTGGCCGGCACTTTCAGTTTTTGGTCCAAAATGAATGATGTCCTTTAGAAACAGCAGGGTTTAGGGCCTGTGCACATCACATTTTTTAAACGCGCCATCGACGCGCGTTTTAGAAACGTGCGTCGACGGCGCGCTTTTATCCTACAGAAGGTCTACAGGCTGCGTCTGACTCGCGTGCGTATCGCGTCTGTATCGCTACAAACGCGCGTCAACGGCACGTTTAAAAAACGTGGTGTGCACAGGCCCGTCAGTCAACGGTCAAATCCACACGACCATTATATTTTAATGTGCAAGTAGTAGGAATGAATGAAAATAAAAGAGTCGTGAAAATAATTCATCAAGCTTAATTTGATGAAAAGAAGATTAGTAAGCTTATTTAATTACTGAATAAACTGAAATTAAAAAAAGAATTCCTGATTCTCTTTCAGCATCGAGACCCAAGTGCCAGCGACGAGCATTCCGTTCACTTGCGGCGTGCAGTTCCGCGTCACGCTTGACGGAGAGAATGTTCGCGTGGCATTGACTCGACTACTGCTCGAGGTTCAGGCCAAACTGTTGGCTGAAAAGACTGATGATACTAGGGGCCTTGAGATGCTCATACAGGTGACCTCTTTTCTGTTTTTTCGTGTACTTAGGAATTTTAATCGTAACAAATCATCTGACCCACAGATACCCAAAGATATATATGAAAAGTGTTTGTCACAGTTCTTACCTGACCTAACCCATTTGGTTGGGGTACCCAGCTTAGTTACTGCGAACAATTCGGCTCGCGCGAGGTTGGTCACAGTTCTTACCTAACCTGACCCCTTTGGTCGGGGTACCCTAGCTTAGTTATTGCGACCAACAATGAGAAAATGCCAGAAAGTTAAGTAAGTGAGTAAAAAGAGGCTCAATTATTAAAGCAGTGTGCATCATTAGAAGCCCAAAAAGTTTTTAGACGTTAATCAAATTAAAAAAGCGAATATCCTTAGAAGGTCTATAAGTTTTAGAGGATCAGTTAAAAATTTCCCTTTTTATCGTCAGGTATGGGAGCGCGTAGTCGTAATGAAAGGCTTACGCGGATCGCCCGGACTAGAAGCTCGTTTACGTTCTTACGGCGCTTTGGAGCGCGCACTGGACGGTCGCGGGGGCGCGGCCGACCGGCGCGGCGCGCGCGGCGTGGGCTCGGCGCGCCTGCGCATGCTGGCGGCCGACGCGGCGCGCCTGCACGATGACTCGCGGTACGACCTCGTGTGTGAGGCCGGCATTACACCCTCGGCTCTCAGTGCATTACATGCGTTAGCTGATTTGTCTGTCAATACGTATAGCACAGTAAGTTTTTCTTTTGTTCGTTATTATAATATCTGGATTTTAGTCAAGGATTTCTTAAATCTAATAAGATTTAAAAAATCTTTAGAGGAGCGTTTCAAAGGAAATGTGCACGGGTGCACAATAACTAAATGCGTTTAATGATAAACGAATTGAAACATCGCTCTGTCTCTGTCCATGATCAAACGATTGAACGAAACAAAACGATGTTTTAAATACGTTTAGCGCTAAAAGCATTGCGTGACTTGTGGTGCAAGCGGGCCTTAGTGTAGCTACGAAAAGCTTCGGAAACATAATAACAGTAAGTTTTATCTAACGACATTTATTTCAACCCACAGGTCCGCATCCTAGCTCAAATTCGTCTATACTGGATGTTGAGCCACTACCCGTATTCTTACCGCGCGTTAGTACCAAAACTAGCTGCCATATTAGCGGCAGGGGGAGAGGGGGACGAATGGCACGCCAAACATAAGGGCGTGTTGTTCATGATGTTGGGGCCCCGCACTGGCCCACTGATAGCCAAACAAGACTGGGATGTCGTGCGTACACTGTGGCCGGCCATACTTAATGCGCCGCTCAGTGAGAAACCCAGCATGGTTCGGTAAGTACATTTCATTTATTTGTTAACGTTTCATGCAAAAATATGCACTGAGCGTGGAGCCCTAGTTGACTCTAGTGGTACATAAGTGGACCAACTCGCCAGTTTTGGACTAGGATTGGACCTACTGTAAAACTGGCCAGTTGGTCCACTTATTTAAAAATATATCAAAACAGTTTATTTTTAAAAAATGGCACTATATACATACATACATTAATAAACTGGTCCTCACTGGTAGGGGTGCCGCTCGGGTCTCGAGTTAACCCTCGCGGGTTGTATATTGTTATAATTCTCTGGCAAGTCTAAGCTCTGCAAAAACGAGCTAGAAATTCTCCATGTAAATAGGCCGTTATTCTTCGTTACATTCAACAAAACCTAGCTTATTCCTAACATGTAAGCAAAAAAGATTTCCTCTTATTTTTTTTTAATTATTAGTTAATTATAGATTTAGTGTTTTATCATTTATTGTTATTATTACAGCTTAGAGCAAGCGTTCGGCGAGAGCCTCCACCGCCACTTCCCCACGGTGAACACGCGGCTCACGATGACCGTGGGCGCGGTGGTCGCGGCCGGCCTGCTCGTAGCGGAGTCAGAGCGCACTGAGCCCGGATTCCAGATACTCTTAAACGCTTCTGTCCAGAAGGAACAATCCACTTCAGATAGGTGTGAGAGACTGTACAATGAGCTTATTGCAGAGCTCATTAATGTTGTCGAGACGCCTAATATGTGAGTATTTTTTTGTTATATTGGTATAATCACTTTCTATTTTTAAAGAAAGAAATCAAAACTAAACTGACTTTCTCAAAACACGACAACTCCATGCTCAAAACGACACCTAGCTAAAAATAGAATGATCCAACAGTCAATGGCGCCGCCTGGAACTAGCAATGCAGATGCTAACATTCTGCCCGTCTCTTCAAACCCCATACCCTGGGTCAGCCGTCCCGGGCATGCTGCGCGCACTGCTGCACGACGACATCGCAGTGCGCCGCACCGCACAGCGACTGATGCACTACGTGCTGAAACAACGCAAGCACAAGATCATCAAGATGTCCGTCGATCCGTACGAGATCGCTGGGGTCCCTCGTCCCTTTACTCGTGTACCTGGTAAGTTGGGAAGCTGTTTTTTTTGTGTCTGTTTATTTATTTAGGGCTTACCAACTAAATAAATACACAACATTAATCTACAATCTTTTTCGTAATTACTTACTACTGAAAGGAAAAAAAAAGAAAAAGATAGGAGCTCATTGGGCATCAAAAAATTCGTCCGCATCGCTGTCAATGGGATAAGTGCCCATTGACAGCGAGTATACTTATTACTTTTACTTTAGTAACTAAAAAGGAAGATTATTTATAATAAACCAATCAACCCTTCTCTATTTATACTATACCTCTTGTCATTATTAACCTGTGACGAAAATACGTGTTCTTTTTTTATCCCATAACTCTATGGGGTCATTGTACTCATCATTATGAACAACTTTTACTATGGGAACAAACCTGAAATCGCGAAAAAAAAAATCAGCTGTTTCCTACATTTATGTTCGCATTACTCGTCAAAATGTAGGGAACAGCTGATTTTTTTATGCCAATTTAAGTTTTGTCCATAGTAAAAGTTGTTCTTAATGATGAGTACAATGACCCCTAGAGTTATAGGATATAAAAAAAAAAAAACACGTATATGAGGTAAGTTATTTCGCTTTAGTTCAACTCTATTTAGCTGCACCAGCACCCTAATTGCGTAACACACTATCAATCTCGATCTGAATCATTTTGAAGGATATTTCTAATCCATTGCTTCATATGTTAAAAAAATTGTCTGCTCAACAACGTAAATAACGCAATTTATGGCTGTCATTTAGACATTTCAACAACTGTCAAAATGAAAGCCATTGCTACTGATAATGCCTGCTAATCATGAGTGTCAACCCTTCAGGATTTTATTCATAATCCAGAATCGGTAACCAAAATCATGCTTCAGACAAAATAATATAGATAATAATTTATCACAAATCCCCAGGGTACCGACCGGATCTCAACTGGGCTATATGGTCAGAGGATAGAGTGCATCAGACTGATGATGAGTGGGAGCGCCCGTGGTTAAGGAACCCAACATACGGATTCTATGCTTGGCCTGAATTGCTTGAGGTAAGTTAGACGAGCGTTGACGAACAGTGGTGTCCCAGTGGTAATGGCCGCGACTTACCGAGCTGTAGGTCGTGTCGTGGGTTCAAACCCTAGCAGGCACTTTACTTTGTGTAAATTATTTCATCACCACGCTCTAAAACGGTGAAGGAAAACATTGTGAGGAAACCGGCATGTCTTAGAGCCATAAATTCGAAAACATATGACATCCACCTGCCCGCATTGGGCCCGCGTGGATTATGGCCCACTCCCTCTCACAGAAAGTGTAGGCCCGTGTCCCAGCAGTGGGAACATTATAGGTTGATTATGCTTAAGTCAGACGTTATTTACTCTCACTTTTATAATTTTGTTGCATCTCGTGTATTTAAAATATATATATATATTATGGAATCAGGCGTTACTTTACGGAATTCCATGACATTAAGATGTTATGTGTAATATCTAGTTTTAATTCCGTGTAATAAAATCCAAGCCTGGGTTTTTATTTTTTTTATTTTTTTATTACACGGAATTAAAACTAGATATTACACATAACATCTTAATAAAATATATATATAAGAACACGTAAAGACTTAGATCAACAAGACATTCTTCATTTTATACTCCAATGTCGCTCGCACAATAATAGACAACATGCAAGTAATTCAGAACTTTTTGATTATTCATTTATTATTAATAATTTAATGAATATAAATCGTATAGAAGTCAAGACACAAATTGCTACTTGAAAAAAAAATGCATTAGTTATTTTACAACTCGTTTTATGATACGGTTTTTGTTTGCGATTTCCTCTTGACTAACAAACAAAAACAAACGTACAAAAAATGACTTAATTTAGAAGATTTGTGGCTAAAGAAGAGATGCAAACAAAGCAGTGTCGTGGATGCTGGTGATGTGGATGGCGTCACATCATGGCCGCGACAGTAAGGACATTTGAACTATAGTAGAAAATTGTTTGAGTAAAAATTTTTTTTAGAGCAACAAACGGAATCTATTTATTTATTTGTGTTTTACTAACTTTTCATGGGTTTATATTACTGTTTTATTGATTAAATAAAATAAAAATTATAATCATATACCCCAATCAATGTTGCCATGTTGATTTTCAATAGTATAACATTTAATATGACCGTCCATATAGGTGGCAGCACCGTCTTCGCAGCAGACATACTCGTCTGACCTGCCTCCTGAGGACATGGAGGAAGGCGAGCGTCACGTGTATGAGTTCTTCAACAACGACGCTAATGTAGACCGCCTGGTCGCCTTCCTCACTGTCGAGGAGAAGAAGGGAAAGGACAAGTTTAATGGAGTGCGATTCTCGCTGTTCCGGGTGAGTTTCTTTGTAACATACTGTAGAGTAGGTCGAACACCTCGCCACCTAATTGAAAGCGATCGTCCGCGCGAATATGCGGTACGTGGATTATGACACACCAACGAACGCGACTTGATTGATCGTGCGAGCGTCATATTCATATAAATGAGAGCGACGATCGCTTTTGTAACGCAAGCATCGGGTACAATAATATTTATAGGTTGTTATTTTTTGGAAAGAATCGGGATTCCTGACTGAACTACTTTCAATCAAACACTAAACTAAAATTGATTCGGTTTTCGCACTGAAGTCGTATTTCGAAATATTATCTTTATAAAACGCTGTCACAATTATTTCTCATCGCGTTTGCGATATGAGGTCGTAATGTCAGTACTTTACTCTCTTAAATAGACACTTTTCGCTCAATTCGGCGAGCCCGTCGCGGGCAAGTTCATGCGCCACGCGGAGCGCTGCGCGGCCGACCCGCAGGAGGCGCCGCAGCGCTTCGCCGCCGAGGTGTGCGCCGCCGCCCTGCGCGCGCCGCGCTACTGGCCGCGCCGCCGCGCCACCGCCATGTACGCCGCCGCCGTCAAGATACTGGAGACTGGTATGTATGTGGAACGAGTCAAGCATTGCAAGTCGTTGGTAAAACTGAAAAAATATATAGAAATCTAATTAACTTTTACTTTACAGTTTATGAAGAGTAAGGGGGCCTACTATTCATATAATGTAAAATAAATGTTCAAAAACAACACAGACCAGGAAAGCAAGTCTCAAAAGGGATGAGAGGCTTATACTCAGCTGTAGGTGGGAGGGAATAAATGGTGACGATGGTTTATAAAAACTTCTATTTTGCTCTGTCCTGTGTCAGTGCCACGCCAATGGTTTATTGTTTATTCTGTCTATGCATGACATTTTAATAGTCGGACACATTTTTGAAGCTGTTGCCTCTTGAAGAGGCTCTTACTTGTTTCAAATGTTGCTTGCTTGATTTTGGGATGCATGAAGAAGCCTTTTGTAGCGTAGTTTGTTCCGCCAGTTACTCAACTGAACCGAGCGCTCGGCGCATCCTGGACAGTCACACCCAACACCTTACTTGACTAGCTAATTCATCCCTTGCGGTGGTAGGGCTAACGCCCGCCTGGTTTGCGACCACCCTCCCACCAGACTCCCAAACAGCTTGCTGCGTTTCGTCGATGCGTGGGAGTTCCAGTGCTTTAGGCATCTTCTGGGCACGCTCGTTCCATCATAGACCTCATCCATCGCTTTCCATCAGGCATGATTGAGGTCAAGAGCGGGCTCATTCAGCAATAATTAAAAAAAAATCTACTGACGATAACTTTGAAAACTAATATTATCCTATTTATCTTCAGGTCTGACATCAGTAACACCAGAAACTCTAGAGGACTGGGGGACATGCGTGGCCACAGGTGTGGAGAAACTGGATCCCACTCGAGGGCGCCAGGTGTTGCTCGCTCTGGTGCAACTGTGCACCCCACAGCCGCGGCGTGGTGATAACGAACCGGACGTCGACACGTCCTTCAGTGTCTGTGCTAGGCTTTACGCGCTTCAGGTAAGTGATTTTGAACATATAAGAAATGAGCGCTGGATTCCAGTAATCATGGTCAGTTCTGTAGGTATTTCTGCGTCCAGTCTTTGTCTTGTGGCTTTATCATTTAGGTGATCATGCCTTTCATTTTGTTTTTTTTTTTCGAAGATTACGTCGAAGATCCCATTGTAGTGGCAAATAACAGAAGGGCTTTCCTCTGTCGTTAAAACGGCCAGTTATCATCGTAGTGCTTGGTGCCTAAACATTACAACGGCCATCTTTATGATTTTTGTTAGATATTACGCCCGTCGTAAAACGTTACTTGCCTGGTCCAGTAATCGATTGCTCCAGTAAGCGCTGCAGTTTGACGAATGGCGTTCATAAGGTTCTGAGATTGATGAGTTGGTAAGTTCGTGCGTTTGGTAGTATTAGGGCTAAACCGATCTCGGTAAGTCTGGGCATGTCAATTTTAAGTTGAAGTGTGCCTAATTTCGCTAAGTAACCGGCTGTTTCTGCAGGGTACAGAGAGTATAGAGATATGGCAACATACTGAGGTATATCTAGCTTTGAACGGCTGTGTTTGTATTACACACGCGTGGAAACTTAAGTGTTGGTGTTATTTCACCTTCACAATTTAGACTATCTAAACAAGTGACCGATCCAACAGAGGGGCCTCATTCGCGCCCGGCCGGAAATGCCGCCCGACCTGCTAGAGATGCTCAAGTCGTCAAGCAAGCGCTACACCGAGGCGGGTGGCAACACCCTGTTCCGTGTGTGTGCTAGGCTTAATGCCGTGCAGGTGAGATCTCGGTTCCCATGTGAACACAGCTTTAGGCAATCACACGCGACTTGTTTCCGTGTAGTTTTGGATAGCATGCTGTATTACGTCATAAAATATGAATTTGTTTTTTGGTTATTTTTTGTTTTCTATAAGAACATTTTTCATGGGTATTTATGTAAAAAAGTTGGCAGAACATAGCAGTTTCCTTTCATATTATGAAGAAGTACAGTCAGTTATACCAATTAGCTGACCCAGCTTTGCATAAATGGTTGATATTTCTTAGAATACGAATCGATAGAATTGTATAATTCTTTTATATTTTATTTACTTTGCTCAAATAAATAAAATATAAAAGAATGATAAAATTCTATCGATTTGTATTCTAAAAAATCTCAACCATTTATGCAAAGGTGGGTTGGCTAATTGTTATAACTGACTGTACATAGCCACTTTCGTATTCAAAATTTTAGGCGGGATATTTTAATTATGCGGTACATTCAATTAGAAATTATATTTTCGTTTTCACCAAGATTATACAGCTACATGTCGCCTTGTACAGTCAGCCCCAAAATTATGTATACACGGACCAGGAACCATTTTATTGTCAACAAACTTTGTTTCCTAACATTGTATGAAATTGTATCCACCGTATAGATTGGTCATCATGATCATGGAATATTAATTACACGCGAATACCCGGTAAGAGACCACCTTAAAAAGCCTAAGCAACATTCGTTATGAATGGTTTACCTCCTGGAATTATTACTGTATAAATTGTTTTAATCATAGTGTATAGAGGTTTTGGAACAAAATGTTTCCTTTGTTTCGGTAAAATAGATTGTGTACTATGTTTTGGGCCAATACGCTATACGGTGGATACAATGTTGTCGATAATAAAATGTTTCCTTGTTAGTGTATACATCTTTTTGCAGCTGAATGTAGTAGTAATCGTTAGCAATCTTGCATCCTACTGCATCCACCCTGCTTTTTTATAACTTTTTCTTAAATTTTTAGTACATTTTCGTTTCGCCATAAATGTTTTGACGTTTGTTGGATTCTGCGTTGTAGAAGATTTCCAAGTTTTATTTATTTTCTTTTGTTTTTAGGTTAATTAACGGCTGATATTTTTTTCGTGTTTTTCAATTTTATTTGCTTTCGACTGGGATGTTGGCGGAAGGTATTTTTTTATGATTTATGTTTTGTTCCTTATGACAAACAACCATGGTTTAAAAAAATATAATTTACCTACAATTCCTTCGTAATGTATTTCAAACAATTAATGCAAAATGTTTGAAGTCTTAACAAATAAAGCTATTGTTTTGTTAAGGCTGAAGCCGAGATAATTAAACATTACTTAGCGCTTATGTGCTTTGGCTAAGAAATGTTCCCGTCTATCTTTCTCTTACAGTTGCAAGTTGCGCTATAGTGATACTGCTTAGCCATCGCATGTGCTAAGTATAGCGCTACAAGGCTATTTTGCGCGTGGCCAAAATCGGAACTAACACCGCCATCTTAGTTTTTCAATAGATTTCACAAAACAATTGCACAATTGTTTCCCAAGGGCGCCCGCCCCCCACGTCCACGTTATTCGAGCGCCAAAAGATCCTTGTACAGTCCGTTCGCAGTTATTTTACCTCTGACAGCAGCAACCTAACAGCAATCATATATTGTCAAGAGAATAAAGATCGCAATGATTTTGACAGAGTTGTTAATTGCTGCAACCCAACAGCAACTTTATTAGAATGAGAATAAAGATCACTGTGAGAAATCACAGTGATCCAAAGACAGTGATGCAAAATCAGAGGTAAAACAACTGTGAACGGACTGTAGTAGATAGAAAGTCTATTCAAATTTGTTTCAAATTGATGTTATTTCAAGTTAAGCAAATATCAACTTTATTTCAGTGTTAATTAAGTTGATTTCAGAGTGACTAGCACTATTCGAAAAGTTATAAAAATGTTTGAAGTTGTAGCGTAAACTGCACTTTATTGTGTAGGAATTAAAGCAATTTTTCCATAAACTCATTTTTGTTTACATTTTTGGAAAATAAGTCGCAAATGCAGATTAGTTATCTCAGCCTGACAGTTGATTAGTTTTACGGGTGGAGTCAATAATAATGCATACATACATTGTGATTGTGTTCATACATTTTTTACTGTGCAGGGCGCACTAGGCTCGCTCCGCTGGCGGGCGGCGCCGCTTGCCGCGCTGCTGCTGCGGCGGCTGGAGGAAGCCAACTTTATTCAGCACCCGTACCAAAACGTGCGGGAAACTGTGGGCAGGTAATGTGAATCCAAGTCAAATCATTTATTTCAATTAGGCAAATAAAATGCACTTTTGAACGTCAGCGTTTACAAGAAAATAGAATTAATTCTAGTCGCCCCTTCCAAAAAGTAGTTTCGAATGGAGAAGAACGGGCAAGAATCTCTATAGTAATTACTCTAAGGAGTATAGGCTTTTATTCTTACCCAACTTCTTTCTTCGATAAAAAGCCGGTTTTTGATTATTTATGACAAATAGCTTTCTGTTAGATTGATAGAAGATTCTTTATTATGTAGAAGGTAAACTGGGCGTATGGTACGCTCCGATACTGTGTTGACGATATTTTGCAATCGTTCGGAGCGTATGATACGTTATTGCTTAGGATTGGCACAATTCCAAATTTGGAGCAAAAAGAAAGAAATCATTCCATTCTTCAGTGGTCACCCAAAAGTAACATGTGTATTTGTTGATTGTAGCTTGTTGATGACTATCTTCGACACGGAGCTGGTGTTCCCGGGCGGGTACAACGGGCCGGCTCCGCGCCTGGCGCAGTTCCTGCAGTCGGTGCAGCCACGCCTCGCCGCTTTGTACGACGAGAATGGGGACATAGGTCTGTGTTATATCGTCTGTTTGTGTGTGTGGTATTGGCAAGAAATTACTGCAGATTGAGACCGACCACTTTTACACCTTGTAATGATGCAGCAGTAAACTAACTGTTGACGCATGATTTGGCCACGGATCAATTAAAAAATGATTTTCGTGCAATTTACCACACTTTGGTAATGCTCTCTTATTAAGTAAAATCAAATACGCTGGTCTGTTTTAGTTTAGTTTATTATAGTACATTACGATACGTTTGTCTTATACAGTCCATTATTGCCCGGCGTGAAGTTAGCGCCCGAGCGTAGCGAGTATGCTTAACGCCGTCACGAGTATCGTATACTATTTCATAGCTTGTGGAACATAAAACCGCCATCTTTTTAATTTGAAAGAAAGAATAACGTGTATTTAAACAGTTCGTGAAACACAAAATATGAATAACAAAATAATAAAGTGAAAATAATGTTTAAACTACAATGCTACCAACTTATTGAAAAGATTTAATTAAAATTGTATATTACGGAGCTGAAGGGAAGTAGACGTTGTCAACTGATTATAACGGCATATCACTACGGTCATACGAATACGAGCCTATAAACTTGATGGTGCGTACTTTTTTACACAAGCCGCACGCGCCTACGAGTTATATTAGAGCAAAATGTTTTGTTGTTGGGAAAGAAAGATATAAAATGTAATGTAGGCGTTTTGCAATGTTTTAATTTTATGGTGTATTAAATACCTACAGTATGATACGATTATATTTCAATGATGAATTGACTATAGAGTGGTTGTGTTCTGAATTTTCGAAGGGAAGCCGGTGGGAATCTAGTTGTATGGTACCTTCGCCACTGGTAGCCTATAAACTTGATGGTGCGTACTTTTTTGAGAGTTGACCAAAGTACGACTGTAACACATATTCGCAAGAAGAATTTGATTTATTCTCTTTACGCCATTTCTTAAATGTGTTGTATCCTGATGGTATAAAATCTTTTAGATATAATATTAGGTCACAAAATATCTAATCTTACGTGTTTGGTAATTTCTCCAATTTCGTCTGGTACAATGTCACTATTATCTTCACTTAATTCGCTTTCTGAGTAGTTCATATTAAAATCACAGTGTTAAGAGTCCCTATCAATTTCGCTGTCTAAAAACAGAAAATTCCATTTTTTTCAGCGCAATTTTCTCAATATCCTTAAGTTATCTACTTTTTTTTTAAATGCACAGTTATTTATCATCTATTTATCTAGTAAGTCTACAAATTAAAATTTTGATAACTACTTAATATAAATTAAGAAAAATAAAAATCTAACACACGTTTTTACGTAAACACGAAACACCATGTTTTTCAATTGCTTTTTTAGCTTACTGGTAGCAAATAACAATCTGAAAAAAATCCCAAATATTGGGAACATAGTATATTAGTAAGTCTACAATTTATTTTTTAAAAGTTTAATGAATTAGTACTTGTAAAAAAATGTTGACTACGCTGAAAAACTCCAATAAAATCATGTGCAAAACCGTCGTCTATGTGTAAGAATTGATTGAAAATAACAATAAGTGTTAAATATTTTAAAATTTGAGGTGTTTATCTACCAAACTCAATTTTTATATTTTAATTTAGACTACTTATTTAATTGTAGTAAAATATTTAAATAATGCCTTATAAACCGATGCGCTCGCTCGATGCATTCAGTCGCGCCCGAGGGCTTCTCGACGACGGACCTGTGTCGCCTGTGACGTTCGCCGCTCCCGACGTAACTAGCGAATCGCGCATGATTTTGTACTACGCCTGAACAGTTTTGAGACTAAGTATATTTATTTTTTTATTTTAATAGTGTGACTTATTAATGTTTTGTATTGTACTATTAGTAATATTGTGAATATATTTTTAGAAAATGGGTCGAAAAAGTGAACTTTATTATCATGGAAAAATCAAAGGTAAAAAGAATAAAGTTGAAAAAACACGAAAGGCACGTGCAGTTCTTAGGTAAATAATAATTGTTGCAATCACCTTAATTAAGAAAATTGTAATAATTTACTATTATTTATATAGTCTAAAAATATTTTAATTGTATTTGTAGAGAATTACATGGCAGAAATCTACCAAAAATCAAATATTACTTGGAACATCATCAATGAGCAAAAACACAAATACAAACACACAAACAAGACAAATTATAAAGTAACAGTGTACTCATTGTTGAAAAGCCTAATAAATAAATAAAATAAATAAGACAAAATGGCTCGCTATACTATACTCTCATGGTATGCGGTCTTATAGCGAGGGAAATACTACAGACCACTTCGTTCTGTATTAGGTAAACAATAACACGTGTAATTCGTTTCAGACGTACCTTGTATACGCTGGTCACACTTTGTAATTTGCTTTTGCTATAGTGAATACTAGGTTAAGATGTTTTTATTTCAACGATATTTATTGTATTTAATTGTAACTATGGAGTACTAATAATAGCGGTTCCGGACCAAGATTATTTGTTCCCGCTTCATCGTACGCTTCAACGCACACTACGATTATCAGCTATAGTTCGAACGCACACAGACACATTGCGCTCCTATAATTACCTAATCTAGTAGCGCGCAGAAATTGATAGGGACTCTTAACACTGAAAATATATGATAATCCACGAACAACGAACTGGCTTAAGAGAACAATACAAACTGAAAACCAAATCTAGAGTGCTAGGTTAGCCTTTCGTCTGAAATTGCGTTGTCACTTTGTCTATAGCATGAAACTATTTTTAGCCGAAATGCTAATCTACCCCTCTTTTTGTGAAGGGCGGGCTTTTGGGGGACTGTCTTGTGTCAAAGAATATTTAAAAGTATCTTCTCTTGTTTATTATGCAACTGGAAAAAAATATTTATTTAAATAAAAACACGGTACAGTCATCATTCAGATTATCTCGGTGATCTTAAGTCACGCTTCTTTACCACCGTTTCTCTTAAAATATTTCGTGTATGAAAGATCATATACTGTCGTGAGCTATTGTTACATACATACATATCGCAGTATGTAACTTGGGACTTATGTGCATTAGTCCTTTAGCATGTGTTATGTTATGTATGTGATGTGGCTGTGCTTTTTTATAAATCAATTAAATAGATTCCAGTTTTCCGAATACTCGCAGTGTCAAACCAGCAGCTGAATTAAAATAACTTCATAATTCCAGTAATAAAGACCGCAGCATCAGCCGCGGCCATGCAGTGCAGCCCGCGCGACGAGACCGCGGACTGTAGCCCCGCCTCGCGCGCGCTGCACTCGATCGTGCGCCTGGCCGTGGGCGACGTGGCCGCAGTGGACGTGGCGCGACTGTCGCCCGACCAGCACCACGAGCGGGCCAACGAGGACGCGCCTCAGGTGAATTAAACTCGCTTTTCGTGTATGTCTGTGTATTTTGAAGGTTTTTCTTTATTCCAGAAGGTTTATTTATTTATTTATTTTACCATTTATGTACACACATATATAAACAGACAAGAAAAAACAACAGAAAAATAGGTACAAAGGTGATGCTTATTTCATAAGAAATCTCTTCCAGCATACCTATGTTTATGTGTATAATACATTAAGATTACCGTGCAAAGCAGAGGCAGGTCGCTAGTCTATAAATTAAAGTCGTCACGGCCGGAAGTTCGACCTACCCTGGCGCTTTCGCCTTATATATTTGTATGTTCACAGGCAGCGGAGGGCGGCGAGTCATCGGACACGGAGAGCGGACCGTGCGGCTCGCGCGTGGAGCGGCAACTGGTGGCGCGCCTGGACACAGCGCTGCACCTCGCCGGCGACGTCGCCGCGCATGCGCCGCAAGACCATGCCAGAGCGCTCAACTTGCTCACCACTGGTAATATACCAAGTCTTCTAAGGCAGCGTTGACAATCGTTGTTCAAAATGACGCGCCGGGCCAACATACTCAGCGCGAAATCTTGTCTTCGCACATCATCTATAAGTCTAGGTTTCTTAACGACGCGTGACGTCAGAAAGTACATATGAATTGATAAAGTGACATGATACATAAAGCGACGACAAAACCTTGTCGTGCACGCACGCTTGTTAGCAGTCGTTGATCGACGTTTTACTCAGTCCAATTTTTCCCTTCTTTCAGTCCTACGCGGCTGCATGGGTGTGATAGTCCGTGGCGTCAACGGCAACACAGTGACGCAGTACTCGATGGTCGCGACGGCTTGCGCCCTTGCCGCGCGAGGCCCGCCACAGCCGCACGACGAACTGCCTCGCGCGGCAGCCGGCTTACTTGCCTCTTTGGCACTCGCGCATCACTCCTGCGCAGCCTTCGATACAGCACTCACGCACCTGGAGACACTGTCTAATGGTATGACGCTTTAATATTTCATCATTTCTTTACATCAATACTAATCTATAACTAGTCTATAGTAACAGTTTTACATTAAAAGCAAAGCAGACAGGGCAGGGGGGGGGGGGGGGGCTAAAGGCTGTTTTTACATTTCAAGTGCGGTTGACTGAACCCATTGAAATCTGGAAATGATAGTAATTCGTATATCAGTTTGACTGCTTTTCAGCATTGGTTGTCATACTTGTCATATGAATATTTGTATCGCTCCAAACGCGTTGAAAACTGCAGTTTATGCTTCTGTTCGTTCATCATTATTCAATTTTCTATGGTAACGTCACCTTCATCAGGCTTTGCCTTCGATAGGGGAACCTCTAGCTAATACACTGTGTCACGGCAGGTCGGTCGTGGTGGGCGCGCTTGGCCTGCATAGACTTCGCTCAGCCGCTGCTGTTCTACGGCCTGCCGATGTTGTGTGACCGCGTCGACCGCGCTGTCGCCACCGAGAATTTCGCACTCAAACTCATGAGAGATCCAAGACTGGAGGTAAGAGAGCATAAAATGATTATTTTGTCACAGAAACATTAGGTAAGGGATCCTTTTGTGTTTTATTATGAGACTGTCCTTGAACAAATAGGTAATACGGGCTGGTGTCCGCAACTCCACGTCAATGCGCGTATTTTGCGTACTCCTTGAATAATAAAATTATAAATATTCATAATTTGAATCTTCCATTATCCCGTGTTAGTGTCAACCATTACTCTATCATTCACTCCGTTTTTATTGATATCAATCCTCTCACACAATCTTTTCTTTGGCCTTCTTAACCTCCCAGTGAAATTATAATATTGTCGTTTCCAGGTCCGTCAATCGGCAGCAAAACTTTTGACAGGATTGATGCACTGTCGCGCTCTGCCCGACGAGGAGGGTACCCTGCGCGCTCTGATGCGCAGCTGCCGGTCCGCGGAGCTGGTGGAGCGGCACTGCGGCGTGCTGGGGCTGTGCGGCTACCTGGCGTCGCGGCCCTACAGCCTGGGCGCGCGCCTGCGCGACGTGCTGGCCGAGCTGGCGCGCCACACGGCTGCGCCCGACCCCGTGCCGGCCGCCATCCGCGCCGCGCTGGCCGATTTCCGGCGCACGCACCAGGACGACTGGCCCAAGCACCGCGAGCAGCTCACCGAAGAGGAGCTGGACCTGCTCGCCGACCTGACCTCGCCGCCCACCTACTGCGCGTGAATCCACTTTATCTTATGTCACATCTTTACGATAAGCTATTTAATTGTGATATTCAACAACAGCTTTACGTATGACACAAACTTTTGTTGCATAATGATTCCAAAGTAGGATTTTTTGTTTCGTAAAACTTGCAATCTGTAATCGATATTGCTGTGGAATATATTTATTTAACCAGCGGTAAGTCAGTGTAATAGAAACGCTATAAATGTTATAGTGGCTTAGTTATGTAAGTTACGATGTAATCATCGCATCACTTGCGCACGTATATAATTACGTATTTATATTGAATCTGTCATGGTGGTGGCCCCCCCCATCTCATTATATTGTGCCCACAGTAGACGCCGGTGACGGATTTAGGTATTAAGATGCTCTTTGAAAATATTTTGATATTTTTTATTTGTTTTGTAGTTTTATTGCACATTTCGTGGTTTTATTTGGAAAGAGGAATAAAAAGCTGGAAAAAGGTTGAATTTTTAATTGACGGGCATAATTTTATGGCCAATTTTGTATGACAATGGTGTTGCATTGATCTTAAAGACATTTTGTTCTATAATAGATCTGTTTACATGGGTTAGGGATTTGTAAATACGTGTATAAATATTACGTAATATTTCTTTTCTAGGATGTTATATTAAATACTACATTCATAAAATAATGTGCGTTTTTCTACAAATACTACCCAAATAAAAAAAATACTATTTACCACTTATTCAATTTATTTATATGTACCCATTTTATCAGAAAATGTTGCATGGAATAACAATATTAGGAAATTCAGAGCATCTATTACAAAAGATTATGTGTTTATATTAAACCTAATATGAATAATAATCCCCTGAGGCTATCTTCGCTCCTCAACATCTGAAATAAGAAAAATAAATAGGTTATCATAGAAGAGGAGAGATCTTTAGTAAACCTTAGTTTTTTTAAGTAAGCGAGCTTCTTGATTAGAGCCATACCTCACGGGGACGTCATGACGGCGTAGCCAGGTTGCATCGCCAACAAAATGTATGGTTGGTGGCATAACTAAGCAGACGCCAGATTCAATGAGCCACCCACTATATAGCTGTATACATTTAGTTGACCTGACGACATCGCCATGGCGTCCCGGTGAGCTATGGTTTTTACTGACTAGACAGGTCCACTCTATGTTCTCTATGTTATAGGTTTGGTTTCCGCACTTAGTCCCTCAAATGGACCATTGTGCGTGGGCCATGGCGGCGTTGTTGGTCATTTGGTTATTCCAACCAGCCCACCTCCCTCCAGAAGCTGACTAAGTCTCCTGGTTTATTAAGAACGTCTGTGTATGATTTGGGTGTCCCGAGGGTCTCTGATCGAATTTGGGTAACGCCTGTGCACTCAAAGAGCACATGCGCAACGGTTTCCTCAGCCTCCATGCAAGCCCTGCATAGAGGACTGTCCGTTATGCCTATAGTGTGGAAGTGTTTGTTCAGTGAGCAGTGTCCCGTGATGGTCCCCGTCACCAGGCGCAGACCTTTCCTGTCCAGTCGTAATAACCGACTGGTAAGCTTGCCATTCAAAAATGGCATGGCTTCCTTGGATTGCCTGCAGCCTGGTGACGACGACCACCATCTTTCTGCTTGTGTGTGGGTGTGCTCCTGTAGCCACCTGCGTAGTTGATTAAAGGGGATGGGCACAATAGGTTCCGGTCCACAAACTGACATACTGGATGCCCTTCTGGCCAGTTCGTCAGCTGCGTCGTTTCCCAGTGATCCACTGTGTCCTTTTATCCATTGAAGTGTCACCATGTTGCGGTTCTGTACGGTTACCCGCTCAAGCGCGTTGTGACATTCTAGTATTAGGCTCGATGTGATGCATTTTTTATCTAGGGATTGGAGGACTGAGGCGCTGTCAGAGAGTATGCGAATATGGGAGTCCGCAACTCTCCGGGCTGCTATGGCATTAGCCGCTTGTATTATGCCCACACACTCCGCTTGGTAGACCGTGTTGAGCATTCCCAGCGGTTTGGATATTTTCGACAGGTCCACTCAAATCTATGTGGCTCTTTCCTAAAAAGACCATTTCAGACACTTGTCTACATGGTCCTCAGATGATCTGACCAAAATTATGTCCGGACATTGGTGGTGAGGACCCTAAGGGTCGAATTCGTCACGTGTAGTAATGGGCATCAACAGCAGAGCTATTGAATCACTTGCCAGTTGACTCTCGTAGCTGAAACGTGTGTAAAATGGTTGACATTGATTTTGCTATGATATTACTTATATCTGAAGTTGAAGAAGAAGAAAACGAAGAAAGAAGAAAAATAAATATTTCGTCAGAGTCCATTGTGATTAACACCGACGCAGGCCAATTTCCGACTGATGACGCGTTGGTTCGCTAGTGGGCGCGTGGATACACGAGAATGTGCGCGCACGCGCGCGCACCAATCAGCGTTGTTCGCGCGCAGACGCGCGAATTCCGACGAATGCGCGCGTCTTTTTAAAATCTCCGAAGCAATGTGTGCGTTACGCTGTGGAGTTAAGGTTGAATTTGTTATGTTCAGTTTTGGATAGACGCTTCGATGCGCTTTGACTCTGCGCTAGTATAAATCGACCCTTAGACGCAACTGATCTCAAGTTGATGTTTCTTATTGTAGTAGTTGGATAGGAAACACCATGACATAAAGTGTTTGTACAATCCTACTTCCAGAAATAAAATAATTTAAGTTGGAGAAAATAAAAACACCTGGCACATAGTATTATAATGTTAATTATTAATAAAATCTTGGCTGAAAAACGAAAACTAAACTCGGCTGGTCTCCAATTTTTGATGAGAGATTGATACAAGAGAGTACAATATTTTGAACAGTCATTGTTGTTGACATTGTGACTGTTAAATGAACACTACTGATATGGTAGAATACTACACACACTGGACTTAAGACTAGCACTATTGCCTTTACTCTTTTTTACCTTATTTGTTCAGCATCTTTAAAGTATGATGTCTTAGCAATACCAATATCATATTATTATAGAAATTGCCAAGTATTGGGCTATATTAGTTGGCAATGTATGTGGTTATGTGCGCCATTATATATATTATATATTCATGGATGAATTGGCTTGTCTGCAGCCAGCCCCAAAGACGACCCTCTAAATAGATCTCATTCTGTATTTCTAAGTCTAAAGCAACAATATTTATACTCACTTTTGCCATCACATGCTACAATTTTTACTTTGTCAACTTTTGCAACTTCTTGAACTTCACGAAACTCCACATCATTCAACATGAATGTCCACACATTATCACAAAACCTGAAATACACATTGTTCAATTAGCTACTACAGAAACACTTTAAAAAGCTATTTGTCTTCAAATATTCACCTATAAGTATTTAATTTTCCTGCTTTGAAGGTTAGTCTTGACTTCACCCTGTTAGATAGCGCCTGATTTATAGATTTATCAAATTGTAATAGAACTTTCACTGCTAGCGCCGGTGTTATCTGTCCATACTGAAAATAAACGAACATTTAGCAACAAACAGATGTGGATTAGCAATTACCAAAATAATGTAAACAATACATACCTGTATCAATTCGTCGAGGCTTTCTTGTAAAGTATTACCGATCGTGGTGTTTCTATACAATTGATATGACATTACTATTAATTATTATAGTATAACCTTAAAGGTATAACTTCTACAATGAACAAAAAAATCGATGAAATGATGATAAAATCTTTATGTCAATTAAAACGATTCCACTAATTCTAATTCTCTCACGTTCACAGGTTTTTGTTATTAGTAATGAAATCTATCAAAAAGTACTCTGTGACTGTGAATGAAATGAAGTAATGAATAATCTGTGCACAGACCTAAAATATGCACAGACTATGTAGAAGGAATGAAATATAGTGATGTACCGATTAGATTACGTTTGCGTACTGCTTCAATTTTCACTTGACTACTTTGGTACGGCTAAAAATAGTCGCGTTCCTATTTCGATTTGACACCTCTGGCACACAATGACGCAGTGCCTTTTTTTTTTTTTTTTTTGGATGGGAAATCATCTAATGACTCCTCCCGCTCTGGGTGGAGCGGAAGGGAGTGTCAGACTCTTACTGACTAAAACCCACCCGTGTTCCTTCCTTAGCCCTTTATGTTCCGGGGCAGCGGTAACCCTTTCGGACGATCCCGCTACCCCGGCAGGCTTCGGCCCTGGCGGGCCCCTTCCTTTATGCTGACATCTCTTTGAGGCGCGCGTGGAACACATACGCGCCGTCCGGCACGGGCCTGGTCCTGATCGGACGGAGAGCTACCCATTACTCTCCGTCCGCAGGCCCGCGCCTACGGTGGCCGGGAGTCGTCACGCGGCTCCCGACGCCCGTAGCGTCTCCCGCGGCGGCTGAGGCGAGAGGCTCTCTCCCTGAGCCGTCCCGCCACCTCCTTCGCTAGCATGACTGCTTCGCAGAAGGAGGTGACTGCCTCCCACTCCCCCTCGCCCCGGACCATGGCTTGAACCAGGGCCGGACGCGAGAGGTCGCCGCCGCTGCCGATCGCCTCCACGAGGACACGGCGGTGCTCCCCCCAAGCGGGGCAGACCTCCACCGTATGCTCCACCGTGTCCTCTGGGCGATCCTCGCAATGGTGACACCCGAGCGTCTCCTCCCGCCTGATGATGTGCAGGTACCTCCCGAAACATCCGTGTCCGGTGAGGACCTGCGTCAGGCGGTAGGTGAGAACGCCGTGACGCCTCTCTAGCCACTCCTCAAAGAGGGGTCTTATCGCCACGATCGTGGCGTGCCCTGCGCTGGGTTGCGAAAGCCGCTCTTTCCATGCCACCATGAGATCGCGCCGGAGGTCTGTCCGCTCCGCCGCTATTTGCCGCGGAAGCGGAGTTTCCCCCCGGCGTAGTGCCTCCGCGCGCCACTCATACAGGCGCGCGAGGACCATCGCCTCCAGATCCCCATGGCGGCATTCCGGCAAGGAGGCTTGCCGCCTCGCCCGAGATCGTGCGGTAGCCCCGGATCAGCCTTACGGCTACCACCTTTTGGGGCGCGTTCAGATAGTGGGCGGCTCGCAGCCGCAGTGAACGCGCCCACACCGGGGCCCCATATAGGGCCATGGACCGCACGACCCCCGCGTAAAGCCTCCGGCAGGAGGCGTTTGGCCCCCTCAGGTTGGGCAAGAGCCGCTTTAAAGCGGCCCTGGTCCGTTCCAATTTGGGGGCCAAACGTCGAAAGTGTTCGACGAAGTTCCACCGGCTGTCGAGGACGAGACCCAGGTATTTCATCGTTGTCTCGACGCCGATGTGAACCCCTCCTACCATCAGTTGGAATCCCGATGGTGGCCCGTTCCGGAGCCCATGAAAAGACATGGCCCCGGACTTGTGCAATGCCACCTCGAGACCCAACCGCCGGATCCTCTCAACGACTATCGCAACCCCTCGTGTCATTGCGTCGGCCGCCGCCTGATGCGACCTCCCCTGCGCCAGGACCAGCGTGTCGTCAGCGTAGCAAACCACGCTGACGCCATCAGGGAGGTCGGCCCGCAGCACCCAGTCGTAACCGATGTCCCACAGGAGCGGCCCCAGAACCGATCCCTGTGGGACACCGCACGACATCTCTCGCCGGTTCCAGTTCCCGTCGCGACCGGGGTAGATGACGGCTCTGTCCGTCAAATACGCCCCGACTACTCGACGGAGGTAGGTCGGCACCCGGTGATACCGGAGTGCCTCCCCAATGCAGCTCCAAGGCAGGGTATTAAACGCGTTGGCGATGTCGAGTGACACCGCCACGACGACCCCACCCCGGGACACCGCGTCCCCCGTCGTGAGAGCTCTCACGCGCATGATGGCGTCCACCGTCGAGCGCCCCTTGCGGAAGCCAAACTGGCTGTCCGCAAGATCCGGCCCTGTCCTCCCCAAGTGCCCGACGAGGCGGCCTGCAATTACTCTCTCAAAGAGCTTGCCCACCTCGTCGAGCAACACAATGGGCCGGTATGCGGACGGAGAGTCCGCAGGGCGCCCTGGCTTCTGAATGAGGACCAGCTTCCCCGTCTTCCAATGGAGTGGAAACTGGCCTCTCTCCATACATGCGCTTAAGAGCGCCTCCAGTCGAGGCCCGAGAGCCCTCGAGGCCAGGACCCAGGCTTTACCCGGCTAGCCGTCGGGTCCTGGGGCGGTATTTTTGGCCTTCGGCCTGCCTACCGCCGCTCTCAGATCTACCCCGGTCACTTCAGCGTTGTCGTCGTCGCCGTTCGCGTGGTCCGCTTCGGGCACCGCAAGTAGCGGAGCCATGGGCGGGGGAGTATGCCTTGACTTGATTATCATGCAAATGCTATTTATTAATGTGTGAGTTCACTTCGAAAATCCTTAGGCTGCTTTTCCATCAGAGATGTGCTATATACCAATCATATTCATTGGTCCACGTAGAGCACTGGTTGAAACGAGTTCAACTATGCTATGTTTTTTATACGGAAGGTTGCGTGCCATGGATGGATGGGAGCTATGGATGCGCGAATGATGTAGCTATGTGCAGACCAGAGTACTCACCATGCCTTCCCTACTATTGATGCATCGCATACTCGAGCTGCGCAACTTCCTCGCACAACTACCCCACGGCGGCGCATCTTCATAGCACATCCTACTCGCTCTGCTACACACCTTAACATTAGTGGAAATGGTCGCATAGTTTCGTAGCGTAGCTTTCAAATCCTCGCAGCATACCTGCATAGCACATTTCTGGTGGAAAAGCAGCCTTAATCGAAAGCATAGAGTTTCGGCAACAAAAGCTGACCACGAATTATTTTCTAAACTTTTAGCATGGAAACATTTTAGGACTGTCAAAATTGTCAGTTTCCAATTTGGATAATTTTGATAATTCGGCTATAAGAAATAAAATAAACGAATTTTATGGTGTGAAAAAACAAGTCCCAACATTGAAAAGAAATAGGCATTGCAACGCATGGTGGGCATTAGCTAGTTAGTTATTATACAGGGTCAAATTAAATTAGCTAGCGATACTCTACAGACGTGATGGGTATCGATATCTAAACACGACAAAACAAAAAAGAAATTAATTTGAAGACTTTCTTTGTGGGGTCATCGAAAGCAGTTAGTCACACACTAGTCAGTAGTTAGTCGTCACTTGAAACATCAGTTTTTTTGTGTAAACTTCACAGAAGTATCGATATCTAAACACGACAAAACTTAAGAAAACAGATTTTCTCACTTTATCTAACTTCGAGTAATAACACTCCCAGCGGTCGTTGACCCCCAAAAAAGAACAGCAAAAATAATCTATATTTTTATTTTTACACATCACGTCGGCAGAGTTTCTCTAGGTAATTTAATTTGACCCTGTATAAATATGAAATACTGATACATAATATTTCTTGAATAATAAATAGTATCAACTCCGTTTACGTAGTGTATAGCCAGAGTTAACAGCTCTTGATTTTTTTTAATTGCCGGCTTTTTACCTGACTGCGCTGGCGGCTTTTTTCCTTCTTATGTTTTTCGAGTGTATGTACTTATGTATATTACTTCCGCACGCTCTGTAGCCTAAAACTGCTTGATCGATTTCAGCTTGAGAGGTGCCGTTAGATTCGTCTTAATTGTGAATGACACTGGGTAGGTATATCAAAATTGAAAAATTAAATAAAATGGCTGATTTTTGGCGCCATATTATATCTTCAAAAAATTTTTTTTCTCAAATACTATCGAGTGGGGTATCAAAATAAAGGTTTTTAATTTGTACCATTAAGTACTTTTCCATAAGAGATTAGTTGTTATAACCCCCCTAAGTGGGTTGAGGGGCGACGGACTCGGGGACGTCCGACGTAGGTCTGTCTACGCTATGCATGCTATGTATGCTATGCATGCGATGCATGCTATGCTATGCTTGCAACCTAGTAGCCGACTCCCGGCCCAGGGATGTAGGAGCCGAGGAAATGGAATGCCACTGATGTTACAATTTCGTTTCCTCTGCCGGAGCTCAGGATCTATTTCTCCAAAGCATAAATTCCTTGAACTCTGAACTACCTAAAATGTTGTCAAAAAAAATTTGCTGGTCCCTACATTTTGATGTACAGTCAACAAAAGAGAAGTATGCAGGATCGTCAGATATAGTTGAAGTTTAGTACGAAACCGATGGATGTATTCCAATAAAATTTAATGTTATTAATAGAAAACAAATAGCTCATTTATCAAATTAAATTTCAGTCGACAACATCCATCGGTTTCTTACTAAACTTTAACTATATCCGATGATTCTGCATACTTATCTCTTTTGTTGACTGTACATACGAACATAAATGTAGGGAACAGCTGATTTTTTTTTCGCGATTTCAGATATGGTCCCATAGTAAAAGTTGTTCATAATGATGAGTACAATGACCTCTTAAGAGGGTTGTTAGATATTTAAAAATCTATGCGTGATGAGATTAAACCCTGTGAGAATGTTATTTAGGAGGATTCTTTCTCAAAAATCCTTCGTTGGCGCTCACTTTCGTTTGTATAAAGTACTCTCGACCAAACATCTATGCGGGCATCTATGTTGTATAATCTACTATTATTTTACACTTTTTAGTTCTACCTACCCCACACAAAAACAAGTAACACTAGTACATTGAAGAATTGAATACACCGACTAGACGAATCATCAAAATTCGCACAGAAATGCCGGAGATTTATGCATATAACTTCGTACATAAGAATAATTACCTAATCTATATAAATAAAAACAAAAGGCCTGACTGACTGACTGTGACTCATCAACGCCCAGTCCAAACCCTTGGACCTAGAAAGCTGAAATTTTACACAATGGTTCCCTTTATAATGTAGACAAGGAATAAGGAAGGAATTTTCGAAATTCAACCCCTAAGGGAGTTAAATAGGGGATGAAAGTTTGTATGAAAGTCCGTCAGTTTTAAAGTTAGGGTCTTCAAATTTTGTGTTTAGGCTGACGATTGAAAAGTAATTGATACATGTCTCAGCGTTTTTGATAATTTCACCCTTTTTTTTTTTTGGATGGGAAATCATCTAATGACTCCTCCCGCTCTGGGTGGAGCGGAAGGGAGTGTCAGACTCCTGACTAAAACCCACCCGTGTTCCTTCCTTAGCCCTTTATGTACCGGGGCAGCGGTAACCCTTTCGGACGATCCCGCTACCCCGGCAGGCTACGGCCCGGGCGGGCCCCTTCCTTACTGCTGACATCTCTTTGAAGCGCGCGTGGAACACATACGCGTCGTCCGGCACGGGCCTCGGACGGAGAGCTACCCATTACTCTCCGTCCGCAGGCCCGCGCCTACGGTGGCCGGGAGTCGTCACGCGGCGCCCGACGCCCGTAGCGTCTCCCGCGGCGGCTGAGGCGTGCGGCTCTCTCCCTGAGCCGTCCCGCCACCTCCTTCGCTAGCATGACTGCTTCGCAGAAGGAGGTGACCGCCTCCCACTCCCTCTCGCCCCGGACCATGGCTTGAACCAGGGCCGGACGCGAGAGGTCGCCGCCGTTGCCGATCGCCTCTACGAGGACACGGCGGTGCTCTGCCCAAGCGGGGCAAACCTCCACCGTATGCTCCACCGTGTCCTCTGGGCGATTCTCGCAATGGTGACACCCGGGCGTCTCCTCCCGCCTGATGATGTGCAGGAACCTCCCGAAACATCCGTGTCCGGTGAGGACCTGCGTCAGGCGGTAGGTGAGTACGCCGTGACTCCTCTCAAGCCACTCCTCAAAGAGGAGCCTTATCGCCACTATCGTGGCGTGCCCTGCGCTGGGTTATAATAAATATTTATAATAATTATAATTTCACCCCTAAAGGGTTAAAAATGGAGATGAAGTTGTGTATGAAAGTCCGTCAGTTTTAAAGTTAGGATCTTCATATATGTTTTTTAGGCTGACAATTGAAAATTAATTTTGATGTGTCTCAGCGTTTTTGATAATTCCACTCCCGAAGGGTTAAAAAGAGGGATGAAGTTGTGTATGAAAGTCCGTCGTCGAATCGAGTTTTAGATTGCAGTTCTGATGCGAATCTGTGAAAAACGAAAGAGTTCTAGCCTTTTACAATAATTTGAAAGGATGAAAATATTAATTTTCGACTTTTTAACGTTTCGACATGATCTGCTGGCACTCGAACGTGAGTTTTGGATTCAAATCAAGTTTTAGATTACAGTTTTGATGCGAATTAGTGAAAAACGAAAGAGTTCTAGCCTTTCACAATAATTTGAAACGATCAAATTGGTATTTTTCAATGGTATTTTTCGACTTTTTTTTTACTTTTTAACGTTTCGACATGATCTGCTGGCACTCGAACGTGAGTTCTGGATTCGAATTGAGTTTTAGATTGCAATTCTGATGTGAATCTGTGAAAAACGAAAGAGTTCTAGCATTTCACTATAATTTGAAAGGATGAAAATGTAATTTTTCGACTTTTTAACGTTTCGAAATGATCTGCTGGTACTCGAACGTGAGTTCTGGATTCGAATCGAGTTTTAGATTGCAGTTCGATGCGAATCTTTGAAAAACGAAAGAGTTAGCCTTTCACAAACTCAAACTCAAAGCATTTATTTCAATTAAACCATTTACAGGCACTTTTGAATTGTCAAGAAGTCGGTCAGTCAAAAATAAAATGAAGCTAGGTAGTTGCCCATTCCAAAGCGTAGGTACCTATGGAGAAGAACGGGCAAGAAACTCCATGGACACTCTTTTAAATTATATTTTTACAAAAATATTAGTTACATCATTAATGTTGAATTTTTTTTTTTTTTTTGTATATTTGACTATTTTTTTTTTTATGTAACACATTCAGACACAATGTAAATTGTTATTGAATAAATGAAATGAAATCATATGTGAGAACGATGTAAAAAAAATACGTATGCGTTAAAAGCGTCCAGAGTACAGCAAATAGTAAATATGAGTGGTTGACCAAAAAGGGGACCTCAAGGGAAAATAATTGATTTCGAGTAATATCGCGTTTGAAATTTCGTGTAGAAACAAGTTGCGGCATGTTTTATGTCAGTATGCGACTTCGTTAGTGATGTCAACACGTGTTTGCGGTTACTACGTTATTGGCGACTTATTTAGTGTCAGTTTCTAGTCTTTATGTGCGTCTGACATCACAAAAACTAGTGTAAGGTGTAATTTTTCCAAAACTGCCTCGGCTCACAAAAAAAATCATAAAAAAAACACTACGGCACCTAAAAATATTCTAGTTAGACCAAAACAAAGCCGATTAAAAAATAAAAAAAAAATTACGGTTTCCAATCCCTCCCTGGTCCCTTTTTGGTCAACCACTCACAAATAAAAAAAAAAACAAACAACAATCCAAAAATAAAATAATTAAAAATAAGCCGAGGCAGCTAAGTGATGACCAGCCCCACATTAATTTAAAAACGATCAAAATATTATTTTTCTACTTTTTAACGTTTCGACATGATCTGCTGGCACTCGAACGTGAGTTCTGGACTCGAATCGAGTTCTTGATTGCAGATTCGTTTTTCACAGATTCGTATCAGAACTTCTGATACGAATCTGTGAAAAACGAATGAGTTCTAGCCTTTCACAAAAGTGGACGTGAGTTCAGAACTATTCCTGAAAAGTATCAGGAACTGTAGAAATCAGCCGCATGCGAGAAGAACTCACATTTGTTTTTGATCTGCTGCTACGGAAAGTCCAGAACTATTTCTAAAAAGTATCAGGAACTGTAGAACTCAGCCGCATGCGAGAAGAACTCACATTTGTTTTTGATCTGATGCAAATGATCTGCTACGGGAAGTTGGCAGATCATTTTGCCAATTGACTTTTTTTATGTAAAAACGCCAGAACAATTTCTAAAAAGTATCAGGAACTCATCTGCATGCGAAAAGAAGGGTATTTTCTCGTGGTCCTACTATTTTGTCCTACCAGTAGGTCCACGAGGGTATGTTATTGCTGTTGGTCCTACTGAAGTTTTGAAACTAAAATGTACCTCCTGTATAGTGAAATTGACTGGATAGGTGTGGGGCGTGTCTCTGTTTCAGTCTTCATACTGCCTTCTCTTTATATCTTAGAAAGCATTTTGTATGTTCGCAAAAACTTAGGACTTTTCAAAATAAGAAGCGATTTCCATAATAAGTAAGTATAAATACACGTAGTAAACATGAAATTGTGATACCTAACTAAAACAAGCTAGTCCTTTCTTATAAACAGTAAGTATCCGCTTTTATAACAAGTTGCCAATGCCAAAGTGCCCATGTTGGTATAAATGAAATATTTTTTTTCTCATTGATAATAATACAGATACAAATTACGATATTGATTAAGTAAATGGTTTATTAACAAAAAAAAAAAAACATTTCATTAATATTTTAATAATGAAGTACTTGATAACATTCTAAAATCTCAATTAGAATTAATTCATGGTGTTAATGAAACAACCGGTAATTTTTTTATTAGATAAATTATAAAGAAGTAATATGTCATCAACGATATTTTTAAAAAGAGGTATGTACTAAAAGTGATGTTGACTCACTAAGAAAGCAGTACTTATGAAGACTGAAACTGAGACACGCCCCACACCTATCCAGTCAATTTCATTATACAGGAGGTACATTTTAGTTTCTAAACTTCAGTAGGACCAACAGCAATAACATACCCTCGTAGACCTACTGGTAGGACAAAATAGTAGGACCACGAGAAAATACCCGAAAAGAACTCGTTTATTTTTGATCTGCTAAGTTCACTCACATCTAGCTCGCGGGGCCCCGCTGATAGAAACACATGGCCTAAGGTAGGTGCGGCGGGAATGTTGTACCCTGAATAACTTCCTAAATTGACTCTCTACCACTGCATCTTGCTCGCAAACAGTAAAAAAATATAAAAGTACTTTCAGTAATAACCGGTAAGTAGTCCAATATTCTTTATAATGGCGGCCATTCTGAGCCAGTCATTATGAAATATGACTGTCATACTTCTATTAGCGAGTGTTCTGAATCAACTGGTTTATAAGTAATTTCATTTTTAGTATACATATTTGCCAAATCCTCACGCAAATCATGAAAAAAAAAATGCAGATAATATTACGATACAATTTTATTATTTCTATTTAATTGATACAATATTTTTTTGACTATCTTCATCTTCTTCGCCGTCTGGTCCTGCTTCATCTTCTTCGCCTGCTGGTCCTGCTTCATCTTCTTCGCCTGCTGGTCCTGCTTCATCTTCTTCGCCTGCTGGTCCTGCTTCATCTTCTTCGCCGTCTTGTCCTTATTTATCTTCTCCGCCACTTGGTTCTGCTTCATGATCTTCGCCGCCCGGTTCTTCTTGATCTTCTTCGCCGCCTGATCTTTGTCGTCTCTTTCTTCACTGCTGGATGGATCTGGAACGCAAACATTAAGACAAATTTAAAGACAGAATTTAATCCTAACACAGAGCACGGGATCGCCGCGCCGACATTAGAGCCGTTGTAAATCTCTCAAAGCTATACTATATAGCAATAGGAGAGGTAAATAATAATAAAAAAAACTTACCCCTTACTAATAAACGTTGTACATAGCGTCTGTATAGTTACACAACGCATTCTTCTTTCGAAAGTCAAATTACTGACGACCGAAAGAGGGAAATCGGTGTGTAACTATTCATCTTATATAATACGTTTATTAGTGAGGGGGTTATATGATAATTTAGTTCTTAACAAAAATTGTCTAGATACCTTGTTGCGTGTAATGTTCGTCTTTTTCTTCACCGCGTCCCCCGTCAGTGCTAAGTGCTTTTGCCCTCATGCTCGTCGGTGTCCTCGTTGTGTTCATCTTCTGCTCCTTATCCGTGTTGTTTTGGTTTCCCTGAAAGAAAATAAGCGATTTAATCATTATGTTGAATATTTTTATTTAAGTTGCATATTGCTTATGGTCATCATCATCAGATGTCCACTTTTGGACATTTAAGTGGGTGTAATTACCTGTTTCACCTTCAGTTCTTTAAGTTCTCCGGCACGTCTTCTTCTTGCTGATCTTCGTACGTGTCGTCATCTTCTGGTTGATCTTCTGCCGTTCATCAATATCGTCTTCTGCTCCTCGTCTGTGTAGTCTTCTTGTTGATCTTCTGCACCACGTCCGTGTCGTCTTCCTGTTGATCTTCTGCACCTCGTCCGTGTCGTCTTCTTGTTGATCTTCTGCACCACGTCCGTGTCGTCTTCCTGTTGATCTTCTGCACCTCGTCCGTGTCGCCTTCCTGTTGATCTTCTGCACCTCGTCCGTGTCACCATGTTGGTCTCCTGCTCCTCGTCCGTGTCGTCTTCTTGTTGATCTTCTGCACCTCGTCCGTGTCGTCTTCTTGTTGATCTTCTGCACCTCGTCCGTGTCATCTTCTTGTTGATCTTCTGCACCACGTCCGTGTCGTCTTCCTGTTGATCTTCTGCACCTCGTCCGTGTCACCTTGTTGGTCTTCTGCTCCTCGTCCGTGTCGTCTTCTGCACCTCGTCCGTGTCGTCTTCCTGTTGATCTTCTGCTCCTCGTCCGTGTCGTCTTGTTGGTCTTCTGCTCCTCGTCCGTGTCGTCTTCTTGTTGGTCTTCTGCACCTCGTCCGTGTCGTCTTCTTGTTGGTCTTCTGCTCCTCGTCCGTGTCGTCTTTCGTCTTCTTATTGATCTCCTGTACCTCGTCTGTGTCGTCTTCTTGTTGATCTTCTGCTCCTCGTCCGTGTCGTATTGTCATCCTAGTTTTTTTTTTAATATTTTCGCCTTGCAAATGTTAATAGTGATTGTTACCTGCTATACCATTTATTTCTTCTGGTCGCCTCCAGATTGTCCAATTCGTCACCTGAATTCCTATCATCGTATAAGTACCCATGGTTTTTAATATTATTACCTCATCATTGGTCATCATTCTTACCTCGTCCGTGTCGTATCCATTATAACAGATGCTATGCTTTTACTAAGCTCTACCCAATGAAGTATTTTTTCTTCCTTTTCAGTCTTGTCTCGACTTTCTTATGTCAACGGTCTTCGCTTAGGTTTGTCTCATGTAAGGTTCTTACATTACATACCTTCTCCACAGAATTTGTTTTCCTGATTCTATTTGCTTTCTTGCTTGTTGAATAATGCGCCCTTCAAGTGAATAATGCGCCCTTCAAGTGATAAATGAAATGGACATTTATAATATAATTACCATGGTATCAACTCGATGTTTTGCACCTCGTCCGTGTGTCCTCTTCATAATATTCTTCCTTCTTCTCGCCGTCGCTGTTATCACATTCATTTACTGCAGCACGTCGTGTTGTTTATATTTTCCTGAAAAATCGATACAATATTTATAATTGCGAATATGTCAGCGATTCAATTTGAATAAAAGCTTTTGTAATGATATGGCTTCTGATGATAATGTAACATTGTTTAATTTAGTTACCTGTTACCCTATCTACGGATTTGTTCTGCAATATGGTCCGTGTCGTCTTTTTGTTGATCTTCTACTGCTCGTCTGAGTCGTCTTCTCGTTGATCTTCTGCTCCTCGTCCGTGTCGTCTTCTCGTTGATCTTCTGTTCCTCGTCCGTGTCGTCTTCTCGTTGATCTTCTGCTCCTCGTCCGTGTCGTCTTCTCGTTGATCTTCTGCTGCTCGTCCGTGTCGTCTTCTCGTCGATCTTCTGCTGCTCGTCCGTGTCGTCTTCTCGTTGATCTTCTGCTGCTCGTCTGAGTCGTCTCCTCGTTGATCTTCTGCTCCTCGTCCGTGTCGACTTCTTGTTGATCTTCTGCTGCTCGTCCGTGTCGTCTTGCCGTCGATCTTCTGCTCCTCGTCCGTGTCATCTTCTTTTTGATCTTCTGCTCCTCGTCCGTGTCGTCTTCTCGTTGATCTTCTGCTGCTCCTCGTCCGTGTAGTCTTCTCGTTGGTCTTCTGCTGCTCGTCCGTGTCGTCTTCTCGTTGATCTTCTGCTGCTCGTCCGTGTCGTCTTCTCGTCGATCTTCTGCTGCTCGTCCGTGTCGTCTTCTCGTTGATCTTCTGCTGCTCGTCCGTGTCGTCTTGCCGTCGATCTTCTGCTCCTCGTCCGTGTCATCTTCTTTTTGATCTTCTGCTCCTCGTCCGTGTCGTCTTCTCGTTGATCTTCTTCTGCTCCTCGTCCGTGTCGTCTTCTCGTTGATCTTCTGCTGCTCCTCGTCCGTGTAGTCTTCTCGTTGATCTTCTGCTGCTCGTCCGTGTCGTCTTCCCGTTGATCTTCTGCTGCTCGTCCGAGTCGTCTCCTCGTTGATCTTCTGCTCCTCGTCCGTGTCGACTTCTTGTTGATCTTCTGCTGCTCGTCCGTGTCGTCTTGCCGTCGATCTTCTGCTCCTCGTCCGTGTCATCTTCTTTTTGATCTTCTGCTCCTCGTCCGTGTCGTCTTCTCGTTGATCTTCTGCTGCTCGTCCGGGTCGTCTTCTCGTTGATCTTATGCTGCTCGTCCGTGTCGTCTTCTTGTTGATCTTCTGCTGCTCGTCTGAATCGCCATCTCGTTAGTCTTCTGCTGCTCATCCGTGTCGTCTCCTTGTTGATGTTCTGCTGCTCGTCCGTGTCGTCTTCTTATTGATCTTCTGCTCCTTGTCCGTGTCGTCTTTTTATTGATCTTCTGCTCCTCGTCTGTGTCGTCTCCTTGTTGATCTTCTGCTGCTCGTCTGTGTCGTCTTCTTGTTGATCTTCTGCTCCTCGTCTGTGTCGTCTTCTTGTTGATCTTCTGCTCCTCGTCTGTGTTGTCTTCTTGTTGATCTTCTGCTCCTCGTCTGTGTCGTCTTCTTGTTGATGTTCTGCTGCTTGTCCGTGTCGCCTTTTCGTTGATTTTCTGCTGCTCACCAGTGTCGTCTTTTGGTTCATCTTTTAATGGTCGTCCGTGACGTCTTCATGTTGATTTTCTGCGCCTAGTAGATATCTTTTTGTCAATGTTTCTTCCTTTAGATATTCTGATCAATCTCGTTCGTGTCGTGATTAATTTCTAGCTCTCTGATTCGTTATGTTTTCAATGTTTATCTTTGAATCTTGTTTATTCTGTTCGCCTTTTTCATGTCTTGTATTTTATTTTCATTTAAGTTCTAGACCATTATTTTCTTATTTGCGTTTTCAACTTTGTTCTGTCTTCGTCTTATTCGTATTTTCGACTTCATCGTGATCCTTATCCGTAATCTTTTTATTTTGATTTTCAACTTTGTTCTGCATCTTCATTGTAGCACATGCATCAATTTTCTCTTCGCTGGTCCCGAAGTCAAATATCTGTCAACAACGCTCCATTACGTACATACCAATATTTCTTCAGACGCAGCTACTGAACTGCCGTCCAAGTAGCCTGGTGCAGTGGGCCCCCACACTTCTACACATGTATCTTCCGAAACGCTAGCAGTTGAATCCTTCTCATCTGTTAACAATACTTTCATTAAGGAGCTTGCAATGTATTTTACAGCAACTGTGGTTTTCTTCCACGGTGTCGTTGCTGCAGCCGTCCATCAATGAGCATCTGTTAACAATACTTTATTATGATCCTGATTGAGTCTCTCAATTGTTTCCTCTCTTGTAAGTCTTGGACTGTTGAGTTGCAGCAGTGCTTTGAGTTTGTGATGTCCAATCGACCTCTACAGGAAGTTTCCGGCTGTCAACAAACTTATTAAGATCCTATCCTAGGTATTTCAAATCTTGTTACCTTATTTATAGTTTTTGCTTGTATTTAACGCCAGAACAGATTTGCACCAACAATTTGTGCCCAGCTTTTGAGTCCACATTCTCGTTTTTACGCTACCACTTTCACTCCCGATTATTGTTATCCCATAATCACTTTCCTCAATATCTGTCAACAATATTGATTACAATCCTATCCTAGTCATTTTATTAATTATTATAATTTATTACCTCTAAAATCCGTATTAGTAGTTCTCCTGATCTCGCTTATATATTTTACAATAGGTACTCTTAGCTTTGGCAGGTTGTCTCGCACGTAAGTCGTGGGCATCTGTTAACAATAGGTATTACGGAAATATATCATAGTTATTTATAAAAAAATATTCAAGTTTACCGTATAGCGAGGTGGGGTATCCGTACACCTGATGAACCTGCAGACAATAATTTATTAGCACTGCACCAACCGGTGACGCTGTCTAAAACTTCATAATTGATTTGCTATCATGCATGCCATACCATGTCGTGCCTTTTGAAATACGCAGCAATCCATACTAGTGTGCATTCGCCTACACTTCATGTGTGGCATGCGTACCACAGTAAGTCTCTTTCACGTGATGTTCACATAATTATTATCTGGCTTCACTCACGTTCCTTGAAGTGGTAACCTTACATTTTTCATTCTGCTCAAATTCCTTCTTCACACGATGTTAGTCGCTACAAGCCATCATTCTGGGTGTCTGTTGACAAGACGTCATTACGAACCTACCAAAGCATTTTTTTAAATAAATTGGTACCTTTATTTACCTACTTGTAGTAGCCAATTCCTAGAGCCGCATGATATCTTTATAACGTTTGGGTTGCAGTTTTAAGATCACCATTATGCTTTACGTACCTACTATTCTCTCTTCCACCAAATATTTCAATTCCGGCCAGTTGTATTATTCACAACAATAATCTGTCAACAATACCTTATTACGGGCATTTCTTAGCCTATTTAAAGGAATTTACCTTACTTGAAGTTACTTATAGAAAAATCGGGTCTTAGAACAAATGCCTGATGAACCTGTCAACAATATTTCATTATGCGCCCACTTCAGTGAGCAAACAAAGTTGATTGATTGGTGTTATGTTTAGCTACAGTTGCCAGAAATTACCTATTCGACTACAGGCTATTTAACACAACGCAAATCGCAATCATCAAGAAGCAAACTTAGAATACCAAATGTCGTGCATTTGAATCACATAAATAAGCAGCATACTTTTTATTGTAATATGTATCTACATACTGCGCAACATTATGCATAATCTAAAGACCATTGAACGTTACCGGTTTGCATGCGATGCTTGTTGCACTAGCACAATTAGCACATTGCTCGTTCAGATATTGTAGGTAGATTTTATTGACAGTTTATGTTTTACATACTTTGGTCTAGAAAATTTAGCCGCCGATGACTCCATGAAGCACTTATTTTGGGCGTTGAATAATCCTGGTTTTCTGTAGAAGATATTCATTATGTTCCTATCCAAACTAATTTCGTACGAATATTTTCCGTAGTCACCAGATTGTGGTGTTTTCTCACGCGTATCTGGATGATCATCTGTCAACAACACATGATTAAGCACCTACCATGACTTTCTCAATCCATGAAGTCTGGCTTATCAAAGAATATTTAAAAATGTAAGTAAGTAACATTACATACTGCTGTTCCAAAAATCTTGTTGGAGTAGGTAATGCGGCCCTTGTACTCGTATGTTGTCTGGGATAACGCTCAGGCAGTTACTTAAGGTTTCTTACCAGTAGGTATTCGCCAAACTTGTAAGTGTTTTATAGCAAGTGCATTATTTTCCTTTGTAGGTGGATGTAGAAAGTTACCATTCGTGGTGTTGGTCTCTTGTTCACGATCACTGGCGAATACCTGTCAACAATACTTGAATATGCACTTACTTTATCCGTCTGCAGTTTCCATTTTTACAGGTACTAATTATTCTCATTGAAAACAAATCTCAGATTACATACTGTGGTTTGTTGGGTGTGCAACCTTGCACCAATACCATTCTTAGAAGTGTCGAACCACGTCCTTCCATTACAACCATTGTAGCGGTGCATGTATGTGTAAGAATAATAGATTCTGTGGGTTACCATTGTGCGTAGTATTACCAGTTGCCCGAGATATTAAATGGAATATCCTGTTAAAAAATGTAATTATGCACGTACCGATCGTAATCCATTCATACCCATTGTCGCTTCATTTTAATGAAGGCAACGTTGCACATATTTTAGTTACATATTTTTCTGAGGTGTCTGTTGCTATTTGGTCACTACGCTGCCATATCGCCACGCAGTTTGTATAGTATTTTCTTAGGGATATCTGTCAACAATACTCATTACCGCACTATCCTAGTTATTGTAAGAAAAAATAGCACTATAAAACTATTACCTAAAGAGCGGTGTTCGATCTTGCACTGTAGGTACTTAAGCTTGAAGAACCTGTTAACAATACTTATTAGGCAGGAATGCATCTATGCAGCCACTACACATTTCTCGCCAGCTATTCTCAAACATTTAGTTACAAAATAAATTTATTGGTGTTATTTTACCTTTGCTATTGTTTGCAGTGTTCGCATTCAATGCCATTATCTACACAGCGCTGTTTTCTCATCCACACAGCAACCGATGAAACCAGTTAGCAAATAGGTCTGCACTCTTATGAAACGTCAAAGCATATGATCTACTTGTCATTCCATGTATCAGTGTTATATCTATCACGGCAAGCTCGGTGAAAATCTGTTAACAACACAATAAGAAAGTGCTCCTACCCACCTTTTCCACAATAGTTCTAATAGAGATAACCAATGATATTGATAAGAGTTGTACATTACATGCTTGTGAGTGGTGATCGAGGTACACGTCATACCATCTATCTACTTGAGATGTCATCTCGAGCGAGCCATTGGTCGAGATCTGTTGAAAATATTTATTATGCACCCATCCAAGCTATCTACGCATGCATAACGCATCTTGAGAAACAATTTCAAGTTTATGAAATAGCGTTACCTTATACAGATTTTTGAAGAGCATATAATATAAAAAATACAATAGGTGTAATATAAAGCGCACATACCAAAGATTCAGTTAGGTTTTAAATAGATTCTCGGCAGTCTTTTGCCCCTTAGTTTGTGTTGGTATTTTCTTATACTTAAATATACTACTTGTGTATGATGCTCGAGCTAGAGTTGCTCTGGGCACGGATTTTGTCAAAATCTGTTTACAATTATCCTGAAACAACGTTTATTTTTGTACCTACCTAATTTCGTCTACAGATGTAGCTAGTTTTGCTATGGTAGGTACTTAAGTAAATGTCCCAATATTTCTGTTGTAGTAAATAATTTTACACATGTGCCACTACCAATGCAGCAGACTTATAATACACACGCACAGTGCCATTTCCTCGGAATTAGTCACAATGTGTCACGTTTCATACGCGAGCATATTTTCACGACATTATGCATCTAGTCCATGCACCATCCTCTTACGACCATAACTATAGCACTCGTTTGGTATCTGTTGACAACATTCATTATGCACCTAACCTAATTACATCTAGATAGTTATTTAAAAACAATCATATTAAAAATTGCCAAATATATTAGGTAGGTAAGTAGATACTTAAAGCCAATAACTCCACTCTTGATAATACACCTACCTACCTCGAATCAACACTTTTCATGCGAAGAGTGTTATACGTTATAAAAAAAACATAAAATGCGCCTACCGAACCTCATCCAATGAGTGGTCCTGTTTTCTCTGTGTTATTTATAAGTATTTATACTTAAGCGGCATTCACAGTGTTCCTGGGTGTAGTACTTTCAACTTGCAAAGCCACAAGGTGTATGGAAAGCAGCTAATGCCATCGAAATCTGTTAAGTAACAATACTTGTTATGGACATACCGTATTTCATAGAATAGTATACTTAATTATTGTTACCTCCCTGTAACGCCGCGTGTATCATCAAAGTCCGTTTCGTGCTGGCTACTGCTAATCCAATTATTTAATAAAGGCGCTAAAAGGCGTTGTCGTTGTATCCGACATACAACCAACGACATGCTCTGTCAACAATAGTTATTACGTACCTATGCTAGTTATGCTAAATAATATACCTAACTACAATAATGACTGTTACCTCTAAAAACAGCATTTTGTTAACAACACTTAGTAATACACTGGCTTATTTGTATTACTCATCGCATCGCATCTCGTTAGTGAAATTGATATGATGTAGGTAGATAATGTTTTACGTACATATGCTGTGACTCCAGAGCCTTTAACCACGATGCAACTAGCTGTCTCGGGTACGCAAGTCATCTGTTAACAATATGAATTACGAAACCAGCCAAGTCTAATAGCGTTAATATAAAAGTAGGTACATACCCCTAATAATTTGCTACCTTTCCTTTTTATGGTATACAATACAACACACTCTTGATATGTTAACGACATTTAGTCATGCACCAACATAATATAAAATTTTGTTCAATACCTACATCCCATTATAATCAATTATCGTAAAGTTTTACATACATAATGATGGTCGAGAAATCTTTGACCGCATGATGATAGGTATTGTAATGTCTGTGGGTTAATAAAACACACTTTGACAGATTATTCAGGTGAAGTAGTATATACGTCTAGCGCACGTCTGCTCTCGACTACGGTTAGCGCTCGACTACCCTCGCGTCGCCCAGGCGCATACACTACATCCCTTCTTTATTTTATAAATAATTCAAATCAAATCAAAATAATTTTAATTCACATAAACCAACATAGGCACTTATGAAACGTCAGAAGCTAGGTGCACGGTTCCAATTGGTCGTTTCCTATGGAGAAGAACCGGCAAGAAACTCCATGGTTACTCTTTTAAAATAATTGGCTTTTACAATGTTTTCAAGTTACAGTAGGGTATGGGAGGACAGCGTAGGCCTGTCAACAAGTACCAGGTACAACTAATAAAGAGGTGAAATTAAGTTACAATAACTTAAACAATAATATTAACAATGAAAGAACAGAATAGATTTAGTAATATATAAACTAGTGAATCAGACACAACATTATATCATCAACAAAGTTACAGACAGATAATCATTTTAATTGCATTAAGGTATATTGCAATAATTTAGTCCTCATTGTTCATCTTCGATCTTGTGTCCTTAATATCATTGTCCACATCTTGCCAAGAATCATTAATTTTCTTTAAATGTACTATATTCCGACGATACTCTTTACCTGTTTCGCACATGAATGTCACCATCGGTGACTCCAGTCACTGTGTGAGAGGTAGGGTTATAGTTAGGTGTCAATTTGTTATCCTTAGTTATATTTTTTAACATTACCTTTTCCCCTATTCCTAATTTAGAATCAGTAGCTCTTCTTTTTCTATCCCCTTATTCTTTCCCTTTTCTTTCATTAGTATACCCCTATCTCTTACATCGGAATCTATGAGTTTATGTTCTACATTTGGAGCGAAAGGAACTTTATCTCGAAAAATACTGTTTGGTCAGATAATCAGCATCAAGCAGGCGCTTTCATTTTTATTTATTTTCAAAAATCAAAGTGACACTTCGTCGCATTTTCATTACGAACCATGACGACGCAGTGACTGCAGTCGAAAGGGCTGTGGTAGAGAACCCCAGGTAAGGGAAGCATTACCAGGCTATAAAGTTTCAATTGCATAGCTCTTATACTTTAGATTTTATTGATATCTAAAAACCCCGATTTCGTCACTGACTCACTGATGATCATCAAAATTCTTACAAGATAAAAATAAATCGGGGCCTCCGGGACGGGGGCCTCGGGAATCGGGGTACTCAGGAAGTAACCCGATCAAAACACTACAGCCATCTAGACTTTTTACGCGGTACTAATATTGTTTTAACTTTGCTGAACGCGTCCAATACGCTGGGGGTAAAACTATCTTTGATTTATTTTATCTATTTTTTTTTTTCGATCGATTCGTATTTTATTTTCCTCACCCATATCCATTCTATATTGTAGGTACGTATATTTATTTATCTTGAAAAATTATATTCGAATTTAAATTTCACTTGCCAGATTTTAACGAAATAAACATACAGACTTATTTATGCATACAAATACAAACTGAATAAAAAGCTTGTAAAAGTACTCTTGAAGCGGGGGGCTCATTCAGCTTTGCCGCCCCGGGCCTCTGACGTTCCGTTCAGGGTTCCGTTTTTTCTTTTAAGGTACGGAACCTTAAAGAAAACAGGGGCAGTCTGTTTGTATGTGAATCGTAGGTACTCGTACTGTCATTTTAACAACCTCAGCGTTTATTATAGAAATATTACGAGTATGTAGGTAGGTATTGAATAAAGAATCCAGGAAATGCGCCTATTAGGCTAGCGAGGTAGGTATACATGCCTAATCATCTTCATTAAAATATTTTCCCCATCAACAAGGGAAGTTAAAACTATGTATATAGCAATACTAGATTCATTTATAAATTAAGTCCGAGACACTCTCTCAGAGACAAATTAATGTAATGACTGTGCCTTCTCAGTATATTTATGAAAATCTTTTATATGCCCATAAATATGTAAGTAAGTTGTTTAAAAAATACAGTGATATCCATAATATAAATACTAGGAACAACACAAATTTGTTGTGCCTACAACAAGGCTCAAGGAAATAGGTGGCTCGTTCAGATGCCAATGTATACGCTTTTACAATAAACTACCAAGCCAAGTTCAAGATCTAAGCCTTAATAAATTCAAATCATTCATTAAACGTAAGTTGTGCCAGAAAGCCTTTTATACTGTTAAAGATTACATTGAGGACAAAAAGCTTGGGATTGAGCTGCTTCCAATTTTTGCATTTTGAATATATTTTACTTTTTTATATACTTATTGACATTAATGAATTTTATATTAACAATGACATTTGCTTACTTTGTAAAGTATTATATTATTTTCATTATTGTGAGTGTGAAGACAATGTGGTTAATTTTTATTTCTTTGTTCTGTTAGTTTTGTCATGGTCTGACAGTTTGAGTAATTTATGTGGCCTACCCAAATGTCCTTTCTTTGGTATTGTTCGTCGAATCGTTGAGCTCTTTAAGTTTTAAGTTGAGCTGCACGATTTCTGACAATTGCGTGCACTGACTGGACAGGTCCACTCAATCTGTATGGTTCTTTCCTCAAAAGACCATCTCAGACATCGATCTACATGGTCTTCATATACCCTGACCAAGATTATGTCTGGATTTGAAAAGAGACTGTGACCTCTGAGATTGTTTTCGGCCTTTCTTCTCAGAGTAGTCAGATAGGATGTCCATTTCTCCCATCGGGTACAAACCGATGTCGTGTCACCCTCACAATCAAAGTGATCTAAAGTATTCAGCATTGAAGTTGCGTGAGTCATTTTATTTATTTTTTTGTTTGGGGTGACCTGTTACTGGATTTTGAGACTCGTATGCGTGGCCTTTTATCTTTTACATAGATAACGGTAACACTACAGCATAGCCTTAAGGTACTTGTTAGTATTTGCATGCCCACTAGAGCATTTCGGATTCAGCATCACCTTTGACGTAAGCGTAAGTATGACTTAACTAATTATACTAAATAACTTTATTCATTCATTTGGTTTACTAACTGGTTAGCAATAAGTATGCTAGTAATTAGGCCATTATTAATGCTTACACTAACGTTTCCCGGTCTTTTCTCACATTTATTCTTTAAGCATGGTCGTATGTGCGAATAGTATTTGCGTGACCTTGATATTTCTGTGTCGATATGCAAACAATAAAATTGATCGTAGCAAAACCAGTGACCTGGTTAAAATAGTATCTACTGATTGTTTTATATTTACAATAAGTGGGTATGTAGGTTATTTACAACAGAAAAGTTAAGTATGTCCAAGATTTATGATAATATCATCTGCCTAGCCTTTTCCCAACTATGTTGGGGTCGGCTTCCAGTCTAACCGGATGTAGCTGAATACCAGTATTTTACATGGAGCGACTGCCTATCTGACCTCCACAACCCAGTTACTGGGTAATACGATACCCCTTGGTAAGACTGGTTGTCAGACTTTCGGGCTTCTGACTACCCGTAACGACTGTCAAAGATCCACGAATGACAGCCGGCACCAACGGCTTAACGTGCTTTCCGAGGCACGGAGAGGTCTCAGTATGTACAGATGGTCACCCATCCACAGACCAACCGCGTCAAGCGTAGCTTAACCTGATCGATCGACCTGTGCGGCTGTTATTATTTAGCCACGGACCCCAACTAGATTTATGATAATAATTGGTAATTATTTTTATTTAAAATAAGAAGCGTGCAAATAACTCAATTATCTTGTTATTTAAATGAAAGCACTTACCTACTCAACAATAATAATTACCTAATAATAATTTATTGTTTGCATTATCTACAACACATTTAAAATAATTGCGTACTATTCAGGCATGGCCCTTTCTTTTGTTGTAAACAAAACTCACTGCATGGCCTTTGTAACATTTACGCTTATCAGTTGTTTACATCAACACATTTAAAATAATTGCGTTATTCAGGCATGGCCCTTTTTTTGTTGTAAACAACACTCACTGCATGGCCCTTTGTGGTTTACTCATTTCATGGCGTTTAAGTGAACCTTTATTATAATGTACCTAAGTACTTATTGCATGGAACTAATTTTATTTTTGTAATTATGTTATATAAACATAAACAGTCCCTTAAAATTGATACTTAATTAATCTGCATGGCCCTTTGTGGTTTACTCATTTCGTGGCCTTTAAGTGAACCTTTATTATAATGTACCTAAGTACTTATTGCATGGAACTAATTTTATTTTTGTAATTATGTTATATAAACATAAACAGTCCCTTAAAATTGATACTTAATTAATCTGCATGGCCCTTTGTGGTTTACTCATTTCGTGGCCTTTAAGTGAACCTTTATTATAATGTACCTAAGTACTTATTGCATGGAACTAATTTTATTTTTGTAATTATGTTATATAAACATAAACAGTCCCTTAAAATTGATACTTAATTAATCTGCATGGCCCTTTGTGGTTTACTCATTTCGTGGCCTTTAAGTGAACCTTTCTTATAATGTACCTAAGTACTTATTGCATGGAACTAATTTTATTTTTGTAATTATGTTATATAAACATAAACAGTCCCTTAAAATTGATACTTAATTAATCTGCATGGCCCTTTGTGGTTTACTCATTTCGTGGCCTTTAAGTGAACCTTTCTTATAATGTACCTAAGTACTTATTGCATGGAACTAATTTTATTTTTGTAATTATGTTATATAAACATAAACAGTCCCTTAAAATTGATACTTAATTAATCTGCATGGCCCTTTGTTGTTTACTCATTGCCTTTAAGTGAATCTTTATTTTAAGTTTAACCATGATTCTCTCAATATTTATATTGTGCAAGCATACGTATAGATAAGTACCTTATTTAAATATTGTGATGTAAGCAATTGTTGTTCGTAATAAAATAGTAAAAGTAAACATAAACACATATTTTGTATCGCGTCCACACCCAATTAAATTATTATTCAAACTGTAATTATATTATAAAGCCGTATTTAATAATAGAAGAATAAGTTGTACAAATTTTACCGGTCAAGCCCCGCGCGTACCCTATGTAGGTAGTACGATACAATAGAAAATCAATTAGTGTCTCATTAGCGGGACTCAAGCGATTAAAATGCAAGTAGTTACAGTATCTTTAATAGGCTGGTCGACATTATGTAATTGCTATTAATTGTACACAGAAAATATAATAATAATAATTAATAATGAACGGTTAGCTAGGTACGAGTATTCCTCATTATTTCGATCATAAATAATAGATTATATTGCTTAAACTTTTTAACGAATTGTGGGTAGGTACCGTTAGGTTGCATACATGCATAACCTATATTTTCAGCATATCGAGCGACAATAAGCCCTTGCCTTGCCCACACGGGCCATTTTTGAACCGAGTGTTGAGCCGGACATTGAGAATAAGTATAACCATAGTGTTGCGTGGCCTTATTTTCTTTCCATCTGATACGATGCATGGCCATTAGCAATTCAGGATAGTGGTATGAATTTGCTTATTAGTAACAATTGTTTACCTACGTATTGACTCGGTTCGTAAGTGATTTTGATTTAGGTTGCATAACTCATTTTATAATGAGTGTTCATTTGCTTAAACCAATTTCTAATAGGCTATTTGGAACGAAACTACACGCAAATAACTGATAGGCAATAAACAATACATAGGTAATTACGAGTACTTATTCCTTCCTTATTTTTTTTTTGTTTTGTATTTTTTTTTGTACTCACTTTTATCCTCGTCGCCACTTGTAATGTCTGTGGGTTAATAAAACACACTTTGACAGATTATTCAGGTGAAGTAGTATATACGTCTAGCGCACGTCTGCTCTCGACTACGGTTAGCGCTCGACTACCCTCGCGTCGCCCAGGCGCATACACTACAGGTATCATCAAGTTGATTCAGGCACGCAAGTCTTCACCTGTCAACAATAATGAGTTACGAGCCTATCCTAGCTAGAAGGCAAAATGGTTACCTGTGGCTCTGGCTTGGATCTCGCGCTCCGTTATCTGTTAACAATTCTTTGTTATGCACCAACAATATATTTATAATTTAGAAATACAACAATCAGTAAAATTGAGTTGTGTTTTACATACACGGGCATAGTCGCTCCAGCCCAGCCAGACTACCCACATGATGCAAGCTTTCAGTGCTCTCGGGCTCCCAAAAGTCGTCATCTGTTAACAATATAGTTTACGGACCTATCCTAGTACCTACGTTATCAGTTTATCACAAATGGAAATACAATAATAAAATTATTAGGTACCTCTTTTATTCTGTAACTGATAAGTTTTGATAATAACATATTGTTATGCACCAACAGTCAAGGTTACAGTTATTTTAGGTATAGCCAATCTTGTTAAATAGATACACTCTAGTCACGTCATCAGAATGTTGCATTATTTTAATACTCATACGTATGCACCTAAATTAACGTGACTCGCACACGATACCATGCAATCTACATCAAGCATTCCAAAAGTCACCATCTGTTAACAATATGGATTAATTACCTATCCTAGTTAATGAATTGCTACTTACATACCATTCAGTATTATGGATTGCTTCTCACACTCAACTCAAGTCTGTTAACAACTGATTATTTATGCACAAATACAATTCGTCCTCATAGTATTATTTCACACTAGACTTTTATTTTATCACAAATATGTCACATTGATGTTTTACGTAGGTACTTAATATTTTGCTCTAGAATTTTTGTCCATGTCTTAAACCATTATTTAGTTTCCTCTGCTCGCGAAAATCTGTTGACAATAAAATTAGGATCCTACCCTAGACATAATCATGAAAAAGAGTAACTACTTACTTGCAAGTACTTCGATGTTAGCTTACACTAACAACCTACATGCATCTGAAACCTGGGTGCATGATGCTACTCCTTACATAAAGCAGTTAGACCACACAAGGCTAGGCTCTACATTTGTCAACAACGTAATGCACACCTAATACCAACAAATTCATCCCACGCTACATAATTGTTAGCATAAAACAAACAAATGTAAAATAATACCAGAGTATTAGCTTTAATTAAAAGACCCGTTACCTTTAACACGGTGTGGTGGATGAAGTGATCTGTCGACAATACGTATTTAGGCCTACTAAAAATCAGTTTTGTGGTAACATAAGCATGGGTGCAATGTTGTTTCAATGTTTCTAGTGTGAGTAGATTTTTCGGTTATGACTGCATATAGGTTTTATGTACGTGTAAGTAGGTACTTAACCTTTTCACCGCCAAGCACTTCTATAGAAGTTCGGGATTTTCGTGCCACCAGCGCCACAACTTCTATAGAAGTTGTTAATTTTAACTATCTTATTAAAATAAATTTACTGTGATTAAAAGCTTTGTTCCATTTTATTATTTAAGATAGCACTGTCTACTACCCTGTTTTTTATTTTTCTACACAAAATAAGCCCTAGTTTGTCCTAAAATCGGCAAAAACAGAAAATCCGAATTTTGTTACTTTCCTCAGAACGCCAATCACTTCATATCAAGTTGGCCAGTGATGTGCCGTGAAAGGTTGATTTCACCATTGAAATATTTATAAATACAGAAAGTTACGAATATCGAAAACAATTTGAGGTCAATAAAATATGAACTTAGTTATCTACTTCATTACAAAGGAGAGTAGATGAATTTCGACCTTCAGGTAGATGCCGATACGTAATTATAAAGTTGTTACCAATTCTTGTCGATAGTTATTTTCCCATCTCTACAAAACAATTGGTCGTCTATGCCCCTGTGCGCCACCGAGTGCCACGAACTACTATAGAAGTTGGTCAGTGACGTCATAGGCGTGCGGCTGTCAAGGTCACTTTGGCATAGTGCAGCACAAAATCGGATTCGCGCGCACGCATCTTTCTTTCACTTGATAACAAATAGAAAAATGAGTGAAGAACTTGATTCGGACGAACTTCTTAAAATTTTGCAAGGTGTGGAATCGGACTCGGAGTATTTTGTGGAGAACATTGAACCAGAAGATAATTCTGAGGTATGTCTAACTGGATGATAATAATAATGTTTATTCATCAAAGAGTAGGAATTCAATAAGTATGTAAAATGTTTGGTGAGCCCAGTATCTCCAGATGCACTGTAATTACAGTAGATTTAGGTACTGTTTTTGTACTCCATACACTATTATGGTAAATACAATACATGAGTTAAGAAAAGAACAAAAACAACACTTAAAAAACAATGCTTTGATAAGTACACGGCTACAAGCGTGATAGAATTTAAATATATAGTTACTTTCCATTTCAAAAAACACTTTAAAAACAATTAAAAATTCTGCCACTTAGATACCTACGGTAAAAAACGTTAACTGAAGTTATTAAAAAAACACAGGAATAAACAAAAATAGAAGAAAGAAAGACCATAGACCCCATCCCTGATCAGAATCGAATTCAACGTGCCCTCAGTGCCAATAACTTGATATGAAGTTAAAGAATGAGATCATGAAACAAATAGAGATGTACCCCATTCCTTATAGTTCTAATTGAGTTATGTATTAGTTTCTTTGATACTCATAATTTATACTGTTTTTTCTTATTAAGGATACTGTGAAACAAAACAAATCTGGAAATATTTAATCAGTTTTTATTTATATTCGTAAAATCAACTTTAAATCTTAACTTTACGCGTACAAATCTTATTCATCGATATGACGATATCCCCATCACTACTGTTTACTATATATTTAGTTATACATTTATAGCTTGGCGCTCGGCGAGGCATTGCGTTTTGTGTACGTTGGCGGCGAAAAGGTTAAGCATCAATCGTCCAAATCTGTTAAGCATACTGATTACCCACAAATTCACATAAATTCAAGTTACAACATACAGTTTCCCATTGGCACCTGCAATCAAATTATTTCCTACCTTAGGTACTTTAAATCCAATAGTTAGCATGTCTCGTTTTTCGCTATTTATTTCGTTCATCCTATGGTTTATTATGGTGACATTTTCATCCAGGCATTGTAGGTAGGTATTTATTATTTAAGACCAGGCTTATTTTAATACTCTCGTTACTTGATTTGCAATTTTGGTGATTTCAAATAATATAGGTAATTATTGGTTTTGTCCATTTAGGTAGGTAAGTTAAAGAATCTTCTTCCAATTAGGTGGAATTTCGAAAATCCACAATATTACTTTCTTGATCAATTAATCTAGTTTTGTGTTAAGGTCTTGCTGAAAAGAAGCAATTATTACAAACTTACCGATTCTATGTATATTTAGGAGAATTCTGTAAGATTCTATGATAGGTTTGTTCGTTTTTTTTTTTGTCCATAAGATCGATTTAAGATTTTGTTATTTTCAATTTCCAGTTCAGCTTGATTGTTGTCATTTGCGTAGCTTCAGATTTACCAAGTAAACAGATTTTGTCTACGCTTTCATTGCGTCTAAAATATCTAGGCGATATTGCTGATACTTTTCCCAATACGAAGATTCAACATAATTAAAAAAGTCACTACCTGGGATTCCTCTGCAAAAGATATGTTATTTGTCTATAGGCAAAAGAAACATACCGTACCAACAGTTTATGGACAGAGGTCCGTTGAGAAGTCAGCGGGCCGGGCGGACTTGACATTGCAGTCTTTCGTAGGCACGGCAGCAGCGAAACGCGTGAATGTAGCAGTCGGAAGCCGCGCCGTCGACCCGGGCGAATCAGACAGGCGGACAGGCCGCGCCGTCGACCCGGCCGAATAAGACATGCAGACGGGCCGCGCCGTCAACCCGGGCGAATAAGACAGGCGGACAGGCCGCGCCGTCGACCCGGGCGAATCAGACAGGCGGACAGGCCGCGCCGTCGACCCGGGCGAATAAGACAGGCGGATAGGCCGCGCCGTCGACCCGGGCGAATCAGACAGGCGGACAGGTCGCGCCGTCGACCCAGGCGAATAAGTCAGGCGGACAGGCCGCGCGTCGACCCAGGCGAATAAGACAGGCGGACAGGCCGCGCCGTCGACCCGGGCGAATCAGACAGGCGGATAGGCCGCGCCGTCGACCCGGGCGAATAAGACAGGCGGACAGGCCGCGCCGTCGACCCGGGCGAATCAGACAGGCGGATAGGCCGCGCCGTCGACCCGGGCGAATAAGACAGGCGGACAGGCCGCGCCGTCGACCCAGGCGGATAGGTCACACCGTCGAGCCGTGCGAATGAGACAGGCGGAGAGGCCGCGCAGACGAGCCTGGCAGGGGCGACACGAGCGCCGCAGGCTGACCGGAGTAGTCGCGAAGTCAGCGCAGCGTAGGCGACACGAGCACCACAGGCTGGCCGGAGTAGTCGCGCGAAGACAGCGCAGCATGAGCGCATACAAGCGCCACAGGCTGGCCGGAGTAGTCGCGAAGTCAGCGCAGCAGGGGCGACACGAGCGCCAGGCTGGCCGGAGTAGTCGTGTAGTCAGCGCAGCAGGGCGAACACGAGTGCCATAGGCTGGCCGGAGTAGTCGCGCGAAGTCAGCGCAGCACGGGCGAACACAAGCGCCATAGGTTGGCCGGAGTAGTAGCGCAGTCAGCGCAGCATGGGCGACACGAGCGCCACAGGCTGGCCGGAGTAGCCGCGTAGTCAGCGCGGCAGGGGCGACACGAGCGCCACAGGCTGGCCGGATTAGTCGCGTAGTCAGCGCGGCAGGGGCGACACGAGCGCCACAGGCTGGCCGGATTAGTCGCGTAGTCAGCGCGGCAGGGGCGACACGAGCGCCACAGGCTGGCCGGAGTAGTCGTGTAGTAAGCGCAGCACGGGCGAACACGAGCGCCACAAGCTGGGCGGAGTAGTCGCGAAGTCAACGTAGCAAGGGCGAACACGAGCGCCACAAGCTGGCCGGAGTAGTCGCGTAGTCAGCGCAGCAGACTAATCGGGGGAGACATGCAGTCGGCATGCGAGCCGTGCAGAATGACTGAAGGAGGCGACGACCAGGCGGCTGGTACCGCTTCAGCAAACACCGCGTTGCTGACACGTTCACCTGAGGCTGGCTGACCGGAGAAGGCGCGCAGTCGACGAGTCCGTCAGAGGAGACTCGAACCCCGGGGACTGCCACTAGGCGCGCAGTATGCGAGCCGCGCAGAAGTGACGCGACGTCCAAGCGGCTGGTACCGTTTCAGCAAACACCGCGCTGATGGCAACTTAACGTGAAGCTGGCTCACCTGAGAAGGCGCGCAGGAGTGACACGCGACCTGGCGGCTGGTACCGCTTCAGCAAACACCGCGCTGGCTAATCGGAGAAGGCGCGCAGTATGCGAGCCGCGCAGGAGTGACACGACGACCAGGCGGCTGGTACCGCTTCAGCAAACACCGCGCTGGCTGACCGGAGAAGGCGCGCAGTATGCGAGCCGCGCAGGAGTGACACGACGACCAGGCGGCTGGTACCGCTTCAGCAAACACCGCGCTGGCTGACCGGAGAAGGCGCGCAGTATGCGAGCCGCGCAGGAGTGACACGACGACCAGGCGGCTGGTACCGCTTCAGCAAACACCGCGCTGGCTGACCGGAGAAGGCGCGCAGTATGCGAGCCGCGTAGGACTGACACGACGACCAGGCGGCTGGTACCGCTTCAACAAACACCGCGCTGCTGACACGTTCACCTGAGGCTGGCTGACCGGAGAAGGCGCGCAGTCGACGAGCCCATCAGAGAAGACGCGAACCCCGGAGACTGGCAGTAGGCGCGCAGTATGCGAGCCGCGCAAAAGTGACGCGACGTCAAAGCGGCTGGGACCGCTTCAGCAAACACCGCGCTGCTGGCAATTTAACGTGACGCTGGCTGACCGGAGTACGCGAGCCGCGCAGAAGTGACACGACGACCAGGCGGCTGGTACGGCTTCAGCAAACACCGCGCTGCTGACACGTTCACCTGAGGCTGGCTGACTGGAGAAAGCGCGCAGACAGCGAACCTGGCGGCGGACACGGACCCCAAGACTGGCAGTAGGCGCGCAGTATGCGAGCCAGGCTAATGTGGCACAGAAGAACCCGCGATAACCAGGCGGCTGGCCGAAGGGATGATGCGGTTGATACGAGCACAGGTGGCTGCCCGAAGTAGGCGCGCAGTTTGCGGGCCGTGCGAGGTGACACGAGCACCCACGACGACCAGGCGGCTGGCCGATCAGATGGCTCCGCTGTCGGGATGGCGCTGCTGTGACGGTCACCGAACCATACCGGAGAAGGCGCGCTGCAGCACGCCCTGCAGAGCGGACACGAACTCCAGAGACTTCGGGGGAGGCGCGCAGTCTGCCTGCCGAGCAGTAGTGACACGACGACCAGACGGCTGGTACCGCCTCAGTGTACAACACCGCGCTGCTGACTGACGGGAGAAGGCACGCAGTCAGCTAACTCGGCGGCGGTGTCAGGAACCCCGGAGACTGGCAGCAGGCGCGCAGTATGCGAGCCGATACCGCTTCAGCAAACACCGCAAAGTGACACGTTCACCTGGCTGTCCAGAGAAGGCGCGCAGTTTGCGGGCCGTGTAAGGTGACACGAGCACCCACGACGACCAGGCGGCTGGCCGATGGGATGATGCTGCTGATACGAACACAGGTGGCTGCCCGAAGAAGGCGCGCAGTTTGCGGGCCGTGCGAGGTGACACGAGCACCCACGACGACCAGGCGGCTGGCCGATGGGATGATGCTGCCGATACGAGCACAGGTGGCTGCCCGAAGAAGGCGCGCAGTTTGCGGGCCGTCCGAGGTGCCATGAGCACCCACGACGACCAGGCGGCTGGCCGATGGGATGATGCTGCCGATACGAGCACAGGTGGCTGCCCGAAGAAGGCGCGCAGTTTGCGGGCCGTGCGAGGTGCTACGAGCACCCACGACGACCAGTCGCCTTGCCGATGGGATGATGCTGCCGATACGGGCACAGGTGGCTGCCCGAAGAAGGCGCGCAGTTTGCGGGCCGTGCGAGGTGCTACGAGCACCTACGACGACCACGCGGCTGGCCGATGGGATGCGCTGCTGGCTATAGGGACGGCGCTGCAGCGCTGCTGATACGCGCACCAGTGGCTGCCCGGAGAAGGCGAGCTACGCGTTGTAACAGGAGCACCCACGATGACCAGTCGGCTGGCCGAAGAGAACGCTCTGCCTGTACGAGCACATGTGGCTGCCCGATGAAGGCGCGCAGTCAGCGAGCCAGGTAGAAGTTACGCGAATAGAAACAAGTTAGAGGTTGCACGTTGGCGCTGACCCAAGAACCTACGGCAAAATTAGAGTAATCGTGTAGACAGGAGCCAGGTCACTCGACAAATGGCAGATGCACAGTTTGCTATAATAATGAAGCTAACATACCAGAAACATGTGCGACGACCGAAGGTTTGAGCAGTCAGTTGAATCCGCGTGGTAAATTTCATGCAGAGAACCGGGTGCAGTTGATCCATGAATCTGTGCTGCTAGCGTGTAGGTGTCTTCACTTCAGCCAGTTGACCGAAGATCATCCCCCTGAAGGAGCAGCCACACTAGCATCTAGGGGTTAACATGACTGGCCATAGCCTACGGATATTGAGGAGATAACACAGGAAGCAGGAGCAAAGATTGTGGAACGGATTCAGTGAGGAGCTGCACTTATGGCATGGATGGGCACTACTATTATAGAAAGGGGTGCGCATTGGCATTTAGGAAGTAAAATAACGATGACGGCTGATTTAAGCGATAGTGGATAGTCACCATTGAGAAAAAAGTTACATATTCGTAGTCTATTAAAGAATTGCGGCGGTCACGTCGTCAGTGAGCATTGACGACACACGAAGTCACGCTGTCAACGAGCATTGACGACGCGCAGATGCGTCGTCAGCGAACATTAACGATACGCGAAGTCACGTGGTCAATGAGCATTGATGACGAGTAGATTACGTTGTCAGTGAGCATTGGCGACACGCGGACGCCTCTTGGTAAATGAGCATTGGCGGCACGGAGAGGTCACGAGGTCAGCGATCATTGACGATTCGTGAGCGTTACACTGTCATACGCATTAGCAACACGTGGAGGACACGTCGTCTGCGAGCATTGACGATACGCGGTGGTCACGTCGTCAACGAGCATTGACGATTCACGGAGATACCGTCGTCAGCGAGCATTGACGAAACGCGCAGGTCACGTCGTCAGCGAACATTGACGACACGAGGTCACGTCGTCAGCGAGCATTGACGATACGCGGAGATCACATAGTCAGCGAGCATTGACGACACGCGCAGGTCACGTCGTCAGCGAACATTGACGACACGAGGACACGTAGTCAACGAGCATTGACGACACGAAGACACGTAGTCAACGAGCATTGACGACACGAAGACACGCGTAGTCAACGAACATTGGCGACACGAAGACACGTAGTCAAGGATCATTGACGACACGAAGACACGTAGTCAAGGATCATTGACGACACGAAGACACGTCGTTAGAGAGGCTTGACTACCTAGGAAAGGACACAGCCAGCACGTGTTGACGATTTTCGAAGAGGCTTCGTAGTCACCGAGCATTGACGATACGCGACGAGTTCACGTAGTCACCGAGCATTGACGTTACGCGAAGGATTCACGCAGTCGGCGAGTATTCGAGGATACGTGGAGAGGCCACGCAGGGGAGCGCTGTCAACTAAGGGAGCAGAGTTAACACGAGAACTGGCGACGATAGGTCGCAGTCAGTAATTCAGAAAAAATAATGGAAATCTAAGAGTAGGTACCTGCAACGGCCGCACGACTGGTCTTACTGAATCTGACTGAGTGAGAATCGATGACTGGCAGAGAATCTGCAGGTAGGAAGCGGGAAGATAACTATCGCAGTTCACAGTTGACACATACCCGTTTAGTATGAGCGAGACCGCGATCCCGGAAGTCACGTCGGTCTAAGTTAAAAGTGACCCAACTGACGTACTTGCAATCAGTAGGCAGGGAGGTGAACTTGACACGTGCCGAATTTGTTGAGCCGCTTCTCCGGAACCGACGATGGTTGGAGAAGCAGTAGATCACACGTAGTGTAGTTATAGAATGTGGTGTCGAATTGTCAGCGTCACGACTGCGCCTCTTGTTACTCGTAGAGGTTTAGGTACCTGACAAATTGACAATAGCAACAAAAAACAGAGCACGCGCGCAGTCAGAAAAAAATATTTACGTACCATATTAAGTATATAAATAGTTCAGAGACTAGGATGCAAATGTTTTACCGCTTGTTATAAGCAGAGTAGTCGCGAACGATCTCAAGTTATGTGAGACAATAACGTCTAAGTTAATCCATGGAGTTAAGAATATTTTCGGTACCTTTAGATGTTTGTGCAGCTATACTTATCCAATAAGTTGGTAATAAGTAGACAATCGTAATGTAACCATTGTAATAATAGTTATTTGAATTTCTTTTTGTATTAGAGTAGGCAGTTGATAACCTCGTATTGATTCTTTGTTTAATGCTGAAAGTTGCAAAAGATATAATGTTGTTGTTGCGCTTGATTTTCTGTATATAAGAATGTATTGAAGGCAGCTTATGTAGTAATTTAACTTGATGTAAATAGGTATTCAATAAGTGTATCTTGAAGTCACTTTGGTAGAAGATCCTTTCATTGAGAAATTCTCATCAAATCTATTTACAGCTCCATAGTAGCCCTTATAATAAGATAATCAATATTATTTTTGGGACCATACAGCATTACATAGAAGCACACTATGCCATTTTTGGCTAATTATTGTAAAGTCGATTTTGCAGTAGTGATGCAAGTAGGTACTCCAAAATTTTGGTCTTTCCACAAGTCTGTTGAATTGAGGAGTTAACCATAGTTTGTTTATTAATAGGCTTCCGCCAGTCAGTTTATTGCGTCTGCTATATCATGTCCAAAATAGCCTGCTCCTAAACAGATAGAGAAAAAAAGGTTGATTACAGAAGACTGCACAACAGTCCTACAATAAATGCACAGGAAGGTATGCGAAAAAGCTCTTAGAAAAATAATACACTCTGTCCACGTTCCTGTGGTTTTATGCATTAAGATATTTATGTGTAAGCAGAAAAATCTAATAGGTAAGTATACGAATATTTTTAAATTATTGTAATAAAATGTTAATAATAAAAAATCGTACCATTCGGCAGATGTTATCGAGTGTGGAAGTCGACTCGCAGTCTGACCTCATTTAGGTTCCTCGTTTCCATTACGGCATTATTAACAGTTTAGAGGAGATATATTATAAAATCTTGTAAGGTCAACCTGATAAATTTATCTTAGCTTGGTTCATATTACTTGCAGGAACAGTGATCAATAACTGGACTGAAATTAACCGAATCTTGGCTAAATCTACACCACCAACAAGTATATGACATACCTTTTCGTAGCCAAGCATTATTTGTATAATTTATTTTCTCTTGATCACTTGATAATATTATCCTTATTTATTGATGTCACATTTTGAACTGAATCGCATTGTTAGTATTTCTTATCCTCACGGATCACGTAGTAAATTTCGTTTGCGCAGGAAGAAATACAATGCACTTTTGCTCGTTTTTCGACGATAGCAAATATTAGGTTACTTCGTAGTTGTGTGTTCTGTGTGAAGTCTAGTTATGTGCGAAGTAATTAGACCTGTCAATCAAAAGTTTCAGCACACAAAGTTCCTTTACAAGGAACACAATAATAACACCACTAAATGCAAATTAATTAATAATATGAAGGTTATTAGTTCTTCATTGCAGATAATGTAGGTACATACCTCAGGCTTTACAAAACATACTTCCAAACTACATAGGTACTTATATAGATTTCTTATATTGGATTTCTTGCGTTATCTTATACTGTCACTCGCTGCACTTTGTGATAATGCTCTAAGATTTTATAATTACTACTTCTAGTTCTAGTGTGAGTTTGTTGAGTTGACTTTAATTGTGTATTTGCGATCCACAAACACGTTGGTAAGTAATCAAATTTAAACAAAATTGCTAGTTGTAATCGCAGCTAGTCTGTCGCTGGATAACAAAGTAGGTATTATAACACACATCTGAAATCAAAAGCTTATGGTTATAGGGCCCTACTTGCCAGAGCGGCAAGGTTTATAATAATAATACATAAGTAGTTAATGATAGTACCTACTGCTAATCGAGCAGAATGTATAGCTTCATATACTTTTGCAAAATTTCAACTTTAGGTTAGGAAAAGTTTGCATTAGGCAAACTTACTTATAAGTACATAGTATATTTGTATTGTTTTAGATCATGTAACGATATCTAGGTACTGTAGCCCTAGATAATGCGAATTCACTTCTGTGGAATATTATGTAAGTTTCATTTTGACTACGAGTTATAGTACGGTCGGTTAGACTTATCTGTGGATGGGGTGAGTCGATCCACTCGCTAATATCAACTGGAGCCGGGTTAGCCTTCTTCACTAGGAAGGACTTCACCTTGCTTTTCATGATAGTCATAGATTGCGTGATACTTGCTCACGTCAGCCCCCACTCCAGTAGTTAGCTGTGAAGTTTGCACACAATCAGTAAAAATGTCGATACTACAAACAATTTGTCGCTATAAGCACATCAACTAAGATCTCAGAACATATCATGATTACAGAAGATCAAAGAGGTCAGTACAGTTGCGACAACTCACCGTTCAATCTATCCTTTCACGTTTTCACCCTCTGTTCAGTTATTCAGCTTAGGTATTTACTTAGGTTTCAATCAGGTTTCGTTATATTGTCCCGGTTTAGTCATCAGCCCACGCTTTCTTTCTTGATATATAAAGTCATTAAGGTCTTACCCAATGTTTCATGTTTTGTGTAACCTATCGTTTTGGTGATCCATAATAATCAGCACCTACTGTGATGGAAGCTATTGCGTTCTCGAAGATGGTTCCTTTTACAACAATGATAATAAAAAACAGCATGCCAATACTGATTTGTAAATAAAGTAATAATCAGTCATTACCTAAAAGTGAAAGTCGCCCTGACCACCACCGCGTCGACGGCAGCAGGGAGCAGAGGTATGTCGAGGCCAGTACAAGTATTTGCTGTCGTAAACAACGGTACAGGTACCTACTTTGCTGACCTCTTCTAAATCTCACTTCTTCCATCCATGTTTACACATCGTCTTGAGGATAATTCCATTGTGGGTATTTCGTTCCTGTTCATTAGATTATTATGGCACAAGTATCCTAACGCATGTTATTATCAAAACACCAAGTATTGTCATAAGATATTAAATACACAATGTCCACTATGTTTTGAAAACAAGCGACTCACCGATGTTCATGACTTCTAGAAAAGATTCATATTCCAAAGTAGGTAGGTAGAATTTCTGTGGCGACGGTTTAGATCGTCACGGCGAGGTTAAGGTTGGAAGCCTTTCCTCGTCGCTCGTGGCAGCTGCTGGCCACGGTAGGCAGGGCTCTGAGAGACTAAACACAATGTTACACGCAAAGGCCCGCGTGCGGGCCAAACAATAGCTAAATGTAGGATAGGAACCTTCACGCCATCAACCTAACGGTTACCTAGTGGGCTGACAACCGGGACGAATTCGTGCGAGCGCGTCGTATAGCAGACAGGTAGCACGCCAGTGCGTGTGGTATGCAGATCGCAGGCAAGCCAGCGGCACCGCAGACAGCTGACTCATACACTCGTTCACAGCGACTCGAACACGCCATCGCTGACGCAACTCTGCCATGTTCTCCACGCAGAGGCGATGATGACTCATGGAATAATACATTGTTGGTGTGGTGAAATTGTAAGATAAGCAAAATGAAAATTCATTGATACGACCTTCTTTTTCAAAAATTGTTTATTTCCATACTTAAACATATGTACAATTTTATTATTCAATATGAATAAAATCAAACTTCCAATTTAATCGTTAGGCGAGAGAATAAATTGAAACACTTAAAATAAAACTAAATAAATGCATGATACCGTTACAAACCCATTTTGTAGCTGGCAGCGACCACGCCACAGCGGCAACCAAGATGGCGGCCGACGGATGCAGGCCCACGCGAAACGCAATGGGACTGTAATTTAGAAAAACATCCTACATAATATCACAGATACAAATACACTTTACTTTACCTAAATGGTATATTTTATGGCTGGCTTGACATTGTCTAATTCTCTAAAAAAACTATCTAAGCCGCTGAGATCATTCTTCCATAGATTATCGATTTTCTGCTGGTGTTGCCTGGCGACCTCTTCTTCCTTATTGCACAATCCAAGATCAGCTTGCATTTGAGCCCACCTCCTGGCGCGTTCTCTTTGTTTCGTAACGAGTTCACTCTCCGCACGTGATAGAGAGTTACTCAAAATGGCGATTATTCTCAAATCACGCTTTCTCTTTGTCTTGGCATTTAGGGATTTGCTTTTAACTTGACGAACCCAATTAGACAGGGATTCGGTTTTACTTTCACAAAAGTCAACGATAGATTTTTCATTTGCTTTGTAGCCCATTTTTAAGGATGAGCAAAAAAGTACTGTTTTGAGACAATACTACACACCTGAATCCGTACAGGCACAAATATCACTTCTTGAAATCTTCAGCACTACACACAACGGAGACACATCTGCACTTCACCACGACGATTCAAGAATGTGGGCGCAATGACGTCATGGTCGCTTTAAATACCCGACCTGAGGCGGGGAGCCGCACTGCGCAGTTGGCCGCAAAATGGCGTCACTCCCATACCAAAGTCATGCACGAATCTTGCCGATCAAAACCGAAGACACACGATGATTTGGTTAATTCGGAATTTTTTTAGTAACAGAGGTGGTACTAGGTTCTGTGGAAATTATAATTTCTTAGAGTATTTTCAATCACCGAGAACAATAATTTAACTTGAAACCGTATGTTTATAAGAAAAATATTATATAAGTAGGTACTAAAAATAATAATAATTATGGAAGCATATTATTAATATCTAAACAGGTGCACAAAATTATAAGAATGATGTTGGAATTGGGCGTTGGCACCTTGGCACCTAAAATAAACTAAAGTGACTTAGGAAAAGGATCTAGCTAATCCTCGCTAGGCACTCGCATAAATGCTCGGTGTTATGACTACTTCTACTTATCTGGCAGCTATAATCTATTTTTATGATCTGAACAAAAATAGAAAAGTAGTTAAATGTTATATTTATGAATCCCTATAATGAAAAACAATATTGGGGCCGTATTCTTTCATCTGCAAGTCTGTACATGACAATTTCTGAAATTCGACAGCTTCGGTTTATCATTTTGCTTAGGCCCCGAATTTAGGAATCTTAATTAGAATTTAGGATAGTGTGATTGCAGTAGGCATGCTTAGGATCCTAATCAGTCGGATATTGATAATGGCCCTTCCTTCTTGAGACGCTAAGCTTAAATTATTGTATAATCAGGATTACTAAATTCAGAGTAGATAGCATAATGTTATTCCCCTATAGCCTTTATTCATCTACAATATTTCCGAATACACCCGTATAGCGTTTGAACCGTGGAAAGAGACGGCATGATGGAGAGAAAGAGAAAAAGGAGGATATTGATCCAACCTCAGATCCAACAAAGAGGCCACCTTGTGGAGGTAGGGAGAGGGGAGGGGATCACATCAGGGGCTCGGGCGGGGCATGTTCCAGATATTTCCGACAAAGTATTGACGTAGGAATGGAAAAGCCTCTATTATTATCTAAACCAATCTAAACGTAGGTATGCTATTAGGGCTTAAAAGTAATTAATTTGTGAAAATATTACAAAGTAGGTACTTAACTGCTTACGATATTATTGTTTTGACTATTATCTACAATTATTGATGAATGCAAGAAGTATTCATTACCCTTTGATTATATATATATAATCAAAGTCATTACCTAAGCATGTTGTTTCCCAGAAAATTACTTACATTACCACTAAACGCAATAGGTACCTACCTAGAAACTCAGATTACAGAATGAGAAGGGAGCTTCTATAATATTACAGGCAGATTTACTACCTACCTATGCGATTACTGGAATATTTTAGATATTGGTACGGTCTACGCCTTCGCCGCGGCCGAGCAGCCATCCATAACCATTCTCTTAATAAAAAAAAAAGGTTTTGTTTGTCACACAAAGGCACACTTCCAAAGTCCTAACTAGGTAGGTACCTGCATAACTTGGTAACAAAAGAACATTCCTGAGAAACCAAATCAGATAAAATAAAGTTTCTTGGCAAGCAAGTAGATAAACAACTCGTTTATCACAACACACGTGTGATTTAGGTTAAAAAACATAGGTAAATTGTTTTAAAAGAGATGGATAACATCTTTTCAAAGAGACTACCTACTACCTAATAAACATACAGTCGGTGTCAGTGAACCTCTATTAGGACAAACTCTAAAATAGGAGTAGCCAACCGAATACATATTATACTAAAATAATCTCCGAATTCAATAAAACCAGGAAAGTATGACGGAAAAGGCTTGAAAAAAACCTGTGGATGAGAAAAATGATGAGAAATTTTGTGTGGATTAGGAACATTATAATGAATGAAGTCGCAATTAGGTATTAATTTTATTTATCCTAGCCGTAGATTTATGGCGTCATAACTAGGCGTTATTAAATAGCATTTAATATCATACATTCAGTTACCTATGAGAACCTGTGTTTACCCTTAGTCATATACAATAGAATCGTGAATCATTTATTATTTTTCATTGATTGAGTCACGAGATACCAAACGTCTGCATTGTCTTTCAATCGTTCCACACTAAGCCTTCTACTAGTAATGTTTAGGTTGATTTTTCCTTGTCTCATTATTCAATGAGTTCGAAAGAAACAACATGGTTGGAGGTCAGCCATGTTGTGACGTCACCCCAACGGTCTCACGCTGGGGCGACGCGACGCGACGGTCGATAAACATACTGGGTAGGGTGGCTGGCAGCTGCATGCAACGGACTTTAGCAGCCGACCTTGTTTTGTCTAGAATTATTATTGAAAACGAAAAGGAAGTAACATGGTTTCCTTTGTGTTTATCGAACAAAGCTGCTATGAGAACTTTACTTTGGCTTCCTTTGAGAACCCATACAAATAATACTTACCCACGGTCACCCTACTAGTACCTATTATTCTGAGACTTGCAAAATTGTCCTGTACGTTACTCGACCACCAGTTATTATAATTAATATAGCTAGGTATTTAAAACGTCAAAGGGCTCTGAAATTCTTTCAATGAAATGTGGTGCAAAAACATGTTACTTATTGAAAATATCTGGGTGTTATTAACCCTTCATTGCAAAAGTATCTGTTTTCTGAGCTTATAATATATATATACATGAAATTCCTACGTAATGCCTACTCCACTAAAGGTCTTCATCCAGAAGTTTTGTGGCTCTGATGCTCTAACGATGACGCACGTTTTTGAATAATTTTACGCCAATAGGTATCCATTTTATCATCTGTTTGCGTCGTAAAGTAAAACGATAAGTCAAGCTGCGTAGTTATTACTAGAAAGCTCTTTTTTCTAACAATTAACAGTCAAAACTTTGTTCCAAGAAACTAAAGAAAAGTGTTATTGTTAATATTTATTATTATTCAATTCAACGTAAACAAAAATGCGAGGTATCTCTTTGAAGCGTAGGAAGTTGTTTCGGCATTTATTTGTATTATTGCTGTTTTTTCTAACCGCCAACCATTGATTGAGTTCCAAGTACCTATTTAATTACTTTACATAATGCGTCACACAAATTAACGCCAGAAACAACACGTTTCAACGAGCTCCTTTGCCCTTTAAATACCTCGAAGAATAACCACGTTATCATAAAATGCTTATCAGCGTTGATAAGTAGTTGGTCAAAGTTGGCCTGTATGTAAAACTAGTAGGTATACCTACTATGTAAAAGTAGACTGATAGTGAAATAACGTTAGCACGTTTTTGTTTCACGGTGGTTGTAGATGCCTACTTACAAATGGTGCGCATATTTTCAGTCTTGCTGTAATACCTAGTACCTAACCCGATAAGGTGCGATAAACCAAAATAAATGTTTGTGTATTGCTGTGAGATTGCGCACTTTTGTGAAAATCGGCGATTCCAAACGTTATGTTCCACGTATATTCCACTGTTATGGAGTAGCTAGAATTTCCTTGACATTCGTTTAATCCGTTCATTACCTAAATGCCAAGGACCCCAATTTTGCTTTAACTAAACCAAGCCTTGTTAATCTGGTGATTAACTTATTACCGATTCGGTACTTAGTTAATCTCCAGATTAACGAGGCTTTTATGTACTGTCGCGGAATAACGGGCAAGTAGTACTAACTCCGCTTTTGCTGAGAAATGCTGAGGTATTAATGAGGGCGTTAAATGGATAATTACTTACTGGCAGTAATTAATTATCCATTTAACGCCCTCATTAATACCTCTAGTATATTGTTGTTAGTGTGGAAATAATAATTATACCTACTCGTAAAACTCAAGAAATATAAACAAATATAAAGTATATTGACTTGGCTCGCGACGTTGTCGACATGTGGGATGTGGACTCAGCGATTCTCGTTAGGTATTTAGAAAGCGATAAATACTTCTGGACACTGCTCGCGTTGTTAGAAGGTTCCTCCCCCTAGAGCCCAGCTTGAACCCTATTTCCGACACTGGTGGGCATGTGGGCTACTATTTTTTCTATATTTAATCTTTAAACATGTAATTTATCTGTATATTAATGAAATAAAGGAGATTATAATTATACAAAAGATGTGTGTGTGTTGTATTTCTCATATAAGATAAGTAAGTAATAAATAAACACCATAATATAAATTAACGTTTTATTAAACTAAATAATACATCCAACAGTTTAACTTGTTCACCATTGAGCCTGCCGATAAGCGTTCCGTAAAATAAAAAACCTTGAAACTATCGCCATTCCAACGTGACTAATATTTATCGCTCTATGTGGTTGCGTGAGAGAGTATCAATTTCTGAAAAAAAACGAGGTATACTTTACTTAATTTTTCTTATGAATACTCTAGTCTAGAACTTTAGACTGGTCTAGTAGATTACCATATATATACTTTATATTCTACTTATAACATCCTTATGTTAATTCAAGTTACAGAGTGCTAATAAAAGAGGAAAACACTCTGCGTCCAAAATTTCCGTTCCACCGTTGTGATTACTTTTTTGTACAGGGTTCTAGTCGTGATTCCAGGTAGTGCAAGGGATATATGGTTTTATATGATGATCAGTTGAGCTTCCATTGTTATTGTGGTCTACCGATTGACTTGCGCGAACCCCAGCGTAATTTTCCCAGGAATTTTAGTGTAGTAAACGCAGACTACAAATCTATTTTAAGAGATATAGGGATTTTATGAACCAGGAACTATTGGACGTAAGCATGGAACTATTCAAACATCGAATTCCTTAGCTATTGGCTGCATTACCTTGCCTTGGACATTCCTTAGAGTTGTCAAGCCTACTGGATAAATCGAGGGGGTAGTCCAAGGAGTGTTCAGCTTCCGGTGTTTTTGTAGTGTACTGATTGACTTGATGTCGAACCCCTGGGTAATTTTCTCAGAAATCCCATTTATGCGAAATGAGGATTTTATGAACCAGGAACTATTCAAGGATCAGATACCGTACTGGCAGCATAGCCATGCCTTAGGCATTCTTTAGGTTTCAGGCATCAACGATAAGAAGCATGTTTAAAAAAAAAAATATATTAATTGCGACTCATATATAAATAAAGGAACAAAATAAACCTTGGTACCACACAATACAGATTACGTATGTTCTTGGTTTCATGAATAAGGTTTGTAATCCATATTATGAAAGTGATGGTGTAATATGGAACGATTATTGTGTCATACATAGCACACACGCATTTTGTGCGTTATATAACATTAATATAATCGCGGTTTTTATGGAAAACCGTACAATTATTATTGCAATCGTAATGTAGGGGAGTTCTCTAGTTCAAATTAAGCAAATACGTACAAGTACCAACTAAGAAAAAGGACCTTTTCACGGATACATTTATCTTGTATCCTGAAAGCTGCATACATAAATCGTTTGGAAAGGCATTTAGACATACATTTAACATATGGAATCAGTTACGAGTCTAATTCGGGTGGAAGAAAGCCAGATCAGATACGTATAGGGGTACATGTAGTGGGTGCGCTTAACAATACAATGTCGGATAAACAAAGGCTAACTACTAACTATCAATAGTTCACACAAGTGTTCCGGGCGAAAATTAAACCTGCTACTGTTAGCAAGAATTGCACTGGCAACGAAACATTAAACAGAGTTTACCAATAAATCTGCCGATCCTTTTCCCAACTATGCCGGGGGTCGGCTTCCAGTCTAACCGGGTGCAGCTGAATCCCAGTATTTTACATGGAGCGACTGCCTATCTGACCTCCACAGACCACAACCCAGTTAGGTACTAGGTACCCTACACTTTTCATAAATATTCGATATAAAATTACGTCAAAATACAGGTTTACCTTCAAAGGTAGCAGAGCGTTAGTGATCTGGACCCCTACGCTTCTTGCCATTACTACGGGCATCAGGTCGACGGTGTATAGTCGATGTAACATCTCGATCATCAACTGAGTCGGCACGTTATGTCTTTGTCGTGTGCTCTCGTATTTTTCGAGCCAGTCAGGGTGAGCTGAAATAAGAAAAAAATATTATGATATTATCATGGTTTTGCTACGTTGCTGGTCTAGCGAGTGGTTCCGGCTTTTTTCTTGTGTAGAGCCAAGTGATGTTGCGTGTTTCAATAGGGGATTCTAAAATAGGAGCCCTGAGTTTGGATCTTTGCCCGGTTAGTGACAAAAGGGTCATCCCCTATTGCATGGGACTGCTGGAACTGCTGAAATGAGGGTGTATGTTACACCTCTCTTCCTGCTCCTACGGGGAAAATTTCAGACATAAAGCCCATGACGCGCCAGATGAATAGCTGTAGGTACAAGGATCTTGTAGCGTGTGGCAAAAGTCGGAACTAACGCTAAAATGTTTACCAACAGCGCCCGCATGTCAACAACATTCGAGCGCCAAAAGATTCACAAAGCAGTGTACATATTAGTACGCATCTCCACACATGGGGGCTATTTTAACTTGATAGTGTGACCTCGTAAAAAATAAAGGAACAACCAAAAAGTTCTACCTACTTAGGCATATAATATACTACATACTTACTTATCCTTGTTTGTAAACTTACTTATATCTAGACCACTGTACATGGCCTCTGATAATAAATGTGTGAGATCTTTGACGTCACCAAAACCTAGGTTGACTCCTTGTCCAGCCAATGGATGTACCCGATGCGCTGCATCGCTGTAAACAACAATTGATTTATTAACACACTTTCCTCAACCGTATCAATTCAATCACCGAATCTTAGATTTATTTTAAAGTAGAGGTTCGATCTCCGATTCAAAAAAGTGCTGTATTGTCGCCATGAAAGGAGTCAGGAATATTCAGACTCCTTGCACTACTGCCATCAGGCAGTAATAAGGTAATCCCTGGTTAAATGGGACTTATGACATAACTGGTGAAATGTGGTGACTTTACACCTCTGTCTTTCCGTTATTTCTCAGATTCTGATCGGATGCAATTCGCAAGCAATTTCAGGCGCTGTCGTCTGTAGCTATAATTTTCCGATTCGAAATGTACATACGCAGTGCAGTGCGTAGCGACACCTCTACGGTTACAAGTAGTACTACGTAGTCAGCTGGCGACCTACAGTTGTAGATGGAGCCACAAGTTAGTTTGTGAAGTTGAATTCTTCATTCATTCAAGTGGAAAAGAGGGCGCTCCTTGGTGGGCCTCAAACATTGATGATAGTCAATTTTATTAAACGGTATTTGATCCTCATCATTGATTTTGTCTACCTCTATTGATGCCATCTTTACATAGTATAAAACAAAGTCGCTCCAGCTTAGATCTATTAATGAATTACACTCCGCAACGGATTTTAATGCAGTTTTCAGCAATAGATAGAGTGATTCAATAGGAAGGTTTATAAGTATAATACATGCATATTATAGTAGAGAAAAGCCAAGAAATTCAAACATTTGTAATGTGATGTCGTAACAAACATATTTTTTGCGCATACATTGCAAACGCTGGCTAAATCTTACGAGATAGGTCAAATTAATGTACTACGGAATTGTACATCTTAAAAAGATCGATAATAAAAAAGTACGCGATGATATATGTTTATCTCCTAAGGATAACCCACAGTAACCATTTTTATCTTTTTCATATTACAAAAAAAAATGGGTTATTTACCAAGCTATTTTAAACAGTACAGTATTATTCCTTATCCAATTCAATACATTAATACGTTGTGCATTTCATGTACTTAGATTAAATTTGCCCTTTACAGCATAATCATTAAAATGAATATCTTAGAAGATATCAGAGATTTAAAAAGCGGGGGCAGAGCGGCTGGCGGGGCGGCACGAAGTTCGCCGGGTCAACTAGTTAAATTGCATGATTAAATTTTTGGCATGCTTGTTGCACACGGAAATACTCAGATTTACATCCGTAACACGTCCTCAAAGTTTTGGTCCAGTTAAAAACTAGCACCTGGCGTTTTTGCTGAATGCTATGGGTATATTTGGCACAGCCGAGCCGTGAGGCACAAAATAGGCACTGTTTCAAGAGTTAAGTAGGTATTTAGTTTTTGTGTTTATATTGTTAACATTGTGTGCCTTAAGTCAGAGACCAAAGAACATATTTTTATCACATGTATTCAAAAAGAGCTAGTGTATTCTTCGTAAACAGGGACTAAAATAGCTCTTTAATCCCTAGGGATGAAAAGTGATTTGAATTTGTAATGTGGATATTGTTAGTAAAAGTTCCAATCACCAAAGAGATCAATCACGAACATTGTATGAACAAGTAATAGGCTGTATGATAATGATAAAGTATGACGCGCGAGAGCCAAATAAAAAAAAAATGTTTGTGAAAAAATAAAAAAAGCGCGAAAAGCATTCTGCCTTCGTTCGTAATTGTTTACTCAAAATTGTATGTAAATAAATAAACGTAGTAGTAGTATAAATAAAGTTGCACTTACTTATTTTTTCACAGAGGGTGATAAAAAGTAGTGTCCACCTCGGGATCAACACTATTTTAAGCTCGAGTGACGTACGTTGAATCCCCTGCAAAATAGTTCTTTGCTTCCTTGGCAAACAATCTACTATTTCTTTTCTTTTTTTTAATTACATAAGTCAAGTTTGAGAGTGTTACCCAATAAGCGCGACGCCAGGCGCGACGTATCGCGTGCTGTGCCCGAAGCCGAGCGGGAAGGCGGCGCGCGAGGCGGGCGTGACGCTGCGGATGGACGGCGGCAGGTGGCGCGCCGCTCCATCCGGCAGGCCCATGCGCCGCAGCCACGAGTCCATCCATGTCGTCACTACATCCACGCCGCTGCTGCGAGGGTACTGCTTCCACTAGAACGTAGAATATCTCCTATCAGAGTTACTGGACAAGAGTGCTTATGAAAATACCTATGACAATGTAGAATTTATTATAAACTAGCTGACCGGACCGACGTCCTGTCCCATTAAATACAAAAATCCCATACCAAAAACACTTCTTTCTCTCTAAAAACCTTATTTAGATGATTACAAACATTTAAAAACAGCCAAATCGGTACTGCCGTTCTCAAGTGATGCCCTTACCAACGAACAGCATTTTATTGTTATTTGTATAGATATTTAGAACTACAGGCCGACCGCTTAACTGAGAGGTTGCCTGAGGTAGCAGCGTGGTACGAGAGGGGTGTGGTGTCGTGATACGAGAGCTCAGTGATTAGTCAACTTGTGACAACTATCAGCCCTTGCGCACCGCGCAGCTACCTCAGGCAACGTCTCAACGTCTCAGTTAAGCGGTCGGCCTATAGATAAGAAGGTATTTTGTCTTTATTAGTCTTAAACTAAAGTCATTTTAATTGTAATACTTAGCAAATTGCTGTGCCCCTTACATGGTTCATGTCAGCTGCTGGGCTCCTTGAATGTATCATCTACTACATGAGTACAATAAAATATTTGAGTTTGAGTTATTACTTTCAACATGGCTTTTGTGGGGTACTTAAAAAAAGACAGAAAAGGCTTCAAACAGTCCTTCGTTTTCATACTAAACTTTATTATTGGGCACTTTTCGGTGCACCTACTATCTCCAATGTTTTTTTGTGAAGGATTAATAAATAAAAATCGAGTCTTACCAGCGCAGCGCTTTATGTTTCATGGCGGCCGGAATAGAGAATCATTATCGCTCATTTGGAGAAACACCGACGTACCCAAATGTATTTTTTCCCTAAAAATGAGTTAAATATGCCAAAGCACTTAGAAAGCGTATTTACGTTAGAAAAGCAAAAACTTAAAAAAAAAGTGGCAGTTACGTCGATGTTTCTCTAAATGAGCGATATGGGGCTTTCCTGTTTTCCGAATTCCTTTCTGCAGGCTAGTTCTTATGGTTGTTAAAATCCAGTCTTACCACTTAAACACTATTACCTAAACACATCATCATCTGCCTATAAGCCTAGGATGGATCGAAAGGCGATCGTTCGAGACGATTGAAAGGCTTTTTTTTCTCAACTACGTTGGGGTCGGTTTCCAGTGTAACCGGATGCAGCTGAATACCAGTATTTGACATGGAGCGATTGCCTATCTGACCTCGACAACCCAGTTACCTACTGGGTAATACGATACCCCTTGGTATGACTGGTTGTCAGACTTTCGGGCTTCTGACGTTCTGTAACGACTGTCAAAGATCCACAAATGACAGCCGGAACCAACGGCTTAACGTGCTTTTACCTAAACACATATTTGATGGATAACAAAATTAACAATTACATTGACAGGCATTTCTATTACCAGAGCATCATTCAGCGCGTCTACGAACTGGTCTTCAGGCAGTTGCAGCAGCTGCTTAGCGTTGTCTTGCCACGTGGACCAGACCAGGGAACTTCGCTTTGAATCTAGTGGAAGGATCGCAATGGGTCCCGTAGGCAGCCATCGTTGCCATGCTGTTGTGTTTGAGCACTCCTGGAAGATGGCGGAAAGGAGGGAATGTAAAACAAAGATCTTATATATTTTTAGGCTAAGCAATAATTAGCTTAGACCATATTTAGAACCCGCAATAATTATCGGGTGTCACGAGGCATAATAACCACGTTAATTAAACAATCATTAACTTATATAACACTATCTAGCTACAATTAGCTAGCCTAGCTAAATTACAATAAACCTGTTTTTATGAATAATGTATTAATTGCCACTGTAGCCAGGCATCCGCGTTTGTGAAGCGCCAAGTAAGGCCAATGACGTCGTGTAAAGCCAAGCAAACATTACAGCATTTACAGCCCAACAGGCCGCAACGCAACGCATTTTCATACATAAAGTGCGGTGTGGCCCGCCTGTAGCGGTAAAAAACTAACGATGCGCCGCGACGTAAGGGTAACAAATTTGCTGTCATAAATTTCAATATACGAGCACTTAGCAGATGTATCAATTTATTAAGACCAAAGCTAATATGCTGTTTGATTTGTGATTCAGGGAGTGCTTATGGAAATTATAGGGGCAGCCCGGTTATGTATGGCAACAACATCATCATTATTAAATGAGGCGCAATTCCGTATCCACCTTTAGAGATCAGAAATAATTATGTAGGTTGTGTAAAGAATAGCAATTATATCTGCGGACGATACGTTAACCGTTATTTATAGTATACTTGTACTGGACAGCCTTGGTTGAACACTTGTAATTATTTATAACGATTCTTGGTTTATCTAAACAGTATTAGTTCGTGTTAACTCTATTCTCTTCTATTTATCTATGTCTTATCGAGGCTTCTAGCCAAATTCAGTCTTATTCCAAAAGTCGCGCTTACAAAACCAATTCGGGACCCCAGAATCACTCAACTTCCAACTGTTACCAATGTAGCTAGCTAGTTGGCCTTTGGCGCACGCCTTGTTGTCCCAAAGGGTTGGGCAGAGGTGTACTTACTGTACACCCACATTTTGCGGGTTCAAGTCCCATGTAATAGGGGCCCAGCCTATTGCCATCAACCGGGCACATATCCAGACTCCGGGCTGCTACTGAGAAAGTCCAGATCTCTGAACACAAGACTGCATGACTTATCAGTGATGAGTAATCACTAACGAGGTAGTAAACAAATTATAATACATGGTTATGAAATATCCATGATTATCTGAGTAATGCCTTTTTGCAGCAACAGGCAATAACTTAATTAGAGTAGATGAAAACGGAGCCATTTAAATCGTATAAACTTGTTGGTTACCTCGGCTAATTCCAATGTCGCTACAACTCCCATTTGTTCGTAGCTCCATGACAGATACTGTACTCCCATTGCTTTCCGCACAGCCGAATTTGCGCCATCAGCACCAATCTGAAATAGAAAAGGAAGCTTTTGAAAACGACATGTTCAACATTTCAGACAGTTGGTAGGCACCAAATACTTGGTGGGCACCTATTAAACGTGCCCAATAACCTTCAGAAAGAGGGACTTAGCTATCTTGGAGGTAAAAATCACTAAAGAATCGCTGAGTAAAAGTTTCACATGTAAACTAGGGTCCATATCGCTTGATGACCGTTTAATTTAAACCCATGATTGTTATTCAAAGGGTCCTCCCAAAAGTCAAAAAGGGGGTCAGTCGCTTCGAGGATAGCCAGTACTCGTCAAGCTGGGCTAATTTGGCGTTCATTCAGATGTACAGACGCCAGCACATCAACCTACACCTAACTGTCAAATTTTCCCAATCAACATGGAACCTTATGCTTTAGCGATAAAGTTGAAAATCTATTACAGAAATCTGACAGATTGTAGTAGGTTGATGTGCTGGCGTCTGTACCTCACCCGTATCGTAGTAACTATTCAGTAATCTGTGCCCGTATGGGGGGTAAACTGGTAATGTGAACAAGTAATATACAGTACTTATACAGTAAAGTCAAAAGCTATACATTAAATTATTTATGTATTTTGTTTGCGTATAATGAGTCTACAATGGAGGAAAATTCAAATACATAGGCGAGCAAAAAATAAAACAACCTTCCCAATCTAATCTAATTGAATTAGTCTGTATTGTCCCACTGCAAGGCAAAGGCCCTCCCTCTCCCTTTTCCACACAATTCTGTCTTTTCCGAGTGCCGACCAGTCCTTGCGGTAGGAGGCAAGCTCGTCATGGCCTACCGCGATAGCGTTGTGCGGCGTTTAGTGGGACCCAATCGGTGGTTCTCTTAGCCCAATTTTCATCTGACATGCGGCAAATATGTCCGGCCCAGTTCTACTTAAGTTCACCTTCCCAATACCTCCGTATAATACTTTCGATCTTTGGAAAAGTTCCGGGTAGGATAAAGTTACTTTGCTTAGGTGTTTAAATATTTTCAGATTATCAACTACTATAAATCGTTGAAAAGACGTATAGAAACGGCTGTCTATGCGGATCATTTCGAAGGCAACCTTCGAAACATTCCATTCTATGCTTACAGGAGCTACTTAGTAAAAGGGGGAATATAACAAGAATAGCAACATTTTCTATTAAAATTTCATAGTAAACAGATGTTGGGATTGCGGTGTAATCATTAGTTGTGGTGGTTTATTTGTGTATGACGTGTGAGCAGCTCGGCTGCCGGTGCAGTGGTATTACAGTGTTGCGCAGAGCACCGTGTAGATACCTGGTTGCTCCTTTAACCATCGAACTTCACGTGTTCTCGAAAAGTGCCCACAAGTGACTATCTAAAAGTGCAGTGAAGGTGACGGTTCTAAAAAAACAAAAGAAAAATGGCTTGTCTTTGTTGCCTGTAAAAAGTTATTACAATGATTAGATAACACAACACAACGGTTTAACCTATTAACAAATGGAAACTAAGGTACCTACTCTTTCAAAAATTTCTGTAATCCCAATTTCGATAGTAAGTATTCAACTATTTGCGGAATAAATTAATGGATTTCTAAATTAATCCATGTCGGGTTTATTTAGGTACCTATTATTATGCTCGTAGCAAAGCAGTATACGTAAGTAATCGTGAAGTTTGTTTTTCATAATCATTCATGAAAAACACTTGATGATGCTTAGGTAATCATGCTCTTGCTAATGATGTGGGTGTAGTGTTTGATGGAATGTAAATGATTAATTTCTTGAAGTTAATCGCAAGTTATATTCAGTAAATTCCAGTCAAATCAATGAGCCTCACAAAACCTGGTTGTCCCTTCTTTGAGTTTTCTTTTAGTAGGTACCTAAATTATTAAGGGTTAGTTAGGTAGGTTAGTGATACCCACTTAGGTATCCACCAGCGCCATCGGAGCAGTCACATCCATTACCATGTTATCTGACAGTTTTTTTACCCATGACGCTGAGGTGCTGTTCTTGGCAGAGAGAAAAAGAATAAAGGTAGAATAGATAGGGAAGACTAAGCAATCCATCTAATCCCAAGTTTTCATTATAGTAAAACAAGACACTTTGACTGATCTGGACGATATAATTGTAAAGTCTAAGTAAGTCTTTATCTTTAAAGTAACAAACGACATCACCCTTGCGTTTCCTCACAATTCACAATGGTTCAAAGATACGTAACTTGATTTATTTGACTGCAGTGAATGATATGCTTACATTGGCATGGCAAAAGATATATCGTTTGCGTAATTATATGTTTTGTGAAAACTTGATATAAGACTTAAGATGCTAATAGTCGTAACTGTTACTTGAAATCAATCAATCTGCCCTGACATGGAAGGGATACGGTCATACGGCGTCATAAATTGATGCTTAAAATAAAAAATCTGGTTACATCTAGTTCTAACAATTTCCAATCCAGTTTAGGTCTACTAGTAATTAGTACCTTTAGCCCTAGTAATGTACAAGAATTTTCCTGTTCATTAATTTATAAGCGGAAATATCGCTGCGTAGATCCTTGAGATATTTTCCTTTAAGGTATAGTGGCACCACGCTTTATCTTAAATACTATGGTATTCTAATTTCTAATAGTCTATGGCTTTAAACACTTACAAGGCCAGTGTTGTTTTTTGTTGTACTTAATAGGTATGTCTTTTACATTGTAGGAAATTGAAATGATTGGTGCTCTTCCCTAAGGTAAAAAGTACTTTATTGTCATATGGAAAAATCATAAAAAAAACAAGCTGTTAAAAATGTCCACCCAAGCAACTGTATGAAATAGATACTTAAAAATAAAAAATAAGTTTAAAAACTAAAACCCGACTGTTGAAAAGGATGAAACAAGAAAGTACCTTCCCGTGGTCGCACGCCGCTGTACGAACACCATAGAAATGTAAAAAACTATATCTATGACGAACACACTTTTATTTTATGCTATGGTAGCATGCGTACGTAGATATTGCACTTTTCTATGAAACAGCAGATTTTTTATTTTTTTGGTAACCGACGACGTATTTCTACGTTAGGGGGAGGGGGTCTAGAATCATGTGCTGAATTCGTGGTTACAGTTTCCGCGTCGATGTCCCATGTCTCTGCCACTCTGTAGAATGTATCGTAAATTCATTCAAAATAGGGTTCGTCATTCAAATGGCATGTCAGGTACCTACGAGTACTAAAATAGAATAAAATATTGAATGCTTGGATCAATTATATTTAGGTAGGCAATACCGATACTACAGTTTTCCTGGATATTTGCACGCTCCATTTGCTTACTGGTAAACTATTCGTTTCTTTATAAATAAATTCAGTTATACCCACTTTTTTAAGTTTATTTATTCTTCAGTCACTACCAAACGCACATGTTTCATGTCATGAGAAGAAAATATATGGACAACCACGTGAGTTAGTTTAATTTTTTTTTAAATCGTAAGACAATTTGTTGTTTGTTGTAAGTATTTGGGTCCTAATCTCTTAAAAGTAAATTCTACACATCAAGCTTTATCTACATAACCAGTATAAGCTGACTTCGGATTGTACGAAAATCCTATAGGTAAGTACAATGCGCGGTCAGCCACAACTGGAAATGTACTTATAGCTTGATGTGTAGCGGTGTGTACGAGAATACAGCCATTACAGTTTTTCATTCATTTTGGAACCCGTATAATAATATAAAGACTATGCAGCCTGGAACACTAAAAACCGACTACAGAAACGATATTTTTATTTTCTTAACAAAAAGGTTATTTTTTTTAAACATTATCTTTGAAATCGGTTAAGTAGGTATTCTACAAAAGTGAATGAACTTTTGAGGTTGCACATTGCACAGTACTTTGTATTTTGTACAGGCATCAAAGCTTGGCTACATTGAACAAAGGTTCGACTTCGAAGCATTATGTTTTCCGTAGCTTACATCAAACAGACATTTATAAATGCCAAGTTTGAAGAACTCCGTTTCTTCGAAAAAAATACAGAATTCTTGATTTTCAATAATATCCGGTCTTACTCAGAAACTGGGACGTGGTGAAAAATCTATTAGGTCAGTGAGATCGATTTAGAATTAAAAAAGTATTGCGTATGAAGAAATAATGAGGAGCTCCTCAATTGGAGTGTGCACCGGTAGATCACCGGACTCAACGCCAATACGGTAAGTGTCATGTAGTTCTTTGTACCTCTAACCTATCAATTTTTTCTATCGTCCATACAATGCATCGAAAAATGCAGGAGAATGACAAATATGATAAATTATTCAATAGGTAGGCAATTTTTTTTAAATTCTACTTGGTCTTCACCTTCACATCATGGTCTGACCAACTGGTCTGGACTTGTAAGAGACTGTGACCTCTGAGTTTGTTTCAGCCTGTCTTCTCAGAGTAGTCAGATAAGAAACGCCGACCTCATCTAGCTTATTTATGATTTATAATATGACGTGTAAAAGTGATTTCGATATCATAAATTTACAGAATACTTCATTTCATTTGAAGTATTTTAAATGGCCAATTACACAAAAAACATCCTAAGAGTCATATTCCTTCTATTTTTGTGAGGGCTAATAGGTGTTGGGGATCCCAATAGATATAAATTACTACCAATACATTACATTATATGCTGCAGAGATGAAAATATCCCAATTTACTCAATATTTATTATGTTACTAACATCCACCACGATTACAGTTAAACAGTAGCAAGCTGGCTGATTGCCGATTTCTTGACATTATAAACAAGACATTAACATCGAAGTGACTTGAATAAACAAGCCCTCGCCTGCCTGCCTTCTTCAAGTTCACAAAACAAAGGCGATTGGAACGTTATTACTACATAAGTATCAAGAACTTAAGATCTTGTTCCCCCTGGCTGGAGGCTTTGAGTTTACTGAAGGCAACCACAGGATAGAGTGCGGTTAAGTAGTTACGACCTCTCAAGGAACTACGAGATGCCATCTATAAAAATAAATACTTAACTTGTTAAGATACGATTTACGAGAACCGTCAGTCGGACGTGTGTCTAAACAAAGATTAAAATAGAATGTAAACCTTGATGTTAACTATTTTACAAATATGTAAATTCTGTATTTTTGAGGAAAACGTAAGATATTTGGCCCCTTTCTTAAGAAATGAACAGACGCAGTACAATCCTATTATATACGGTCATTAAAATCTTAACGCACTTCTTGGAATATTAGCTTGTCTGAACTAGCGCCTCAACAAAAATGTCTTTGATGTGTTGCTAAAACACTAGTCGAAATGACCACCCATTTGGTTTTCAATTACTTATGTAAAAAGTATATTGTTTGACAAACTGTCTAAAATATTTCTTATAATGGAAAGTTGTATAATGTATATCTTTTAATACAAGTGGGTGCGTACTAGACATACTTATCTACGGCAACATAGAAAACGGCGGAGTCAGTATGCCAGAACCATGCGGTTATGACGTGCTAATATTGGATGTTTGATTTCATTGTTTGCATGTTTCACTCGCATAGCAGGTGGTTTCGGTCACTTTATGACACGATGAATTTAGCAATGGCTAATACAAACTTACAGTTTCCTTTGCAATCTGAAGGATTTCATGATTTTCAATCAACGTTAATAGAGTGGAACGTGCAGGTTGATCTTTTGATCGCCGTGTAAAATGATTGAAATTAGGAGACGATAACTGTTCGTTTTCGCAGCCTGTACAGCTAACTGGACATTACCCTGGATTTGCACCGTACGGATAGGTACCTACGCAGATGGAAAAATATACGAACTTCATTTGTTGCATTGCAATCTTATTCCACCGTGTTCTGTTGAGAGTTAAAACAAGTTTTAGTAAGTGCGAGCTACAAGTTTACTTTATCGATTCCGAATTTGGAGCAGATTGTTAGTTTTGGTTGAGATTTATTTTATAATTGGAACATCTGTCATTGTTATCTATCTATCCATACTAATATTATAAATGCGAAAGTGTGTCTGTCTGTCTGTTACCTCTTCACGCTTAAACCGCTGAACCGATTTAGATGAAATTTGGTATAGAGATAGTTTGAGTCCCGGGAAAGGACATAGTTTTTATCCCGATATTCCCACGGGATCGCCACTTATGTGGGTGAAACCGCGGGGCACAGCTAGTAGTCCATACTAATGATAAAGCAGATCAAAGAGTTTGTTTATTTCTTTGAAGTTGAACGTGCTAATCTCTGGGACCAACAGTCGGATTTCAAAAAATCTTTTTGCATTTGATAGCCCAATTCTAGAGGAAGGTTAGGTATAGGCTATTAACATCACGCTACGACCCCTGGGAGCTGAGAAAAAATAAAAATAAAAAAGTCAGAATGAACGCTAAGCGAAAACGAAGTAATAGCGGTGGCGGGCGATGCGATGCGACAAGGTGGGACGGGGGAACAAGAAATTCCACGCAGATGAAGTCGCGGGCAAAAGCTAGTTTAATAAATAATTGGGAATCTGCCTAGAGTTTAAAAGAATCGGAGCGATAGTTGAGTAGTTCCTAAAATAATTGCGTAGGCCGAGCTTGTCGCGACACATCTGATGGTCATTGGCGCCGCTATCAAAACCGTGAATACACATTCTTAACAAACGTTTTCCGAAACATAAATAAACGTGGTAAAATTAATAGACATGTTTCCAGAAATTATCGATTTGAAAAATGCATGAAGTATCTGGAATGGCGAATACGGGAATGACGAAATCTTAGTGGCAATAAATTATATTATTTCACGTGTTATGATTTTATCCATCGGCGGGGACGACAAGCGCGGGAGTTGAGTAGCTTTCAGTTTTCAGTAAAGCGCGGGCGCGCTATGATACGCTCTCACGCGCATCGACCGCGGAACGCGGACACTAATGCTCGCAACAATCATGACAGAAAGAGAAAAAAGGTTAATAATATATTTATTGCTCTACTTGAAATATACGTAAGTTATAGTTGCATACATTGATTACAAAGTAGACTAAAATAACGTGCCTACTTTGTAACTACAAAAGCAGAATGTATGAGCCACACAATGCGGTTATATCCTGTAACGAATTAGTTTTATGGTTTGCTTAGCGTTCTAAAGATCAAAGGACAGTGCTTGTCCCGGGGTGATAAATGCAGCGTAAGTTGTGGTGTTATTGCAAGGAATGCTTGTGCGGTTGGCAGGAGTACCACGAGGGCAGCGCGCGTTGGTGCGGCGGCATGAGCCAGGTGCCCGAGGACACAGATGACGACGTGGAGGCCGGCTACATCTCCAGCGACGAGTCGGCACACGGCGTCGACCTCGCCGAACGGCTCAGAGTCAAACCGTCACCAGATATCTGGAAGCTGGGTAACTTATATACCTACTTATTCTTAAATAGATCCATAAATAATTTTTACTCAAAGATTTTAAATGTAATGTTTACCACGACGGTCTGGCAGGCACGAGTGACCAATGCACGAATGCGATGCGACAACTGAAATGGTTATAACGACATTTAAAAAACTTTGGTATGGTAAGTATAGCGGGTGCGGCTAAACAACATCATCATTTCAGTCGAGAGACGTCCTTATTATGTTATTCTTTTCACAGATGAAATTGAATACAACTTACGACATCTCGAATTAGCTGAAGAAATATCTAGTAGTGTAGAAACAGGAAACTACGATGAAGCAATAGAAATTGCAACGCAAACAGAGAATGGAATCCTAACAGCTGCACTTTGGGCATGCTGGCTTGGAAGGAGTACATTGTTAGCTAGATTGTTGAAGTTGGGACTAGATCCAAATAGGACTGACGAAGCAGGAAGGTAAGCAACTCAACATAAACGTAGACAAAACAACAATTTAATATACTTATTATAAGTATTCGAGTACAAAATGATGTCTGCTTCCAGGACATGTCTGCATTTAAGCTGTTTAGTAGGCAGCGAAGAATGTGCCAAACTGTTATTAGAGCACGGAGCAAACCCCAACATGTGGAACTCATCGACAGACAAAAAAGCCACACCGCTGCATTGCGCTGCTAGCGCGAAGAGTTTAGCGTGCGTCAAGGTAAACAAAATATTTTTAAAGATGAAAGATGACCCACTGAAGTAGTGTTGTATGTAATATTTAATTTATTTCGATAGGTGTTAATTGCTCATGGGGCTGACGTGAATGCGGGTCTCAGCGAGCGGTCTCCTTTACATTACGCGGTACTCAGCGACGCACCGGTAGTCGTGCAGGAGTTATTGGAAGCGGGAGCTTGCCCTGACACACCGCAGGTGCGCCCTGGTTTCGATCATTCATCGAACACGATTCAGATTATAAATCATCATTCAATATAAACACACTAACGGAAACGATCCAAAACAATATTACTAAGCCATGAATCTGTTTAGGTATTCACTGAGACTCCTCTCCACGTGGCGGCATCTCTCGGCTCGGCAATTTGCACAAAGTTATTATTGGATGCGGGCGCTGACGTGAGAGCAGCGCTGGGTGCAGGCAGAGCAACGGCCTTACATCTTGCAGCAGAGGATGGGCACGCTGAGTGTGCTCGGCTACTTCTAGAACATGGATCGCGTATTGATTTGACGAATTTGAGAGGACAAACACCGTTGCACTTAGGTACAACATTATTAACAACGTTAAATCGTTTTCCCCTAAACTTGAAATTGTGTAATTATCGTAAGTTTAACTCTGTTTGGTATTGTTACAGCAACATTGGCACAATCACTGGAAGTGGTTGAGCTGTTGGTGTGCAAACGAGCTGACGTCCGTGCTCGTGATAGCGACGGTCGGACTCCGCTGCACGGAGCTATTGTGAGAGGAGCCCGCGCTTGCGACGTAGCACGAACCTTGCTGTCCGCAGGAGCAGATCCCAATGCTCCCGACAACTTCGGATACACGCCTCTACATATTGCCGCCTTGAACGAATTCTCTGCCTGTGTATTGTTATTGTTAGGTAATGTAGACGTTGGAAATATAATTTAAACAACAACTGGCAACGAACTAATTACTTGTTTCAACGTAAAGTCCAGCAATCTTGTTCCAATGATTCACACGCCGTAATATCACATAAATTCACGTTATTTGTGTTAAGTCGATATCTCAAAAGTCAAATTCCTGTTATTCTTATTATTGGAGAGAAATGTTCTAAAGATAAAACAACATGTTTGCAGACTATGGCGGGGACGTGACTCTGCGTACGAATGGCGGTGTTTCAGCGTTGTCGTTCATAGTGCGTCGAGTGCCGGACGTGATCCCTCGCTACCTGTGCAAGTTGGACGATGCCGTGCATGTCAGTGAGCATGAGCTGGGCGACGTTGACTGCGAGCTCGTCATTGACTTCAGGCCTTTAGTGCCGTGCCTGACTAGAGGCGAAGCTGAACTATTACTAGCCTTCATTGAGGTAAGATTTATTATTTTCAACACATCATTATGTTACGCACATAATAGAAGTTAACAGAATTGTAAACTTTTTAGGTAGGCCGCAAAGACGTTTTAAAACATCCAGTTGCTGAAACCTTTCTTTTCTTGAAATGGCGAAGAATAAGAAAGTTTTTTGTGCTGAGTTTCATCTATCACGCCTTGTTTATTACGCTATACAGCCTCTATATACTTCGTAAGTATCACATTGGTATCATTAGTTGAATACATTGTTACTGTTGTTGATCAAGTTATTCAGTAAGTAAATTATTGTATTATTTCAGAGATCTTTCTATGCGAATCGAGGACTTGTAACGTGCCAACATATCTTCACCCGGTCCAATACCTCATACTCTTACTGAATTTCTGTTTCTTGTCCAAGGAGATATTTCAATCGTGCTTGGATTGGTCTGCTTACATAAGGCAGTGGGAAAATTGGTTGCAATGGTTGATAATAATTGGAGTATTTTTGTGTACGGTAAGATTACTTTGTATCCAGTTGGAAATTTGTCGAAATAAGTATCAATAAGTATTGTTACGGCAATTTATTTTTTCAGATACCAAGTTGGGATAATGGTGAAATAAGACATAACACGTCAAACTGGCAGCACGATATCGCAGCTATTACGATATTCTTTTGTTGGTTGGAGCTGATGATGATCATTGGTCGATTTCCAACCTTTGGTTTATATGTTCAAATGTTTACTACAGGTAAAAGACAAACACATTATTAATTTTTGTGGAGTAAGGGAAATTAATTGCTTAGCAGACACTACAGTGCGTTCACAGTTATTTTACCTTGACGTACTTTAAATTGCAGTGCCATTTCATACGACTATCAAGGAATGACAGTCAAGTTGTGATTTCATTTACGGACAGTTTAAAGTGATAAACACTTCTCCAGGCAGTCCTTTTGCCTGATTTTTTACAATAACAAATCATAAGTATATTTGTCTTATTTCCAGTAACGGTGAACTTTGCGACATTTCTACTGGCATACAGTTGCTTGCTGATAGCTTTTGGGCTCGCGTTCAGCGTGCTGTTCAGCAACTATGCTGCGTTCAAGCTACCGGCCGGCTTAGTGAAGACAGTGATGATGATGTCAGGCGAGCTGGAGTACGAAGACATATTCTACAGTAACAGCACTACGGGGTCTCACTATCCAGTCACCGCGCATGGAATGTTCCTCATATTTGTTTTACTCGTCACTGTTATATTGACGAACCTGTTGGTTGGATTGGCTGTCAGCGATATTCAGGTTTGTATTAGTAAATTATCCGATAGTGGTTGTTCTACTACTACTACTGTGTTATATTTGGGCCAAGAAAGACTTCTAACAACAAACAAAAATGAGTTGCAGCCTTGCCGCCCAAACCTTCGAGCCAATTATTGTATTTTGAACTTTATTCTGATATATTTAAAGTTCTTAATGCAAAATTGACAACTTAAACACGGGATAAAGTATGAAATAAAACAATGGCTCGATGGTTCAAACCTGAGTCTAAAGATAAACCTTGTTTTGTAATAAAGTAAGTGAATTTACACAAAACGATTTTTTGGACCATAAAACAGATCTTTTTAACATTTTCCAGGCGTTACAAGAGAGCGCTGGCTTAGACCGGTTAGTTCGACAAACGCAGCTAGTGGCACACCTAGAGAGCATGCTGTTCAGCTCACTACTGACCTGCGCGCCCAAGCAGCTACTCGGCGTGCTGCGGTGGGGTGCGTTGCTCACCGCCTCACATACGCGCACGCTCACTATACGGCCCAACGACCCCAGGGAGAATAGGGTAAGCAAATGTGGAGCTTAGTGTTAAAACAAAAAGCCATCGACTCACGTAGCATGTGGTCACACTTATAATTTTTTTAAGTTCTTAGCTAATCAGGCTTGAGCGTTAGACGCAGCTAGTCAATCATCTTACCCAGCTAAGATCGCGTAGCCGGCGTAAAACTGATGTGGTGCTATGCTGGCTTTTTACTTTGTAGGTACGTAATCAAATCGGAAATATGGTGCCTGTGGTGGATATTTTTCGCATACCTATTTACTAATCCAATCAGGCCACTTAATCTTATCTAACTCATAAATTGTACTATTCTGCTAATATAATTCTAAGTTGCCGTTCTCATGTTTAATTTCAGATCCCGAAAGATTTAATAGCATCCGTCTACAAAATGGTGGCAAGCCGAAAACACACGCGGAAAAGTATAAAACATAACAACAACTATGTGTTTCGAATACGAAAATGTAAGGAAGAAGAAGATGCTCCAAAACAAGATCTAGTCAAGAGAAGAAGTAATCTATTTGACAGATATTCAGTTGAGAGCCAGCAAGTTGAGCGCAGAAAGAGAACCACATCTGCATCAAATGCTGACAGAATCAGACCGACATCACTGAATATCAATGCAATACAAGAAATATGCATGGTCGATATAAAAACACAGCTATTAGAATTAACAAAGAGGGTAAACAAATTAATTGATAACACAGATTTAAGGCTAAGTCAAATTGAAAACAAACTTAATCAGCCACCCTAAATCACTTCAGTTTTCATACAGACTTAATGCATGTACATATATCATAAGCATATTTAGCCCATAATTTTCCCACAGCTGGGACACAGGTCTCCTCTCTTCGAGAGACACTGTTGTAGAGTTCGGGTTGGTACATATACATGAGATTATTTGATACTTATGCTATTATTATTGATAATGTGTTTTTATATGGGCTATGGTCTAGTTTATATGGTCTAAAAACTAGTGTTGGAGTTGGTATTATGTAATTAGTATAGTAAGGTTATGCTTTTGAAATTTTACCATGTTTAATCATTTATATCTACTGTTGTTTATGAGAATGTTTACAGTTGTTACTTATAAATTGTTATCTCTACCTTATAACAATTACATTACATTAGTTATCATACAAAGTTTGTATTTATTACCTGAATGAATGACTGCAGCCAGATGAGGACATATGAGGAGGAATGTAAGTATGAGAATATTGCAGTATCATTAATCATCATGCTTGACAAACACATAAGTGAATGATTGCAATCGAGCCACTGAACTTGTAGTGGTCCACTGGCACTGCACAATGTGAATGCTCACATTATCTCTAGGTCATCTTTGACAAGTAGCTAACATTCCTTTGCTCGAACCATGCACTTGATAATTAATAGACAAAATTAATTAATACACTGACTTACCAGAAGCTGACATGTGTATGAGTCTCCGTCGGCCATTTCAACAACACTTTTTGGACTGGTATTAGAATCTTCTTGATTCGGCAGCTGATAGCCAGCAATTTTAGAATCATATACTATGTTGATATTTTTGTTGTTTCCAGTTAATTCTGTGTTGATGGCATGTAGCATGACATCATTTTCTACAATGTAGGCAACATCGTCATCCAGCATCTCGGCACTGCTGAATCCTATCATAGCATCTGAACAGGCATCCCATACCTAAAGGAAGTAATGTATGTTAAAATGTATACCTAAGTACAGTCACCAGCATAAATATATTACTACGAAGCAATAATATCTGATTGCATGATTCATCCATTTATATGACCGCACATATGGGACAATTTGTGGCAGGCATATACATTATACAAGTGGCAACACAAATATGTGATATGGAAAGAAAAACAAAACTATCTGGCGAGACAAGCAATGCCAAAATATAGGATGCTGTATCAGCTTCAAAAATATGTGTCAATGCAATATTAACAGACATGTCTTGCGTCATAAATGTCTGTCTACTCAGTTAAATTCAGAAGAATGTGATACCATGTTGTGAGCAAAAAATCTGACATCACTTTAACAGCACATCCAAAAATTAATATTTCTACTCTCTTTAAAGTGGTTTCTTGTTTATGGGTGATCCCTGGAGGCCTAAGGGCTCCTTCCATTTTAGCATTTGGCTTTGGCGGCACCAGAGCAATGCACATATTAGGGCCTGTGCACACCACGTTTTTTAAACGCGCCGTTGATGCGCGTTTGTAGCGATACAGACGCGATACGCACGCAAGTCAGACGCAGCCTGTAGACATATGCACACCTCTATAAATTCAAATACGCGTTTGTATCGATACAAACGACAACAAACTGCTGTGTAGGATAAAAGCGCGCGCGTTTAAAAAAAGTGGTGTGCACAGGCTCAATGTTGTCTAAGGCCAGCGGGGGATGTTTTCTCGGAAGAAATTACAACATCATTTCTTCCAAAAAAACGTAGGCTACAGTTTATTTTATCAATTGGTATAGAAACTATAAGTACAAATGATGGAGTAAAATATTTGACAATAAGAATGACTCCATGTATAACATTAAACTTACTTGCATATTTCTGACAGGTTGTAACCTCATCTTTTCGACATGCCTCCATACATCCAGTGAGTTCATCAAAGTCTTGGTGTTTTGGTTGAGAGCCACCACTCTATTGCTGTATTCTGGCTTTAGACGAAAAGTCTTCTTTGAACTTCCTTCTAACAGCAAAACTTTCAAGCTTGAAAGTAATGAGTCTTTTGCTGGAATTTTTATAAACAAGGTTCTATTGTTCATAAAGTCCATTTTGCAGCCATTAAGTATTCATATATAGATATGTACTGGCCTACTAAGCTTTAATCAATTATTTGCCATTTATTTATTTAGTGGACTGCCACTATCTGCAGATGGCTACTAAGCTATCAACATTAGTCGAACTTTGTAAAAGAAGTAGGTACTTTTTTAAGTTTGTAGGTATAATTAAAGGCACAAGATACATTGCAGCTTTGTATTTAGGATAGAAATAAGTACATCTGTTATTGTAGATGTCCATAACCAGTGTTGTCGAATAATGAAACAGGGCCCTACCGGCCTATCCTACCTATGTATGATACTGATGGATTGCTCGTTTGGCACCTAATATCTTACAAACATTTTTCGTACCTAGCGCACAGGCGAGGGTGCATCCAACCATTCCACCGCCGGCGATGATCACATCATAGTCGCCCTTGAAATTCTTGACCGGCTTTGAAGTTAGAGCGGCGATGTATTCTGCGCTGCTCAATGCACGAACACTTGCACTTCTGATATTGCATTTTATTTGTCGTATCAATAGTGGCTTTACACAATTACTTAACATTTTCGCTGTAACGTATTTTTTTTGCAATATAACGAAATACGCTTTTAGCTGCTACTTTTTGCTAAACAGTAAGTACTATAGCTGTCGGCGCCTTATTTACGCATATTTTCACGTTATTACTAAAAGATAATTCACTACTTTCAATATTATTCTATTTTTTTAATTTTTATTTCTAGGTTAGAATTAAGAATTTTTATTTTGTTTGTCTTGTCATTTTGTCAATGTCAAACACTGCTCCTAATGTCAAAACAACAGCTGTGCGTACCAACTTACGCAGAAAATATATTTCAATATAGCTTTTTTATTGCTCGGTGATTCGATATGAGTATTTATTCTATTTATTCAAAGGTAATTACAGATATTTTATTTATAAAAATAGCACTGTTTACTTATAAGTACCGGAATGGTGGAAATAATGTTAAAGTTGAATGCTAACATTGCGGTCGCTTCCATAGTGACTACGATGACAACAAACACTGTAAAAACATAGAAAATACGATCTTTAAATTTTATCAAAATGTTTCTATGGTTATAATCGGCATGACACATCATACTAGTGTGTTTAATAACTCTTGTCTAAGAGTTCCTGTGGATCCCATAAGTAAAATGCCGAAGTCTGCTTATGAACGGAAGGGGAAGATACACATTAATCAGCAGTGTTCTATTGATTCTTCTTCAACGTGTTCTGTTGCTGCCGCAGATGTGGATTCAGAGAAAATGAAGGAATTTTACCGTAGCATTCCAGACTATAATGATATCAACCATTTACCCACCGAAGAATTTTATTCCACACTAAAATCTTTGAGAGATAAAAAGAAAGTTATGCTAGGTATGGCTATTGAATTTATAGATGATTGCAATGGACGCGGTGACAGAATTTCAGATGTTTTATTGGATAAAACAGAGGAAAATAGTAGATTGCCGACAGTGATGATAAAAAGTAATAAATCAAAATCAAACCGCGTATCAAGGAGGAAACTATCTACGGGATCGAACGATACAAATAATGTTAAAATGAATTATGAAACACCTAGTCCAGCTTTACGCTCAAAACCCTTACGTTCCAATATTTCAGAGACGTGTCTCAAACGACCTGTTAAGAAAAGTGTTTCAGATGACAAGAAAAATGGCGACGCAGATTTAAAAATTGCTCCAATGAAAAGTAATCTAGAAAAGACTAGAAACGAACGTCCGAAACGGAATCATTCAGCCTGCTCGATATCGTGGAATGACGCCAAGATTGAAAGTAGAAATGAAATCGACCAGAAGTTTGATGATTTTTTTGACGGGAAAAAGTATGAAAGTCCTATGAGTAAAGTTGATTTTGACGATGGAGACGAATTCAAAACGCAAAGTATGCCTTCAAGTCCTTTGAGATCGAAACGTTCTGGATCGCCTGTTCGACGCAGGAAGAGTATTACTATTCCGAAACCCTTTAAAATGACTGAGAGGTAAGTTCTTACCTCCACGTCTGTAAGTATAGAAAAATTATAGGGAAAACGCTAACTTAATGTAAAGACCCTACGGAATACCTACCAGAATTTTAAGGTAACGCCAACAGCCATCAAAGAGATAATTTGAGAAAACTGTTAATCAGGCCCAAAACGTTGGTGTAACATTATTAGGTGGAGACTGTTTTTACAACCACTCCTTGTGTAAATGTTAGCAAAGAACTGAATGTGTGAAAAAGTGTTAAAGTTGGTTTTCGGCAGGGACGAAGAAGAGCGCGTAGTAAACGAACTCCGGTGTCTCCGCAAATCCTTTTCAGAAGACATGCTCCACCAGAAGCGCGAGAGGAAGAAGTTCAGAGCCAATCCAGTTCCGATCGAGTCCCGCATCCCTCTCTACGACAAGATCCTAGAGGACCAAGCTATGAGGTTTCCATTCGTCATGAAAGATCCCTGTATGCTTATTAGACTACACTTTTATTTTACGTCTTTCTTTTAATTAACAATTTGCTTGATTTTTAATGTTAATCACTTAAATGCCATCTACTTATACTTCAATTTCTTTCGTTAGGTAGTTAGTTTAGTTTTGGGAAACAGAACAGTCTGGAACATTTGCCTCATTACCTAGGTACCAGATTTGGGTTAATTTCTAAAATTCTGGTCTACATTACAGTGCTCGCTCACGCACGTTGTTGGTTTTATTTTTCTTTAGTCATTGATAAAAATAGTCCTCCAGACGGAATTTCACAAGTGTCTGCGCAGATACAGCTTAGGTACACTCTCTGTTCCCCACACCCTCATAGTCCAATGGGCCGGCAATCCAACACGACAGGAGAGAGGTGCAGGGCCAACGGCTTAACGTGCTTTCCGAGGCACGGGAGTATCACACCGCCAACTTCCAAACTCTGGACTGTTGCCAAGAAGTTCCTAATGGAAAAACTCAATAACACTTTGCGCGCCCCGGCAATCGAACACAGGACTCAACGCTCCGTACTGGCGCTTGCTACCACAAGCCCAACGGGGCAGTCGTTGATAGGCGGGTAGGTACTAACGTGGTACCTTCTTATGTTCATTCCTAGCTTTTTCCTAGATTGTTAGAGGTTATTGTAAAAATACAATAGGCACCGCAGTCATATGATGTGGACTTATCTGCCTGGAAAATTTAGTTAGATACATTTAGATTTTTTATCAGTAATTTGTTTGGCTGAACTCTAGGTCCACAGCAGAAGTGAGTAACATGTAATCAGTAATAGAATTTCACAATGACTAATTTTAGAAATTAGCCTACCTACCTATTAATTGTAAACAGCATGACGGTTCCACCACAACCTGTTTCCAAATTCGCGGAATGTTGCACATTTAAATAAATTCACGATTTATTTTCTTTGAATTTTGACTGCAATCGTCATTCATATTATACCTAATTTACTATCTTCTTTTATTGTACCTAGGCTTTTTAGCTCATTAATGACTTTCTCATCACGGCCTCGCGCTGCGCTATTCATTAAAAAATCATGCTTATTAGTTACATTTATATTTTGCAGACGAGCAATATCAAAGATAAATAGTGAGGCAGAGTTAAGAGCTCAAATGAAACCTTTTAGTTTTACGAAAAGAGAAGAAAAAGGGCTGGGCGGAATGTGTGAACGAGCTATTCACGTTTTGCCTAAAAGTAAAAAGAAGAAAAGATTTAGGGCTCGACCCGTGCCTAAAAACTTGTTTTCTAATTACTTTTACGACAAAATGAGAGAGGATGACTTTTTCAGGTAACTGACCTTTATACATATGTGCAAATATTACTTTCCTCCCCTGGGCCATCATTTTCATCATGAAACCGTGAGAGTTGTTCTCCTGATCCTGAATTTATATACAGCAGGCATCTAAATGGCTAAGGTGCATTTTTCCTAAGCATGTTTCAATTATTGACAGGTTTTCCTTTTAACTACATTTCAGATCAATGAATAAACGTATCAGAGCCGACGAAATGTTACGAAGCGCAAATTATCCAGGCACGATGGCGGCCCGGGACCGCAGTCGCCTCTCGACACCTGCGGCTCACAGCGACCTGCCCATAGACCCCTCTCCAGGTGTACCGTCCATTTCTTCTTCCGACCGACAAAGATGCTCAAGCCCTACGAAAGATCGGAAGAAGCGAGATAAATATCACAAGGAAGACTTCATCACTACAAGTCCACAGCCGTTCCGGCTCTACACAGCGGATAGAGCTGCTAAGAAAGTGGGTTTTCTTTAATCCTATTTTCTTACCCTGTGCTCAGTTTGTAGAATAATTCATAGATTTATTTAAATGATTTCCAATTTTAGATGCACGATGTTGCAATGAAAATTTATTCTGAAAACAAAAGCACCGAGAGTGGTGGTACCAGTGGGGTTGGGAATGGCCCAGGTGCACGCGCGTACTCTGCCCTCGATCTCCGAGCTTCTGCCTCAGGGAGGTCTAACCTAGCAGCCTTACTAAGAGCTGAAGCGGTCAGGAGACGGTTTGAAATGGAGGCCGCCTCACGATTGGCAGAACAACGTCGGCGCAACGAGATGAGGCTCAGAGATCGCCAGCTCCGATCCAAACCTGCTTGGCATCTTGTTAAAAACAAGTTAGTTTACAATATTAAAATGTAAGAGCAACCAGAATGTCATATTATGCCAATTGATATTCAAATCCTGTTTTATCGCACGATCCTCTTCAAAATGACTTGTTTTATAAGTTTGTTTTTATATGTCTTTTCAAAATGCATGTTTCCGATGCATTTTGAAAATACTTACATAAAAAAAAAGAATCAAAACAAGTAATCTAAACACGATATCTTGTTAGGATTTTTTTCTGAATTCATTTCATAACTGAATGTTAGGTACCTACTACTATAATACATAATACCTAACTAAAACTCGATTTTTCCGGTGAATAATAATAATGTTGTAAGAAATCGCAGGATGGGTGCGGCTATTTTGATATATTAGTTAAATAAATCATAATTAGAAATTGGTTGTTAGCTATGCGGACATTCTCTTAAAGCAACTGTTAATATAACTTTCTAGTCATGAAGAGGACATTGCAATGAGACTACAAACTCGGCGCGATGAGGAGAGAATGAGACGAGAGGAATTCCTTCACGAGATGGAGTTGATGTACGGAAGGGTGCAGCAGCAGCCGATGCTCTTCGAGAGGTACTACGCACCACGATCACTGTCAGCGCCATTAGACAGCTTGCAACTGTCACCAAGGAAGTCGACGAAGAAGCGAAGCTCGAGGAACAAATCCTACCATTACAACAGTCCCACTCGATCTCGCAAAGTATCGATTAACGACACAGCCGAGACATACACCGGCGATGTGACAGAGTTCCTGAACAGAATTGATATCGATGATAAATACTCAGACTCTGAAACCGTGACCGATAGGCATTAGAAACATATTATATTGTTTATTATTTTTCTTATTGAATTTGTTTGTGCACTGTACCTAGATTAACCAAAAACTTTATTTAATTAATAAATTTTCAACTAATCACTTTGGGCGTTAAGTGTGTTTATTTTTGTTACCGATCACATAAAATATTGTCATTAAAATATATAATATATTTTGTTAGCGTATGTACATATAAAACTACAATAGGAACTACTAATAGATACCACTACAGATGGTCTGAGTTAGACTAGATTATCTAGGATCCATTTGAGGAAGTGCGACACTGAAGCGTAGACTCCAGGCTTCTTGATGCCGCAGATCGTGGGTCCGAAGGAAACCACTCCAACTAAGTAGTTCTTGGGCCCATCGGGTGTATCAAATACCTGGAAAATTACAGAATAAAAAAATATTTGTTACTAATACTTAGTGGAGAGAAGGCAACACATAAGGAAAAATAACCGTTCAAGTGCGAGTCCGAAGGGTTCCGTACAAATTTGTAGGTATGTAACTACAAATTTACGGTTTTCGGATTTTTTCCTTTACTTGTGCTATATGTACATGACATTGCTTTTTGGCAATTTTCATGATTCTAAGCCAACGGGAAGTACCATATTGGTTTTGATTTCCTTGCGATTGTCTATATAATTATGCGGCATAGGTATATGGAACCTAAACGCTCGTATCTTTGAATTGTGTTGACTTAGAAGTTTGATTTTCACTGCTTCAAGGGATTGCAACCCTGAGTATTTGATATTAATTTCAAAATGATAACTCAATGCGTTCTTGAGAAAAAGGGTCTTGAGTTCTTGACAGACAGAAAACGAAGTGATCTTATAAGGGTTCCGTTTTTCCTTTTGAGGTACGAAACCCTAAAAATGAAAAGCTATTGGGGAACTTTGGCCTGCAGTGAGAAAACAATTTGGGTGACTAAGAGGGGAAAAAAAACAGACGTTACGTTTAAGCTTTGGTTTAAACGATGTCCTGTCTAGTAAAAAAAAAACAACAGCTAAAAAGCATCATGGCCATGGGCAAATTATGTAAACAATAAAATAAAACTAGAATCTGATCAAAAAGGAGTCACTTTTGATGAAATACCAAAGGTGAATATTTGAATTTTTATGTAATACCACAGAATAACTCGCTTGCCGCGATTGGTATGTGGATGGGTGACCATCTTTACATACCGAGACCCCTCCGTGCCTCGGAAAGCACGTTAAGCCGTTGGTCCCGGCTGTCATTCGTGGATCTTTGACAGTCGTTACGGGTAGTCAGAAGCCCGAAAGTCTGACAACCAGTCTTACCAAGTGGTATCGTATTACCCAGTAAATGGGTTGTGGAGGTCAGATCGGCAGTCGCTCCATGTAAAATACTGGTATTCAGATGCATCCGGTTAGACTGGAAGCCGACCCCAACATAGTTGGGAAAAGGCTAGGCAGATGATGAACTAATAATACTTAATTAATCAGTTTCTTGACCAAAATATTTATCTACACAAATCGCTAAAATATAAAAAATAGCGAGATTGGCATGTTTATTTTCTATAGGTAGCACATTGATAAAATTGCAGTGAAATACCTCATAGTTGTATCAACGTGACCAATCAATACCATTTAGCACATTGTCAAGGTTAGATTTACTTTTATTTTACAAGATATTTTATAAAAACGTACTTTTCAATCTTATTGAGATTACCTATAACAGAGACTTTAATTCCGATGATAAGATATACTTCTTCACTACGTACAGACCAGCACCCTAATTGCGTAACGCACTATCAATCACAATCATTTTGAAGGATATTGCTAATCCATTGCTTCATAATATGTTCGTAAAAGTCAGCTCAACAACGTAAATAACGCAATGTATGATAATGAACTTTGAAAATGAAAGCCATTCCTACTGTTTGTGCGTTGCATTTCGTGAGGGTTCGCGCTCCCACGAACTACTTAAGGTGAATGCGCAGTGGTAGACCGCGACATTCAAATTTTCTTACGTTTTTTGCAATTTGCAGGCCAGTGTCAGGTTGTATCTTGATCAAAATTTGATTCGCGACAATAACAGGTACGTATTTATAGAATTATAATCATTAGAATCATTAATACATCTTTCTAAGTTAGATTTGTACCACTAAGCAGTTTTCCATAAGAGATTTGTTGTCGTGGTACAAATCTAACTTAGAAAGATGTATATTAATGATTCTAATGATTATAATTCTGTAAATACGTACCTGTTATAGTCGCGAATCAACTTTTGATCAAAATACGACCTGACACTGATCTGAAAATTGCGAAAAACGTAAGAAAATTTGAATTTCGCGGTCTACCACTGCGCATTCACCTTAAGTACCTATTCTCTCTTCTACATATATCAAAAGTTAAGTTAATCAATTTTTGGCATGAGATTACATAGAGTTTTTGGTACGGTCTTCGCGAGAGTCTGATTATAGCCTCAGGTAAACACTAAGCCTCGCTACTATACTTGCTGACACGGGCATGAGCTTTTCGCCAATATGTTGTAGTGTTGTAATTGAGCGGACTAGAGGAGAAGACAACTGCTATGAGTACTGACTGCCACGATGAGGCGACGTCGAAACATTGTGAAATGAAAGCTAGGATTATAACCAGGACTGGTTGGAATTTCGAATACAACTAACAACAAATGACTCTCATTAAATGATTACATAATCAGCCTATAATGTTCCCACTGCTGGGACACAGCACACGCCTCCTCTCGGTGAGAGGGAGTGGGCCGTCATCCACCACGCGGGCGCAGTGCGGGTTGGCAGATGTCACATCCTATTTTCGAATTTTTGGTTCTAGGACATGCCGGTTTCCTCACGATGTTTCATTCACCGTTTTGAAAACAGTGGTGGTGATTAAATGATTACTGATTAAATATCTCTTAGGTACACTAATAAAAACCGTGTGGAGCTGCTGACTTAAGTTATTGGAATGTAAATTACCTTCATGAGCGGCCCTCCAGAATCACCCCCGCATGCATCCTTATTGTGTTCTGCGCCCGCACAGATCTCTGAATCAGCCAGTTTGAACCCCTTGCCGAAAGAGTCGCACAAAGCGGGCGCAACTACTGGAATCTAAGAATGATAAAATAGTATTGTTTTATTAAGACGTCTTTAGGTCCAAATTTGGCAATTCCACGACTTTACCGCTTTCTTCATGCAGCGCATTGTCAACATACAGTACAGAACTTATCATGCAACATAAGCCACACACAAGTTTCTAAAACAAGGCCGGTTCGTACTCACACCAACAACTTGCAGTACTTTAGCGCGCTCCTCCGTGGTCATGTTCATCTTCCCCCAGCCAGCGACCGTCATCTGGTCTCCAATGCGAAGGTTCGCCAGTTGTTCAGACGTGCGAGGCAAACAGATCGGCATCACGTAGTCTTGAAACATTCAACAGACAAAGTACATAAATAATGATTTCTTACAAATATATAGGGTGACTAGTAATTAGTGACCGATACTTAAACACGGGATTGTACTCATGATAACAAACAACTTTTACTATGGGACCAAACCTGAAATCGTGAAAAAAAAATCAGCTGTTCCCTACATTTTGACGAGTTATACGAACATAAGTAAATGTAGGGAACAGCTGATTTTTTTTTTCGCGATTTCAGGTTTGGTCCCATAGTAAAAGTTGTTTGTTATCATGAGTACAGTACAATCACGTGTTGAGGTATCGGTCACTAATTACCAGTCACCCTATAGAATCGGGGAGAAACCAGACTTGAGTATAGTGAAAGGATGTGTGGCTACTGCGTGGTGAAAAATATAGGTTGGATGAATCCACGAGCTTAAGGAAATCTCAACATCTCTCCTCTCCGCTATGACGGAGACTGCCTAGCCCTATGAGCTTATCCTCCCTGTATATTGACAGAATGATTTTGGATAGCTAGGAGTAGGTATCTAAAAGAACGTTTAGTTTAGCACTAAAAACAAAATTACGATAGGTACAATTTTAGTTACCATTCAGGGTTACAGGCTTGTCTAACTCAATGATAGCCACGTCGTTGTGGAAGGCTGGCTTGTTGAAGGAGGGGTGACTGGTGATGTTCTTGATGGCTCGGTCTTGCACGGCGGGGGCACACACTTTTAGTTCGCAGTCAGGGTCCGTCCGTGTGTCGTGCTCACCCATACGAATTGTAGTCCTGATTGGTAAAATAATATTGTTTTAGGTAGGTAGCTTGTTTTTTTTTTGCTATTGGAAATAAGTATAAATTATGCTCCAGAATCGAGATTCCATGTTTAAAGCAACAATGTCAAAAAAGATCTACTTGTGCACAAATGTCGCGAAAAGGTGGCTAACCTTGAGAATTTTGACCTTTTGGATTTCTTACTGGTTTTCAAAAACGAGATTTTGATTAGCCCAAAATCTCGTTTCTGAAATTTAATTACTTACAAAACATATCCATAGTCTGATTTCTGCACGCAATGCGCGGCTGTGACCACGTGGCGGTCGGTGATCAGCGCACCTCCGCACATCCAGTCGATCTCATCGTCCTCTATACAACATTAACAGATCGTTTACATAATTACATGATCATTACGTAACATGATAGTTATATTCATATTTTTGCATATTAAATAACATTTTGTGTTCGTATTTCAATAGTTTAGTAAATTATAACAAAGGATCCAGGATGGACTGCCAGTTATGGAACACAGAACAGATTTTAACTGTTCTGTGTTATGGAAGATGGTAAACCGATGTAAATATACATTGTATACGAGAATCTACTTAAGTAAATAATTGACCTCTGGCTGCAATAATTCTTACTTGAAAACCTATGATGTATTATGTTGATAATGATGTCAGTTATGTAGAATTCCCTGTCACATTATCTGTATACCCAATTTCTATGAATGAATATTAATCATCAATTCATAGTATGTAAATAAATGTTATCTGTCTCAAATTACCAATTATCTAGAATAATTACTTACTCAGTTCAATAATTGCTGTTTTTGTTGCGGAATGGAATGAAGAAGACTAATAGTCTGCTCTTTGTTGGTTTCAAATCAGCTCTCATTTCTTATGACTTAGAAAAACGCATCTAGCGTTTTTATTTTTGAAGAACCCAAGAATTCGTTTTTAATAGCTTTTAAGTACTGACCAATGTATCCGAGCCGTGCGATCCAGGGGAACTGGCCCAGCCCGGCGTTGACTCCACCGATGATACGGTCGGCAGCACTCTCTCCACAATCTACGGCATCCAGCTTCGCCCATGCCGGGTGCTTCAATAGCTCCTCCGAAATTAAGGTTTTATCATCTGTACAAATTAAGGATGGTTATCGATATGACATGGATGAGTTTGCGTTTGCTCTCGTGGTTTTATTGACGTTAGGTATTCACGACGACAGGATGTTTACCTCAAAATCCGTGCTGTGTGTAAGACGGCTTCGAGCAAGTACCTACCCGCCCTAATAGCAGACGACCGAAAGTCGGTTGAACCAATCATCCAATGACCATGACGCACATTTTTCCAAATTGTTTTTTTGTTGGTCTTTGTGTGCGTCATGTGTGACCCGGACGCAAGTAAAATAATAAGTACCTAAAACTTTTCAAACGATTCTTTCTTTCTTCTTTCCTCCTTTTAGACCAGAAATATTGTTTAAATCTTTATTAGCTTAGATATCTACATAAGTACTTACAGTGAAATACTGTGCTGTACAGGCTATGTGAGTACACACAAATACCTATTTTATAGGAATGTATTGTTATTATAGATATTACGAGTATATGCCTATACTCGTAATACATATTATGCATTTTACCTGTGTACTATTTTTGTAGTACATCATCTGTGTATCTTTCCTCATCTTTACTTTATCAAGGATCTGGATAGTCGATAGTACCTAGGTATACGGGTGGCAGGGCGGTTCAGAATCATCTTCTGAATCCATGGCAACAGGTTGCGCGTTGATGTCCCTGCCAGCCTCTATACTTATTGTACATGGTATTCATTTCAAGGTACATGTTGCACTTGGTATTAATACCGTTAACAGTAGTGACGGAAATGGATTGTGTACCTAGTTAAAGAATCCTAGGCTTATCTATCATTTTACCTAACTAGCTGTGAACGGAGTACCATTGGTGTGCACTTTATCATGATTACCTTTACACATTCTGTGATTAATACGATTTTTCAGATTTTTCTTTTTTGAATAAGGAAAACCTAGTTTTGTGTCTAAACACATTTTTTGCAATTATTGTTTTGCTTGAAAAAAAGCAACGTGATGAAAAGAATTTACAAAATATTCTATTGTTAGTGAATGTGATACGATATTATGGATGTAATATAAATAATAACGCCTTCCAAAGGTCCGGGACCTCAGGGTCCCGAGAAATATCAAAAGACATAAAAATAATACGTATCTAATACAAACTTAATATTGCTTGTATATGTTACGCAACTAGGCTGCAGCAGAGAAGAGATAATTCAGTGGGTTGTATAGAGCTTTTTCTAGCGACCAGTGGCGTAATTACGTAATACACTAACCGTAACAGTGGCTTTCATTTTGACAGTTCAACAACATTCATTGCGTTGTTTACGTTGTTGAGCATACAAATTTCCCGAATATATCCTTCAAAATGATTCATAGTGTGTTACGCAATTAGGGTGCAAGCAGTTGAAGATGACTGGAACTAAGACAATGAGAGCGACTTAAAAGTTTGCTGTTCTATGTTTGTCATAGAGATTTCCATATATACTCGATAAGGTTGCCTGTTCGTTAGACCTCAGTTCCCGACTTGCCCGACCTCTCCGTTCCTCTAATCCCCTCTGTTCCAACAGACACGCAACTTAGCACGGGCTAACATAAATACAACTGGAACAACTAAGACTCAGCCAGTGTCTCTTCAGTGAGTGTCCCATTGATGAGACACTCACTCTATCCAATCGTCCTCTTATCTGGCATAGGTCGCTACAAAGCTCTATACAGGGTGTATTTTTGTACCCAAGCAATAATATTAAGGTGACATTATTTTAAACCACAATAGATACGAAGGCAACAGTCATAATAATTCGGTACTTGAAGGTCGTAAGTAAGTACTGTAATCAGACTTGAAACCCTGGCTCATAACACTGCTTGGGTAAAAAACTACATCCAGCACCCACCTTTAATCGGTCTGAGAGGAGCGAATCTCAAAAAGAAATTGTTCCTAAGATTGTGCCACTGGAGCCAAGTACCTGTGAATCCAGTCATAATTTGTAAGAAAACGAAGCACTTTTGTCTAGAGATACCTCTTATTTTAATACTACTTCCTCATAAAATGTCATAACAATGAGCCAAGAGCGCGTTAATTTTAATTTATTCATAGAATAAGTAATTATTACAATATTTTCTATAATGCCTTGTAATAATTTTTTACGATGTATTTTAATTAGAATAGAATACGTACACGTTAGGTAGGTAAACGATGTGTACATAGCATATTATTACGTAGGATACAAGGAATTTATGCGGTCAATAGCTGTTAATTAGTTATCATGACGATCATCGGGGACAAACCTTATCCCAAAGATGTGAAATCAGACCACCGAATATACAATTAAGTGAGTAATCTAAAGGAAGGAAATGACTAATATTTTAAAATGGAATTTTTTAAATATTTATTAACGCAATGGGTTTATTTATGACGGATGCTACCACAGAACAGTTAAAGATACTACTGTTGAAAAAAGGATTGATGGATTTTTATGGTGATTGGAAAATGGTGAGTAATTATGCAATATTTCATAAATAAGTACAGCTGACGCACAACAAAAGAAAAGATTTTTCAGCGGCATGTAAAAACCAAATGAATTTTCGTAGCTCTATGTTTGATACATCCATAACTACACGTGAAATAATAAAAACACTAGAACAATAATAATTGACTTTGTAAACTAAGCGCTAACAGCGTTAATGAATTGGAAATAAATCGATTGACTTACCCGTAACGCCGTAATGTAGCAGAATTGTAAACGCTAACGTGAATCGCCATTCGATCGAAAACATAATTAGTGTTATCCGTTTCTTATTTTCGGACAAATATATTTACGAAGTTTGTTGTATGAACAAACGTTCATGACTGCTTGGATTGCATGCCCAGTGTTCTGTTCATACGAGCGACAAGTGCACTGCAGCGTACAAACGATATTAGTTACGCGCGTGTTCTGCACTGTTCTCACCTAGCTTAGGGTAGCAACCAAACCTTACCGTGTCGCCAGGTATAATCATTATAATATTCGTCAACAACCGATACTAAAAGATTATACTTAGCTTGACAAACAACTGAAAAATCTGTTAGGCCTGTCTATCCTATCAGGAATTCAAACGAGACGGCCATTCGTTGTTTAAAAATATACTTAATCAAACTTACGTGGCGTTAATATCACTGAAAAGAGGTGCAATTGCACTTTATCGATTTATCTTACACACACGTATGGGACACAAAATCTGTCTATCATTTTCACAACGATATGCTTCATTGCATAATTTGATAAGAAAAATAAATATTTATCCATTAACGTTCCTTGGTATTAAAAGAATTTGGTTACGCCTTGAATCCGATTTTTTTAAGATGATGAGAATTTTGATTCAACAGAATCGAAGTCAGCAAATTCCAGACCCATGCTTATCTACATATTAGGGGTTCAAACTTATTTACTGATACTTATATTAATATTTACCGTCGACTCGAAGAAAAGAAGAAGATGGGTTCTAAATGTGGTTCTAAACATATGTTTCAAAGCTAGTTCGTTTTCCAAGTTATCCGATGGTGAGATGTACAAACAAGAAAAAACCCTGAAGTGTGTCGTTTTGAAACGGATGATTTGAAATTCAAATGAAACCACCGAGATTAATATCAACTACGCTTAAAAAACAGTCTTGATAAATCAGGAAGACTGCTGGGCTCTTTCTTTCAAGCCATCAGATCAAAAATAATTAACGTCGAGGTACTTTTTGAGTCTACCACACAATCAAACACCGTCGGTTGGGGTCATAGAAATGTAAAAAAACACTTCTTTCATAGATTCGCTGTATGAAAGTTATACGATGAAGAACATATTTCTTTTCCATTAGATGTAATTACATTATCCTCTTTCTACCGATAGTGAAATAATGTTGCGGTTTTCATGCTTAGTTAACATTTAGGCTTCTTCAATTACCTTCCTAATTCAAATCCTAGAAAAACAAACAACTATGTTCTACGATTAGGTACCAATGGAACCTTGCTATATCTATGTGAAGAATTAAGAAGGTACCTACCTTCTTTTTGCTGATATAGGTATACTAAGTAATTAGGTTGATAGGTGCTGCACTCCTTTCTTCAAAATGAGTGCCAAATGCATTAAAATGTTGTTTAATGTCGTGGCCACCTTTCACGCAGTTTCCCTAAACTTTTCCCGATCTTTTGCATCCTTTATAGCCTGTTTTAGCTTTCTTATAAAAGCTTTACTTACGTCAGTAGTGAGAAGTCGGATATGGTATAAGAATTTGGATACGTCAATAAAGGATATTTTACCGTTATTTGAATTTCCTTCCTCCTTTTGGCCAGTAAATCTGCTCAGTTGGCGTTTCTTGACTATAACATTGACGTCATTTCTAATGACGTAAAGAACTGTGCTTAAAATCGGGAAATATACATAGATTTTAATAGATACTATTCACGGGGCATGGTCCATGGCCACAGCAACAAACTACCTATTATAATTCTTCGAACTACAAAAGTTCTTTCTTAGACCTCTAACCGCATCGTTTAAAGCTTTTTATACAACAAGTTACATATAGTCTACAATAATTCGTCAGTTTTAGATTGATTTCGTTTTGAGGGATTCTGATGACCGATTTTGATATTTGGAGATGATTCACCCATGCTTCTTTCTGGATTTGGTAATAGTACCGTTGCAAAGCATAGGCTTTATAACAGTGTAACCAAACACCGATCACTGACAGTTAAGTAAAACAGACGCCCCGTTAGGGGTAGCCCTAGCGGATCGTCTGCTTTACCTCTGTGACGGAAGACGACCAAGATTATAAGATATTCAGAGTTATAAGTTTGCGATGTCTAGCTGAAGTGTCTGTGAAGGCTCTATGACTTTTAAGGGTCGAGGACCCAAGCAGCAGGGGGATGGTGGTGCGTGGTAGCTCGTCGTCTACTTCTTGCAACGCTACTACCCTCACTCCAGAAATATTTAATATTATTTACCACAACACAAACACACCGTCTGACTGTAGCCATATTTGTTTATATCTATTTATCGCAAGGCTGTTTCAAATTGAATTTGTTAAAGTCGTACCTTGAAAATTGATTACAAATTCACTATACTCGCACCTTTAACAAACCAACCAGCACCTAACAAATTACATGTATTGCAGTATGATTTATTTATTTACCTACTTACTAACTGACTGAAATAAATTCGGAATGTATAGCTGAAAAAAATATGAAAGTGTTTTTTTTTCGTTAGTCTTTACCACGGATATCTATGGTCTTTACTGTCCCACTGCTGGGCAAAGGCCTCCCCCATTTTCTTCCACTGACAATACTGACATATACTAAGCATATCTTATATATATATGAAAGTGTTACATAACTTTAATCAACCAACACATTAGGTAGCCATGTGGACTACGATCAACATGATGAGTGATTTAAGTATATGCCAACAAGATTTTGTAAATAACAAGGGTTTCTGAGTTATTCTTATCTTTGTGTTAATAAGTATTAATGTTTTGTAAGTAATGTATCTGATAACACCATCGCTTTCCAAAAAATTCCAGATTATATCAATAAACCTTAGCATTTGAAATACCGTATTGGATTATTTTTGTTCCACGTGGCGATCGGCAGCAAAAATATGGAAAAGCTCTTCGGCTTCTTAACTAATTCATCAGCAAGATAATAATTTACCTCTACAATACTAACTACTTATACTAAATAATATATCCTGTTTTATTATTATCTTGGGCGCACCTTGTGTTGCTCCGCATCGATGTCACTGCGGTGAAGCTGTCGACAGTCTCGGACACCATGGCCTGTCCTGCTGCAGGAGTGCAGGTCGCATAGCACAGCACGCCAGCATCAACGATATTATTCGTCGAGCCCTTGTTACCGCCGGCGTACCAGCGGTATTAGAACCAAACGGCTTGGTACGTGACGATGGGAAGAAACCAGACGGCATGACGTTGTTGCCTTGGAAGGTGGGTAGGCCTTTGGTGTGGGACGCAACATGTGTCGATACCCTTGCGCCATCTCATGTTCCGAGCACGGTGGGCTGTGCTGGCGCCGCTGCTGCGGCTGCTGAGACCCTCAAGCGGCGCAAATATTGTAACCTTGAGGGCAACTACAGCTTTGAGCCGTTTGGGGTCGAAACGCTCGGGTTATGGGGCCCGAGCGCGCGTCTCCTTTTTAAAGAAATTTCTCGCCGGCTGGTCGATACTTCACGTGACCAGAGGGCTGGGTCGTTCTTTGGTCAAAGGCATTGTATTGCATTGGCAGCATTGCCATTCAATGTGGCAATGCTGCCAGTCTTCTGGGCACGTTTCCGGATGACAGAGATGCGGATGAGTACTTCGACGCCTAAGTGTCCTTTGGTTTTTTATTTTTTATTTATTTGTATAGTAGGTTAGTTAGTCTTTTATTTTAGTATCTAGTGTATATAGTAATAAATAATTAAATTAAAATAAAATATAGTTTTATTATCAATCTAATGGAAATCGGGCAAAGAAACGAATTACTGTTGTAATTGTTTTAAACCCACCAAAATCAGTCAGCCGTTACCATCAAACGACTGCGTCTTGCTTGTGCAAAATAAACAATTTTTTGCACGACTCATGCGAAGCATTAGCGCTTTACGATCAAAAAACTCTTGCCTTCTTTCTGCAACTGTTTCTATTGTTATACTCCTGTGCTTGTACACAGAACCTACTTAATGTATATACCACTAGCTTCTTCCCGCGACTTCGTCCGCGTGAAATTTCACCCCCCCCCCCATTCACCCCCTTAGGGGGTGAATTTGGATAAATCCTTTCTTAGTGCACCCCTAGACCTCATAAGGAACGTACGTGCCAAATTTGGAATCTCTAGACCCAGCGGTTTGGGCTGTGCGTTGATATGTCAGTCAGTCAGTTCTCCTTTTATATATATAGATTGTATAGATAATTTAAGAGATTAAATCTGTACTTTTCAAAAATTTATTAAATGCAGTAGAAACGAAAAAAACATCAAAATATTTCAAAAAATAAATCGCGACAATCAAGTGTGAAACCTGAAAAAATTGTAGCTTGCGAAAAAATCAATTAATTGAGTATTTTTTTTTTAATATTTAGATTCGTTTCACCTATAGGAGGAACCCTATTGAAAATGGCTCTTTTATTCAAAGTACAATACAATAATATAATACAATATAATAATAATATCACAGACTGTAGATCTATGTCTGTGAATAATATAATATAATACAATTAATAAAAACTAACTAATAATAATATCTAAGTAAGTATGTATATCTTTGGTTTTTTATACGACCAAATGAGCATTATGAGGCGTGCACTTTAGGATTTTCCAAATTTCTTTCAAAATGCAATCAAAGTCGACATACTCGTATCAGTAGGTACTTTTTAAACCAGTGTCCTTCTTCTCTTGTGTCAGCAAGTATTATGTTTAAGAATATTTCATGCCGTGGTCAAAATATTTGTATCAGTCAATTAGCAAAGTAGGTATTATCGGGACTGACTTTACATGGCAAGCGGAAAACTAAATTCGTTACGGTATTCCTTTTTTTTAAAGAAGTGTAATGCACTGTGGGACTATGCTAATGAAAACGATGATCTAATACCGATATTAATATGGCCATATAGCCCTTTGTACAACAAGCGGGTAACTAACCTGAAGGAAGTTATTACAAATAAACTGAATACGTACTGGTTTAAGACGCTGCGTGACGAACTAAGCGTCATCTCGCCGGCGCGGCGCCGGCGGCGGCGGTGTAAGCGCGCATAACAAGTGAGAATCTTCAACAAAAAGTAGGTATGAGTACCTATTAAGTAAGAACATCGCTGTGTCGTGAAGATGGTGCGTGTTTCCCGGCGAAACTAGTATGGTAATGACCGTCTCGTTTATATAGTCGCTGATGACCCTCTACGGCATTCATGCCTTAAAGGCAGAATATGTAATACAAGTACTCTAAAATTAATTGTAACATCTGATTTGTAATACCTAGATTATTTGCAAATAAAGATATTCTATTATATTCTAGTCATTTTGACAATCTCCTCATCTAAGCAATCCTAAGAACGTTTACAACAAATTATGCCTATGTTTGGAAAGAGATAAAAAAACAACAACATAAGGAAAATGACACATGAGCGGCCGGAGTTTGTAAACTTGTAAGTTGTATAAAGCGAGTCAGCGCTCATTCCGACTCGAACTTTGTCAGCGGATAACCAATCCACACAGACAATTAATTTAGTAGGACCGCGATAGTTTGACAAACAAAAATCAATCGATTATAATAAGTGTTTCACAACGATCGTTGATCACGTACTTTATTTATAAGTATAGTGTGTGCGTGCTATACAAGTTTGTGTGTTTGACGTGAGCAGAGTTATTTTATATTGGCTAATGACTGTGATCTAAACAATTAATAATGTTCAAGTTAATAATAACCGTGTCTGTGTTCCTGCAATTACTGCTGCAAACAGAATGCTGTAAGTGAGGAGAATGCTGACCGTTATAGGGCGCTCGGTACGCACGGCTACACATCAAGCTATACCTACATAACCAGTATAAGCTGACTTCTGATTGTATGAAAAACAATGCGAGGTCAGCTAAAACTGGAAATGTATAGCTTGACGTATAGCTGTGTGTACCATACGAAAAGTCCGCTTTCACAACCAAACCTAGTGTAATTGGAGGAGAATTCAATGGTCTTTATATATTGCAAACAATTTTTTACATTAATTCCCGAGAATTAGTATTTATTTGTCATTTACTGCTATTTTGAAGTAAGATTCGAGAAGTGCCGCGACACCCCGCGACACTTCGCGCGACTTTTTCCTTTTCTCATCATAACATAATTATGTTTCTCCTTTTCTTTCTTTGCTGTCTCTCCTTTCTCCTTTTCTCATCATATATAATCATATTTAATTACGTCTGCACAATAATCTAAAGGTAGTATCCTAAAGACTGGTTCTGTGTTCTCTCATACAGCTAATTCCCACGACTTGCACTAGGCCATTAATCCACCATAGGCCACAGAATTAGCAGAATTTTTAATTTAAAGAAAACACATTAGCTGGTTATTAATTTAAAGAAAAAACATTCGTTTGTTAGAACGCAATCTTTGGACAGTAGAGAGGCATTCATTCATTCATGCCTTGAAACATGTTAACACGTAGAATAGTCTGTTCTCATGCAGAATACATTATGACAAATTTCAGGATTCGTCCAGGACTCTAAATATTGCGTCACAGTTATTTCTTAAAACAGCATAAAACATTGATCGCATAGCATACTTAAAGCTAAGAACCGTTTAGAAGTGCATACAAATACATTACCAACTGAACCAATGAACCAAATAGCTGCAGCGTATCTGAATCTTCATATCACACCCCTGTATATACACTATTAAAAGAATCCAAAAGAAACCGTCGGCGTGGGTCAGTCAGTCTGTCACGTCACCACAGAAGCTTAAGCTGAGTATACAATTGGCTTCCTTTTTTTTTATTTCGGTCTTGTGTTTCTGAGCTGTAAATAATGTCAATACCAAGATGGAAAAACAGCCCACTTTAAGCTCACTTCGCCTAAGTTTACACGGTGAGATTCGGAATACATGGTAGCGCTCTTGATACCGTTATGTGAACTGAGTCTGCCAAGGCGTCAACCGTCGCAGTGATCATTAGGTCGAGCCAATTGATTGGTTGATTGGTGATTGGTTCTAAATATGTTAGCACTTAGCAGCTTTGCATGTGCCTTAGGCCAAAGTAAAAGCATTAGTTCTAGATGTCCTACCTTTACGAGCTTTCTTAGAACGAGAGCTATTTAAAACCAAACTTAAAGCATGTATTTCAATTAAACAATTTACAGGCACTTTTGAACTGTCAAGGAGTCGGTCAGTTAGAATTATGCAAGTTAGTTGCCTATTTCAAAGCGTAGTAGGTACCTACATATGGAGATGAACGGGCAAGAAACTCCATGGAGACTCTTAGTGGAATCAGACTAACGAGTCGACATTTTTTCGCAATCTGAGGTATTACAGGTCCTTAATTAGTAATAACAGTTGTAATAATGTCCATCGCCTTATTGTAATTATAATAAACCTTGGCGAGATTTACAACCCAGAAGACGAGTTTCTAGTTCTAGTTTCTAGAGTATTATTTTAATAATGATTATTTCTCAGTAAGTCACAGAAGCCACTTTGGTCAAGTCGCAAGCACGATTATATCGGTCCCTTTCAGGGATGCAGTCATGATGTGTTTGTGTTTTGTGTAAGTTAGTTTTCACAAAGTGACACGGAAAAAGATCTTCAATCGTTATTTATTTAACAACGAACACTAATAGCATATAATTACATTCAATATTAACTTAAAATAGTATTTATTTATATCATCATTACGAGTATTATCATCTGTTCTAGTATATGCCGGAGAGAGTTGCGTTGCTGAGGGTGAGTCTGGCGCCTGCGTTCCCTTGCCGCAATGTCAGCACATCCTCGACGAGGTCAGGCGGGCAGGCAACCCCATACCGCCACACATGAGGGTGAAGCTACAGAACCTAACGTGTGGCTACGTTATGAAGGACCCTATGGTAAGCAAGCATTTCATAGTGATAGTGCGCTTTCATTTATTTACGCGAGATAGAATCTTAGTACACATGCAATAAAGATTTGGCAAATCTAAACTAATGTTTTTAAATAGTGTGCCGAATACGGGCAAAAAATAAAGATGGTTCATTATTGTTTTTACTTTTTGGCAAAGTTAAACGTTTTTAAACAAATTCTTTGTGTGGTTATCCTTCTTCAAAACAGTTACAATGCAATGTTGTAACAAGTTGATACTTAAATGAATCTCAACACGTCGTATCATTAGTGAGAAGGTCATTCATTATCTACTGTTTTATTTGGTTCCCACCAATCGAGGGAGTTTCCTAAACTTCCTCTTTTCAGAAGGCCTGCTTTAGTTAGGATCCATGAATGACTAAAGTACGAGAAAGTAATTAATAGATATATTTAATCATAACAATTCATAAAAACAGATTTTGTAGTGTGTATGACGTGGTCTATCTAAATAATGTTAAACAAGTTTTTTACAGGTCTGTTGCGCTTCTTCAGGAAATAAAGCTGGATCTGACACTGGTGACAATGTAGAATCTTTTACTAGAGCTACGCTAGACAATAAGAATGGACCAATCGGCGTCGAAGCTCATCCGAACCTGGGCCTCCTGCCCCAGCAGTGTGGGAACATTGAGAGAGACAGGATCAATGGCGGAAACAGGACGGACTTATTCGAAATGCCTTGGATGGTGCTTCTATCTTATGATTCAGGTATGTTATTAAAAGTTCTTTGTAATTTTTAATTAAACGTAACTATGATTAGGGGCACTTTTCTTAACAAACCATGATAAATGTCCTGCTTTGAACTTGCTTATGCACGATGATGTATGTGTTTTTGCCTATAATATGGAATACGTTGATTTAATTGTCTACTTTCTTCTACAAGCACCGAAATAAAAAAGCCTCTTGTATAATTTGCAGCTCGCGGCACAGCGTTGAGTTGCGGTGGTTCACTCATCAACGAATGGTATGTCCTGACGGCGGCTCATTGCGTGTCCTTCCTGGGCAACAGACTGCGACTGGATGCAGTCATCCTCGGGGAGCATGACACCAGACAAGACCCTGACTGTGAAACGTCATATGATTCAGACTCAGATGACTGCGCGCCGAGAATAGAGGTGGGGTTAAATTGTTTAATCACCAGCAGTCCACAGCTGGACATATGCTTTGAAAACGTTTGAAATTAATGCATCATGCATCAGCAGGTCTATAAGCAGGTTTATATTTTGTACCAATTGTTCGGTAATGTCAAATTATATGTCATGCAAACCAATGTACTGCTCGATCAATGAACTCACATAGGTTTTAGTTGCCGTCGACGAACAAAATAATGAGATTATGCAGTCTACTATAGGCCGACCGCTTATCTGAGACGTTGCCTGAGGTGGCTGCGCGGTGCGGTGCGGGAGGGGTGATAGTTGTCACAAAGGTGACGAAGCATTGAGCTCTCGCATCACGTCTCCACACCCCTCCCGCACCGCGCTGCTACCTCAAGCAACGTCTCAGTTAAGTGGTCGGCCTATAGAGTTATTTCAGTAGAATAATAAGTACCTAACAATAATGTAATAATGTTAATTAAATAGATAAAACAAAAATAATTACTATAGTAAAAACAATTGTTTTCTGTAATAGGGTCAAGTCCAAAATGATTGAATATGCGCATATTAGAAACGCTGTTTTGCTCGTCTAACCGCTGTTTTTACATTATCTGTGGCGGTTATGGCGGCATGCCATCGCATCCCAACAGCTAGTTGCTGGGGCGCGTACCCCCGGGCCCCGCGTTAGAATGTTGGATTTGGGCGTCATATTTACGATATTGTTTGTGATTTTGATGAAATTGCATGATTTAAGATAAAATAATGAACATAAAACTGCAAATAATTCATTCAGCATTCCCCGGTTATTTTGCACTTTCATAAGGTACCTACTCATTCTAAAATCAAATTGGTTTTTATTACGGTCTACCTCACAGTAGAGTATTCTCCTCGGTATGCTTGCCATAATATTTTAGAGTGAAGTCCGGACGAGCCAGCGAAGTCAGAGTAATTTTATTCTATTGTCCAAATCCGGACAATACGGACTAAATCTGGAGGAATGGCAAGCCTACTTCCCGGGAATAAAGGTGCTTCACGTTCCTCCCTCCCAGCCCTGGAAACTTTCGTTACGTTGGAGATTCTATATGGGGCCCGTGACAAAAGACACTGCTGTATCCTCTTAGTGAATAATCTACCGGCTTTGGGTATTGGCTGTACCTTATTTATGTTATTTTATTCCACAGACCGTGTCGATAGCAGCAGTAGTGGCGCACCCTGGATACACACGGGAGTCACTAGTCGACGACATAGCTTTAATACGACTTGCTCGACCAGCCAATTTTACACTTCGTAAGTACTTTGGGTGTGTTGTTATTCATTTGTTGCTTTATATCTGTGGATGGTTTATAGATACATTGATAATAGGTCCCTATATACGTACGCTCTTCCTAGAGTGCTTTGGCGCGTACGCAAGCGTACAGGATTGCTCGCAGGAAAGCCACTGCACCACATTCGCATCGCACCGGAAGCTTTCCCTTCGCGTTCAACTAAACTAACAAAGAAAAGGCTAAGTTAATTTACCAAGATATGGATAACATTTTTCAAATTTTGGTTACAGCTAGCATGAAACCCTTGTGTCTGCCCATCACTCAAAAGCTTCAAACGGAGTCTCTTGTTGGACAAAACGTGGATGTTGCGGGTTGGGGAGTCACGGAGGAAGGTCTGCAGTCTCCTGTGCTGCTCAGCGTCGACCTTCCCGTCATCAGCATCGAGGATTGCATGGCAGCGTACCTTGGGTTCGTTTCACTTTCATCATAGCCAATTCTTCCATAATTTTTTTATAGTTCTAGGTCTCCTTCTTCTAACAGGCACCGTACGCAGATATCTTGATCGTTGAAAAATATGCATTTGAGCATTGACTTGATGTTTGATACGCAATAGATTGTTATTGAGTAACCTTATACTCAATACAATGCTCCAACTTCTAATAATTAAATACTTTACTGTTACTATGATGTCGGTGTCCCCCAAGGGATCATCATTGGATTAACAACAAATTGATAAAACAAACAGGGACCTCTTAGGGTCAAGGTCTCCCCTGCTTTCTTCTCGATATTTAAGATAATTATTAAATGTTAGCTTAGCATACTGATGGGATTTTTTTTTAAATCTTTATTTACAGAGCCCGGACATTAAGGCAGACTCAAATATGCGCTGGTGGGGTCAAAGGCAAGGATTCTTGTGGAGGAGACTCGGGCGGGCCCCTTATGTACCCTGGCTCTTACGGAAAATTTGGGGCGCGATACATCCAGCGAGGTATCGTCTCCTATGGCACGAAGCGATGCGGCCTCGGAGGTTTCCCAGGAGTCTACACCAATGTGGCCTACTACATGAACTGGATCTTAGATAATATGCACCGTTGATAGCGTGTGATGACTGAAATTACGCAACTGATATTGTTAATACTCGGAACGTCAGGGAAAGCCATGCAATCGCGCTGTAGTTGAATGGAAAATGCTACTGATGCAGGCACATATGCTAAGAATGGATTAAAATTATATAAGACTTTTTTAATATATGGGAGTTGTTAAATGGCAGCCCTGTTACTAATTTAGCGATATCTGCCAGTTTTAAATGCTATGAAATAAAAATAGGGGATCTCAGCAAATTCTAGGCCTAGCTAGACTATACTAGAACAAACATTGAATATACTACCTTCAGTGGCGAAGGGTGAATTTATGACAGAGGCAAGCCGGAGCAAAGAAAATTCCAAAAGAAAATTTCAATGATGAATTGACTATAGAGTGGTTATGTTCTGAACTTTCGAAGGGAAGCCGGTGGGAATCGAGTTGTATGGTACCTTCGCCACTGCTACCTTTATCAATAAATCCCCCGTTAATATTGTGAAAGTTATACCATTGGAGGTAAAACCTAGTCTACTGGTCGATACCTGGATATTTTTCCATGCACAGTTTAGCCCTTAGAATAAACCTATATTTTTTGTAAAATATTATTGAGAATTTTATATTTGTTATAACCCGTTTTTTATAGCTACTGAGAGTGATGTTAATTAGCAGAGTGTCGTAAACGAGGTAAAGAATATTTTTGTATTCTTCCTCTACAGAGGAAGAGTGCAAAAGTTGAACGGTTTGTCTTCATTAAACTAGTCCAGTATTTTTATTGAACACATGAGTAAATGATATTTTAAGATATTAATTTTGTTTTTATGTAATTGATGTGAAATATCTATTTAATTAACATAGTTTAAAAGCTAACAAAAATTGAATTAATACTAAAAATAACAAAATTAAATCCTAACTTAACTAAAACTATACAGAAACTAAAATATTGCGTCGAAAAATTCGTCCGCATCGCTGTCGACTGGTAATGTACCCAAGAGACTGGCGGCATTACCACGTTGTATGGCAATGCTTAGCCTTTGGCCCAGGTAAAAGCCAGCCCTTGGGTCACGGGAAGTGTCAACCAGCCGTTTCGAAATTTCTTTGAAAAGATCATGAGCACTCGGACCCCACGGCCCGAGGGTTTCATCCCCAAACGGCTCGAAAATATAATTTCCGATAAGGTTATTATATTTTCGCCGCTTGAGGTTTTCCGCAGCCGCAGCAGCAGCGCCAGCACAGCATGCCGAGCCAGGAAGATGGGATGGCGCAAGAGTATCGACACACGTTGCGTCCCACACTAAAGGCCTACCCACCTTCCATGGAAATAAAGACATACCATCCGGTCTCTTGCCATCGTCGCGTGCCAAGCCATTGGGTTCTAATACAGCTCGTCGGATGATGTCATTAATGTTCGCGTGCCGCGCAAAGCGACCCGCACTTCGGCTGCAAGACAGGCCGTGATGTCCGAGGCTGTTGCCATCTTCGCCACAGTGACAGCGATGAGGAGAACAGCAAGGAGTGCCTAGTCGCAGGGAAGCAGCGAGGCGAAAAGTAGTGTAATTTATAATTTATGTAATTAATTAAATGGTTAATTTTGGGCCAACCCCAGTTAAAGAATGAAGGAAGGACATCAAAATGTATGTCACTGATATTAAAATAGTGGAGTGTTCTAAGATAGACCATGTGTAGGTACACTCTACACATATCTAAAGCTTGTTTTGTAAATTTTGTTTACGAAATATACGTATCCTTTCTACTTAAGTACATTTTTTTTATATAATAGAGTTTGTTGCATTTTACGTAGGATCATCGTCAGCATCATCATCATCCGCCTAGCTTTTTCCCAACTATGCTGGGGTCGGCTTCCAGTCTAACAGGATGCAGCTGAATACCAGTTGGTATTTTACGTAGCAGGAACATCATCATCATCATTTCAGCCGAAAGACGTCCACTGCTGGACATAGGCCTCCCCAAATCGCCTTCGAAGGCCAGGCGAAGCAAGATAAAAAGCGAACGGAAAACGCCTGGAAGAGCTACTGGTCCATGAGGGAAACTATTCAAGGATGAGTTGCTTATGGCACCGAAACGCAGGCTCATGGACATGTGGATTCTTCCCCTCTTAATCTATGGTGCACAAACTTGGTCTTTGACAGAAGTCGAAACTCAAGGTCTGTCAACGAACAATGGAGCGCGGTATACTTACCTACTAGACGTTAAACTAACGTATCATGTTCGAAACACAATTACTTTTCTCCAAAAGAAAGATAGCTGACGTGGCTCAAAAGGCTGTCCAACTTAAATACACACATCAAAAGTGTCTAGGGATCAAGCATTTTTATGCGGATTTCTTGAGATTGAGATGTGGCTTTGTAATAAATTTATGATTTTATAAATTTATATGGATCCTTTTTGGTGCATTTCATAATTTGAATCAGGAACTGTGAATCAAATTCGAGTAAAAGATGAAAATCAGCTGTCAATATTTTCCGTATAAAAACATACAACGCATTGAAGACATTATTAGTGCTACTGTTTCCCTACTACTGATTAAAACCAACGTTATTATGGAGCGGCGACGTCATTTAAGCAGGGAAGAAATGCTCAGAGCCGTGGGAATGATAGAAGCTGGTTCCCGGCAACGTACTGTGGCTTTAGCTCTGAATACAAGTCAGAGTGTTATCAGTCGACTTTGGACACGTTACCGAAGCACTGGTACCGTGGCTGAGCGCCATGGAGGACGGTATCGCTGCACCACACGGAGACAAGACCGATACATTCAAATCTTAACTCGAAGAGCTCCAACAATAACCGCCATGATGTTAGCCGTGAGGCTTCATCACTCTTCAGGGAACTTAATTAGCGACCAAACAGTCAGAAACCGCTTGCATGAAGTGAACCTTCATTCCCGAAGACCGCTACGGGTACCACCTATAGCAATGCACAATCGTAGGATTCGATATCAATGGGCTCTTGAGCACAGAAATTGGGCAGAAGAACAATGGCGTTTCGTGTGCTTTTCTGATGAGTCTCGTTTTGGTATGAGACCGGATACAAGACGTATACGACACTGGAGAACCCCTGGACGCCAACAGCGATTAAAATCCTGCCAGGAAGTCCATCCTTATAGTGGTGGAACCATCATGGTATGGGCGGGTATTTGGATCGGCGGAAGAACTGAGTTGATTTGGATCAGAGGCAACCTCAACGCTCAAATTTATGCTGAGACGATTGTATCAGACGTCATCGTTCCTCTACAAGTGCAAATCGGTCCCTTATTTCAGTTAATGCATGATAATGCACGACCGCACACCGCAAGAGTTGTAAGACAGACTCTCGCCGCAGCTAACATCAATGTCCTGCCCTGGCCTGCTCAGTCGCCAGACTTGAACCCGATTGAGCATGCATGGGATATGCTACAGAGAAGAGCTCTGCCGAATATGGAGGGTATCCAGTCGCAAGAAGACCTTTTTTTGTTGTTGCAACGAACATGGGCTGCCATTCCACAGCGTGATTTGGATGAACTCATTTTGAGTATGCCAAACCGATGTTCTTGTGTTGTTAGTGTTCGCGGTAGAAACACGGATTATTAATTGTTTAAGTTACCCAATAAAATTTTAAAGAAAACTGTTATTTCAGTCTTTTTTTCGAACTTTTGTGTTAGTGGTTCAAATGTCAAAAATCCCTTTATTAGGAAAATGGCAAATTTCTTTATTAATGCAAAGGTGACTTGGTTTATCGTTACTGTGACAAACGAAAACACTTTATTTGATGAATCCTTAAAGAAAATTTTAATTAATATCAATCAGGAGAAAAGTTATTGCAAAAATATATGTTGATCCCTAGACACTTTTGAGGTGTGTATAACTGGGCAGGACATGTTTGCCGCATGCCGGGCAAACTGTGGACCCAAATAGCATAGAACTGGTGTCCTGCGACAGTGAGGCGGGGCCGCGGAAGACCACGTAAGAGATGGTGGGACGCTCGCCCGTGTGCGTTGCTCGCCCGTGTGCGTTTGCGTATTTACGATCGCGAACGCTCGGGAATGAGGATTCGATACGCGCTTCGCCTTCGACACACTGTTGTAGTGTGTCGGTGTGCGGGGGCGCGTGTCGGTCTCTTATAACGAAGCCGCTCTACCCAGAGCGGGAGGAGTCCTTAGATGATTTACCATCCAAAAAAAAAAAAAAAAGAGATGGTGGGACGAGCTGGATACTGCACCATTGATGGTGCAGGTCAATGGTGCAAACGGTACAACGGGGCAGGTTCCGTCAAACCTGGGCACGGGCTCGCGAAAGAAGGAAGGAGTGGAGGGAGGCCTTTGTCCAGGAGTGGGACATCGTAGGCTAAATAAAAAAAAAGTGAAATTACGTTTGTCGATTTATCTTTCGATACCATAGATATTACATTTCTATGTTCGATACTTAGCAAACACAACACGGCAAGGACAAAAAAAATCTATCATTTTCACAACGATATGGTTCATTTAACATAATTTGATAAGAATAATAAAATACATATATTCATTAACATTAACATGCCTTGTAGTATTAAAACAATGTGGTTTCGAGAAGCCATTAAAAATTTGGTTTGGACCTCGTTTCACGGCACACCCTGTATACTTTGCTCACTACCTAAGTTACTGAGGGCTAAGCTGTAAACGATGAAATTCAAAGTGATTGATATACGCTTATTGAAATAGTCTTGATAAAAAACTTAAAAAAAAAACACTACAAAGTGAAAAATAACTTTAATTTCGGAAGTCGGTGTCGTTGGATCCACATTTTCTTTTTTTTGACACCGACTTCCGAAATCAAAGTTATTTTTCACTGTGTAGTGTTTTTTTGGAAGTCGGTTTTTTTTTGTAAAAAAGTTTTTATTTTTCGCTTTTTAGGTCTAGGTACCTACCCCATACAAATTCATATAACACTACTTGCTATGTGAATATTAGTGACAGGAAGATAAACATCATCAATATAAACTAAGTGGAAAACAATCGTATTATTGAAGCTAATTCCAAAACTACCCAAGCAAAGTTCATAAAATTTATATGGGACCACCTCTGAAGCATACCTTATTCATTAAAAAAGTATTTCACTTTAAGAAATATTTATTATTTTTTAGACTAGATGCTGATAATCCTGGCTGCAGCATCAGGCCAGACTTATGTCAACATTGCATTCAACTTAAAATCTGTTTAAAATGAGCCCAAACACGACTACGGTGATGTAATTTTAAGGTTTGTACTTTTTCTGATACTTTCCTGGCTTCAGCATCAGGTCTCTATATACTTCGGTGTTCCTCATTAACAGTACGTTTATCCACACATCGAGCCCTTTTCAATGAGCCTAAACACGATATATCTGCTGTTAGTTGTTGAGGAGTTAGGTACTCTGCAGACTATCCTGACTGCAGCATTAGGTCATGACTTGATGATCATGAGACTAAATGATCATGAGACTAAATGTGGTAAATGCCCTATCAAATATCAAAACAATTTACTAAAACAGTCCTTGCCTGTTCGAGTAACTTCTTACTGTTAAGGAGTTGTACCTTCCATCATCAGCCCAGCTACCTGAGATGGTGACACCCATACGCAAATACACAAGATACTTCATAAAATATGCGAAAAACAATAAGTGAGCCTATACAATTTGAGGGTTGCCCTCGATTTCTCTAAGATCCCATCATCAGATCCTAACTTGGTGAAAGTGGGACCTTCTCAGAACTATCTACTTTCGAACAAAAAAAATATTTTGAAAATCCGTAAAAAAAAAAAACAATCATCCGAACATAGTACCTCCTCCTTTTTGTGAAGTCGGTAAAAACAGGAAGACTACATGCCTCTTTTCAAAATCAAGTACCTAGCTATAATCGTCGTCGAGTTTACTTTGAGTTCCTACATTTACAATTCCTACATTCAGTGTCCGTAGGTTGCGACATTTTAAACAAGTCTCACTGAATGAAAGTTATAGGTACTATAAATTTAACAATGGTGCTGCTGCTGCGGTCGCTGACACCAAAAAACATCAAATTTTTTTTAGTTTTATCATGTTTATAGAGTGCGGGGTTTCGCTGAATAATTTGATTTGACCTGTAGATAATACGTAGTTCCCTTATACATATAGGGAACTACGTATTATCCTCTTTCTACCGATGGTGAAATAATGTTGCGGCTTTTACGCATACGAAGACAACATTTTATAATTTAATTGACATTTTCAACTAGGATTCTCCCATTACCTATCTGAATCCTAGGAAAACAAACAACTATGATCTACGAGTACCTAAGGAACCTTTCAGTATATAATGTACATTCTTATTATAATATAAGTGCCAAATGCTTCAAAATTGGTATTTTCCTTCGCCCACACCTCTTACGCAGTTTACCTTAACTTTTCCCGATCTTTTGCATCCTTCATAACCTGTTGTAGCTTTCTTTTTACAAAAGCTTTACCTATATACGTCAGTAGTCAGTAATTTCTTAAGTAGGATTAGTCAATAGAGGATACTTTAACCACCGTTATTTGAACTTCCTTCCTCCTTTCTGTTAATAAAAATATGCACATTAACAAAAACCGCTCAGTTGACGTTTCTTGATCTTAACATTGACGTCATTTCTAATGACGTAAAGTATTTATTTATATTCTTATTTATGTGCGCACAGTAAAATACATAGGGATACGACATATTCATAATCGGAGTACAAAGGTAATGCTTATTTCTTAAGAAATTTCTTCTAGCAGACCTGCGAAAGAGAAGTGAAAAAGGAATGTAGATAATAGTGTGTGAGAACAAGAAGAGAAAATTATGAAATATGTATAAGTAATGTCGTAATGTACAGACGCCAGCACATCAACCTACTACAATCTGTCAGATTTCTGTAATAGATTTTCAACTTTATCGCTAAAGCATAAGGTTCAATGTTGATTGGGAAAATTTGACAGTTAGGTGTAGGTTGATGTGCTGGCGTCTGTACTTAGGTTGTATGTAAAATCGTTCGTAACACTAATATTATAAAGGCGAAAGTTTGTGTGTGAGTTTGTATGTTTGTTACTTCACGCACAAACGGCTGGACCAATTTTCATAAAATTTGATATGGATGTAGCTGATACCCTGGATTAGGCTACTTTTGTCCCGATATGCCTACGGGATCGACACTTATGCGGGTGAAACCGCGGGGCGCAGCTAGTTTACCATAGTTTCTAAAACCAATCAGGAGGTATGGTCCATGGCCACGGCAGCATACTTCCTAATGAGATACAATTTCTCGAACTACAAAAGTGCTTTCTTGAATCTCTTAGATAGGACAACGTACCTACCAGCTTATATGTAATTTACAATACTTAGTTCGTTAGATATTCTGATTCCCAATTTTATTAATTTCATTGAGATAATTCGGACATGCTTCAATCTGGATTTTGTGATCGGTCGTCTCTATTCCTCTAGTCTGCATCAGCTGTGGCGCAAGGAGGCATGGATTTATTAAAAGCTAGGCAGAGTTATAAGTTTGCGAGGTCTGGCTATGATGACTGTGAAGACTTTTTGGTTTACAAGCTTTCATGGGTCGAGGACACAAGGAGAAGTGACGTGGTCTATGGTAACTCGACGCCCACTAAATATTGCATGCATTATATGGCATTTGAAATACCGTATTGGGTTATTTTTGTTCCACATGGCGGAAGGCAGCAACAATATGAAAATGGTCTTCGAATTCTAACATTTTTTTAACCAATTCATCCGCACGATAAATATTTTATATTATTTAACACAACACAAACACATCGTCTAACTGTAGTCATATTTGTTTAATATACAAATATGTATTTATCGCAAAGCTGTGTTTCAAATTGAATTTGTTAAAGTCGTACATTGAAAATTGATTACAAATTCACTATACTCGCACCTTTAACAAACCAACCAGCACCTAACAAATTACATGTATTGCAGTACGATTTATTTATTTACCTACTGACTGGCTGGCTGAAATAAATTCAGAAAATATAGATGAAAAAAATATGAAAGTGTTACATACATAACTTTAAAAAACCAACACATATCATTAGGTATCTAGGATCTACATCTGTTGATCGCCATGTGGAATAGGATCAACCAGATGAGTGATTTAAATATAATATACCTATGTCAATATGATTTCGTTAATTTTAAGGGTCCCTGAGTTATTCGTATCGTTCGTATAATTTTCGTTCTGAATGTATTACATTGTTTTGAAGAGCGTTTTATATTGTCTTTATCTGAAATCGATGTACCTATACCAACCAAGGTGTACATCGATTCAATCGATTCGATCTCAAGAGAAGAAGCATTTGAAATACCGTATTGGAATATTCTTGTTCCACGTGGCGGACGGCAGCAAGAATATGCAAAGACTCTTCGAGTTTTAACATTTTCTTAATTAATTCATTAATTTACTTCAACAATACTTACGTACACTAAGCATTTATGTAGCTTTGTTTATTGTCAATCTAATGGAAATCAGGCAAAGAAACGAATTACTGTTGAACTGTTGTACACCCACAAAACCCAGCCAACCGTTACCATCAAACGCCTGCAAAATGCAATCAAAGTCGACATGTTTGTCGGTTAGGCCAGCTTGCCAAAAACTGCTTGTTACCGGTCAAAATTGTGACAATCTGAGGTTTGGTAGAACAGTAGGTACCTAATTTTTGGATTAGCACTCTTCTCTTGTACCAGAAGAATATCTCGTGCCGTGGTATAAATGTATGCCAGTCAGCAAGGCGTTATCGGGGTTGACTTTACATGAGAGACTAAATTAAGTATCGGTATTCAGTTTTTTGAAAAGGAAGTGCAATGCACAGTGAGACGAGGGTAATGATAATGATGATCCAATAATGGTGTGATCATACAGCCCTAATGTTAATATACCCGAGAAACTAGTTGTACACATGCGGGAGGGTAAGTAACCTGCAATAAGTTATTACAAGTAAACTGAGTACTGGTTTAAGACGCTACCTGACGACGTAAGCGCCATCTCACCGGCGATGTAATGGCACATACAAGTGAGATTCTTTAATGAAAAGTAGGTATGCGTATAAGAAGATCGCGGTGTCGTGAAGATGGCTGTGCGTTTCCATGCGAAACTAGTATGGTAATGGCCGTCGTTTATCTAGTCGTCGATGACCCCTACGTCATTTTGACCATCTTCTCATCCGAGCGGTATCACTCCTTTTAAAACAATTTATAAGTTAGCACAGAGATAAAAAACAACAACACGAGGAAAATGACACATGAGCGGCTGGAGTTTGTAACCTCGTATAAAACGAACCGGCGCTCATTCTGACTCGGGCTTTATCAGCGGATAACCAATCCACACAGACAATTAATTTAATAGGACCGCGATAGTTTGACGGAAAAAATCAATCGATTATAAGTGTTTTAAAACGATCAATGATCACGTAGTTCATTTGTAAGTAGTGTGTGCGTGCTATACAAGTTTGTGTGTTTGACCTGAGCAGTGTTATTTTAAATTTGTTAAAAATTGTGACGTAAACAATTAATAATGTTCAAACTAATGATAACCGTGACAGTGTTCCTGCAATTACTGCTGCTAACGGAATGCTGTAAGTGAAATTTGATTTTACACCTGACATTATACTAGAGACGGCGATGGATCGGAACGTTAAATGAATTAATATGCCTTTTTATGACCATATCTAAATGCGCTTAATTTGGATCCAATTAGATATTCAACTAACATTAATTAGTGCAAGGTAGCCAAGATAACAACAAAACAAAGGCACTTGACATGCGTGGCGGATTACGGCGAGGATACCTATATCTATGACGGCCCACTTCCTCTCTGACCTGAGTCCCATCAGTGGGAACAACATACTCATATTATATGGGCAATTTCTGGTACCTATTAATATAATAATGCACTCACTAATGTTAGACACGTACAGTACACATTAAAAATACACTTCAGTACCAATGTCATGATCATAATTTAAAGTTGTGTTTACATCAATTTGCAATATTAAACACTCATATGTGGGGACACACGGAGTTTACTTAATTCTCATATTAATAATAAAATTATGCATATGTTAGACGTAAGTATACCTAGATAACATCTGTATAAACATCATGAGGAACACAGTAATGAAAATAACGAAATTTCCATTTAATTTCCGAAAACAACACTCAAAAACTTATATAACTACAAAATATCACGTGATAAATTAACAGAAGACGCAAAAATAAAAAGATCGTTCCTTGACATGACAAAGCTTACTTACTTGAAACAAGATTGTATTATCTTCTTTTTATTTTTATCGGCTGAAGTGCTTTTTTATTTTATAAGTATTATGCAAAGTGGTTTTTCTCATGTCCTAAATAAGCATGTATGTCAAGTTGTTCGTAAACAAAGTTATTTTGAAATTGGTGTATTGAGTTTCGATCGATAAAATCCCAGGAAAAACAAACGAATGGAGAACTGCTTAGAAATTCTCTATACCTCACTCAACACAGCTTTCATAAACCGATAGACCGATAGTATGTCTCGGCTAGAACCTACGTCATGAGAACATTCGTACCGATGGCCCAAAAAATAGACTGACGACCTGGTACTGATATTGATGTGTTTCGGCTGAAATGATAATAACTTAAAAATTAAAAAACTTAAAAGTGAGCCAGAGGGTTACTGGAACGCTGCGGGCTCTGTACCGTTTGAAAAATGTATTACCATCGACTACGAAGACAATGCTTGTGCAGTCCTTTATTTTCCATATCATCGATTTTAGTGATGTATAGGTACTACTATGACATGAATGCACATCTTCTCGACAAACTTGACAATCTTCTCAATAACTGCATTCGATTCGTTTTCAATCTGCGTAAATATGTTCACGTCTCTGCGCATCGGTCGCTTCTAAAATGGTTGCGCATACGCCAGCGCAGAGAGCACAGGGTGCTGACCACCTTGTTTTCATTTCTTGATTATTCCTCTTCCCCTCGTTATCTAGTCCCCCACTTTCAGTACATTTGCGTCAACCACAATAGAAATCTACGTTCATCACACAATTGTCTTCTTCAATGTCCCACTCACTGCTCAGACTTCATTCACTTTTCATTCTTCGTTCAGTCTATCTCTCTATGGAAAGCGCTCCCCCATGAAATCAGGATGGCAACCAACCGATTATACTTCAAAGTTAAAGTTCGCGAGCACATTCGCATGAAGCTAAAAATGAGAAAACATTAGCGTTGTGTTGATACTGCCCGATACTGCCGTATCAACACAACGCTAATGTTTTCTAATTTTTTTTCTTATTTCATTGTAGTGTATTAGTCTATTTATGTATATTTATTTGTGAGTCTAGAAATGGGGTGACTGCCAAGATGACGACTAATAGAGAAGTATGAAAGAAAAAGACATGTTGTGCCGACCCCAAATAAATTGGGATAAGGACTAGGAATAGGGATGAGAAAATGATGATTACCCTCGTAATAGGCGAGCCTATTGCTATCAACCGGTTACAAATCCCGACTCCGGGTTTCATAACGGTAAAAGTCAACAACACTTTAGCCGACCTAAGGATGAATCCATGGAACCCTATGGATCACTAGACCAATGAAGCAGGGTTCCAGAGAAAAAATACTGATCGGTTAGAAACTCGTCTTCTATGTTTAAATAAATCTCGCCAATGACGCAAAGGTTTATTATAAATACCAGAAGGCGATGGACCAAATGCGCATTTCATTGAGATGATGGACAATAGGTATATAGCATTTTTAATTTTTGCCATTATTATTTGATTGCTGTTTGTTAGTTATTTTTTGTGTATTATTTCTTATTGTTATTCCTTCCTTATCTATACTTATAATAAATCTGTAGAGAGGTCAATTCTGTACATGAAATATATTTCCAAAATAACTATCAGCGGGTGATTAGTGATCGATACTGACGTCAAAAATGCAATCAGTAAAATTTTTGTCTGTCTGTCTGTCTGTATGTTCTTTATAGAAACAAAAACCACTCGACGGATTTCAACGAAACTTGGTACAATTGTTCTTCATACTCCTGGGCAGGTTATAGTATACTTTTCATCACGCTACGATCAATAGGGGCAGAGCAGTGAAGGGAAATGTTGGGAAAACAGGAGAACTTACTCCATTTTTGAAGCTTCCGTCGCGTGTGCAGCCTTAATGGTTAAAGCTACACAGATATCATGTATGACGGAAATGTTCTCCTTAAAATTATATAAAAAATATTCCACGACAGCAAATGTCTATCTTTTATGGTTGACTCACAATAATACGTGTAACTCTCGATAGCTTAGCAGTTCGGAGCTTTCTGATTATATTTGTCTACTCTTACGTTTATAACACTCTCACTCATCCCTAATTAAAAAATGTTAATATTATTACCTCATCATCTGCCTAGCCTTTTCCCAACAATGTTGGGGTCGGCTTCCAGTCTAACCGGATGCAGCTGAATACCAGTATTTTACATGGAGCGACTGCCTATCTGACCTCCACAACCCAGTTACTGGGTAATACGATACCCCTTGGTAAGACTGGTTGTCAGACTTTCGGGCTTCTGACTACCCGTAACGACTGTCAAAGATCCACGAATGACAGCCGGGACCAACGGCTTAACGTGCTTTCCGAGGCACGGAGGGGTCTCAGTATGTAAAGATGGTCACCCATCCACAGACCAACCGCGGCAAGCGTAGCTTAACCTGATTGATCGACCTGTGCGGCTGTTATTATTTAGCCATGGACCCCTCCGTTACATTACACATACACACATTTAACATTATTACCTATTTAATAAAAAAATAATCATAGAAATCGGTACAGAAACACCAAAGTTATACATGAAATACGCTAATAAGACATCGCGCGTGAATACTGAATCATGCTATAAGGATTATTTTTGTGTAACGGTCGCCGCGCTCGACGCGGCTCGCGGCGGGAGGTATAAAAAGGCGGGGGATCCAAACGCGAACTTCACACTGTCCAGCAGTTCATGAAGCGCCTCGCCAAGCGTTTCTTCGACTCTCCTATAAAGCACCCCAATTGCCCTGATTGCGGCGGCCTCCCGATATACTCCCTCCCGCATAAGTAGGATTCGCCGACCAAGGCATACCCTCACCATCCCCGACGACGCCACTACCCTCTTACAGGAGAGCAGGAAAGCCACCAGCACAACACGACCCGACAACCGTCCTCGCCGTCGAGGACGCCCGTCGCGACGCCCCGTAAATTCTCCTCCCCGACCCTTGCTCGAGCCAGCCCGCGCCGCTGAGCCTGTAGTATTAAATTCGCCCCTAAATAATTCCGATCCAGCCTGTCCCTTGCTGCCCCCCCCCCCCCCCCCCCCCCAGCGACGCCCTAAGCCGAGGTCCGTACCCCACAGGGGGTGCCCTTAGCCGCTTAGTTTTTAAGTTTTTTTTAAGCCCTGGCTGGAGGCCTTCATTTTGAGGCATCCACAGGCAAGCCCGGTTAAGCAGACGACAACCTCATAGGTTGAACTGCGAGATGCCACTCCCAAAAAAAAAAAAAAACGCGAACTTCATACAATATTTGGCTGTTGATGCGAGTAGACGTTCCGAGCATTCGACCTTATTGACAGACAATATTTTTTATCAGCGCGACTTTTAGTCTTTAAATTAATTTAGTTTTCTTTTGTTGCTATTTTATAAAATAGGTATTAGTTATTTTGGTAGTGTATTATATTCGTTCAAATTATTAATAGTTTACATTTTATTTCTTTTTAGGTGAAGTAGTAATTTCGTTGTATAGGTACTTAAGCCTCATGTGAACGTGATCTAAACAATATTACCACTACATTAACTTAATAACACACAAGGAATTACACACTGACGGAGTTGCGGGCACAGCTATCTATATCAGTGGCGAAGGGTGAATTTATGACAGAGGTAGGCCGGAGCAAAAAAAAAATACCAAAAGAAAACTACAATGATGAATTGACTATAGAGTGGTTATGCTCTGAATTTTCGAAGGGAAGCCGGCGGGAATCGAGTTGTATGCTACCTTCGCCACTGATCTATATCTATATAGATATAAAACTCTTCCGTTACTGAGTGACTGACAGACAACGCACAGCCGAAACTACTGGCAGTAGAGAGCTGAAATTTGGCATGTGTGTTTGTTGGGAGGATTAGGCTACCACTAAGAGAGGTTTTGGAAATTCCCTCCCAAAGGGGAGAAAAGGGGGATAAATTGTTTTTTTCCGGAAGTCATTATTCCACGCGGACGAAGTCGCAGGCAAAAGCTAGTTGTAAATATATCTGTTGTTATTGAAATTGTAATGTGCGATAACTTGGGTCTGTGTCTGTAATATTGTGCATGGTTTTACCAAATAAATTATAGTTTAGTACAATGTGCGATGTGCCTTAGGCTAAAGTAAAAGCATTCGTTCTAGATTTCCTACTTTCAAGAGCTTTTTTAGTACATAAGGTACAACTAGCGTCAGTTAATCTAATGGAATCAGAATAACAAGTCAACATTGTAGTCAATGAATAATAATAATATGCCTTTGGCCAAAGTAAAAACTTTCATTCTAGATTTCCTTGCTAACATATTTTGAGCAAACTGTCATTTAGCACACCTATTTAGGATATTCATTTGGCAAGTAACTTGACTCGACATAGGTAATGATTCTCAACTTTAGTCGTTGACGGTGGACGCCTTGACAGAATCAAGTTCACATAACGGTAAAAAGGAGCGTAGGTCGACCAGCTATCAAATCGATAGGTCATGCGAGTTGTATTTAAAATACTCTAAGCACACAAATTTACAGAGGTGGACTTAATGCCACAAGCATTTTCGACGAAGTCGCACGACGTCCGCTACGCGTAGCGTCCTTTTATGGCCCTATTGTATTTGGAAGATTATTTTTTTTCAAATCGATCGCACCACGGCCGTCGACCTTCATATTTTACGATTAGTCGCTCTGCGTCCGTCAGTTCAGTACAGTCAAAATGCAAAGTTTTATTTGAAAATAATATCTATTATTTTCGTATAATATAGGGTTACTTGTAAAACGACGTATATCCGTCAGATGCTGATAGGGGGGCAAAATGCAACAAATTAAACATTTTCACCATCTGACTAAAGCCGCCACTATACTCGCAATAATATTGCCAATACATACAACGTACATACAATATTCAAAAAAGTCTGCTCGCCTAGTACGATGCTTCACAAAATATTAATTTGGTATGTGTGATATTTTTGTAATCACAAGCACTTTTAGCGTTGAGTGTACTTTAGGTAGAACGGCTGTAACGCGACAGATCCGAGAAAAAATGCATCTTCGTCAATACAATAGGGCTATAAACGGACGTAACGCGTAGCGGACGCAGTGCGACTCCCTCGCATTTTCTACCAATCAACCATTGGGTGATGCAGAGACAAGAAGTGGTAGGTGCAATATTGAAAATTGAGGAATGAATATTTTTAAATGTACCTAATGATACGCATAAACCTATTAAAACTATAAATATAATATATATCTTATTACTGAACTTTCATTCTCAAAACTTTCCTCACGACATTTTCCTCATTCCTCCGCATCACTTGGCCTATTAGGAGCATGGGATTTAAACATAGCAGGTGAAATGTAGGTGACACCACTTTTTCAAGGAGTACAGGCATGATGATCTTCTATCATTATTCAGCATATACAATTATACATTCAACATTGGCTTACAATACTAAGTATTTAGTATTTATTTATATCTGCCATCGTTATCACCTGTTCCAGTATATTCCGGAGACAGATGCGTTGCTGAGGGTGAGTCAGGCGCCTGCGTTCCCTTGCCGCAATGTAAGCACATCATGGACGAGATCAGGCGGGCAGGCAACCCCATACCGCCTCACATGAGGATGAAGCTACAGAAACTAACGTGTGGCTTCGAATACACGGACCCTATGGTAAGCAAGCATTTCATAGTGATTGTTCAAGCTGCAGAGTTTATAATTATAACATATCGTGTAACGCAAGACTATACGGACATTTTTTTAATTAGCAAGTCTGAACTAAATTGATTGCCTAACATATACTAGCATTTGCCCGCGACTTCGCCCGCATGGATCATCATGGATGACGGAAAATATCCGATTATATATGTATATAATTATATAAAATTCAAAGTCCTGACTGATTCATAAGTATATCAACGCATAGCCTAAACCACTGGCCCTAGAGACATGAAAATTGGATGGTGTGTTCTTTGTGAAGAGTAGGTACGAGTATCCACTAAGAAAGCGTTTTTCGAAATTCGACCCCTAAGAGGGTGAATGGGGGGAGGGTGAAATTTCACGCGGACGAAGTCGCGGGCAGAAGCTAGTTGTTTTCATATCGCACTAAAGCTCCCAGTCATCATGATTTTTTCCGACATCTTTAACAATCATCGTCGTCACATTCACATTCACACGTCGTATTTCAGCGAATTTATGAAAAAAATTAAATAGTTACACCTTCCTCGTGAATCACTCCGTCCGTTAATGAAAACCGTATGAAAATCCGTTCGGTAGTTGTTGAATGTATCGCGTTCAGATAGACAAACGCGGCGTGGGGCTTTGTTTTATAATATGTAGTCACAGATGTGATGTAGTGATGACGGTGTCCCATTACTAAAACTTTAAGAACAAATTCTAACAAGGTGCATCTCTTATTAGTGTAATGTTTCTTAGAAGTACAGTTACTTTAAAAGGGTAAGGTACAATTTTGTCAAACGTTGATTTAACCATAACATCTCCTAATGAATTACTAATTATTTATAAATTAATTTTACTGAGATGGTCATTCATTACGGTTACGCTTCGAGGGAATTTCCTTACCTTTTTCTTAGAAGGTCTGGGCTTTTTTTTTGCTTCAGATACGATGAATGAATGAGTTGAATGACTCAAGTACGAAAGTAATTAATATAATCATAAGAAGTAGCAACTCAATCATAAAAAAATAGCTTTAAGATAAATTGTGTACGACTTCATCTATCTACGAGTAAATAATATTAAAAGTTTTAAAAACATGTTTTTACAGGTTTGTTGCACTGGTTCGGGAAGCACAGCTAGTCATCATAATATGATTTTAGAACCTGACACTGGTAACAATGTAGAACCTTTTACTAGAGCTACATTAGACAATAAGAATGGGCCAATAGCCGTCGAAGGTCATCCGAACCTAGGTCTCCTGCCACTGCAATGTGGGAACATTGACAGTGACAGGATCAATGGTGGTAACAGGACGCAGCTGTTTGAAATGCCTTGGATGGTGCTTCTATCTTATGATTCAGGTATGTTATACCTGGTTACCTATAAAAAGTTAATTACGTAATTCGAAATTAAACTTCACTACCATTCATATTCTAAATAACAAACCTTCCTACCTTGAATTTGATTGTGCACGATGAATACGATTTTTTGAACCATGAAATGGAAGATACTGATTTAATAAATCTACTTTGATTTACATGCGATTAAAGACCGGTCCACTATGTTGGAGTAGTCACTTCTCCTAGTCAATACACACCAAATAAAAAATATTTTATAATTTCCAGCTCGCGGCGCAAAGTTGAGCTGTGGTGGTTCACTCATCAACGAATGGTATGTCCTGACGGCGGCTCATTGCGTGTCCTTCCTGGGGAACAGACTGCGACTGGATGGAGTCATCCTCGGAGAGTATGACATCAGACAGGACCCTGACTGCGAAATGTCAGATGATAGAGAGTACTGCGCACCGGGAATAGAGGTGAGGATATAATTGTCTAATAGTTAACCATCAGTAGAAATCCGCATTCCGCAAATCGCATCCGCTGGACATTAGGCCTCTCAAATTGAATACCGCTGAGCCATAATCTCGGCCACTCTCCATTATCATACTGCGAGGACTTACCAGTCACCCTGTGAGGATCATCGTTCTGATTGAATATATAAATTACAAGAGAACATTTGGAATTTATGCATTATGCATCACCAGGTGTGACAAATCTGATGAATGGTCGGCGTTATATTTTATAAAATGACTTTACTTTATTTATGTTATTTTATTCCACAGAACGTGTCAATATCTGCAGTAGTGGCGCACCCTGGATACACACCGCAGACGCTGGTCGACGACATAGCTTTAATACGACTTGCTCGACCAGCCAATTTTACACTTCGTAAGTACTTTGTGTGTGTTGTTTATTATTCATGTGGATGGATTATAGATAAATTAATTTCGCGAGTGCTTTGGAGCGAACAGAATTGCGTGGGAGAAAGTACTGCACTGCAATCGCGCCGCACCGCTTTCCCTTCAACTTCAACTAATCTGAGAAAGAAAAGGCTAACTTAATTTACCAAGATATCGTGGACAATTTTACAAGTTTTATATTTAAATTTTGCTTACAGCTAGCATGAAACCCTTGTGTCTGCCCATCACTCAAAAGCTTCAAACGGAGCCTCTTGTTGGACAAAATGTGAACGTTGCGGGTTGGGGAGTCACGGAGGAAGGCCTGCAGTCTCCTGTGCTGCTTAGCGTCGACCTTCCCGTCATCAGCACTGAGGATTGCACGGCGGCATACCGAGGGTTGGTTTCACTTTCAACAAAGCCAACTTTTCCAAAAATTCTTCATACTTCTAGGTCACCTTTATCTAACAGACATCACACGCACATGAGCATACCTTAATATTCTTGATCGTTTAAAAAACATGCATAAATTTGAGTAACGTCTTGATAGATGATACTCAACAGACTATTAGCAGCATTAAAGGAACGGTATTGTATTGACATTGAGAGAGTTTACTCAATTCATTGTGCGAACTTCTCAATAATTAAATACGTTACTATAACTATGGTGTTGGTGTCCATCAAGGGAACATCATTGGATTTACTTGAACCAATGAAACAGTCAGAGCCACGGCCTCTTTGCTTTCTTCTCGATATTTGACATATTCCTCTAAACATCAGCCTAATATATTTTAATTATCTTTATATACCTACAGATCCCCGAGAGTAAGGGTGACGCAAATATGCGCTGGTGGGGTTAAAGGCAAGGATTCTTGCGGAGGAGACTCAGGCGGGCCTCTTATGTACCCTGGCTCTTACGGAAAATTTGGAGTGCGCTATGTGCAGCGAGGTCTCGTCTCCTACGGCTCGAAGAGATGCGGCATCGGGGGCTTCCCAGGAGTCTACACCAATGTGGCCTACTACATGAACTGGATCTTAGACAATATGCACAGTTGATAGCGTGTGATGACTGAAATAACACATCTGATATTGTTAATACTCGGAACGATCAGAGAATGCCGTGCAACAAGTAATTAAAGCAATTCTCGCTGTGGTTGAATGAAAAAGGCTACTAATGACTACCTAGATAATAATTATGTATATAAGACTTTATTTAAATATATGGGAGTTGTAAAATGGCAACCCTGTTTCTAATTTAGCGATTTTTGACAAACAATTTTGTAACAATTAGGGGATCTCAGTAAATCCACATGGCTTAGCTAGGCTATACTAGAACAAACATTGAATGTAGTACTTATTCAGATAGATCGCCCGTCAATATTGTAAAAGTTATGCCATTGGATGTGAAACCTAGTCTACTGGTACATACCTGGATATTTTTTCCATGCGCAGAGCCCTTAGCATATCTTAACTTATAATATAATATCACTAGCTGCGCCCCCCGGTTTCACCCGCGTAAATGTCGATCCCGTGGGAATATCAGGATAAAAAGTAGCCTATATGTTAATCCAGGGTGTCAGCTACTTCCATAGAAAAATTTATCAAAATTGGTCCAGCCGTTTGAGCGTGAAGAAGTAACATATAAACACACACACACAAACTTTCGCCTTATAATATTAGTGTGATATAGGTAGTAGGAAGTACTCGTAGGATAAAGAGAAAAGATTTGATTTTTGTATGTTTTTTTTTGTTATACTTTCACGCTAAAATTACTGAACGGATTTGACTGAAATTTGGCAAATGGGTAGACCATGACCTGGATTAGGACTTAAGTTATTTTTTATTCCGATATTCTCACGGAATCGAGACTTATGCAAGTGAAACTGCGGGGTGCAGCTAGTTTTATATAAACGTATTAGGTATCATACTTATTATCTATTGAGAGTGTTACACATTTTTGTGAAACGTGGTAAAGGATATTTTTGTACCTACTGTTCTTCTTTAAGATTGTCTTCACTAAACTAGTCCAGTATTTTTATTAAACACTTGAGTAAATGATCTTGTAAGATATTCATTTTGTTTTTATGTACCTAACTAATTAAATGGTTCCTTGTAGGCCCCAGTTGAAGAAAGAAGGAAGGACATAAAAATGTATGTCATTGGCATTAAAATAGTGGAATGTTCTAAGATAGGCCATGTGTATTCTGCATTCGCGATTCATTTGCCAAAAATTTAAACAAATATGAGTTCATGGAAAAATAACTTTATTTCCTACACAATAAAGTTCAGTTTACACTACGACTTCAAACATTTTATAACTTTTTCAATAGTGCTAGTCACTCTGAAATCAACTTTAGCATTAAAATAAAGTTGATATTTGTTTAACTTGAAATAACATCAACTTGAAACATAATTTTGAATAGGATTTAGGTACATTCATAAACAGCTCCATAATACTGTAGAAATTATAAGTTAATGAATTAATATAATTCTAAAACAAATGAATGCACTGTAAGTAGGTACTTGTTTTGAAAATTGATATCTTAGCGAAAAATATTACAGGGTAGCAGGGACATCGACGGGCAACCTGTTACCATGGATTCGGTAGGTACAGTAAGGCATCAATTTTGCATAAGCATATTAAAGTTCAAATTGCTGTGATAATACCGGCCGCCTCGCGCCGCAGGCCACATCTGTGTGTGTAAGTCGAACACGCATTGGCTAGCGTGAGCGTCACAGTATAAATATCTTTCTACTGTCCTAGCGTCGAACGAAACAAAACATATCGTCGCTTTTACGCACACGGTACTACGTAATTACACATAACCTTGGTGGGTTCATACTACTGCTCAAATTCACTTCACCATAGCAAGTATAGATAGCTGGTAACGTAACCTAATGGTTTAGCAAACGTGAAAGTCTGGGTTCCAATCTCGAGATGAGACTATTATTTTTCTTTTCAGCAATTATCTTTTTCGTTTTTTTTTTTTTTTGTTATTCAATAGAGATAATAAAAGAGAATAACAATGTAATAATTTTTATGTTTTTATTATTATATTGTTATGTTTATGTTATATGGGGTTAAAAATAAAAATGTTTTATGCTTAAGTGATTTCAAAATGTTTATTCGTTATAAACAGTCATATTTATTAGGACTTATTGCGGTTATAGCTTAAGTATTCATTTTCATTATGAAAAGAAGATTGAAACTAAACCTCAAAATAATCCTTATTAATACGGATATGACACAATTTTATTTTAATATTACTAAAATCAATTTATAACTTAATACTTTGTATAAATGTTCTTGTTTATTATTTCCAATCAAATATTATGTTTTTGAGCTGGTTTTCGTTTGCACGGCGAACGCTTCGTAAACACTTGTTGAATAATTCGGCAAAATATCTCGGAAACCAATTGTTTCATATTCACTGACCAGCTGGGCCTTCCACTTCGCTTTCGACTGGCAAGGCTACCCTCTTCCTTATATCTTTTGACCCTCCGACTCACAGTAGGTAATTTCTCTAAAACAAAAAAGAAATAAGTACTGTTAAGCTACTAGCAAAATTATAAAATATTATTACTATTTTGAAACAAAATTATTTTGAAAATAGAAATGTTACAAAATGATTATATATTATAATATTATGCTTAATATTATATTCATAATTCCAAAAGTAAATAAATAAACTTTAGGAAATATATATTTTTTTTCTATTTAGGGCTTATGGTAGGTAAATATAAAACGTTTAAAAAAATAACTACAAGGATCATCATTTATACTTTAATTAGATAAATGTTCCATAAAATAATGAAATCATAATACTCACAGTCAGTCCGGTTTCATCAAATATTTGTGATATAATAATAAGTCCATATTTACGCAGCGCGATAATATCAGCAGCTATCATCTCGATATTTAAATTTGCTTGCATTTCAAAATGAACTACAACAACGCTAATAGATTAAACACACTTCACATATCAAATTATCCACCAACCAAGAAGCAACAACATTCTATTTAGTCCGGGACTAGCGGTGAATGAGTTAAGCATCTGTCTACCTTATTTTTTATTTATTTAGATTTCTGTGGGTATAATCATAAAGTTTTATGAACTATGTGAACAAGACGAACATGACACGGAACTATATTCGAGTAATATGCGAGTGTGTGTGTCTAATTACTCATTAAAAGAAGGTCGTAAGTCAAACTAAACGTCAAGCTATTGCTTTGTGACTTTGCCTATGGACTTTTGGAGCCTACTGTACATGATTCTGACCGCCCGCCCCTGCGAGATAATTTTTCGTCGGTTATTAAAAAAGAGATTAGTTGTTACATACATTTTAACCGCGTAGGTATTGCATTTTTATACGAAACAGGTTTTTTTTTTTGATTACCGACAAAGAAAAAGAAGAAGAGTTTTCGTGTAGTAGGTAATGTAGGTAGGTACTTTCTATTGATTTTCTATAAAGTAATTAAAACGAAACATGACGTCAGGTGACCAAAAATTGCCCACAATGAAATGTAAAACACAGTTCTTTTATTTTTGTAGGCGAGTTTTCAACCGTTTAAAACGATTTATTTGGGGTTTAAAACGGCAACATTGTGTTTAAAACGTTTTAAATCGGTTGTTTTACATCTATACGCCTGAATGACGTTAATAGGGGCCGATGTTGTCTAAACATTTGTGAAAAAACAAGATGGCGGCGATAGTACCAAGTTTGGCTATGTGCCAAAACATCCTTATACTATCGTTAATTGTACTTATATTGGAGTAAGTAATAAGTAAAACCATGAAATCTACTCACAAAAGACTTTATGTTGGCAACTTCGTGAAGCGAGCGTCATCTGTTATTGGCAAGCGGAACTACTAGCACCGCCTAGCCAGCCGTGACGTCAACATCGAACCACCGCTGCTGGTGGTAGGGAGGAGACGGGCTCGCGCCGACTCGCTCGGCGCGCTCGACCTCTTGCGTTTTGGACCGCACGACGGAACACTCATTTTTTTAACTCTATTTTTGGAACAGATTATTATTATTTATTTGTATAAAACTAACTGCTGATTTAACTAATTAGTTGGTACCGTAAATTCAATTTACTTTAAGGTTTTGATTTACTTTAAAATGTTTGTCGAAAGCTAAGCTAATAGTTTGATTTACTTGCTCAATAATAATTAAAGTGTTTAACATTCAAAGTACCTACATCTACGCATTAATAAATTGATAATCGTGTGTTAATATTGTTTTATTTATGATATCAGAAGTGGAACCTACGCGTCATGGGCAAACGCAGGCGCTATCGCAAACGAGCACAATCGTCGTCAAGTAGCAGCAGCACGACGAGTTCAAGCTCCAGAACGCCGTCACCCCTGCCCAGAAGGAAGTCAAAGGTATCACGTCATACAGATACCAAAACTGTGAGTACCTTAAACAATATAATACCGGAGTTTGACCCCTTAAATGATGATATAAATGCATGGCTTAATATTATAAAATCCTACGCGGCAACGTTTAATTGGACCGACGAAACGATACGTTATCAAGCTCTTAATAAGTTGAAAGGCTCTGGCAAAGTCTGGTATGACTCGTTATTGCGTACTGATAGTCAGTGGCCTACATGGAAACGGAGTGATTGGAATCGGCGTCTGGCTAATAGTTTTCAAACACGTCGTAATATGTTTGAGTTATTAAAAGAAATTATTAATAAAAAACCGGTAGAAAACCAATCACTATACGAATTTTATTTTGATATTAAATGTAAAGTTGACCGATTATCTTTAAACTTTACTGAGCAGGATATTATATCTATAATTGTCGGAAGCATAGGTGATAGCAATATAGGAGCATCTATCGAGGCTAGTAATTTTAAATCTTGCCATGATTTAGCTAGTTACCTTCATGGTCGTACCTACAAAAGCAAAATCTCAAAACAAACCAGTTCGGGTAGTACACGTGAAAACCAACATAAAACAGTGGATCAAACGAATAATTCTAGCCGCCCGTCCACGAACGTTACCTCTTCAAATAATAACGCCAATTCTAGTAGTGCGCATGAAAGTAATCAAACCGGTTCAACATATATTCAGAAACCCATTAAATGTTACACTTGCGGTGGAAATCATAAAAGGAATCAATGTGATCTCATTAAGTGTAATTTTTGTAAAAAAAAAGGCCATGTTGAGGCTGTGTGCCGTAGTAAGAAAAGTACAGGATTAATTAAACCAGAAACTGAGGAAACCAAACTGATCCATACCCCTGACCCGCGAAATAAATTTGTAAAAACGGTTAACATTGATCACTTTGTCCATGAGGCATTTATTGATACGGGAAGTAGTTGTTCCCTGATTTCCGAATCGGTGGTGGAAAAATATTCGCTTCAAACTAGTGCACTACCCTCGCCAGTTTTGCTACAGGGTTTTTCAAGGCATAATTCTAAACCGGTCACTCGAAAAGTCACTTTAGATTTAAAAATTGACTGCGTGTCTTTAACTGGTGTGAACTTTTACGTCATTGATGAATTAGTAGGTTGTGATATACTTATTGGCCGTAACATAACGGAGCGAAATGATTTGATATATTCACGTGTAGGTAATTCATTCAAGTTTGACTATGCGCATTCACTTAGTGAATTTTGTGACGCTATACATGAGACTAAGATCGACACTGACACTCACTTAAATGAATTGATTTATTTATTTAGACAATATAAACAGTGTGTCGCGTCAGACATTAAAGAGTTAGGGAAAGTGAATAATCACGAGATGGTTATTACACTGACAGATCCAAGACCGGTGCAGTGCAGACCTTTTCGAGCCTCTTATACAGATAGAAAGATTATTCGAGATATGGTGCAGGAATTAGTGGATAATAAAATAATTCAAGAAAGTAACTCCCCTTACGCGAGTCCCGCTCTGCTGGTGAACAAAAAAAATGGCGAGAAAAGACTCTGCATTGATTACCGCGCATTGAATAAAATAACAGTAAAGGACAAGTACCCAATGCCCCGAATCGAAGATCTTATAGATAGACTACAGGGTCACAAATATTTTACAAGTCTTGATCTGAAAAGTGGATATTACCAAATTATTATGAGCCCACAGTCCATAGAGAAAACGGCATTCATTACCGAAGATGGCCACTACGAATTTCTACGGCTCCCATTTGGTTTAGCTAATGCACCATCTTGTTTCCAACAGATGATGAATAAAGTGTTAGGTAATTTAAGGTTTGAGAACGTCATTGTATATTTAGATGACGTTTATCTAATTACACAAACTATTGAGGAAAATTTAAAGCTCTTGGAAAACATTTTACAAATATTTAAACATAATGGTTTAACATTAAATTTAAAAAAATGTCATTTCCTTAAAACTGAAATAGAGTTTCTCGGATATAAAATAAAACAAAACTGTGTAATGCCAAATGAAACCAAAGTGGAAGCCGTTAAGAAATTTCCCGTACCGAAAACTGTGCATCAGTTACGACAGTTTCTAGGGCTAATTAATTATTTTCGCAAATTTATTAAAAACTGCGCTATAATTTCTGCCCCTCTTACTAAATTATTAAAAAAAGATGCTTCCTGGTCTTGGGGTTCTGTGCATGATCAAGCGTTTCAAATTTTAAAAGATAAACTGACATCAGATAGTGTACTGTCTATTTTCGATCCAAATAAAGAAACTATTTTGTATACGGACGCTAGTCGAGATGGCGTTGCGGGTATTCTTGTCCAAGTTGCTGATGAGGGCGAAAAACCAGTTTATTACTATAGCCGTCAGACAACTGAGGACGAAAAGAAATACCATTCATTTGAGTTGGAACTCTTAGCCATCGTAAGTTCATTCCAAAAATTTCGTCTTTATTTAATTGGTTCACCTTTCACCGTTATCACAGATTGTAACGCGGTCAGGTATGCGTTGCCTAAAAAGAATATTATTCCCCGGATCGCACGATGGGTTCTTTCGACTCAAGAGTTCATGTACGATATAAGGCATAGAGAAGGTACACGTATGCAACATGTGGACGCCTTGAGTCGAAATCCCGTTCCCTCGGGCGAGAGGTCGGAAAGGGAAATAATATTATCAATAACCGAAGGAGACTGGTTACTTTCTGTACAGATGCAAGACCCTGACATTCTGAAAATTAAAACTGCTTTAGAATCTGGTGAAATAGATAAAAATAAAATAAATTTTGACACGTATGAACTGTTAGGCGGAAAAGTATACAGAAGAACAGCCCTAGGGCGACGATGGGTCGTACCAAAGTCGTGTATATGGCAAATAATAAGATACAACCATGATGACGTGGGCCATTTTTCTGTCGATAAAACGGTTGAGAGAATAGGGCACAAATATTGGTTTTCTCGTATGCGTCATATAGTAAAAAAATACATTAAAAACTGTTTGAATTGTATTTATTATAAAAATAAGGGTGGTGCTAAGGAAGGAGAGTTATACCCGTTGCCAAAATACGCGCAGCCTTTTCATACTTTGCACGCGGACCACTTAGGGCCGTTCGTTAAAACACGAAACGGAAATATATACTTACTAGTTTTAGTAGATGCATTCACTAAGTTTGTGTTTATCTGCGCAGTAAAGTCTACAAAAACAACCGATCTTATAAACGAATTAGATAATATAACTAAAACTTTCGGTAATCCAAAACGAATTATTTCCGATTCAGGGTCCTGCTTTACTTCCAACATGTACAAAGAATACTGTAAGAGCAAAAATATTCGCGCGCGTATTGTGGCAACGGGTATGCCTCGCTCAAATGGACAGGTAGAGAGATTTAATAAAACAATACTAGAATCATTAAAAACTATTGGGGCTGATACTACTGAAGATAGGTGGGATCAATATGTTAAAATAATACAGCAAGGTTTAAACAGTACAATCCATAGAACTATTAATGCCGTTCCTAGTGAGGTTTTATTAGGATATCGATTGCGGGTTGATAACGATAATGTAGAGCCAGAGCTTGATGATGAATCGCTAGTGGACGTAACCGAGTTGCGAGCAAAGGTAGATAAAAATATTAAAGCCAGTGCAATATCACAAAAACAAAGGTTTGATAAAACTCGGTCAAAAGCCAAGATTTACGAAGAAGGAGATTTAGTATTGATTAGAATACAGAGTCAGAGCAACGATGGTCGAAGCAGAAAACTCCTACCCATCTTCAAAGGACCGTTTCGAGTAAAAAAAGTTCTGGGTAATGACAGATATGAGGTAACAGACCTAAGGGGTTCTGAAAGGAGCAGTAAACCGTACAATGGCGTAGCAGCTGCCGAAAATATGAAGTATTGGATACATATCGATGACTGGAAATTGGATTAGGCTATTAACAACAAGGTCCGTGTTGGCAAGTAGTAGTTTTAAAGGTATGTAAGTATTGCACTTTCCTGGCTGCAGTAAATAATTAATAAATACACTCCTTTATTATTCTATTGTAAATGAAAAGAAGTGGCTACACAGTCTCACATAATTATACTGTTGCTTTTATTTTACTTGTGAGACTAGATAAAACACTTGTACCACAATCCTTGCCAGGTTAGAAACACCAGCAAATGCGAATAAAGCTTGGAAAACAACTTGGTACATTTAAGTGTAGCGAAAAGCTCTTTAAATGCAAGTGATTCCAAGTGGTAAACTGTAGGAAAACCAGGACTCTTAAGTGTGGCATAGTCCCTTTAAGTACGGTTGACCTAGCAGTAATAGAGTAGGCATTTGCTGATGGTTCAAAAGCGTATCATGGCTTGTGGTTCATACTTGCAATTTAGAAAACTAATTCTGATCTTGGTTTTGTTTCAGTGTTTTACCTAGACTCGTGGGGCGCCTGGGACATGCGCCTTGCAGAATGGCCGTGTTGGCAACTTCGTGAAGCGAGCGTCATCTGTTATTGGCAAGCGGAACTACTAGCACCGCCTAGCCAGCCGTGACGTCAACATCGAACCACCGCTGCTGGTGGTAGGGAGGAGACGGGCTCGCGCCGACTCGCTCGGCGCGCTCGACCTCTTGCGTTTTGGACCGCACGACGGAACACTCATTTTTTTAACTCTATTTTTGGAACAGATTATTATTATTTATTTGTATAAAACTAACTGCTGATTTAACTAATTAGTTGGTACCGTAAATTCAATTTACTTTAAGGTTTTGATTTACTTTAAAATGTTTGTCGAAAGCTAAGCTAATAGTTTGATTTACTTGCTCAATAATAATTAAAGTGTTTAACATTCAAAGTACCTACATCTACGCATTAATAAATTGATAATCGTGTGTTAATATTGTTTTATTTATGATATTTAGGTTCTCCATGCTTTACACTGTAGTGGTATCTACAAAACGCCATAAATGCAAACTACGCGTCATTCTGACGTCACACAAAATCCTGCATCTCGCAAGCAGAGTTTACCGCGCAAAACTAGCATATTATATACAACCACAGACCTCTATTAAACAAGTACCTACTTGTATAATACAGGTCAGCGGCCCGACATGAACATAACACCCGTGCAGTTGCCGGAGGAGGCTCCTTTTTCTATAGAGGTTGATTGAACTTTACACCCTGTTCCTCATACTTCTATAACTCTATCTCTTCTATGTCATGTGTCAACATACTGACACAGATCGCTGTCAAATATTGTTCATTTGATTCCACCAATTATTATTATACTCTTTGGATTCCACTTTTTCCAATATCCTAGTGATTATTCTCTGACCTGTAAATGTTTCATGGATCACTTAATCACTTAGATTCTTAGATCCATGAAACATAAATGCAAAGTTAAATTATTATTATTGCGTGACATAATGAGTTTATGTTGTCGCCCTGCATGCCCCAGAACCAGAACCCCCTCGCCCCGTACACAGTGGGATGACAGTGATGACGACCAATGTGGAGGTGATCAGGGCTCGAGGAGGACGTGTTCGAAAAAGGCGCAGCCTTGTAAGTCCTCAAGTGGGTCTGAAGACATTGACATGATTGACTTCATCGTAGTGGAGCGAAATGGCGATGGACATTCAAGCCAATTGTGTCCTAGCACTAGTGTGTGTGAACCCCGTCCTTCTGTAAGTGTTAAACTTCTTTTTAACTTTTGTAGAGCAATTAAGTAACTTACATATTTAATAACGCCGCAAAATAACGGCCATCCGTATAGAAGGCGTAATTGAAATAACTCAAAAACCCAAAAAGGCAACAGCGAAAGTTCGATGACTACCTCGCAAAAAAATCAACTGTTCCATACATTTTGTGAACATAAATGTGATTTTAGGGGTCCATAACTCAAAAGGAAAAAACGGAACCCTTAAAGGATCACTTCGTTGTCCGTCTGTCTGTCTGTCTATCAGTCAGTCTGTCAATACTTTCACAGACGCTAGTAATATATAAGTCAATGTTCACAGACGTTATATTTTACAGACAGTGCAGAGTTTATAACCTCGATTAACACATAGGGTACTTTTAATCCCGGTAGTACGTTCCCGTGGCATATTTTCCAACATCCACGCGGGCGAAGCCGCAGGCTAAAGCTAGTACTTAATAGTTTAATGATCTCTTTGCAGTGTTCCCGCTGCCACTGTTCTAGTTCGTGGCAACAAAAAATTTTAAGGACCTTCGAAGAATTGTTCTGTTTTTGGAAGAGACTCTGCAAAGACCCGTTCAGACGGGAGATGCTCAAGAGTGGTCTGTTTTTCACTCTTGGGCTGAGACTGTTCAGGGAGATGTGCAACCAAAGCGACGAACTCAAAAGAAAGCCGAAATGTATAAAAAAATGCAAACGGACCTGTTAAAAGAAACCTCTCATAAATTATTTTGTGATTAGTTGTGATTTTGATTGTGTTCATTGAAAAATATAACGCATTTAAAAACGCCTATTACACTTTTACTATCTAACTGAACAGGTGCTTATGAGGCACCAGAAGTTTGTTTATCATTTGACAGGTTCTCGAATCGAAAATGACACATTTTTACTAATTAATTTGCCTTGCCCCTGACAGCATATTAGCTGTTGGAAGAATGTCATCTATTTGATTTAAACTGACCAGATTTTCGGGTTTTGGATTTGTGAACTACCTTTAGAGGACTCTTTTGGTAACATTGATTGATGTTCGATTCGGCACGGACGTATCGAACGGTTATTCTAGAAGGCTAGAGCTATGCTAAAGAACGAAACGAATAAACTTAATTTATCCGTGCCAAATTTTGGTACGATAATAATTCATTATATTCCAGTAAAATCTATTATTCGTAAAGATTTTAGACTAAAGAACAATAAGGAATGCTCGGCTCTGCAAAAAGATCGAAGTAAATTGTTAAAAAACTCGCTGAAATGTTCGGCCAAGTGCTCAAGTCGTGCGAGTCGAATATTGTGGTATACAATTTGTTATGCCGGGGCCACACCAACGGGAAATGCCGATAATTATCACGATAATTTGTGGCTGCACATACGATTAACGCCCATCATCGCGATAATTATCGGCGTTTCCCGTTGGTGTGGCCCGGGCATTAGGATTTGAAATTGGTAGGTAACCGACAGTGGTCTGACCCCGTCTACGTCCTTGCTTCTAGCTATAGAGCTAGAAGCAAGGGCAAGAAGAAAAGTGGAGGTTCTGCTGTATTGCAAAAATAAATTTTATCTACTTATATAATGAAGAGTCGACCGCAAGTCGGTGGCGACACTTGAGCTGGCCAAGTGTAGTACGGAGTTTCAATAGAATAACAGACTATATAGCTGGATGACGCTGGCACAGGAGCGTGATTTAACTACATGACCTCCAAATAATCTGAACAATGTATTTATATTAAAGTTAGGTGTTTCTTCTGGCAGACGCCGATCTCGTCTAGTTTAAACAGGTTAAGTGGTACCTACTTTTAACTAATTTATAAAATTAATATCATTATTGGCAAAAGAGAGTGGTCTATGCCCAGCTTTGGATGAGGTCGAGTTGTGGGTGGTGATGAAGAGGCCATCTGTTTTTGTGTACGGTTTTGTTTGGGTACTACTTACCTACTGATAGGCGGCATAACTTTTTACACAAATGCCCAAAAAAGGGCTAATTTAGTTAATGAAAATCGAGTTGGTTGCATTTTACACACAATGGATATTTGACGTTGTTTTGTAAGTCAGTTTATTTTATTCTAGCTAACATTTTTCTAACTGTTTTATCAGTAAGTTTGATTGCGAATCCTTTATTTAACCTCGAATCCATGGAACAAAAATATTCAATGTAAGTATGGATATTCCTCATTTATTTTGATGATGCGCCTTAAAAACCCACCTGAAACATTTCAATGCTTGAGAGAATCTGACACCGGCGGAACAGCACACCAGATGAAAAATCTCCGGCCATTCGCGGTGACTACATGGTACATATTCATCACTACCTAATTATACCTGATTAATTAAGAGATGCCTATGTCCACGCGAAATCCAGTTACTGTATTGGCCAGCATTGGCAGTGCATAATATTATGCACTATTATAAGCCAGTACTGCTTATTATAATAGTAAAAAGATAAAAAGCAATAATAGGTAGGTACGTTTCGAACGACTCGTTTCATTTTACAACACACTTCCTCGTATATTGCCCTCGTAACAGCAAATCTATAGTTACTTTACTCTTTGCAGCAAATGCAGTACTAGCAAAATGGCTGTTTCGAGAAAAACGCGTTTAAGTGTTTTTTTTAAATCTCTACTTACTTGATAATAAAACTCATATGTTTTGTTACAAAAAAGGTACATAAAAATACAAAGTATTGTTTAGTTTAGTTTTGATGTTAATTTTTCTTATGTAAGTCTTTAGAAACTTGAATACTGCACTTAAACCTTGTGTCTCTATTTGTAATAAATCAAAGAAGTAAAGTGAAATGTAGTACACGTGTTTGTTACTGCATTTATATCAAGGAAATACATTGACTGCATTATGCACTAGCAAAGTTAATTACTGTAAAAATATATTATGTAGAATAAAAGGCATAATGCAGTGTAAAATGAGTTGTTAAACATTTAAATAGAAAAAAAAATGGAAAATCATGATTAATTATAAACGAGGTGGGCAAGATCTTTGAGAGAGTGATTGCAGGCCGGTGAGACGGGGCCGGATTTTGCGGATAGTCAGTTTGGCTTCCGCAAGGGGCGCTCGACGGTGGACGCCATAATGCGCGTGAGAGCCCTCACGACGGGGGACGCGGTGTCCCGGGGTGGGGTCGTCGTGGCGATGTCACTCGACATCGCCAACGCGTTTAATACCCTTCCTTGGAGCTGCATTGGGGAGGCACTCCGGTATCACCGGGTGCCGACCTACCTCCATCGAGTAGTCGGGGCGTATCTGACGGACAGAGCCGTCATCTACCCCGGTCGCGATGGGAACTGGAACCGGCGAGAGATGTCGTGCGGTGTCCCGCAGGGATCGGTTCTGGGGCCGCTCCTGTGGGACATCGGTTACGACTGGGTGCTGCGGGCCGACCTCCCTGATGGCGTCAGCGTGGTTTGCTACGCTGACGACACGCTGGTCCTGGCGCAGGGGAGGTCGCATCAGGCGGCGGCCGACGCGATGACACGAGGGGTTGCGATAGTCGTGGAAAGGACCCGCGGCGGTTGGGTCTCGAGGTGGCATTGCACAAGTCCGGGGCCATGTCTTTTCATGGGCCCCGGAACGGGCCACCATCGGGATTCCAACTGATGGTAGAAGGGGTTCACATCGGCGTCGAGACAACGATGAAATACCTGGGTCTCGTCCTCGACAGCCGGTGGAACTTCGTCGAACATTTCCGACGTTTGGCCCCCAAATTGGAACGGACCGGGGCCGCCTTCAAGCGGCTCTTGTCCAACCTGAGGGGGCCAAACGCCTCCTGCCAGAGGCTTTACGCGGGGGTCGTGCGGTCCATGACCTTATATGGGGCCCCGGTGTGGGCGCGTTCACTGCGGCGGCGAGCCGCCCACTATCTGAACGCGCCCTAGAAGGTGGTAGCCGTAAGGCTGATCCGGGGCTACCGCACGATCCAGGGCGAGGCGGCAAGCCTCCTTGCCGGAATGCCGCCATGGGATCTGGAGGCGATAGTCCTCGCGCGCCTGTATGAATGGCGCGCGGAGGCACTACGCCGCGCGCCGGAGGGAAACTCCGCTTTCGCGGCAAATCGCGGCGGAGCTGACGGACCTCCGGCGCGATCTCATGGTGGCATGGAAAGAGCGACTTGCGCAACCCAGCGCAGGGCACGCCACGATAGTGGCGATAAGACCCCTCTTTGAGGAGTGGCTAGAGAGGCGTCACGGCCTTCTCACCTACCGCCTGACGCAGGTCCTCACCGGACACGGATGTTTCGGGAGGTTCTTGCACATCATCAGGCGGGAGGAGGCGCCCGGGTGTCACCATTGCGAGGATCGCCCAGAGGACACGATGGAGCATACGGTGGAGGTCTGCCCCGCTTGGGCGGAGCACCGCCGTGTCCTCGTAGAGGCGATCGGCAGCGGCGGCGACTTCTTGCGTCCAGCCCTGGTTCAAGCCATGGTCCGGAGCGAGAGGGAGTGGGAGGCAGTCACCTCCTTCTGCGAAGCAGTCATGCTAGCGAAGGAGGTGGCGGGATGGCTGAGGGAGAGGGCCTCACGTTTCAGCCGCCGCGGGAGACGCTCCGGGCGTCGGGAGCCGCGTGACGACTCCCGGCCACCGTAGGCGCGGGCCTGCGGACGGAGAGTGGGTAGCTCACCGTTCGATCAGGACCAGGCCCGTGCCGGACGGCGCGTATGTGTTCCACGCGCGCCTCAAAGAGATGTCAGCATAAGGGAAGGGTCCCGTTAGGGCCGATGTGTAAACCATTACTGCATTTCACCTTAGACAACATAGTAATAAACAAAATATACGAATGTACAAAATTAAAACGCAGCCAAAATGCGAGTACCTACTGCGTTTCTTACTAGTATTTAGATGAATACTGCATTCTAACTTGGTACTAAATACGTGATTACTGCATTTTAATCTGGTATTTATGATCATTGCTGCATTCATGCTAACAATATCAGATAATTTCACACGAAATGCTGCATTTTTTCTTATTATTTCATCATGTTCCAGCCATAGAAAAAAAAAAAAATCTACTTATAGCTTGAAGTCTTCCCATGTCATTTTTGACAAAAATGGAAAATCGTAAAAATGTCGATTACTGCATTTGCTATTACGAGGGCAGTATAGTGGCTCTTATTGAAAGAATGAAAGAAAATTCGTTTATTTGTGGCAAACATGATGCATCAAAAGAACTCAAACACAAAAAAAAAATAACAAGTTGGACCGCTTTTAGGTTCATAAAGTGCAGTGTATTTAACACATGTGCTTTTTACTTTATATTCCTGCACTTGTGCGGCAAAGTGCACCATGTAGGTACTACTATAGCATTTCATTTAATATTCCATGTATAAGCCACTCTATGGAATTAGTACCTTTGTACTCCATACTACTCTCTATGGTTTTGACCACTTTTAACGTTGAGAGACGATTAAGCTTTTTGACAGTGTTTTTGACACGCAACAAAATATTGTCACAGAACCCCGCCTAAGAGCCTGTGCACACCACGTTTTTTAAACGCGCCGTCGACGTGTGTTTTAGAAACGCGCGTCGACGGCGCGCTTTTATCCTACAAAGCAGTTTGTTGTTGTTTGTATCGATACAAACGCGCGGTAGCATCGCGTTTGTATCGATACAAACGCGCGTTAGTATAGCGTTTGTATCGCAAAATGCCAGCGCGGTTTGTATCGATACACACGCGCGTTTGCATCGCGTCTGTATCGCTACACACGCGCGTTTGCATCGCGTCTGTATCGCTACACACGCGCGTTTGCATCGCGTCTGTATCGCTACACACGCGCGTTTGCATCGCGTCTGTATCGCTACACACGCGCGTCTGTATCGATTCAAACGCGTATTTGAATTATACAGGTGTGTAAAGGTCTACAGGCTGCGTCTTACTTGCGTGTGTATCGCGTCTGTATCGCTACAAACGCGCTGCAACGGCGCGTTTAAAAAACGTGGTGTGCACAGGCCCTAAGGTATTAGTGTCAATTGGTGGTACTTTTTGATAGACTGAAATGTATTTTTCGTAAAATATTTTATTTTATTTATTTATATACTTTTGATCTAATTGTGATCCATAAATCATCAGAGCAGGGCCAGCAGGGCTAAACTATCATGTCATGTTCTATCCCCTCATGCCGCAGACGCGAAAGACATGGTAGTGACGACGAAGATGAAGATAGCGACGGCTTACAGAACACTATTACTCCTAGCGAGGACGCCAATAAGATCGTGCAGAAAGAGAGCAGGCCACGATTACATAAACTCAGCGTCTTCGACCCTCCCCCTAGTGTTAGTATAACTTTTGAAGAGTACCTCTTACACGCGGCTGCTGGACCGCTGTGCATGGTAGCTAGAGTACCTACTTACCATACTTGTCCTAACTAAACTTGCGATGGAAACGTTTTCGTAGCGTAAATAACATGAACCCTTCATGAAACTAGACTATGTAGTAGGTAGTAGGTGTGTGGATTTTGACCCGGTGATCAGATAGTCGCCAAATTAACCAGTTTCCACAAACCTCAACTGATAACGATGGGCATGTGCCTATTCGATTAATTAATTGAATAGATTCAGACGAGAAAATCATAACACAATAGCTGTAGTTACTGCGAACACGAAAGAAGATAAATATAAAGCGAAAATTGTTATTTTGTGAGCGCTTTAAAATAATCCTGAAAGTTTCCATCATGATTGTACATTCTGTGAGCGGTAGTTGCAGAGCGTGCGTCTACGTTGCTCCTAAAATACTCCAAGGATCTTTTGGCGCCTGAACGCCACAGAGAGAGGGGCGTTATTATTTGTGAAGATTTGTGAATTATATTGAAAAAACAAGATCTCAAGGAAGTTCCGATTTTGACCATGCGCCAAGAGATCGAACCGTCGTACGTTCGGCGAACGCCTACGCTAAACTAACGCTCAATGCGCCAGAGAGCGAAGTATAAGCAAATTAAAAGGGCAAATCATAGTGAGGCCTGTGTAGTCTTGAACAAAATGTCCATTAGCTCTGACTAAACCACAGGAATCATAAACTTTGAAATGATTATGTACCTACGTTCAATTGCTTTGCATCATTATCCATAATGAATGGCTTAATAATATTGTTCACAGTAGGTTGTAAACAGTCAAATTGATTTACGTTATTTACCGATGCGTCCCTTCGGCTATGCCTAGGTAGTTTTGTGTGTTTTTTAAATTTTACACAGTTTCCAAATACCATTTTTTTTAGTCGTATGATAGTTATTAAGATCCAAAAAAATGGGATATTTTATATTTAAATATTTCTTTACAGCTTTTTACTCTGCTGCGTGGTAAGATCTTGAAGTCGATCAAGACCTTGTACGCGTACTGGTTGAGACTCCGCAACGACCGGCACCAGTGGGCGCTCTTCAAAAGCATCCTTTGGTTCGCTATTGGGCTGAAGCTGTTCCATGACCTAGCCCGCCACGCCAAAGTATCCCTCCTGTTCGGAGGTAGTCAAAGTAGTCAAAGTAAATGTCCCAAAATCGATGAGGCCCGCCGAAGGTTCAAAGAAGTGGACCCATGCGCCAAACCCCCACAAGTGGACCCATGCGCCAAACCCCCACAAGTTGACCCATGCGCCAAACCCCCACAAGTGGACCCATGCGCCAAACCCCCACAAGTTGACCCATGCGCCAAACCCCCACAAGTTGACCCATGCGCCAAACCCCCACAAGTTGACCCATGCGCCAAACCCCCACAAGTTGACCCATGCGCCAAACCCCCACAAGTTGACCCATGCGCCAAACCCCCACAAGTTGACCCATGCGCCAAACCCCCACAAGTTGACCCATGCGCCAAACCCCCACAAGTTGACCCATGCGCCAAACCCCCATAAGTTGACCCATGCGCCAAATGCCCACAAGTTGACCCATGCGCCAAACCCCCATAAGTTGACCCATGCGCCAAACCCCCCCCAAATTGACCCATGCGGCAAACCCCCCCGAAGTGGCCAATGCAACAAATCCTGCCAGTGTTGCGCCTATCCCCAAAGCGACGAATCCCCCCAAACCCCTCAAAGCGAAGAAGACAAAAAAAACCCCGAACAATGCCGCGGCAGATTGTTATATAATCTTTAAATAAGTCCTTTAAATTATACCTTTTGTGATTAAATTGAGGTTTAGGGGTTGATTTTTGATACCAATAGAACGTCATGTGCGTGAGCCGCGTCCGTGTCTGCTCGATTTGTAAGGGCTGAGCCTCGTCCGGTACGCCAGCACCACTAGGTGTAGAATGAACTGCTTCTTAAGGCCTTCTTGTAGTGCGGTGTGTAGGTATGGTAACGTTTCCTCACTCCCCGCATAATACGTATCGGGGCATCTCTCTCTCGCAGGCACTGGCCGGCAGGCGTGAGCGCTTGAACTGCTCAATATCGTAAAATTTTTGTTATTACAAAAATAAATAACCACTTATATAAAAATCTTCCTTACCCAGCGCTAGAAAATATTAAAACCTTTCTTTTGATATCGAGCCTTTTCAGGAAGAAGATCGTAACCGCCATTTTGCATATTTTACAGGAGAAGGTGATGCAAAATGCAAAATCAGTTGATCTGGCGATTGATATTAAAACAGTTTTTTGGGATTTTTGGCGCTTACGATGTTCTTCCTGAAAAGGCTCGATATATTAATTAGATTGTTTCGTAACACAATGTTTTACTAAGAAATACGTTTGAAATATCGAATTAGTGTCATCTTTGTGATTTTTTTATCGAGCCATCTATTAGTAATTACGTTTCCGTTTTTAGTCAGCGTTTGATCGTATGTTCAATTTTGTTAAAATTATTTTTATTTTGCGCAATATTTACAATAATTAGAAATAAATAACTTCAAAAAACTTAAAAACTACTACACCCTCGCCTTAAAAATGTTCGTGAAGTTTTAAGATCCATGCCTCATCCAAGCCTAGTACCTACGTGGCACGGCTCGCACCCATGACGGCCTGCATAAATCATCCCTTAATCATATAAAAACAATTGAATATTTCATTATTTATTTACTTTTTTATGCCGAAAAAGGTACCTACTCCATATTGCTAAGGGTTACTTGAGTACTCGAGCATTGAAAGCTGGGCAGACCTGGGTAGATATACTATTTAGGTATAAATACCTTAAAAGTCCAGGTCTGCCCAGCTTAGCACCTACTCAGCTTTATTGCTCAGAAGTCACGGGAATAATCACAAGGAAGGGAAGTATACAGGGAGTAAGTATACAGTATACGCCACGCAAACTGTAACTATGTATGAATTCAGCACAACATGATTCTAGATCCCTTAGCGTAGAAATTTTTCGTCGGCTATCTGTTGTTTCATAGAAAAATGCAATACCTACGCGGTCAAAATTTATGGAAAGCAATTTACAAAAAAAACATAACTGATGATAAATTTCAGAATCATGTACTGAATCCATGGTAACAGGTTGTGCCTTGGACGTCGATGTTCTGCACGCTCAACCTCATAGCGAGTGAATTCACAAGGAATACATTATTTATAATAAGATATAGATGTTAGTATAATTTAAGTTAGGATAAGCACATTTACCGCATTGGGTTATAACCGCATTTGGTTACAGGATAACAGGATATATCCTGTAATGGTACATGTAAGTAGATAAATAAATAAATGTTCCTGCCAGCCTGTCCTAAGGTTTAACGCATTTCACGGTTTTGTGAGGCTTAAACGATTACTACCCAGCCCTCGGCTTTAGGTGTGGATTTTTCGGGGTGGATAAACAAAATAAATCAGCTGTTTCCTACATTTTGACGAGTTATCTATATATATAAAAGGAGAACTGACTGACTGACATATCAACGCACAGCCCAAACCGCTGGGTCTAGAGATTCCAAATTTGGCACGTACGTTCCTTATGAGGTCTAGGGGTGCACTAAGAAAGGATTTTTCAAAATTCATCCCCTAAGGGGGTGAATGGGGGGGGGGGGGAATTTCACGCGGACGAAGTCGCGGGAAGAAGCTAGTGCGAACATAAATGTAGGGAACAGCTGGTAGTAAAAGTTGTTCATAATGATAAGTACCTACAAATTACTCCTTAAGAATTTGTCCATTAATTACAGGACACCCTGATATACTTGAGATCTATGAAAGCGGGAGATGAATTGGTTTCAAAAAACCAGCGCGTTTAAATTTTGATTGCCGATTTCGTTAACTATTTTTGTACTTATAGTAAAATGTCACTTAATCAGAAAATACTACACATTATGAATTTCCCATCCTACAAATACAAAAACAAGTAATAATTAATACTTACACGTTTCATATGACACAATCTTTGAAGGAAAACTTGTTTTTGTGTCGCCGGCGCCGCGCCGCAGCCGCCTCCACATTCGCCTCCGCCGGGGAATCCCTTCCGACTTGTCAAAAGTTTTATAAGTATTGTTTTAATTCTTCGTAAGTACTAAGTAGTATACAATCCTAGAATATATTATGTAAATAGCTTGAGTTATTTCGTTTATATACCCAAAAAATCCCTTTGTTCCCATTAGTACCACCGAACCCACCCTATGGTGGATACGCGGAAACGCATGTACTTACGAGAATCGATTCTAGGCCTATTTGGATAAACGGAATTAATAAGCTTAGGGTGGATTGTCGGACATGCATTTTCGCGTATCCATCTTAAGGCGGGTACTGACCGGGGCGTAATGTAAAGGCTGACCGCTGTTACGGGCCGTAATGTACCATTCGCAACGAGCATATTACGTTACGCTGTGTTCTAAAATCCGTGTAACATGCTCGTTTCAAACTCTGCTCGCCCGTGCTCCAGATTTTTAGAACATTAGTAATTACTAATGTTCTAAAAATCTGGAGCACGGGCGAGCCACACACGTAATTGTTCAAGTTTTCACTTCTGTCGGCACTCGCGGAGTGCCACTGTTTTTTTTTAATGAATTGAGCACATTGTACTAAAGAAACTCCCTTAAAGTATGTCCCTCGTTTAACCTGACGCTCTGTATAAAGAGGTGTCGGTTACCGTAACAGTGTCGCGAGTTCAATGGTTTTTTCCCCATCTCATAAAATGCCCAACGCGCCTTAAGAAGTTTTCACTTCAAATACTTACTGTGAGCTGTGACGTACTCAGACGAAGCTCGTTTTATGACGGACCACTACCCGCTCGAGGATAGAACTTGGTACCGATGACTCACAACACCCGACAAACCATTGTCGATTAAAATTACATCACGCAATAAATTTTTTCACAAGTTCGCGACTAATTGTATAAAATGAAGTACTACGAGTATGCCAAACATTTCTAGTCGCACATAAGTGGCATTACAACCGCCGACTAGGTAAGTATAATTACATACACAAACTTACACGTGCTAATCTCACATATTTTTTTAACATTTCTTAGTTTTAGAACATGTTCTTATTATTAACGAACAGTTGGATAAGTTGGGCTAATGATGATATTTGAAATACAGTATAGAAAATAGAAATCATGCTGAACCACTAAGCAATAGTCCCCAAAATCGAATAAGAAATCGATCAAAAACCGATACAAAACTTGTGTCTTTGTATAAGGAAAATCTTAAGTTAAGACGAGTGTTGTCTATAATAATAAAACACGCGTCATCACAGCATGATCGCAGCTATTCGCATTTTCAAAAAATATTTATTGTTGATAACCTTAAGCGTGTGCTGGCGGCTAGTGGCGGCCAGTGGCCGGTGTGCTGAACTATCAGTCGCGCACAGGCCGTCCTCCGGACAACAATATTGTTGACAGACTCGTTTGGAAATTTATGTACTTATAATAATTTGTTGTAATACTACAAGTGCCATAAGATGAAGAGCCTGTACGAGGGGACGGTTGTCATCGCCTGCATTCTTGTCGCCAGATTGTCGAGCGCTGGTGGACGTGAGTATTATTCCATTCTTATATTCGTAATTAAAGCTTAAGTGAGAAGAAAAAAATGTGTTTTTAAACTCCGATGACCTTACAGCATAAGTTAACCTCCGTAATCTTAGTGTACGACCGCTTACCCATCTGTGATTGCGTATAAACATAACATCATCCATTTTTGTTTACTTAGCTACCTACTATGAAACGTTTGTTTAATTACCAATTTACTAATTGACATGTAACGAACAACGTGATCTTGTGTACGTACCTACTAATAAAGTGTTAAACAAAGGTGACAAACTGACGAAGTTTTTTAGGAAACTTTTTATCCTTAGATGTGTTTTTTAGTCGTATTTAAATGTTACAAGTGGCCTTTAACGAATTCTTGTAAACTGTGTAATATCCGCAACGAAATACATGTCCCATTCGGTAATGTAAATAGGTACTCACTTCTACTGAAATAATATCGAATCATGACTGCTAAAAACAACATTATTATGGGTATGTTAGTCAAGAAGCGGAAATATGAAGGAATAACCACAAAGTAAAAACACTAGGTAACAGCCTGTAACTTCTTCATTGAGCATTCTGCTAAATAATACCAACGTTCAACATTTTTGTAAATGTATCTTGTAAATAATATTAATTACATAAGTAATCCGATTATGTTTTTATGTCCTTTTATTATCATCCATCATGCCCAAACTGTATTTTAATAAATGCGTCAGTAATTTGAATAGTGATAAACACGATTAATAGAATTAACTGTGAATATTAAACCAGTATCTATCTTTAAGATGATACAGCTATGAAAGAAGACAATCCCGCCAGCTCTGTTATTACAGTGGAAGGTATCATTAAAGACCAGTGATTCCTACAGACATGTAACCTAACGGCTAACGGTACTAAATAGCCAACAATCATGCAGAAACCCAATCTCTTTTCTTTTGTTCTACAATTATTAAAAACAAAGCAAAACATAAGACGAGCGAATAACACTCTTGTTTCATCTATCTCAATACCAATAAGAAATCCGGTTTTTTATAATGCAATTTGGTGAGAATTTTTACCACAAAGCCAAAGATTTTGTTAATTTACGATGTTATGATACCTAACATAAACGAGTTTCTGGCATTTAAAGTCGTATCTACTAAGGCAGCTGACATTATCAACGATAGTGACTGAAGCTTGAGTAGTGTTCCTATAAATTTTTACCGCGTAGCCGTAGCGTTCGCGTAGCACAGCTGTAGCACTGACGTAGCACAGTCGTCGCTCAGTCGTAGCGGTGGCGTAGCGGAGGCGTAGCGCAGGCGCTACGTAGGCAACTTCTAGACCTTTTCGCTGCGTTATGCTTTGGTTGTATAGTTATCAAGGCTTTAGCGTCGCTCATGGCTGTTAACAAGGAAACACTACTGTTGACTATGATGATAAAACGACAATTACAAAAGAAGAAATACAAATGGGCTTTGTGTTATAAGCGTAGCTTCCACGCTGTAGCAACACCCAAGGCGTCCTCAAGCTACATATTTGGTCCCCTAAATGTAAAATCAACCTTTACCTTGGCACACGCCGCACAATCTTGCAGCAGCAAGTTTAAAAGTTCAAAATGTCCGCGTTAAAGTTATAGTTAGCTGCCTTTATCGCAGCAGAGACCACCATTACAAAGATATACGACCTAGAATCTACTGGAGCACAAATTTAATTAGGTAATTTATTTGAGCAAAGCAAGCCGTTTTTATTAGTGAATGCAAATGAAACCTAACCTAACTTATGGAACATAAACGAAAGGTCTGTGTGTTCTATTTGTATTTTGTACTTACAATATTTCAATGACAGTCGTTATACCTACTCTGATTCCTTGTTTTCCTCCTCAGAGCAAACCACACAAAGTCAATTCATCAATAATTAACAAAGTTCAAGCGAGATGTACCTCCTTATTTAATTACATACGACTAATTGTTTACTGTTGTTGTTTCTTGATAATGAAGGAGAAATAACGCTCCATGCATAATGCACAAATAATTACTGAGAATAATGCATGGCTGGATTAATTACTAATCATTCCTCATCGACGCATTATTTTGTAGAGAGTCTAAGAGTCTATTAAGGCATATTCTGCTAGTCTTCAACACATGTGGAATATATTCCATGGATAAAGTCCTCCAGACCATATTTCGGCAAAGGCGGCCAATCTCAACGGAGACTAGCCTTCGTCGCGGGAGATATTATATGTAGTGCACAAGTGTGCGCGCAGACACAGGTACACTTCCTCTTCCCTCCCTCATAGTCCGATGGGACGGCAATCCGACACGACACGACCTGAGAGAGATCAGGCGGAGGACCAACGGCTTAACGTGCTTTCCGAGGCACGGGGGGCCAACTTCCAAACTCCGGGCTGTTACTAAGAAATACCTAATGAAAAAACTCAATAACACTTTGCCCGACCCGGGAATCGAACCCAGGACCCCACGCTCAGCAGTCGCGCTTGCAACCACGAGACCAACGGGGCAATTCCATGGATATACAAGTACCAAATGACTAGCACCCTAGTTGCTTAACACACTATCAATCGCAATCTGAAATTCTGAATCATTTTAAAGGATATTGTTAATCCACCATTGCTTCATAAATGTTCGAAAATTTTGTCTGCTCAACAACGTAAATAACACAATGAATGTTGTTGAACTGTCAAATTGGAAGTTTTTTTTATTATTGTTCCTCTCGATCAAAGTACCTGCCATCTAATCTCTGCACCATCCTTGGTTGACTGATAGAGAATGCCTGAGGCATTAAGTCCGCCTTTGTACCTTTTTGTGCGAAAAGATTAAATAAATAAAGCCATTGCTACAATTAAGTAGTGTGTTACCATAAATATTTTATATATTCCGATGTGGTTATACACAATACCCCGCTGTGCGTGTAGTTCAACATACCCGGTGTGTGATGGTCATTCCTTTTCCTGAATGGGTGATTTCTGGTGCTACCATTATGATCACCGCCTGATGTGAGAGGCACATTTAAGCCACCATGAGAAGTATTCTCTCCATATTATGTAAAAGACGAGATAGAGCTACCGGGGGTAGGTGGGTAGGTCGAGGATACCATCTTACAATTATTCTGGTAATCAGTTGTAACTATTTGATAAGACTGAAAGTTAATCCCAACATTGCATAATAAATGTTCCCACTGCTGGGACTCATGACTCCTCTCGGTATGAGTAGGGAGTGGGCCGAAATCCACCACGCGGTTCCAGTACGGGTTGGTAGATGTCTTCGAAATTTTGGTTCGAGGACAAGCCGGTTCCCAACGATGTTTTTTTCTTCATCGTTTTAAGAGAAGTGGTGATAAAATAATTTACACAAAGTAAAGCGCCTGTCTGTGTTCGAACTTACGGCCTACGACTCGTAAGTTGCGGCCATTACCACTGGGCCACCCCTGCTCTTATCACCCAACATTTTATAGTTATAAAATACAAGGAAGACGCATAAGAGTTTATTTTGGATGAATTAATCAACATGATTTTACGAGGTCACGTGATTTACATAATCAAGTGTACAAGCGCTTGACAAATGCTTATCAAAGGTCAATTTTTTGTATCGAGATTAAGGAAAGAAAAAAGCAAAAAACCCCTGTTTGATGACAATGAAGATGTGCTTCTTGTGGGTATTCCGATTTAAGAAAACCCAAAATAGTGAAGAGGTTAGTTACTTAACAATAGATAGGTATTAATCTATACTAATTATAAAGCTGAAGAGTTTTTTTGTCTGAACGCGCTAATATCTCAAACAAACAGTAGAATAAAAAATGAATAGCCCAATTATCGAGGAAGGCTATATACTATAGGCCATTTAACTCCACGCCAGGACCCTTGGGAGCCAAGCAACAAGAAAAAAAGTCAGAAAGTACGCTAAGCGAAAACGAAGTAATAATGTGCGGGCAGGCAATACGAAGCCAAGGGGTGTGTCAGGGAAACAATATTCGCGCGGACAGTCGCGGGCGAAAGCTAGTTTAGAAATAAGGTAGGAAATGGTCTTAGTAGTCTTCGCTTCAATCAATTAGATCCAGTTGATTCAAATTATTTTCAATCAATTTGATTCAAATTATTGGAGACTTTACTTTCAATCAATTTCATGCAGTTTTTTGAGACCTTTCTTTTTCTTTTCAATCATTTTATTGAATCAGCAACCATCATAATTGTCCTGCCCGTATCCCAATTTATTTGGTGTCGGTGCAACATGTCTTCTTCTCTCATACTTCTCTATTAGATGTCTTCTCTGTAGTCACCTCCTTTCTAGCCACATCATCTTCCTTTACTCTAACGCTGCCTTTCCACCAGAGATGAGCGAGGATGCGTAGCAAGGGATGTGTGTGAAACCAACCAATAACATCGCTTCATTTCTGTAGCTTGAACTAACTTAACGTTTTTATTGGTTAGTTTTGCACACATCCTCGCTCATCTCTGGTGGAAAGGCAGCCTTATAATAGCCATCCACAAACTGACACAGACAACTTTGCTCACGACATTTTCCACATACCTCCGCATCACATACCCATGCCATGACAACCGATTCCGGTGCTACTTTCAGACTTCCTCTTATACATTATATACTCATTTGTATTTTTAAACATTCGCGATTAATTTAAATTATTAGGGACTTTACTTCCAATCAATTTTGTCTAATATCTTCCGACTTCAACATGCCAACACAGAACATTTATATTTCTATTATTTACATTTGATATCAGGAAAGAAATATAAGTAGTAAACATTATGTAACACCAATAAAAATACCTTTTTTTTTCTAGACACATAGTCTTTGAGATGTCCTCATCTATTTCTATCAGATACTTACCTAATCTAGGCTTATCTGACTTAAGGCTCATTACGGTATCATATCATCCGGTTTCTTACAACAACAATGTTTCCTACGACCTTTCATAATCGATCAATGATTTTCATGCCCTACGTTCCGCGGAAGTTATGGGGCTGATACGGCGAGATAATTTATTTAATTAAATTTAAAACATGACCCATTGACGTATTCTAGAGGCGTGTAATGGCGGCGCGAATTGCATCCCTCTGAGCGACTGCACGGGCCTGTACACGCAGCTGCAGCGCGGCAGCACGCCACAGCTGACGCAACTCCTGCGCAGCTTGCACTGCGGCTTCCAGGACGGCAACTTACCAATGGTGAGCCAATCAAGAGCCTTTCAGTGATGGCCTAAAAGCTGAGCTTGCTCACATACCAACTATACATATTTTTTATTCTTTTTACCAATCAGGTGAAACGTCAACTGATTAGAGGAAACATTCGGGTAAATTAATATTAACATTTTAGTAAACTCTTATTGACAAGCTTACAAGCCATGCTTTCCATGGGATTCCCCATCGGCAAAAATGACGAAATTTCATCCCAATCAGTCCCCTTTACGGGATGAATGTTTAAAAATCCTTTCTTAGTGCTCACATTCGAAAAAAAAGAACTCTTGTACAAAATGTCATGCTTCTAAACCCAGTGGCTCAGGCTGTGCGTTGTCTGTCAGTGAATTAATGAATGAATTTAAGATTTTTATTAGGCAAGATTAACTTCATGATATGAATAACAAATTGGAACACCCAATAAAAAAAACTTACGTATTTAATGAATATTTAATGTTGTCTTGATTGTCCAGATATGCTGTCCACCGCAGTTCTTAAGTAATCCTCAACAAAGTAGCCCCCTTAATTCGCGGAACGCTGATCCATCGAGTCTCCTTCCCAACACCCGGATCTGCGGGATCCAGAACAACGACAGAATAGTTGGAGGCACGCAGGCTGACATCGACGAGCACCCATGGATGGCGCTCATCAGATACGACAAACGTAAGTTTTAGGTAGACTTCTCTTTAGTGATTTTCCGGCAAGCTCGATAGGGTTGCCTGAAAGTCTGCGTAAAAGCCAGCCGACAACGTAATCTTCATTCAGGACCCTACATAACATAATCAGCCTATACCGTTCCCACTGCTGGGACACAGGCCTCCCCTCTGTTAGAGAGAATGGGCCGTAATCCACCACGCGGGCCCAGTGCGTGTTGGTAGATGTCACGTCTTCGAATTTTGGGTTCTAGGACATGGCGGTTTCCTCACGATGTTTTCCTTCACCGTTTTTTAGAGCAATGGTGATGAAATAAATTACGCAAAGTAAAGCGCCTGTCTGGGTCCGAACCCACCCATTCAGGACCCGTTAATACACAATAATGGTACTTTTGTGTCACACATATTAAACACAAGAGTCAAAGGATCCATTCGGTTATTAATGCTATGTGGTTTCAATGTTTATTACAGTGGAGCCTACACAACAGTCAGGTCAGAACTTCCAAATCATTATAAAACACTTGTGATTCTATCTGCTATTGCAGTGAATTTTATGCCAATGGAAACGCTTTATGATGCCAACATACCTTATACTACGCTTTTTTTATCCTATGCAAATTCAAAAACTAAGCATTTATACATAAAGCGGAAACTATGCCAGAAATCTTTTTGTGCTGTTAAAGATTATCTTAAAGACAGAAAGGCTTGGGATTGAGCTTCTTAATTAATTACATGGGCCCATGCTGTGCTGACGTGTTTTAACAAATATTTTGTGATTTTTTCTATACCTATTTACACTATGATGTATGATATTTAAAATAGGTACTATTGTAAAGTATTCTAGGACTATGTGGATTTTTTACATAGATATTTCATGATTGTCGAGCAGTCTGGTTACACTGAGGTATAGCCTACCTACCTACACACGTCGACACATCAAGCTATACATTTCCAGTCAGCCAAAAGTCAGCTTATATATACTTACTGGTTATGTATACATAGTCGAGTAGCCGTGCGTACTTCGTTCGCCGTACCGAAATGCCCTTTCTTTTTGGACAAGTTCGTCGGGCTATTGAGCTCGATGTATTCTTGCTGTCAGGACAGCCACACTCAAATCTGTATGGTTCTTTCCTCAAGAGACCGTCTCAGACATTTACTTACAAAGTTCTCATTTATGATCTGACCATCAAAAGAAATGCAAATTTATTTAAAGAGACCTCATAACCTTTCAGTTAAAGTTTTTCTTCTCAGTGGTGGTTCTAATCGGATAGAAGACACGGATCTGAGGCAGAAAACAAACAGGCAAAATTTTATTGTTTGGTCGTTGTTTTCCAGCCGTCGGCTGGGGCTTCTATTGCGGAGGAGTGCTCATAGCCGCCAGATACGTCCTCACAGCGGCGCACTGCGTCAAGGGCTCGGACCTCCCGCCGAACTGGAGACTGTGAGTCTATTTACAATTCAATTTTAATCTTAATTACAAACATAGATGGAATCTTCATACAAACAGCAGCCTCTTCTTTCGACAGTAGGTAGGTACAGGCGATGATTACAGTGGCACTACCGGTCACCTAAGTCTACTTAATTACAAACGTTACCATGGTCTCTCCATTGTGAATGTCTGACAGATTTGTTAGATAGGTACATAAATATAACTGAAACTTTCACACAGCTTATTTTTCAGCTGAAAATGTATAAATATGAAAGGTTGTATTTAGATAACAAAGGTAAGCCTTTATCTGTCTTTGACTAACTAGGCAAGTGGGTAAGTAAAGGTAAATAGGTATATATTATACATAGTAATAATACCTATATATAAGCTAGATATTTTTATTAATCAAGATAAATTTAAATAATATAAGCTAACACTTAAAATAATAATATGTAAGTACATGTATATGAAAAAAGGATCATAGGGCATCAAAAAATTCGTCCGCATCGCTGTCAACATGAACAGTGCCCAAAAAGCTAGCATTGCCACGTTGTATGGCGGTGCTAATTCTTTAGCCAAGAAATAGGCCAGCTCTCTGGTCACGTTAAGAGTCGAAGTATCTAAGTAGGTATTTTGTTGATACTGCGATTTTTTTATGATCTGTCCCTTAGTGGCTACCTCAATTTTTCCGCAAGTTCGCGGGTACCTACATAATTCGCAGTTCGTAGGTACTTATTATACGTTCTATAGCCATGTGTCATATAAGTAACTACATAATATATTCAATGGGGTCAAGTCATGCTATTGATAACTCGTTCGGTTGAATTACAATGACCCTAGTGATTCAAGAAATCTCTTGGAATTATTCAATCATGTGTTTCCCCCGGGTTGGTACTGAAAAATATAACTAGGTACACTAATGGTAGACTAAATAGGCGAAGCATGCCTTGTGTACTGGCCACTTATTGCTTGTGTGTGACAGAGTATAAGTACCTATGTAAAAACGAATCATATACCTACCTACCTGCAGGTCTGGTAGGTACCTACTTTCTCAAAGCTTGTCAAATCGTAGTCGTGTTTTCTTATCGTTATTTAAAAATAACAATTTACAGGTACCTATATACCTATCATAATTACTACCAGCGAGCAATACATTCGAAGACGTGTAATAGCTAGCCTAGCTCATAGCGACATAATTTTTATTTGGTCTCTCGACTGAAACAAATTTTCCATTATTTTCCTTCTCCTGTTTGCATTTTGTAATGACTTTTGCTTTATCGATAAGTTTTTACAAGAATTTTTATGCTTGAGCCTTTGATTGTCAAATTGTAGAGAAAGTAGGTAGGTATTGCTTAGTCTTATAAGTCTACCTGGGGCATTATCAATACAACCACGTAATTATACAAACTTCGAAGAAAGAGATATCTAGGTTTACAATCCGTTTTTAAGCAGTATTTACCTAAGTAAACCCAATAACATTCATCAAATGATTTCAGTTCGCAAGTGCGTCTGGGCGAGTGGAACACGTCGAGCGAGGTGGACTGTTTCCATGATGACTGCAGCAGGCCCGTACAGGACATCCCGGTGGAACAAATCATGGCACAGGAGGGGTACAACGCTGACGACCCCAATCAGCACCACGACATTGCCCTACTCAGACTTGCGCACAACGCGCAATTCAACGGTAAGATTACCTAGTACCTACCTACCTTCTACATACTTAATCCTAAGATGACAGATGTTATCCTGGAGGAACATACCTAATATCATCCTACAGGAGAGCTTCAACGCCGAAGACCCCAAACTGCACCACACAGCAATGCTCAGGGTTGCTTTCAAAGCACTGTTTAACATTAAATACGTACGTTACCTATTTGTATAATAATACCTACCGTACCTATTTCACGTGCTTTGTATTGTAGGCACTTGTTCACCACAAGCCGAATCTTTTTTTTTTTCTTTTTATTTATAAGAATCGATTGTTGAATGTTTCAGACTTCGTCAAGCCAATATGTTTGCCACTGAACGACGACCTCAAAAACAGCTTTTACGAAGGTTTTGACATGGAAGTCGCAGGTTGGGGAAAGACTGAAACACGTAAGTACCACCAGCTCTCAACAGCTATAGATTCATAAACTGAACTAACCTTGCACTGTGTAGTACATTGTGAGCATTTAGCACCAGCACCAATTCATCAAGTAGTTTGGCTAACAATGGTTGCTTTCAGAAGAGAGCGACAGTAACGTCCCCCAGCAGTTTACTACTGGACCTAACTTGTCAGGTGGGCTGATGAAATATGGAAATATGTGAATAGCTTACATTCCACCCCGCGTGCTTCGTGATGCGTTTTACCAAAAGAGCCTAACCTAACCCCTTATGCTATAGAAAGAGCCCGGGGCTTAGCTGTAGCTACATAGAACTGAATTCATGGAACCATGTCAAACATAGACAGTACCCTGGACTTGAAAATTTGGATTGCCCGCATCATGTGGCGAAAAGAATTTAAAATTGAGATATTTAATCCGCAGTGTTTTTAAAAATATCTTAGGTCCTAGCTAGCTAACGTTTGACCACGCCAGTGTCACAACCACCACATCTCCATCATCTCGTTTCCACGAGATGTGGTTGTGGGCACGGTGGGCTCACATCTGCCCTAATCCCCCAACTAAGATAGTCTAGGAAAGTCAATTAGATTCTCGTAATTTCTATTTTGGCATCTTCTGTTCTTTTGGACTAAACGTATCATGCTTCCACCTTCAAGTAGCCTTCGCCAAACAGATTAAACAATCAATTAAAAATACCCTTCCATTGTTTTCATTCATAATTTAATTTTTGCAGTACACACACGCACTCATTTATGCACAAACATGCCACTTTTTATTTTTATCGTTTTTTTCCGTTGAATGAAGATAATTTGGAAAGTGGTTACTAGATTGTTTAGTCGTTGAAATTGCGCTTACACCCGTATCCCTTTTATTCATAAACGTTGCTTAAAATTAAGTAAGTAGGTAGTGATTATAGACTGTAACCATACATTTTTGACGCTTCAACGTCACTTAACTTTAACCATCGTTTATAAATAAACCCCACTATATCTACGCCAGCCGTTACAATTGAATAGTGGCAAAAACTTTAACTTACCAATATGCCAATGCATAGGCATTCGTAGGATAACAAATGATGCCTACAATAAATGTTACTAATCCTAAATTTGTTTAATTTTATAAAGAACACTCAGTAAACAAAATATCAGTAAGTACCAGCAGACTAGATACATTAAACTACTGCCACTGATTCAATGAAAACCCGCTTTGTTCTGCTTAGCTTAAAACCTACATCAAATGTGACCCCTCTAAAACATACAAATAAATAATTTCAGGTACCGAGTCGGATGTCAAGCTAAAAGTGCGCGTGCCCATCGTGAACCTAAACAACTGCGCACGAGTGTACGAGCGCGTGACCCGCCAGATAGACAACACGCAGATATGCGCGGGCGGCGTGGCGGGCCAGGACTCGTGCCGCGGGGACTCCGGCGGCCCACTCATGGGCCAGGCACCCTCCGCCAACAACTGGATGGTACTCGGCGTCGTGTCTTACGGGCCTTCGCCCTGCGGTACCCAAGGCTGGCCCGGAGTCTACACCCGCGTCGGCGCTTACGTCGACTGGATCCTATCCAAGTTACGCCCTTAGGTAACTCCAGATATAATTTGTTGACTGATATTTATAACGGGAAAGAAAAATAATGCGTACAGCCAACCGCAAGTCCATGGTAACAATTTGACTTTGACAGAGTCTTTATTTCGTAGCAATAAGGGCGGTTTTAAGAGTTACTACTGATGCGCGGTTGACTGTACTTATTCCGTGATAAGACAGGCATTAACTTCGTATTGTACTCTTAAGTACGATTTTGAGATTAACTTAATTTATAAGTGTTAATGCCTATAGAACTTTTAAATCTGTGAAATAAAGTATATTTTGACGTTAGTGTTACATTGTTTTGTAAGAGTTTAGTCACAAATGAGTGCCATCCATGACAGTACATCTTGCCAATGTATTCTCTATGTTTATAAGATTGTATATTGAGTCCTAACAATATAATAAGAAGGCGAACTTTCTACAACATGGAATTAATAAAACAATGTTACAATTATAATAAAATTTGTATTAAGTAAATAATTTATTTATAATTAGATGTATAAATGACCTCCTTCTAGTCACGCCCCGGCCCCCGGCCCCGCCAGCACCGAACTATCACTCACTCTTCAGACATCACGAAAGAATACAACTACGGAAATATATTACTTTTGTGAACATAGGAAAAATATACTTTTCTAAAAAATGAAATATACCTACTCATTAAATCTTGGCACGTATTATTATGTTTGTACTTCCTCCTTTACCTCGCGATCTAGAAGAATTCCAAAGATCTTTCATATTTGGCTTTTTTTTACAATTTCGCTAAAGTATAACAAGGTGTTGATAGACACACCCCACACGCGTATTAATACTAGGTAGCAATAAAAATATCTAATCAAATTAGAATGCAAGTAATACAGTAACTAAAGCAGTACCCATTGAAGAAAATCAAAGGACACAGTGGCGACAGCCACATGTTTCCTAATTAATAAATTAGAAAATTGTTAACATGCCACACACTCCATCGTCTTCGGTGAATACACGTTACGTTAACATTTTAATTGATAGATGTTTACGTCAATGATAATTTAAAATACGTATAATATGCATATTACATAATAATATCAGACATTTTATGCTTGTGACACCCAATAACATAGCTTATACCTACTTGTATTCTTATATAATAATCCATAATTAAATACATAAACAGGCGACTAAAACATCTAAATATAGATTTAAAAGATGAATAGTCATTTATAGAAAATATAAAATGAGATTCGACAGTAAAGAGTAAGACACTCGAATAGAAGCCTGTAAAACAGCATAGTTATGAAGTGTAGGAGTTAGTAAAACTGAATATTAATAAATATTCTAGCTTGGAATGATTTAAATGGAATGTTTACAACGTTAATACAGTTGAAATATAGTCCAACGTTATCCTAAAGTTACAATAAACTGTATACTGTCAGTATTCAAGAATTTCTTTACATTTGATATATGGAGTTTCAAAATCAGCAAGAATAGGCGACAAGACAAATCCATTTGCAAATAATGCAAAATATACTTAATGCTATTCTTATGACACATAATGTATGTATGTATAGGTGGCAAACACTTTTTGTGAAAAAATAATACTAAAGACAGAAATATCTAAAATAATACACCATTTAAGATGCAGCAGCTATTTCAACAGGAATGTTCTCAGGGACTGTCGGCTCAGCGGGTTCTTCAACCACTGCTTCCCCATTTTCAGCATTATTCCAAGTCTCATTTTCTTCAGTCTTAGCTTCTTCTTCAGGAACTGGTGAATGTAGTTCATTGGTGCCATTCTGTTCACCGTTCACTTTTGGCCCATTCATCATGATGTCTTGCAACTTTGACCCAAACTCAGGATCTGCTTCAGAGACACTCTTGATCAGCCTATCTTGGTCTTCCTCAGCCCATGTCGGGAACCACTCGTTGAATAGTTTTATCTGGAAACATTGATTTGTTTATTGAGTTCAGGTATGCTGATAACAAATGACTACATTTATTTTTAACCTACACAATATTTTTTCCTTATAGGTAAGTACTACAAACAGGTGACTGAAATCATGCAATATACTTAAATTGTGGTAAACACTGGTAATGCCTATTCATTAGAATTATTTTAGACTACTACAAGGAAAGCTAAATAATTAGCAAGAAGAAGAATCTACTTAACAAACATCTTAAATTCACTGACAAACAATGCAGAGCCTAAATAAATATGGCAGTTGGTACTTAGACTTCTGTTTATAATTAGTAACAGTAAGTTGTATCATAGTTTTTTGAAAAGTTATGCTCTAAGGGTCCTGAGATGATCCCGAGGGAAAATCCCGTCAGACACTCGGCTTTTAAGTATTAATGTAATAAATCATAACAGCACCTCCAAGTCTTATTGGTTGGCTCCCAACCTGCTACAAAATTACATTTCTTGGGAATATCATAATAGAGGTATTTCTGGGGCTCCCAAATTAAAGACCAATTATCTATAAATTGAGAAATGATGAAAAATTTTTGCTTCATCATCATCAGTAACAATTCTACTCCAGATAAATTATTTCTTTGTTGTGTAAAGTAATTAATAATCACACAAAAAAATTAATCAATTACTGAAATTAAACACTATTAAACTAACACAATCAATATCCATGAATAATGATGAATGCAATTATTTTGATTAGCTTTTAACTTGTTTTGATTTAACTGTGAAATCTGACTCCTCTATGTAAAAACTAAAATCAACAGGTTTTTTTTAAAAGCATATTTTATGTACCCGCCAAACAATCCCCTACTAGAAGCCGTTTGCATGTAAGTGCTTAACGGTTTTCACAATTATATTTATTGTTGTTTCAAAATTGCTAAATACAACAATATGATCTAGTATTAAATAGACTTAGCTAACACATTAAAAAAAATTAAGTGTGTAAGTAAATGGTTTGATATAATACTTACTTCAAGTTTGAGTCATTTGTAAAGTAAGTGTTCAGTTCACATATTCATGCCATGACTCAGACAGACACCTGATATTTGAAGCAAGGTTTCTATTTAGTGCAAGGTTAACCAACTTTACTTACCATAGAAAGTTAATACAAATTGCTTTACTTACCCGACATTGAAAAAGGCTGACAGGTTTATCATCACATGTGATGGTAGCCATTGAGGCTGCAAGCTGATCAGGTTTGTCACCTCGTGCTGCCGCCAACACAGGTAGGAAGTCTTCACGTTGCAGTTCACTAAACTCTCCGAACCACTGCAGCATGTACCGCATCTGCGCTTCTGATGTTAAACCGGGAGCCGACATCTTGCGAGCTAGCGGGCGGTGCTCAACTGCTGCTGAATTGACAAACAAATGATATCAGACTATAGTACTGAACAAATAAAACTTTATCATAAATAAGGCAATATTAGTATTACAATTTATTTTCCTCATTAACAACCAGGTAAACAGTCATTGAACTCAGGAAACAGCTGATAGTATTTCGTTAATAAACTGAGCACATGAAACTCAGGTCTTGCAAGTGGGTAAACTAGTTCAAAGAAAATGTAGAACTTACAATCAGGCACAGATAAACAAACAGCGGAATCGAGTAACAAAGCCATTGCGACACACTTGGAGAAATGCAACGATAACAATAAAGTCTAGAAAAACTAAAGTATCAGTGGGAACGCGAACTGTTAGACACTTTCTATTAGCGCTCGCCTACTCGACTGCAACTGAGACGCACACAGCACAAGGCCACATAACATTTTCACCTTTCAACTTGTTATATCATACGTAACACTTCACTTTCTAACTACTAATTAACATTTTATGAAAATGATTTACATATTAAAATTGATTAACTCTGAGATCAGAAGTTGTATTTACGTAAACATGTTGTTGCTTACCTGTTTTTAACAAATCCAGGTGATCAGGAGATGTTTGTTAATGGTATGTAATGCTGAGAAGTAAAAGTTCACGCTTGTGTTTTGTTTATTTTATAAAAATGGAAGAGCACTATAATAGAGTAGTAGAAAACGTAGTAATTAGATTAGTAATGTCAAAAAATGTTATTTCACTTGACCTTGACAAGCTTGACAGCTACAATGACAGCAGACAGCAACATGACTTTGGAGCAGGTGTGAAAAGGACAGCCAACAATGAATCGTCAAGGCATTAGCTTCTTGAGCATTATCTACATTCAGCAAAAACACAACGGATACAAAAACACATTTGACATTACCACAACCAATATTATAGTGTACTTCTGTGACCACAACGTGCCACAACCCTAAATAAATCTACCGATTTTTTATTTAGAACCAAAATCGTTGATTGTCTTTCAACCTGGGGCAAACGAAATGCCTGTGAATGACGGCTTGCTTGCCAGTGGCCACATAGGTACTCTTTTAGTAGCTTAATCCTTAAAGACCACCCCCTTTTGACTCGTGCGGGACAGTGGGAGCTTTTTATTGGGGTCTCAGGCGGTGACCTTTGCTATATCTGGAACTGCCTTGAGTCTGAGATTCCAAGTTTGATACTTTTAAGTTCTTTGCTGGCATTGCAGTATGACGATATGCTAGTATGTAGGTATGTACCTAATCCGTTGGGTTATTGGAGTATTGCAAATTTTAAACGACTAATTTCGAATTATTGTAAGTAATCTTTTTTAAATGATACGTTACGTATCAAAGATTAAGTATAAGTTAAGAACTGCAATCTTGTTTTAGGGATAAGATTATGGTAGGATGTAAGTATATGTACAGTAATCAAACAATGTTTAAATTATTTATGATTTTATTATACAAACTTTTATAAAATTGCATATGTATGTACACATTAGTGTACCTACAGTTTTAAAATAATTTATTAAAGTGCACAGCAGTTATTATTGTTCAAAATGCATTCAAACAGTTACATTCATATAGAGTAAATTATCTATTTAGAGGTACAGGAATGTTTCTGGAGGATAATACAGGACATCAAAAACAAACGTAATGAATTACCTAAGATATTAGTAATTCACGTAGGTAATGAGGAAGTTTGTACTTCGATTGTGATCATTTATTTATGCATAAACTAAGTACTTAACTATTAATTTTATGGCCCATCCGATTGAACTGCTTATTCCTGCTTCTCAATATCACAGACAGACAAACACCACTAACTGGACTTAACCATAAAGACACATATGTTTCAGTGATTTACACCACTTAAGTAAGTACTTATTTGTTATTTGTGACGTTATTTTTAAAATCAAATAAGTTTATGTACTAGTCTATAAAGTAGGTGAAAATATTTTACTTTATTGAAAGGGACTTACTCAAAATAAAAAGTACTATCTCAAAATGTTCTATTGTAACAGCTGTCTGACTCAAATCAATTAAACTCTAGAAGTAATGGGAATATCTAGCCAAAATACAAATAGATAACAAAAATATCTACACACGTTTTAACTTTTGAATTCGTAGTCGTAGCACAAGGTACAGACGAGACGCCAGCACGTCAAGCTACTACAATCTGTCAATTTTTTAAAATAGATTTTCAACTTTATCACCATACCATAAGATTCAAAGTTGATTGGGAAAATTTTACAGTTTCGGGTAGCTTGATATGCTGGCGTCTGAGTAGGGACAGTTGGGGCTCAATGGAACAAGGGGTACAATGGAACGCCGTCAATATTTATTCAAATTACAAACGAATTCCCGCGCTTTCACTTAGTCCAATCACAACGCTTCGACTGCCACCTGATGGCGCAGTGCAATATGGCCGACGTGAGACAACGACGTGTTCAGACAATAAAAATTGTTTTGAGGAGTAAAAAGTTGCAATTTTGTTCAGGAGAACTTTCGATTTTCCAAAAAAAGTACTTAAAGAAGGTATGTGATATTTTTTTTTATTAATCTTAGCCATTTCAGCAACTAATTGAAGAAAAGTGTTCAATAGAAAACATAACCTAACAATTTCAAGTCCGTGTTTGAAATTTTCGAGATCCTATGGGGTACAGTGGGACGGGGTACTATGGAACAGTGTTCCAGTGTGCCCCAGAAAATTCCATTGTATCAGACTGATCTTATTTGAATTTGTTACAGGTTTTGAAGTTACAATGGTGCGAAATCGAAAGAGAAAAACTGATAGGGTCTTGCACAGTGAAGCTAATATGCGTGAGGCTGTAAAACTGGTAGAAGACGGTATGAGTTTGCGAGATGCTGCAAGGTCAAAAAATGTTAAATGCACTACTTTACATCGATATGTTCAAAAAAATAAGACAGCCGAGGCCGGAGCAGAATTACATTTATGTTCGTATAATACGTCAAAATGTAGGGAAAAGCAGATTTTTTTTTCGCGATTTCAGGTTTGGTCCCATAGTAAAAGTTGTTCATAATGATGAGTACAATGACCTCTTAAGAGGTTTTTGGTGTTTTTCCAATAACCCTGTATACTTTCCCTGAACATATACTAAGCAAATATAAGCTTGGTTAATATTTAATTTCGTGTGTTTTTCATGTATAATTTGATTATTATGTTTGTACCAATGTACCCCAGACGCAGTTCCATAGTACCCCAGACCTGGGGCACAGAGGAACAAGCGAAGTGTTGTGCAATAATTAAAAAATAATAGATTTAAGGTAAATTTTTGATCTCTTTTTTGTTGTCAATTGTTAGTTTAAGAATTGTTCTTATATGTTCATAACAAATAATATAAAAAAATAAAGCAAATTCTGATTTATAAACAAAAATGACTTTTTCGTTCCATTGTACCCCAACTGTCCCTACTGTTAATTTGCTTCTAGGTTGGATTGACATTGAAACAAAACTAAATAAAGTATTATTATGTAGCTGATGACTAGAAAGTTCGTTTGTTTCGGAATTTCGCTAGTAGGTACTCGTATTTGTATTAAGTTTTTTTACGGCATCTAATATTTAGCGACTAATGGCAACACTAATTTCTTATAGCGAGTATCCGAAATTACTAACAATAATAATATTTTACTGAGCTCCTGTAACTTTCATCTTTTTCTTACATTAAACTTTTTTTCTTAATACCTACATACAAAGTAGTTTATACTATCTTATATTAAATCTTTATACATAGCATCACGCATATAATAATTTATCACATACAAAAATATTGTCATTTGGTCAACACTTGTCAGTACTTGTCTGATTCACATAGTATCATCGTAGAACAAATACGTGGGTATTATGAAGCTCCCTATTTCCTTTCGTCGTGGCTATGGCTGCTGTGGGAATGACCGTGGTCGCCGTTGTGCGAGTGGGCGTGTGGAGCTGAAAATAGAAAAAGGAAAATGAGTAAACTTTAGATTTATTTTATTATAGTAACACACCGTAGCAGTATAAGGGAAAATCCTCGTTAATTCTTTTACCATACGAATATATTTTTGTAAGTTTAAGGAAAATACTATGACGAGGTTTATTTTAAATTAAATTTTTGTGGACACTTACTCAACAATTGCAGACCGAACATCATGAAGAATCCAACCACAGATGCCATGAATTGCGTGATACCCGTTCTATCGCCTTTCCAGATTTCAAAGAAGATGACGTAGAGCAGGGTTCCGGAAGCAAGTCCCTGTAGCACCACGGAGGAGAGACCGGCAGCGGCAGCACCTTGACCTCCCACCAGCAGGAGACCGATACCGATACCCAAGGGTGATACAATGGCGAAAGTAGTGATGTACACGACCGTCAGCCAAGTCTTAGTACGTGTAGCAATGAGCTCCACACCAATACAGAAGGCAATCACAAGCTTGTGGGCAGAAACAGCTCCTAACATGTACCTGAAAAATAATAAAGTTAACATCTGGAACCGGAAGTGAGTCAAAACAATACTCGTCATTATACTTTAAAATTGTATAAAGCGCCATCTATGATTGAGTACCGGTATTATCTAGGGCTAAAGTAAACTAATATTTTAAAAGTCACGCTACTCGATAATAGATGGCGCATTTAACCGTAAATCAAAAATGAGATTATATCCTTACCAGACGTGAGAAGTGCTGGCTTCTAAACCGACAGCCAAACCCTCAAACAGCTCGTGGATAGAAAGAGCGAGGACAATGAGCAATCCTCTGAGGGCAGAAGTAACATCATCCCCAACGTTCATAGGCATGTGGCTGTGGTGGTGGGAATGTCCATTGTGGTGGTGGTGGTGGTGATGACTCTCAGGATCCTAGAAAAACAGTATTTTTAATCAAATTAGCCGTCCTCTTAAAAGGCGAACAAAAAAAAAAAGATAATTTAGATTACAGCTACATTAGGAAACACTCGTTTGCTTATAGGTAAATTGGACCGGATACAAATCACTTTGGCATAACATTTTGTACAATTTACGTTTTAAGAGATTAATTAGGTACCTCGTTTCAGAAACGTGCCAAAAATCCGCAAAAAATTACCTTTTTTGGCTCAACAAGATCTGCGGTGGAGTTGTTGGTGCTCTTCTCTCCGTTTGTAACTCCGCTTCGACTCTGTCGTACACTGAGGTTCCTCACGAGAGGAGCCACATGGCCATTCTTCCTCTCCCTGTAGTGGATGTACATGTGAACCAGTTCCTCTACCAAGTACATGATGAAGAAACCACAGCATGTCAGGAGAGGTGTCAGAGAGAAGTCGAATGCATTTATGGAGCCGATGCCTGGAACAAATCAATGAATATGGTTAGAAAAATAATGTTAAGTGAAGTTTAAGGTAAGCGGGTTTTTATTAAGGAGTTTGTAGGCCATAGCGTTTATCATGTCATCAGTAGCAACTGGTGTTTTCAAGGCTTCTTATTATCTTAACTCAAATAACTACATAAATAACATTGTGTTCACGCTGAACGATTGACTTGCAATGTCAGATCGGCTCTTTTTATAACTCAATAGGTATAGGTAATCCTTATATCTGTATGGGGAAAGTCAAACTCAAACCTCACAGTTGATTAAACTCAACTGGATCCAAACCAAAAAAAAAAACTTGTGAAAATTGCCGATTTTCTTGCTGGCTGTACAACAAGTAGCTTAGCTTTTGCCCGCGGCTTCACCCGCAAGAAGGTCGGAAAATGGCATTATATCGAAAAATTATGCATGACTTTTCGAAATAATGCCATTTTCCGATCGACCTACACGCGGGCGAAATCGTGGCCAAACTCCAGTAGGAATCAAATAAACAACTGCCAACTAAGTACTAAAATCGAATTTGGAGAACATCACGCCAGCAAAAAATAATAGAATCTTGCCCAAACACATCTGTGAATTAATTTAACAAAACATGACAAGATGCGTAGGATAAGTTGTTAAATAAAGATAAGGGTACCATTAGTTGATTATCTCGATCGTTAATATATCATTTAGTTCCATTATGAATATATATCTAAGATCAAACTGCATAATGAATAGGATGTCGTTTTCGTGACTTCCCCTTACGTGTCGGATGCTGAAGCCTGTACCTACCTACCTGTGTATATAACAAAGGTTTGCTATTGTGTTTATTTACCTACCTACATAATTATGTAATTAGAGTAGGTATCTTTTATCTAAATATATAAAAGAAGAAACTGACTGACTGACATATCAACGCCCAGCCCAAACCGTTGGGTCTAGAGATTCCAAATTTGGCACGTATAGGTTCCATAGGTTCCTTATGAGGTCTAGGGGTGCACTAAGAAAGGGTTTTTCGAAATTCCACCCCTAAGAGGAATGGGGGGTGAAATTTCACCCGGACGAAGTCGCGGGCAGAAGCTAGTCCACAATAATACAATACTACCAACCTTGTGTGTTGTTAAATTGTTTCAAACCGATATTTGCCCCAATTAACGATTTTAAATATGTATTTCGGTCCACCCAGTGCTTTGTTATAGATTTTATCATTAATCCGTGTTCAACAGGAAACATTAATTTCATGTTTAAAGCTATTTTGTATCCTTTGATATTGAAAAACGTTTTTTTTTATAGGCTACAAACTTATTAATATTACATAAACTCACACCTTTTTGTCATGGGGGTAGGCAGAAACTACAAAACGCCACCTGCTACGATCGATGCGATCCTTACATACCTACTCCGTTCCCTCGTTTACGAACTAAAACTTATTAACTTACTGATTTTTTATTTTTGTTTTCAATAATGGGGGTGAAAAAAACCCCTAACTAAATAAAGAATTAAAAAACAATTAACTTACTGTGAAAATAAAGTAGGTCACCTACTTTCTCTATTAAAGCGGACTCATTCGAAGCATAAGTAGTTTAATCCAAATAATCTAGTCTGAGCGCTTAATCCTCAACAAAGCCTCCCTTGGTTACTCCATATAATCTTAAGTTCTATCGCAAGTACTTCTACAAATTCGTCTTAAAAAACGAGTAGGTAAGTACCGACTTCCTATTTTGAGAGCATCACAGAACGACTTGCTAGTCGAAATACAAGAATTGTGAAAACGATAGCCTTCCGTTCAACTCGTCTGAAATATTTTTCAGGCTGCGGACCAGCACCCTATTTGCGTAACACACTTTCAGTCACAATCTGAATCATTTTGAAGGATATGGCTAATCCATTGCTTCATATGTTCGAAAAATTTGTCTGCTCAACAACGTAAATAACGCGATGAATGTTGTTGAACTGTCAAATTAAAAGCCATTGCTACTGTAAGTCACGTATTTACCCCGCTGATTAATATAGCGTCCAGCCGGAACGATTTCAATACATTATATTTAATCTACATTAGAGCTTCTCGCTTGTTTGAAATGGCGACTCGAAATCACAGAGGATGTTTAAGTACTTACTTCTTACTTGGAATTACAGTAGTAACTTTAGCTTTAAAAAGAAGATAATGTTATTATAAAGTTGTCTGACTTAATGGTCCTGCTAAGTATGATGTAAGCGCCAACATAATTTGAAAACTACACAACCTATTACAACAGAGTTCATTTCGCATGTTTCCCAAAAAGGTATGCAGAATTGCAGAATAAATTAAAGAATTTCAGCATCCCGCTTTGTAGGTACAGATGCCAGCACATCAACCTACCCGAAACTGTCAATTTTTCCCAATCAACTTTGAACCTTATATTTTAGGGATAAAGTTGAAAATATATAAAGAAATTATACAGATTGTAGTAGCTTGATGTGCTGGCGTCTGTACCTAGATAATAGTAGCGTACAGACGAAGATTGCAGTTTTGCAAGAAATTGTATAACAAAGATATTTATGATGTGTGTCGATATTACATAGAGTATTTACATAAACCCATTCAGCTATGTGCCGTGTAAAATACACGCCCACGCGAAAAAAGATCTTACAGTAGCCATTTCTCTTCAATTACGATAAAATTTTGCCTGCACAGCGAGATAGTGCCGCATTTATGATTTTGTACAATGTTTCTTCGCTGCATTTTCCAAGGAAAATATACTATTCTGTTTACTTTCAAGATGGCAGATAAGAATACTAGTACTTACTTATACGAATACATTTCGGTAAACGAACGAACATTTTGGATGGGTATCAACGTCCTAATAGGTACATTTTCTTTTTCAGAGGAAGTCTGTGGATGTTTGGGGCTGTTTTTGTAATGTTGGTGCTTTGATAGTTTATTTATTGTAATGACTAAAGACAAAAGAAGTTACTCCAGCTCTATAAAATGTTAATAATCTATTTTTAGGAGGACAAAAATATATACACTGGATTCTTCTAATACTAAGGGTTGATTTTACAATAGTCAAATATTTAACTTTTATCTGAGGAATAATGATTGATGTTTGACAGCTTTTTTAAGTATAGAAAATATAGCAAACTGTCATTTTTGTTCTTCACATAAAAGTTATCTGACTATTGAAAAATCAGTCCTAAATAAACTATTATTTAAATATAATATCCTAACCTAAATAAGGGCTGATTTTTACATCGCCAGATAACTTTATTCGAGGAATAAAATTGACGTTTGACAGTTTTTGTATAAAATTACTGTCAAAATTTCAAAATTATTCCTCGAATAAAGTTATCAGGTGATTGAAAAATCAGCCCTAAAACGATTAACAAACTAAAATATGGCGTCGCAAAATTCCTCCACATAACTGTCGACTGGTAATGTAATTACGGCGCGGCGCCTGCTTTGAAACAACATGTTATATTTAAATAGCTTCCCAAAATCTATAATGTCGCAACTAGCCACTAGCCACCTTACCCATCTCAACCTTGGTCAGGTCGAAGGCTGATCATATAAACAGATGATGCAAATTCACACCGCGCCGCTAAGCTGGGCGTCCTGTCTGACGAAACGGCATCAATTATGATAGTTGTATGCAAGTTAGTATTATCTTCTGCAATGCTAGCGGACGCAATGCCAACATGTCAAAATATTATGACGTCACTGTATTCGTAAACTTTCATGTACAGTTGAATTTGTATCTTTTCGTAGGTTATTTGAACGGAAATGCCATTACAATTCATAATCAGCCTATAATGTGGGAGCATTATAGGCTGATTAACTGCTGGGACACAGGCCTCTCAGAGAGTGGGAGTGGGCCGTAATCCACCATGCGGGCCCTGTGCGGGTGGTAGATGTCATTACAATAAGCACTGTAGATTTGTGATAAAAATGTTGAAGTATCTGAAGGTGCAGATATTATTATTATCTATCTGTACTAATCTATCTACTTATATCTCTACTAATAATAAAGCTGTTTGTTTGTTTGAAAGCGCTAATCTCTGGAACTATCTATCTGTCAGATTTGAAAAAAATATTTTTGCATTTGATAGTCCAAATTCTTGAGGAGAATAGGTAGGTACCTAATGTCGCGCTAGGACCCTTAGGAGCAGAACAAAAACAAAAAAAAATAAGAAGGAACGCTAAGCAAAACCGAAATAATAGCTCGAGCAGGTGATGCGACGAGGTGGTTCGGGGGAGTAAGAAATTTCACGCGGACGAAGTCGCGTGCTGAAGCAAGTTCTTTACATCCTAGGTATGTTCACCAGCTATAATTTATTTCGGGTCCATCAGTCTCGTAATATCTTTGCGTAATCTTGCATCACCGTTACGCCTATAATTCCAATATATAATTCACAGTTCACTGATCAGCTATACAATACATATTCGTAATATTGTACGTGATCACCTAACACGTACCAATGTAAATTCATCATTGATCAAGTCAATGACCTTTTTAGAAAAAAATTGAGTTTAATTTTTTTTTCACATCGTTATCGCATGATAATGATGGACGGGGGATGATTGATTGGACTGTTGAAAAGTTTTTCTGAAAAACCCAGGCCATTTTCAAATTAACTTTTAATATCCATACTAATATTATAAACGCGAAAGTGTGTCTGTCTGTGTGTTCACGCTTAAACCGCTGAACCGGTTTAGATGAAATTTGGTATAGAGATAGTTTGAGTCCCGGGAAAGGAACATAGGATACTTTTTATCCCGTTATTCCCACGGGATCGAAATGTATGCGGGTGAAACCGCGGGGTGCTGCTACTCTAATATAACTAAAGTAACTCTGTCTATATGTTTCCCTTTCACACCTAAACCACTAGACGGATTTCGATAAAATTTGGCAAGGAGATAGATGGTATTCTGAGGAAGCACATAGGCTACTTTTTGTTTCAGTAGCACGTTCCCGTGGGATAATTTCGGACATCCACGCGGGCGAAGCCGTGGGCAGACGCTAGTTAAAATCTAGATCAGTAAGGTGCATTTATAAGGAGTGCAATAAATCACTTTAATGATTAAATTACTCTGTCAATATGACTTGCAACTCTTTCACTCATAATTTATTTTATCTTTTAATGCTAAGTTAATCTAATTGCCGCTTTGGTAAGCTAATCAGAATTTATAACATCATCTTTTTATGTTATCAACTCTTGATAGTTTTTTTTAGATTATATCAAGGTTGGTCATCTTGTGATAATTATTTTGTAGCCTATTAGGTACCTAACTGAAAGTTTAATGGCATTACCAATATCAGCATTTATTTTAGCAGTCATTTTTTGTAAACGTTTGTATGTAGGTAGATAGAAGTTGTTAAGATTTGTTGACAAAAACTCTTATCCAGAAAAAGTGTTGGTAATTTTGATAAAATAAAATGAAATCTTTTCTTTTATCCCTTACCACCAACCAAAGTTGGCATAATCAACCTATAATGTTCCCACTGCTGTGCCAAAGGGGGTCTGGGTTCGAACCTATGACCTACAACTCCTAAATCACAGCCGTTACGATTAGGTCACCGCTGCTTTTCAAAGTTAATATTGACATAAAATTATTTCAAGTTCTTCTTACAGAATGGGCGTGAATCTGACTCATCGGCGCGGCGCCGCGCGCCGGAGTGTCCTGCGTGTTTTTTTTTTTTCGCTTTATATGTCAATTTGTTAAGGCGAAGACAATTTCACACGTTAGTGCCCGCAGCCATGACACCGTCATTGTTAAAAGAGGGATAAAAGTGTCTCATTGTAAATTTAAGACAACGGATAATAAACATTGCAAATTAGATACAAGAGAAACCTTTCAACCTTTAAAAAACTTACTGTGAATTTACCTAAATAATAAATTACCTGTCTACGTTTACATAATTATATACCTAATGTCAATGTACGTAGGTGTTATTGTTGTTGAGCTACACAAAACGCTTTTAATGCAGGTGCATGCATACCTCAATGTATTCGAGAAGAAGGAAGACATAAGGAAAACGGCGCACAGTGGGCCCATACTGAAAATTAGTGGACTTAGGCAACAAAGTTCCAATATCGATGCGATTTTTTTTTATATGACGTGTTATGATATTCCTGACAACTTTTATTCTTATAACATTTCTTCTAAAGTTGATAGTTTGTCTTGAAAAAAATTAATTAGATTATTTTGTATGGAGCGAATCACGTTTAATTTTTTTTCTTCAATTGTACTAATATGTTGGGTGTGTGGCGTGAGTATATGATAGCTAGGGTCATTCTCTATCCACGAAAAAAAAAACAGCGCCGGCCATCTGCGGCAGCGCGAGTAATCATTCGGTAAAAAAAAAATGTTATGTAAGATTTTTTTTTGCCATTTAAAATAAATTCAAAGTAATTTTTTTGTGTCATTGGGCTAATTCACCTTCTCTTTATTAAATATATAGTTTTAACAGCGCATAGGTACTTATAACTAATTATTCTGGTAGAAATTTAGTAATTATTGCTATGTTATCGGTAGCACCTGCATTGTGATTGATGACTCATTTGTTATTGCGCTCGGCTAAGCGCATAACTAATGAGTCATCGAAAAATGCTCGTCTCTGATTGGCTGAATAATTTTCACTCACTGATAACAGTGTCCACTACTTGAGTAATTAACACTGTCTATAAATATAAAGACATTCATTAAGTCCATCTAGTTTCGCTCTTGTCGCTTATTTGTGAACACAGTGAAATACTTTTATTTTTATATTTACATTAGAACTATGGCTGGATTTTGTACCAACCTAGATTTTTTTGTGAAATTAAGAAGTGGCGGTGATCTGAAAAATCATATGTTTCTATATGAAAGTATCATTTCTGTCTTGACTACCGAAGTTTCTGAAGAAGACAAGAACCGAATCAAGGAGTTCTGTCGACTTTTTTGTGTAAATTTAAATAAAAAGTGGATAGAGTCAAGTAGAAACCAAAAAACTTTTATGAATCGTGTAAGTAATCGCAAGTGGTTGGAAAAAAACATCAACTGGCCTGTTTGTGACAGTGTTGACCTGAGAAGTGAGATGGGCTTTTCGGACGCAGTCTTATCTGAACCTGTGGATATAGATTCCCATGTTCCTACTCTTGCAGTATGTACTGCGGAAGCGGGAACATCTACAGAAAAGGAGCACAGAAAACCATTCGAAGAGTTAAGTAAGAAGCAAAAAAAAAGACGTTCTACTTCCATAGTAGAAGAAAATTCCGAAGAAGAGTTGCAGACCTGGTACATAACAAAATTGAAAGACAACGGCAAAACGAATCTGGCAAAAGTGATCGAATACCTTTCCAGTAATCCAGATGCCCTATCCGAAGTAGACGAGCGACTATTCAAAAAGCAGAGCTTAAGTACTGTCTCTGAAGATAACTGTTTAGCTCTTTATACATCACTTGCGCTCTCGAAATGGAAGTACTTAGCTCTTCGACAATTTCTGAAAGAAGAAAACTGTGCTGCCTTTCCATCTTATCCAAAGCTTGTAAATGCCAAGAAAAGATGTTACCCACCACAAGAGAGTATGGAGATTACCGAAAAAGGAGCTCAAATTAAATTGCAAGCGCTATTGGACCACACTGTGGAAAGGATTTTACTAGGTATTAGTAATTCTGTTGATAGGTCTCAAAATAAAGAACTCAAGTTGACCTGGAAATGGGGACTTGATGGTTCTTCGTCGCAGAGCAATTATAAACAGAAAACGTCTACAGAGTTCGATGATTCATCAGTAGTCATGATAAGCATCGTCCCTCTTCGGCTAGTGTCTACTAGCCCATCTTCTGGGAATGAAAATATAGTTTGGGAGAACCCCACACCTTGCTCAACTCTGTACTGTCGACCGGTGAAGTTCACTTTCACTTCGGAGACAGCAGATTTTATAATGTCTGAAGAGTCTGAGATGAAAAAACAAATTGATGAACGAATATCTACACAGTGTGGAAATATTATTGTATCACATGAATTGCATATGACCATGATTGATGGAAAAGTGGCCAATATTATTGCTGAAGTACCATCATATGCAACGTGTCCTATTTGCTTGGCAAAACCGAGCGAGATGAATAATTTAGACGCTTTGACTTCCAAACCACTTCGTGAAGAAATTTACAAACAAGGAATTTCTTCGCTGCATATGAAGATTCGGTGTATGGAATGTCTTCTCCATATATCTTATAATCTGGATTTTCAACGATGGACTGCTCGAGGCGAACATAAGGCTTTGAAACAAGCTAAAAAAAATACCACGCAACAAGAGTTTCGTGAGCAAACTGGAATGCTGATTGATATAGTCAAACAGGTATGTATTTAATTTTGGCTCTTTTTATGTTGTTTGTGTATTATATCTCTATGTATTGTATATTACAGTATTGTTTTCCCATTTTAGGGTTTTGGAACTACAAATGACGGGAATACTGCGAGGCGCTTTTTCCAAGATTACAAAAGATCATCCAGAATAACGGGAATTGACGAAAATCTGATTTTCAGATTTTCCGTTATTCTACAAGCCATATCATCAGGCAAAAACATTGACTGTGAAAAATTTAGAAGATACTGCAGAGAAACAGCTGATGTGTACGTGCAACACTATTCGTGGTACTACATGCCAGTTAGTGTACATAAACTTCTAATGCACGGTGCAGACATCTGTAACCACTTTGGTGTTTTGCCAATCGGTAAGTAAAAAATAAATATAGTTTGATGTATTATTTGACTCAATTGCGTTTTGAAATTAAAATGTATGTACTTATTCGTTTTAGGTATCTTATCTGAAGAAGCTTCGGAAGCCCGTAATAAGGACTTCAGAAACGTCAGGGAGTGGCACACTCGGAAAACGGGGAGAATAGCAACAAACGAAGACATCCTCCATGGACTTCTAATAAGCTCTGATCCCCACATATCCTACATAAGGCCTAAAATATTGAAACAGGGTCATAATGAGTTGTTGCCTGAAGCAATTCAGTTGTTACAGACTACTGAGCCTCCCTGTGACAGTGAGATTATGGAGGAAGAAGAATGCCTCATAGCAGAGTCCGAAAATTTGCCGGACCCACTAGCACTTCTGGAACAAGAAATAATGTGATCCGGCTCTAGATTATCCTCACAAAAGCCCATCAGGGCTAGGTATATGACAAACAGCCCTTTTCAGGGCTACAATTACTTCACAGTTTCATACGCTTGATTATGTAGATAATTATCAACGACTTGCCCGTACAAATTTAAATTATTTCACCTATCATTAACAAAATTAGTATAACCTGAAACTTATTACGATATTTATTCAACAATAGATAACGTGCAGTTAAAAAAATAACACAGCCAATCAGAGACAAGCATTTTTCGACGACTCATTAGTTATACGCTTAGACGAGCGCAATAACAAATGAGTCATCAATCACAATGCAGGTGCTACCGATAACATAGCAATAATTACTAAATTTCTACCAGAATAATTAGTTATAAGTACCTATGCGCTGTTAAAACTATATATTTAATAAAGAAAAGGTGAATTAGCCTAATGACACAAAAAAATTACTTTGAATTTATTTTAAATGGCAAAAAAAAATCTTACAAAACATTTTTTTTTACCGAATGATTACTCGCGCTGCCGCAGATGGCCGGCGCTGTTTTTTTTTTCGTGGATAGAGAATGACCCTAGCTATCATATACTCACGCCACACACCCAACATATTAGTACAATTGAAGAAAAAAAATTAAACGTGATTCGCTCCATACAAAATAATCTAATTGATTTTTTTCAAGACAAACTATCAACTTTAGAAGAAATGTTATAAGAATAAAAGTTGTCAGGAATATCATAACACGTCATATAAAAAAAAATCGCATCGATATTGGAACTTTGTTGCCTAAGTCCACTAATTTTCAGTATGGGCCCACTGTGCGGCGGTTCATTTACACTTCTTGAAAATTTAATCGAATATGTATGTCAGTATAGATAACGTGTAGTGTGCCACATTCCTCATTAGCTCATTACTGAATAACATCATGCAAAACTAACACGATACGGGTTAAAAGAGTGAGATTTTTTTCCTGTGTGCACGTATAATATTGACCCAAAACTTAAAAAATCCAAGGCTCTACATATTTTTGGTTCGTTGCATTTTCATTGCAACACTGATGGTTCATAAAACATCGTGTTGGAACCGGGCAAAGCGGCTGACCTCGACATGCGTTTTGCGCAGTCCCGACAGAAAGCGCTTTCCATCGATCCGGCGATCCGCTGCCCGAGACAGATTCGTTTGTCTCGAAAGAAATGCATCAATCACGACCCGCCATGTTCGGATTTGGACTTCGTTTCTTATTCTCGAAAAAGAAGTAATTTTATCAAAAGCTAATAAGAAGAATTAAAAGGATGTCAGTTAGGTTTTCCAATTCAATTCAGAAACAAAAACTACGTACCTACTTAACACAAAAATTTGTAGGTGGTAAATTGGTAGGTAAAGTGAAATAATACACAATAGTCTCAGACCAACAAAAAAAGATAGACAGCGCGCCGCAAACATCAAAAGTGAAGCCATAAAACCGTGCTCCTGCAAGTAAACATACACGCTCACGCACACACCTACACTAAAACCATGCTCATTGCTCTTAGTTTGTCACAAGTCGTCGTCAAGATAACATAGATTTAAAAAATATAATTATGCCTTCCTGTGTAGTGAAAAGTTGCAAAATCACACAAAAAGTCTCACGGAATCGCTTTTCACTTATAAGTACTTGAAATAACATCGTTTCTTTATTATTTATCTATGAATTTTAGGTTACTTGGAACAAAAAACCTCAACGAACGAAAGCAGTGACATTAAGTGCGGGGGTTGCCATAAGACGATTTAAAATTTCCCCATTCGATTAATCTTAGTATACATATAAATATGATTTCTTACTTCGAGTCATATTCCCATTTTCTTTTTATATATATTTAATATTTTAGGCTTCCAATTAATAATGAAATTAAAAATAAATAATATAATAATATTTAATAAAGTTGATTGAAAATATGAGTTGTTTTTTTTTAATAGAAGTCCTTCTAAAATCTAAAAAATTGAGGTACTATACCATACTCAACAATACTCGTACAATATTATACTAGTTCCTACCCACACAAATATCCCCAAATTATAGGGAAAAAATTTAACAAATGGCAACCCTTCAATACACACATAGATAAAAAGATGGCTTCACTTTTAATGTTCGCGGCGCGCTGTCTATCTTTTTTTGTTGGTCTGAGACAATAGTATGATTATTACGACAGGTAAGAATTTGTTACCATTTTACCGTACCTATCTATTACTGATCGGTTTGCGTGGAAAACAATAAACGAACTAAAAACTCAAAAGCAGGTAGTAAATTAAAATTGTAACGTAGAATATTACAGACACAATAATAAATAAGTACAGACGCCAGCACATAAAGCTACCCGAAACTGTCAAATTTTCCCAATCATCTTTGAACCCTTAGGCTTTAGCGATAAAGTTGAAAATCTATTAAAGAAATTTGACAGATTGTAGTAGCGTGATGTGCTGGCGTCTGTACATAGATAAGTAAGTATGTAGTATTTCAAGTTCAACATGCAGCAGGTAGGTGTGATAAGCATGACGGTCAACGAGATTTTTCGATATTATATTTATGTCATTGGAATATCTAGCGCAGATAAAAAGAAGTGCCAATTTCGCACAGTGGGTCGTCTTAGGGGCGGAGTTAGAGAGAGAGCAAGAACAACAAGAGATAATTTACTGTAACGAAGGAGATACTTCCAAATCTTACGGGATGAGAATGAGGAAAATCGATAATCTAGGAACAATAAATACCTACTAATTGAACTTGTTCATTCAATTGCCTATAAAACACTTCTTTAGTACCTACGTTACATAACGTACTTTAGTCGTTTCCTGACCGCAAGCTCGCACTATCGGTGGGAACACAAATCGTTAGTCGAGCTGCGCGCACGCCAACAACTTTTCGTGCTCGTGCGCGAATTGCGCCACCTCCGGCGACTCTAACCTTGAAATACTTGAATGTAGTATATTCTACTCTATTCCGTGTAGCTTATAATGACCTTGAATGATGAACGGGATCTAATGGCTGGCTCCGAACAAAGGACGGTACCACGGTAAGCTTAGGGAATTGTATTGTGTAATTGCAGTTAAACCTAGATACAGATCTACAGATGCTGCTAATGGATCAACTATAACAGAACATGAAATAAATAAAGCACTTATTGCCTTATTGTACTCAAGAACAATATTGACCTAACAATTGACTGGCGCTTTATTGTCATGTGACAACTGATAAACAAGGCTGCAATAAAAAATTATAGGTGAATTACCAACTACGTGGTGCTCACGCGCACAATACCCGTCTTCAGACATAAATATTCAAAGCTGCTTGGAGACAATACTTAAAGGAAACTAGACGAATTTTAGGTATACAATGTGTTTACACACATAAAGTGAAAACAATTGAATCGGAGTGATGTGCAGACGACAGTGTCATCTCTGTCGACTCCTTTTTGTTACAAGCCACACACGTTTTGTTTATAGAGTGCTCAATGAATCGGTGACGACCGCATCAAAATCTGTGAAGCGATTCACGATATAGCATTACTATATATACTATAGTCCGACAGGTGTATAATCTCTGATAATGTGAACATAAAATAGAAACCTAGATTTCTTTTTTAAAGCAAGGGCTGAAGGCATCTGAAGCTGACGAGTACTTGAAAGTCGGAGAAGTTACTTTCGAGACAGATAGTTTCACTATGGATGGCTGAGTACCAGGTGGAACGATGCAACTTGAAAGAGGCCTGTGTTTAGCAGTAGACTGCGATGACAGAGTTTAAAATACACACATTAACTTTTTTGCTGCGCTAAATCTAAGAACGTCATGGTTTTACGGTGTTAAATTGTAAATAAACCCACTTAATAAAAACTTGAATGGAGACAAATTAAACCATAGTATTAAACGATTCTTTATGCGTGACATGACGATCAAAGATCATTCAAACCTTGCAGCAGCAGATGTCCCTCTTATAAGTAGACATTATATAGCTTTTCTGTAACTTAGAACATGGATGTCCGTACGGAATACGTAAACTAATACACTCATCATCAGAACCTTAGCGCACAGATCACGTCGGCACTTCATTTACCTAAGCATCACATCACCGTTTCGTAACATCTTTCCTCTAGTATGCCATTAGCACAGATAACCGTCACCCGGAAAATATGTGGAGAAGTGTCAACGTGATTCGTAATGATACTGGATTGCGACATTCTAATTCTTTTATTTTTCGGCAAATAGCCAAAATGCAAATGCAAATGGCCAATAGCTAATTTGTTTTTTTCGCGAAACACGTCACTATTATGTAGCTTCTCAGGTGGGTACCTACAAGAGTAGGGGGAAGACTGAAGAAACAAATTGTGTGAAAGATGATATTATGCAAAAAAAGGATGCGTTACTGTCATGGCGGTAGATAGAGACGTTTGGAAGAGGAAGAATTGGGATAAGGGTAGAAGGACGATATGACGGTTTTCAGGAGTTTTAAACTAGATATAAACAATGCAAGATTCTTATGAGTCAAGCCTTCCTATTACTTGTCGATAAATATAATTATATTCGACATTTAGCGGGTACTTATCTCACCTAAGTACACACCAACTCTACAATAACAAACGCGTTATATTGTTTATTTATTTTATTTGTGTAGTGAGGAGTATATCGCGTAACACTAAAAGCATTTGTTAAGAACTGGTTCAGAAGCGTGAGAGGCGATCCGGAACTAGGACAGTTATCTAATCGGAAATAACGAATATTGATCGGAGCGAAGCTATTTTTATTTAACTTTTAACTCTTTTCGTGTTGGTAACCTAGTCGGGCAGCTTGTGGAACATTCAACTAGTTCTTTATGCATTTTGTTAAACCTGTTCCTGCGAGATACTCACATCACCGCAAACTGTTGGTTACGGTGATTCACTGAGTATTTCTACGAAACGTCAATTGGTTCGTTGTTAAACAAATCAATCACAAAAATATAAACTAAAAAACAAAAGCGATGCATACCCCATTGATATGGAGTTATGTAATTATTGCTTGTAATTACCAATAATTACAAGCACAGATATGATTTGGCCAACCAAGTAATACCCAATATTTGATAAAGGCAGAATTACAAACGGCAGTCATTAATGAAAACAGAAAACAACGAGTTGATGGTTATGTGTTTATCCATGCCCTGAAAAATACAACTGTGTCAATGTCATATACTTAGTTTATAAATATTTTAACTATTTAAACATTAACTATGAGAAACCATGACGATGTTTTTCTTTTAAAACATTATCTTCCCAATAAAATTAAAATGCTGTCCTCATTTTCGAATTTAGGAAAAGTCTATTTCAATTCGCGGCGCATGGTGTTAACTGTCAATGCGTGGTTTCTTATGCAGGAGTTGGCAATTACTTTAACAAAAAAAACTCCAAGGTTTCTCTTTGTGAGTAACTTTTCCTGTACAATTTTACACGTGCAATGAAAGCAACCTTTATAGGTGCTTAATATTAATAACAATCGTTTCCAAGAAGCCTAAAATGGAACAATCTGATAGTGACTAATCAAGCAATGCGAACTATATGCTACTAACAATGTTGTCCTAATACAATTCGTTACATGCACATTTTAGTATATGTTTATGATAATTCTAGCAAAACATTAAACGAATATTTACGTTGTTAATTTATGTAATACACCGATAGCAATTTGATGAAAGATAAAACTGCCGTTGCTCCACGCTTTGCTTCAGATTATTTTTGTCAATAGATTTTTACTTTCAATTATCACAGTTCAAGGAAGTGTACGAAACAATGAGTACCTACATCAATAACTTTGTAGAACTGTCTTAGTGAATGCTAATGTCCTAAAGCTGCACCATTTGTTCGAGTTCAGTTCGAGGAAATAAGCAATATTTCAAGGATTCACCATCGTCGTTTCTAACATTACCTTCGTTTAGTTTTGTAATGCACTTGACTTAGCTATTGTCATTGTCAATGTTATCATTGTTATCTCAGTCATCTGTCATACCTACATCTTCTTTTGCCATTTGCCTATTTATCATCATTTTATCGACTGTTTGTTCTATCCGAATCACTTATATGTCTTGGAGAGCAATATTTCAATTAATGTATTTATTTCTACCTGTCCATCAACATGTAAAAATGAATGTTTAAATACTGCAAACATAAACTGACGCCTTTTTCCTATAAGAATAGGCAGAAACTACAGAACACAACCTGTTAAGATCCTGTGTTGAATGACGATCAATTAATGTTTAGTTTTATAGATTTTATATTTGCTGTACTGGGAATGATTAATGGTTATGCCAAGGTATGACGTTAGTGACTTTTCCTGTATTAGTTAACTTGCTACATTGTTTTACTCATAAGTCTATGACTTGTCGATTGACGTAATAAGGGCTTCAATAGGGACTTTGATTCTGACTAGAATACATAAACATAATGATAAATTATCTTTTAAGGAAAAGTATTTATTTATAGAATCTAGACTAAGTTATCTTTTAACTTCAAAGATTAGGTATAATATCTTAATCTTTTCAACTTCAACAGCCTATCCTGTCAGGTGCGTATTTATCTTTATATTTATGTATCTAATGCACAGTACTTATGCACTGACTCACAAACATACACACGGTAGGGAAAAATATTGTTATGCAACATTGGACGTCATTTATTTAGAAAGATAGAAATAAATCTGGTCTTGAGATTTCTGACATAATAAGATTAACATTCGACAGATTGGTATTAAATTTCTAAAATACTAAGCAAAATAACCTGTAATTTAATCAAGTAATTTTTTTTATATAATATAGAGGTCTACTTAATCTATCTAAGTAGTTAGAATTAATAACAGTCATACCAAGCCGTGTGGCGAGCATTAAAGTGTTTACGGTTTATTGTGGTAGTGATTCAGTTTTCGCTTTCAATTGCACGACAAGCGCAGTTATAATTATGGTTGCTCGTTTATTGACACCTGTTACTCTACCTTTTTGCTTTTGTTTATTAGTAGATTATCAATAATAAAGGCTAATATTATAAAGGCGAAAGTTTGTGAGTGTGTGTGTTACATGCTTGTTACTTTTTCACGCTCAAACGGCTGGACCAATTTTGATAAAATGTTGTATGGAGGTAGCTGAAATAGGCTACTTTTTATCCCGATATTGCCACGGGATCGGCATTTACGCGGGGGAAACCGCGGAGCGCAGCTAAAATGAAAAAAAATATTTTTTTTTCCTATTGAACGGGAAAGCATTCATGCAATTTAAAGTACCTACTTATCTCTACTTTTCACTCTTGAACTATCTTTGTAAAATTTTAAAGCTGTTGATAATCTGTGAATAGACGCACTTACATGAGAACATGGTAATCAATACTACGAATTCCTATCCACTTCGCAATATAATTCAATCCATTGTCACCAAATACAAATGTCATGGCCTCCCCTTCCCTAACTAAGATCAAAATATAGTTCGAAATACGATAGGTTCTTACTACTTCTTATTCAAGTTGTATCTCCACGTATCAATCTTCTTATATGTTTACGTACAAACACATCCAAGCTGCTCCATCTCATGCATAATTACGTCATTTTCGGCGGATTGTCACAAAGAACTGTGCCAATTTGACTCTATAATTAAATTCCGCATTGCTTACATTATTTTGTTGACGTTGCCTCAGTATGTGTCCATTGAGGCGAGCAAAAAGTCCCGCGACTTCGTTTGCATACAAACTTTAATCCTCCGTTTGACTCGTTCGTGAATGGACTTTCAAAAACCTTTCTTATTTCACTTCTATATCAAGAATATACTCGTATGTTCCAAATTCATATTAGTATTCTGTGTAGGCTTTGTTTTGTCTGTCAGTCACGAAACTGTTTTATATGTTAAGAAGGTAACTGTTAACATTATTTTATGACCGTCTAAGCCTACTGCTGTTTTTGATATCAGTACCGGAAACACTAATAAAATGAAAATAAATGTATACAATAATTAAATATTAGTTTGATGGAGTAAGAAAAGTAGGTATCAGAAGAACCCGCATCTGTGTTTTTAGGGTTCCGTACCCAAAGGGTAAAAATGGAACCCTATTACTAAGACTTCGCTGTCTGTCCGTCCGTCTGTCTGTCACCAGGCTGTATCTCAAGAACCGCGATAGCTAGACAGTTGTTTTCACAAATTATGTATTTCTGTTGCCGCTATAACAATAAACACTAAAAACAAGATAAATTAAATATTTAAGGGGGGCTCCCAACGCAACAAACGCGATTTTTTGCCCTTTTTTGCTCGATATCAATAATGGCAACAGGTAGGCACTTGAAATATTCACAAAATACTCAATTGTATTTTTACTGATGCTGACATAGTGACACGATGTTTTTAATCTCAAGAGCCTGATCTTAATTGTATCTCGCTAAACAGTGACTTATCACTTGACAATGAAGATTAAAAGACTAAAGACATTCGTTATCATACATTTAACCTGGATTCTAAAGTCGCAAATAAAAAAAAATGTGCAATATGTCTGTAAATATGCACAAAAACATCTACAGATGTTTTATGTGCAACACGCGCGGCGTAAGTATATAAGTTACTTATTTGTCCATGTGATATGTTTCAATTATTGTACTATACACAATAGACGTGAAATATAGGAAATGAAAGTAACTACGATGTTATCGCTGCATAATTGCAATAGTTATAGATTAGATAGTTGGTTAATGTAATGCGTTTGATAATGTTGCTTTGGTTCTCCTATACATTTTGTTGGGAAACAATCATAGGTTCGGTTTTAATACGGCTAAATATGAATTACGTAGGTACACAAAATATCAGCATCAAGTTATTCATAATTTATTTATTATCCCCGCCCGTAGTGCGAAGGTGTTCCGCGAGGGTCTGTTTTGAGCCCTTAACTACCTAGCTGTATATGTTGTCCTTTGTTGATACAAAATTCGTAGACTATCCTACTCCACAAATCTCGTTTGAACTAAATTTAACATAAATACTTTGATTATATAATTAATTTACTTTTATATTTTAAAAATTATTATTTCATAACTTTCATCTAGTTACTTATCCTCTTACGATAAAGTGAGTAAAGTTTATTAAACTCGGTTTAAAGCCTTATTAGTGCTGATACACTGTTGTAAGTTAGAAACCACGAAAGTGAAATGTTTGTAAGCTGTGAACAAGATGCAGTCTCACTGCTCTTTGCTATACTTACTATCCCTTTCGTTCATATTTGACGACTTATTAGTGTAAATTTCTTAACGGCCAGTTTTAGGAAGGTACTGATAAATGTTTTCTGAATAGATTATAATACTACAATAGAACAGAAAACATTATTTCAATGTGGTCTAACTACTTTGGCTTTTGACATAAATAAAATCTGTATTTTAATTTGATGATGTTTAATTTTTAACCAAATACCTACATAATTTCAATAAACATTTCTAATCCCTGCGCAAGACCGTTAAGTCACTTCGTGTCCTAACGTGAATCTCGAAAGCTTTTTGTCTCAATTTCTATCTGGCTAGACATAATTAAAGTGTGTCGTCATGTTGCCAGCCTTGGTTCGAGGTTTCTCCTGCGCATAATGGTTTCGCTGAGGTGGACCATTATGAAGCACGACATGAATCAGTACCAACGTAACTATCTATATAAAACAGGGACTGTACCGCAGTATATAATTTGACAAGGATGTTACGAATTTATCTTCACACCAAGGTAACCCCTATGATGTAAGTGTTTCGGCAAATAACTACGAACAAGAGATATTAAAATTCCAAGGAGCTTTAGTTATATATTATTTGAAATTCTTGGCAAAACCATCGCCAAAGATATAATTATCCAGAATTTATCTATAGGTAATGCAACCTACGTAGGTATGATTTTATGTGCAATTTTGGCAGGCTACTTCTTATCCGTAAATGTACGATTAAATTATATCTGCTTTGATTTTTTGTACATAATAATAGTATTATGTCCCTCATATTTAGGCAAGTCTGTAAGACAGCAGCATCAGAAAATTAGATGAACTAGGTTATGATGAGCAAGATGTAAAAACATAAATTTTCGATTCTTAGAAACATGAATTTTAATCAGCTAGCCAATACCAAGAATAATAAACACATAGGTATATTTACAGTGATATTTATTAGACTTTATATTCAAATTTTTTAGAAATATAAAATATTTATTTAATATTCGGTATTACAATCGGTTCCATAACAGCCACAAAACAAAGGTTGTAATTTTAAGTTCGAAAAGATCCGTAACAGGACTTATAAGAAACTGGTTTTGGCGATTTTTTGATGAAATTTTAAACAGAGGTGCAACCTGTTTTGAATGATGGAAACATCAACATACTTTGGCGCTCTTTTAAATACTATATTGTTCAGAAAAATACGCATTTTAGCTACAATGAATTCAGGTGCCATTTACTTTGTAGTTACGGAGTTATCAGTAAAATACGAGCACCACTTCATATTAATATATAAAACAAAGAACTATATAATAAACCTCAAGCATTTGAATATTAAAACAGTCTTATTTCACTAATGAATAATAATACTCTCGGAAGGGATTTTCCAATGTTACGTTGGTAAGAGCTTTACTACTTACGAAACGTAAGTAGATAAGTTGGAACAGCTAACGAAGAACATTGTGCATCAGACTTGTCAATTAAAACTTCGCCTCGATAAACTTTTTTGTTTTTTGACGGGACTTTGAATCGCGAATAGGAGAGCATATTATGACGTGTGCTTTTGATATTACTTATGCTTGTTTTTTTAAAGGTGTTTTTTGTAAATCATAGGTACTTAATCATATTATAGTGCAATCATCATTCTCCTGCTCTTATCCCAATTTATTTAGGGTAGGCGCAACATGTATTTTTCTTCCATACTTCTCTATATTAGTCATCATCTCTGTAGTCACCCCCTTACTAACCACATCATCATTTACACAGTTCATCCATCGTTTCCTTAGTGGTCTTGCCCTACCCTTATAGCCATCGACATACTGCAATATAGTGCTACTACTACTACTATAATGCTACTACCTAAAATTATTTTATTTTCACTATAATAATGATGCATCGATATAGTCATCAACAACCTAAGATCTGCAGAAAACTTAGAATCGATTGAGATACGGAAGGCGAAAGACCGGATATTGCAGCGCGACTCGGGAGAGACTATATCCAGTTACTTATAGCGGATTAAACTGAAGGTATATACAGGCTGGCAGGGATATCGACGCGCAGCCTGTTACCATGGATTCAGCACATGATTCTGAACCCACTGCGTAGAAATTTTCCGTAGGATATTTAAAAAAAAATTGCTTTTCCATTTTTACATACTTATGTTTTCCATACATTTTGACCGCGTAGGTATTGCAGTTTGAAACAGCTGTTTTTTTTTTACAACCTACGTAGTATTTCTCCGCTAGGGGGTCATCATGTGCTGAATCCATGGTTACAGTTTGTGCGTCCATGTCCCTGCCACCATGGTTTTCATAATACAATCAGTAGCAAATAGGCAGACTTACGGATACTTCACGGTCCACGGTACAAACTAATAAAACACACAAGATTGTCACCGCTTCCCACATGAGAACAACGCATGGTAAATATGAAAGTTATGTTTTGTACAACATCTTTGTTTAGAGGATCGCTGATGCATAAAATTCTTACAGGGAAATAATGAATGGTACGTAAAGTGCTGAGTTTAACACCTAAAGTCCGACCCCGGCAGATTTGCCAAAGATGTAAACAACAATGGCCACTCGAAATTGAATAAAATCGATAAACGAGTTTTATTTTAAGTAATGTTAGTTTTCGTCTAAATCTCCGAGCTAACTAGACGAAAACAAGTAAGTAAGTAATGTTTGTTTTCTTCTAAATCTCCGAGCTAGATAGACGAAAACAAACATTACTTAAAATACGAGTACATACTCTTGTTTATCGATTTTATTCAATTTCGTGCGGCCATTGTTGTTTACATCTTTGGCAAATCTGCCGCGGTCGGAACTTATGCAATGTAATTAGTGTCGGTGAAGAATAATCATTGTCTTGTAGCAATTAGTTAGAAGTTAGCGGAAGAGTTATGGCTGCAACATTGGTTTTAATATGAAAAATAATAATTTGAAACACGTTCGGCTAAATGAAAAAATAAAAAAATCATCATCAAATAGTCTAGTAATTGTTTGTTTATTTAAATACAAACAATAATTCTTAATTATAGTATACAAGCTAACGCTAAAATATATATATTATGTACCTAAAATTATATAATAAAAAATTAAAGAAAAAGGAGGAGGCGAGGAGCTCATTGGATATCAAAAAATTCGTCGCATCGCTGTCTCTGGGATAAGTGCCCAGCAAAAGGCTGGCAGCATTACCTACCAGCATTATTAAATAAAGTTAATTGAATTTCCTTCGGAGTTAGTAATAGGAGATTCTACGCCAATTTACGCGCGTAAGAATCGTAATTACGTTTCAGCACCTTTTGCCAATTAATATACATACTAAAACGCTAAACAGGTGCTTATGTGAGCAATATAGCACTTAAGAGCCTCTGAAACGATTGCTACCGGCACTGTTTACGATTATTGCCGTTTGACGACAAGAAAGTGCAGTGCCGTTAAGCGTCCTAATAATGTACTAGCGTGCGACACATATCGGCTAAAATAAATGCACGTGATACTCATTATAAATATCTAGTGCGGTGAATCAGCTGAACCTTTAGTGCTGACACCTCCGCGAATGTAGGCGACATTCTGCCAACTGGTATTATGCACCGCAGTCACGGACGGATCAATGCTCAACCATATTCAGCCTATAGCATGTAAAAAATGGTACGCTGTTTTGGAATACAACATATTTAAATTACAAACTGCTCTCCTAAAGTCGTACTTAAAGGTAATTTGGCCGAAATACTGCATCCCGAATTGGTTAATTTTTCCATTACGGGAAAGCATGATAAATATTTGTACCCGTTTTAAATGGCCCGTGTACCTACTTAATTCATCAATTTCAAAGCTGTTGTAGCTATAATGATAATATCACTTGCTCCAAATACGGCCCGTCCAGAAATGGATAACATTAAATAATTCACATTTTTCTTCTTTACTTAAGGACAGGCATTCGCACGGGTTTGTAACCATCGTTCCTTTTGATCGTAGCTCCACTAACAAAGCTTTGTACATTTTAGATTACCCGACGTACCTCACGAGTTGTTGTTAGATACAAAAGGAAGATAATAAAATTTTTATATGAATCCTTTGCATTTTTATCGTGGGATCTTTAATCTGAAAATATAGGTAAACAAAACATACGTCTGAAGTTTTATGCGTTCGTATATAAAATGAAGTAAATGTCAAAATATTTCGTGTGTCAGTATCGCATAAAGTTGCAAGCTGCGCGTGGTTATAGTGTCGCCATATTAGCATTTTGTAGTGGTCTAATATGCGGCGATAGGGTTCATTTGCATGGAGTGCACATAACCGGCGCAACTCGCCTATTATTAACCTTCCAGTTTACTATGTTTTGGTCTAGGTGCAGCAGCTCTACGACACTCATAGCTTCAAAACTAGGCTTAACGTGTCTCTGGTGATGCAGATACTTTGTTGGAGCTAAATTTTAATGACGCCGAAGTGTTCGTTATTCGTATTGGTCTATTATAAGTTTATCAGTCAGATTTAAAATTATGGTAACTCACGTAACCTACGCCTACGAACGTAGATGAATCAGCTGATTCTATTGATTTAATTAGCTCTAATCTAACTTCACGTCGTTTTATAAATAAACAAAAATACGTGGTCGTTGAAGCGTCAAGCGTGTCATTTTATTTTCCTCGTCACGTCACATTTCACTAATTGGAACCATCTTATACAGGTAGATGTTTACGGTGAAACACCCGGTACAAGGAAATTCCTCTTCTTTACAAATTATGCACTACTTGCACATTTTCCTTATAGAAAGGTCAGCCTTTAGGTACGTGTTTCGACATAAAACGGCGTTAACTAAATGGTTACGCATTATTAACAGGTTTGACTGAATATTTATGCTTGTTATCTTGTCAGAGCCGGTTTACGAACAGGAGCTTCGGAACTAACTTTGTTGATATTTTCACGAAATCAGGGAACCAGAAGTGGTAACAAGGGGGCAAAAATATAATCTAAAGGAAATGGGTGCGTTTACCTTTATTTATTATATTTATATATATAATTGCGTTTACCTTTTTGTTTTTAGATTATTTAATTAGATCGAAACTGGATTTTGAATATTTGTAAATGTGTACAAAAATTGGATCCCCGACAAAAGGCATCTTTCGGTATTTCTATTTTCCTACGAGATATCATCGATAAAATTGATCATTATTTTGGCTGGCTAGTTTTATTTATTACAGTTTGCCAACCGGTTATGGAGGATATGCTTAAAAATTACAGCGGTGCTATTCTATAAAAAGATCACCGTGATAACTTAGGTGAAGTGAGCTTAAAGTGAGCTCTCATTCCACCTGATGCTAGGGATTGACACTATTGACAGCTCACTTTAAGGTCACTTCACCTAAGTTTTCACGGTGAGATTTTTACAGAATAACACTACTGTAGAATGGAATCGCGGAAAACGTTTGGAAGTGGGCTCTGGTAAAACCCAGGGTTAATGTCGCTAGAAAGCAGACAATTGTAGCTAACTTAGCAAGAATAGCATCAGCCAAAATAAATGAAATATGATACTTTTAATAATTGGGTATTTATAGAGACATAAGCACAGGTAAGCAAGCAGAGGTGTATCTGTTAAGTCCTATGTAACAGGGGGCGCGCCTATTGCCATCAGCCGCAGCCGGGCACAAATCTAGACTCCGGGCTGCTACTGAGAAATTCCAGATCGAAAAACCCAAAAAACATTTTGCCCGTCTCGGGAATCGAACCCAGGACCTCATGCACTGCAGTAGCTCTTGCGACCACTAGACCAACGAGACAGGCGTGATGAGGCGATGTTACGAGTATGTATGTGTATTTCATCTTCATCATTCTCCTGCCCATAACTCAATTTATTTTGGGGTCGACGCAACATGCCTTCTTCCATATTTCTCTATTAGTCGTCATCTTGGTACGCAATATAGAGGTTTTTATTATTATTAGACTACCATCTCAGGTTGTTTACTGCGTGTATTTATTTTGTCTTAAACCGGTCTTGATTGTGGTTGATGACGTCAGTTGATGTGCGAGTTTATAATTGCCTCAATTTGAAATCAGTTGGTATGTTCGTGATTAATCTCTTATATCCTTAATTAACATTAGGATTATCCGATGTCCTGTGAGACGTTACACTTCACATAATTATGTTAAAGAAAAAAAAGGGCAAAACTATAAAAATAGACAAATAATAGATGCTTAATAAATACGAGTAACACACAGTGTTTGTGAAACCCACGGAATATTAATGACATTGAATAATAGTTCGTTCCAGTTTGATGCATTCCAATGCATTTGGTATAGAATTTATATGAAATTAATCTAAATATTTTCGAAACAAGTGTCTAAATATAAGTTCAAAGGAGACTTATTTGTCACAAACGAGTAGGTTGGTTGCACAACACTAAGAAAGACAGTCCCCGTGTTATGTTATTAATTAAAGCGTGACCAGTATTATGTAAATGATATAATAATCGTCTATGTAATCCCACGTAATACTGACCGTGACAGCTCGTGAACTTTATATTATTCTATGAGGATATCTAACGGATAAGGACATGAGAAAAACCAAGTCTGTGAAGTCATCAGGATCTTTAATTATCTTGGCTCTATGATTTTATGAATAGAAACGAATGTTTTTTTTTTTAATTATGTGGTAGATACTTTTAGTTTACACTGCATATTTTTATGGGCAATATACATTTTAGTATGTATATCTATATTTATCATCATCTATATATATCATCTATATTTTTTTTTTCCATGTTCATAACTTCAATATGTCCGCTATTCAACAGTTCTCATAGCCTCGCTCTCCGTAAGTCGTTTTAAATGATGATGATAACCATTAGTATACGTTTACCTATAATATTTTAAGCTGCGTAATAGATAAGGTAAGACACACGGCTAACAAATATACTTGAAAAATGTCATAGTCTCTATCCATTCTAAAATATTTCCACACCAAGTCACAATTGACATTTTCCCTCCTAATGTATCTACCTAAGCAATTATGTTAAGTTGTATATAAACAAAGAAACATCAATCATTCAAACAACAACACTGCGGAAACTAACGAACAAGGTATTTTTTACGACCTCCAGCTCATTAGGAGTAAAAAAGATCCCTATTATGTGAATCATTCGTTACGATAACCGTAGACACGATTTCCGAGTTTCCGTTTCGTTTGAATACTCGATAAGTTACGTACGACACGTAACACACGAAAGCTACCTACCGAGTCAAAACAATTCCTTGTTTTCACTGTTTATGGTAGGATTTAATGGTTGGTGGAAACTGGAAACCTCTTAACAATGCGGTGACAGCAGCGTACTAGCTAATTTTATTAACTACTAGCTGTGCCCGCGACTTCGTTCGCGAGTATATCGGGAAAAAAATTGATTTCATGGGTTGTATTTTTTTTTGCGTGGTACCCTAATTCTTTTTATAAAGGAAAAGTCTGCTTATGCTGACTACGGATATGTTATAAGGAGTAACTTAGGCTAAGTTACTCCCTATAACATCAGCAATCTGCCAGTGAAAGTCCCATCAAAATCGGTCCAGCCGTTCCGGAGGTTAATACCTGGAACACCCGGACAGAAGTTGTCTTGTTTCCTAGAACTCGATCGCTGTCTACCGGGTCCAATTGTGAATGTAAAACATCCAGGGACTCACTCAAAACACACGAAAAATTTCATCAAAATCGGTCCAGCCGTTTAGGCGGAGTTCAGTGACATACGCACGTACGGAAGCATGATACATATAAAAAAGTCCTCCAGACCGTATTTCGGCCACGGCGACCAATCTCAACGGAGACTAGCCTTCGGCGCGGGATATATTTTAGTGCACAAGTATGCGCGCAGACTCTTCACTCACTGTCATAGTCCGATGGGATACGGCAATCCCACACGACCCGAGAGAGATCAGGCGCAGGACCAAACGTCTTAACGTGCTTTCCGAGGCACGGGGGTATCAAACCGCTAACTTCCAAACTCCGGGCTGTTACTAAGAAATTCCTAATGGACAAACTCAATAACACTTTGGCCGACCCGGGAGTCGACCAAACCCAGGACCCCACGCTCAGCAGTCGCGCTTGCGACCACGAGACCAACCCCCGTTGGTCTCGTGGTCGTAAGCGATACATATAAAGATTAATGTTTTAATATCGCACTTGCCATATATACGAGAATGCAACACTTTCTCTGTTCTCGTACAGAATAGGTTCCGAGAAACATTGTGTTTTATGTGAACGTGTGCGATAAATAATTATGTTTCCCAAAGCCATCACGCGTTTCCTCGTGACTTCATGAGCTAGTTGGTCGTGTTTGATTTATTAGGGACCTAAATGTTCTCAATATTTTATTATTTTCTTCATTTTATCAGGAGAGCGTTCAGTGTTGTCAGGTATTCAGTGGTAACGGTCGCAACTTACGAGTTGAAGGTCGTAGATGCAATCCCAAGCAGACACTTTACTTTGTGTAAATTATTTCATAACCACCGCTCTCAAAACTGTGAAGGAAAACATCGTGAGGAAACCGCCATGTCCTAAACCAAAAATTCGAAGACATGACATCTACCAACTCGCACTGGGCCCGCGTGGTGGATTATGGCCCATCCCCTTTCATATAGAGAGGGCGTGTGTCTCAGAAGGAACATTATAGGCTGATTATGCTTATGCTATGGTATTTAATCATGCATCTCTGTTCTAGAGCAAGTTTCATTGAAATTGTTAAGCTCTCATAAAATGTAGAAATATGTATGCATTCGCTCAGATTATATCAGATATGATACTGTTTTAATGTGGAAAATCCAGTAGCTACTTAGTAGTATCCATGGAACGTCATAGCTTAGTAACAGTTATGTGTAGGTAACACATAAATTAGCAATGAATAAACAATGCAATCTTATACCCAATCAATATAATTGCTCATGTTTTTCATACATATGGAATTGTTCTATATATTGCAAATTATTACATAGTAAACTGTATGTTGCGATGCAACTCAAGCATTTTCTTCTATTGATATCGAAATAATAGCAACTTTACAATAACAAATAAATTCCTAATTCATGAGTTTGGTTTTAAAAAATGTACCACAAGAATGCAATAAGCCAAAAACAATAGCAAATCGAATGTATATTAATGTCTGAAACAGGGGAATACGCTAATGTTATGATGCGGTGCGCGTGCGCTGGTCTGGTTCTGTTTCCCTTCATTGAATTGGTAATAAGTTAATTGTTTAGCCGGCGTCCGGTGCAGCGCACGTTGTGGCGAGCCTTCTGACGTACGTACTTACTAACTTAAACCTTAGTAAAATGTATAACTTGAATCGTTAGGGCAACCCGGAGTACCACGACTATGTATATCTGGAGTCAATAAAATGAGAATGTCAGGAACGACAACAAATCAAGCCAGCAGTCATAAACCAGCCGCTACTATACCATACTATTGTTTGGTTATTGTATAGGTACTCTATCAATGAACTTTATGAAAGTGAAATTGTCTAACTAAAGTGCTATTCATTTTATTGCTTCTACAATGTTTTGTCTCTGGATCAGCCTGGGGAAGACTGGGAGAGAATACCATATGATATCATAACATGTCTGCCATTATAGAATCTTTTGCACATAATGATTTAAAAAGTACCTAGGTATAATATATGCTCTGTGCCTACACTGTAGAGTATCGTATTAAAGATCTAACGAATTTGACATTGAAATTTTAAATTATGAACGAAATCACAATAGTCGATCTCCTTGATCAGAAATATTAATCATCGCGCATCGCAGCGTTCTTGCGGTAAGCAATAATTACAGCTATTTATATCTTTCAAACTATAGAAAAACCCCAAGACATTACGTGTGTTTATGCCTGTATGGTGGCACACATATCGACGGGTTGCGCAACCATTAGATAATGTCCTCTCGACTTTTTACATTCTAATAAGAGAGTACACCAAGTCGAACAATTGGGCCTTGAAACCCACGCAAACATATATCTACCGTCTACAAAAAATGTGTAGAATATATTAAGGGGTATTCCCCGTCTTTGAAAGAGAAGGCGACTGAAAAGCTACTGCGGACGGAGGGGATATGAACGAGAAAAGCTCACGACCGTGAGCTATGGAAAATTCTGGGGAAAGCATAATTCTAAAAAGAAAAGCAATCTGTAGGTTTCAGGTGTCTAAGCTTTTTATCGTTAACTAATTGTAAAAATAGTTTTTAAGATTACTAATAAAGGTCACTTGAATTATGAAACAAGAACAACTTTTACTAACGTACTCTACCAACTTTGAAAAATTTAAAAACTAAAATGCAATATCTACTCGGTCAAAATGTAATATAATATGTATAAATGGTATCCCACAGACTACCTGCATACTCTACTTCTCCCTTAATCTATCCAAAGGTTTAAAAGATCGCTTTTAACAATAAGACCGCCCATTGTGTCATCCCTTGTAAAATTTCTACATTTATAACTCTAATTTTTATGGTATACATAATAAAGAGTATTCTATCTATCTATGCATCAACATATTTTTTGTCATCGATATTTCTGGCTTGATTTGGTTCCATAGCAAAATTTGTTCATATTCATGAATGAGTACTATCACCAGACCACTTATAAGATTTCACACAATTACTGTTCGACGTTATATAAATAGCCATGCTACTCATGGAACGTCATGATCTTCAAATTGGAAGCTTTGTAGTTCAAGAGCTGCGTTGTGCAATGTCTATGGCAATGGCAGACGTGGGTGTGATGCGAACTTGGGGAGTAAACAAACTCCTACCTCTTGGACGTATGTTCACTTAAAGATACTTTTTTATTTGTTTATAATAAGCATGGAGATGTAGAACCTCTCGGTATCAGATCAGATACAGGAATAAAACGAAAATTGGATCTAAATTAGGTTCAATGGTCGGATGACTTTCTCCTGCCTGGCTCAAGACCTAAAGGACATGAATCAAATAAGCTGCGCGTGGGCAGTTTGCAAGTTACTTGGTGACTGCTGGAAAATATCAATTAATAGTCAGTTCAGTTTAACATTAATATAGGTAGTAGTATTCTCAATCCTTAGGTTTTTAAAATGAGGATTCGCTAGATTATGTATTTTACAATTTGTAACATAAGAATTTCCAGATAGATTATAAGAATGTAAGTAGGTAAATTATTATCTACTTTGTTTCATTAATATACAATATAAATCGGGAACAGGGTCCAAGCTACGGTAAGGGCAAAGATAAGTGTTACAATTTCTACATTAAAATTTAATTATTTCAGATGAAATTATTTTTGATGGGCTTCTTACGGAATATTATTTCGTTATATATAGATTTCTGTTAAGCTACGTTAACTTCCTTCCTTGTCGAATTTGATACGGACTTTTTAAGCTTCCTCATGCCATGAATAACTAACTATAATGCCTAAATTTTGTTTAAAAAAAATATCTAAATATTATCGAGTTAATTTTTATCGTATAACTTCTATTAAAAATAAATTAGCTGATCCTAGTTTTCCTGGATTTTCACCGCGTATATAGTTTTAGGTATTTGCACGTTAAACTCGAGTATTAAACAATTAGGTAATATAAAGGTACAAAATCAAAAAAATGTGAATATTAACCATTTTCAACTTCTTGTTTAAAAAATCACCTGAATGAACACATCAATATAAGCTGTAAATAAAACAGATTTAAATATATAAAGCACTAAGGTTTAAAGATATTTATCCATGTGTTGGACATTTGGCATGCTTTATGTGGCCTACTTTTTCGCACTAATTATTTATACAACGCGGTATATAAATATTATTAAAAATAAACAGAAGTACTCACTCTGAAGGTATTCCACATTATGTTCCACTTCAGGTATCAAATGCATGAATGTTGTGGACAGCAGGACACCACCACCGAATGACAGCAAAGTCATCACGACTCTGTTGGTGGCCTTCAGGTTCCCAGCATCTTCAGCCGTCAGCCAATGGAACTTCCTAGCCAGCAGCAGAGGTACCAGACCACAGATCATGGAGGCACAGAAAAGGACGATCATGGACACCCCCTTGGCCAGCACGACACCATCTGTGTCATCTTCACCCTCTTCATGTCGTAGCACCACATCCAGATGTTCCGCAGACATTTTGGCACAAATATTGGTTCCAACTGTGGTCACCAAAGATCCTTCTACTTGAAGAACAAGCGTGTAAGTGGGTTGCAGCAAGGGCGCCTACCCTTTTATAGCGTGGTGTGACTGGTGTGGTATCAGCGATTTGCGCGTGCGCTGTCTGAGAGCGACGCGCCTGTACTATGCGCGCCGCCGGCCGGCGTCGCAGTTCGTTCCACTCCCGCGCAGACTCCCGCGCTCGCCGCACAGCCTTAAAACTCATGCGCAAGGTTGAGGTGTAATTTGTTGCCTGCACGCATGTCTTATTTTATTTTTTTGGGAAAATAAACGGTTACACATTACAATATTAGATAATAAAGAGTGAGAGTAAATGTAACCCACGACATTTTCCACATATTATAAATAAAGAAAAGTTATAAAACTAAAATAATGTCAAATGTTTTAGTACTTTTTGTTATTACTGTGACATTTCTCACATTCCGTTAACGACTTTATTACCGCGTTTAATGGCGTTGTGTTAAAATATTGTGTGGCAGAATAATATAACATAACAATAACTAATTGAATTAGAACTACTGAAAACTTGAAATTATTTATTATTATTAATAATAAAAGTACCTTTGTACTCAATACTAATATGTATATAAATAAAGTAAATTATTGATAATACAGTAAATTATTTTGATATTTATGCAAAAACACTGACATTATGTATAGGCATCTAGGTTCTATTAATTCCATGAGAAGATAATAACGGTTTTCATAAAATAATTAAAAATCACATTATATACTTGGATCTCAACTCTGTCTGGTCTTGGATTGACTTAATAATTTAACTGTGTCCAACAAAAATTTGTTAGGTATCTATCTACATAAAAAAAAAATATTAACTTCATCATCTGCCTAGCCTTTTCCCAACTATGTTGGAGTCGGCTTCCAGTCTAACCGGATGCAGCTGAATACCAGTATTTTACATGGAGCGGCTGCCTATCTGACCTCCACAACCCAGTTACTGGGTAATACGATACCCCTTGGTAAGACTGGTTGTCAGACTTTCGGGCTTCTGACTGCCCGTAATGACTGTCAAAGATCCACGAATGACAGCCGGGACCAACGGCTTAACGTGCTTTCCGAGGCACGGAGGGGTCTCAATATGTAAAGATGGTCACCCATCCACAGACCAACCGTGGCAAGCGTAGCTTAACCTGATCGATCGACCTGTGCGGCTGTTATTATTTAGCCACGGACCAAATATTAACTTATTAGCATTTTTTCTTTGTTTAATATTGTGTCTCACTGCTAGGTAAAGGCCTCCCTTTGTCTTCCAAACCTATGTCTTGTGTGATCTCTGGCCATGTCGGCCCTGCACACGTTATCAGATCGTCACACCACCTTCACCGAGGTCGACCTAGACGGCGATGTCCTTCCTCAGGTGTCCAGCGAGTGACGATCTTTGCCCATCTCCCCGGGACATTCGTGAGATAATCGCTACTTGAATTATGGAGGGATGTATCCTTGCTGAAGTAATCTTGGATAGAACTCCTGATGTCTGTCTCAACCTTGACAGTCTTGATGCGAGCAGATATATATATCATGTACAGACGCCAGCACATCAACCTACTACAATCTGTCAAATTTCTTTAATAAATTTTCAACTTTATTGCTGAAGGCTAAGGTTCAAAATTGATTGGGGAAATCTGACAGTTTCGGGTAGGTTGATGTGCTGGCGTCTGTACCTATATTTAAAGCACACAACATTGCAAATGCAGACACATTGTATACCTCGAGGATTTTCGCCAAACATACAGGTAACATGCTCAATACAAAGAAATATCCTTATTGTCAAGGGTAAATGTTACAAACACCTCGTTCAAAATAAATTAACATTGAAATTATACGGATACAATATCTTTTAGCTTATTCTCTTTTACAAAACTTTGGTCAGCAACAAAGAATTAAAAGACTAGGGATACCTAAAAGACTAGGGATGCCTAAGATACTAAGGATACCTAAAAGACTAGGGATACCTAAAAGACTAGGGATACCTAAAAGACTAGGGATTCCTAAAATACCAGGGATACCTAAAATACTAGGGATACCTAAATTGCGACTTTTTACGTTAAAATAACATCACGCCTGTATTCCTCGAAAGGTTAGCAGAGGTGCACCAGTACACCCACATTTCGCCTATTATGTTTAAGTGCCATGTAACAGTGGACGAGCCCATTGAAAAAATCTAGATATAAAAAACTAAACAATAAGTAACACTGCTCGAACCGGGAATCGAACTCAGGACCTCATGCCCAGCAGTAGCGCTTGCGCGCACTAACAAACGAGGCATTTTTTTTTACATAATAAAATAAGCAACACAATGATAGTTTAAAAATCTATCATAGGTTCGTTCTTATCGTAGCAGAAGACCTTGACACGCTACGAACGACTTGTTATTAATTTTAACTGAATCCACATGGTTAATTAATTATCAAAAAGATAAAGATGACAAATTGACGAAATAATGTTGCAAGCCAAAATATTCCAAGCATTTAACTTGATTAAAAAACATTATCTTGGGCTCGTAGCGCTCTCGTAGCAATTTGCCTACGCGCATAATGAAACGAATTCTTCGTATAAAAGACCATGAAAACGTTTTTAATTACCTCAACGTATTTAGTTAGAGAATAAGTTTGATATAGTTAAATATTGTGCAAAAGTTATTAACAACACTACTATATGTTATGAAGAGTAGTAGGGGCCAGTGGTATCTTCCCCGACTTACAAGTTGTAGGTCGTGAGTTTGAAACCAGGCAGGCACTTTACTTTGTGTATTTTATTTTATCACCACTGCTCTCGCAACGGTAAAAGAAAACATCAGAAGGAATCCGGCATGTCCTAGAACCAAAACTTCGAAAACATGTGACATCCACCAACCTGCACTGGTGGATTATGGCCCACTCCCTCTCACAGAGAGGAGATCTGTGTCCTAGCCATGTCCTAGCAGTCGATATAGTAGGTATAGGGCGATTAACACTACACTAAGGGATAAAAAAAAACTAGAATCGTTCTTACAAAACTTTATGCGCGGTGTCTTGCCTAGCAATTTCAACAATTTAAAGTATACACTGCGACTGTATTTCCTTTCTCAGAAACTAGTATGAGTGCACAAACATAATGCACTTGTACTATCCAACACGCGTGTTGTAATCAAAGTAAATAAGTTAAACGCATACTTGACACAGTTCTGTTACCGAGCCATTCCGTGCCACAATAGGGACATTTGTCTTATTGCCTGACTTGCGTGGACCTAATATAAGGCTAGGGACAAATCTGAGCGTGAAAACAATTCTCGTAATTATGTAATTTCGCTGACCCCGTGCTTTTTATTATGAGATAATTATGGCAATATCCGAGTAATTTAAAGAAAGAAAGAAAGAGTATTTCATCAGGATAATTATGTTTTATTCAGCATTTACCTTGCTACGATCGATAGGACGTATTTAGGTGACTATAGCCGCACGATTTTCAACCCCACGGCGAAAATCAACTGTCTAAATGGCAATTCGGCTAGGCCGCAGGTGACTAAAATCACAAGTTCCAAAGCAGAGTAGGTTTCGACTTTTGTCGTACGGCGGCAGGTCGCATGCGGGGACTAAAATCGACCATGAAAATGCATTTTGATGCAAATTCACCTGCGATTTTTATCGACCTGTGTAAATGGGGTGGCGATACGGTTTGTGAGACGATTTGGTAAGCGACCAGCCTCACGACGAAAATCGACCTATTTAGTGTAAATCCCCCATCAGACTTTCTTAACAAGCTGGAAAACCTGATTTTTATTTTATTATCATATTACAGAGACTAGGTATGATTATGTGCCGCCGTTCAATGGATCATAAATAGGTGAGAAGCATTATTCTAGACAAAAGAGTGCTCATAAACACTAATGTGAACTAATGTGCTATTAGTTCACTTTACAAAAGTATGACTCTCGTTATGTTCTTGTCCTTGAAAATGGCATCACTCATAGGTAGTAGGGTAGTAGACATTTGTTGACGTTCTTCTTATTTATTTATTTAATACTTCAAGCACGAAAATGTACAGAGGCGGACTTAATGCCATAGGCATTTTCTACCAGTCAACCTTTGGGTGATGCAGAGACAAACAGTGGTAGGTGCAAACATGAAAATTGAGGAATAAATATTTTAAATATAAAGATACACATAAACCTATTAAAACTATGAATATAATATATACCTAATTACATTACACACACACACACTAATTACATTACATTCTTACTGACATGATTTCATAAGTTGTAGATATACTCGTATGTATGTGGCTTGTTTATACATAATTAAAATAATATGTACCTACGCGACGTAAAGAACAAACTAATCATCATCTGCCTAGCCATTTCCCAACTATGTTAGGGTCGGTTTCCAGTATAACCGGATGCAGCTGAGTACCAGTATGCGACTGCCTCTCTGAACCCCAGTCTCCACAACCCAGTTACTGGGTTATAAAATACCCCTTGATAAGACTGGTTGTCAGACTTTCGGTTGTGCTTTCGGGCTTCTGACGACCCGTAAAGACTGTCAAAGAGCCACGAATGACAGCTGGGATCACGTAATTTCCGAGGCACAAGGCACTTTGGTATGTAAAGATGGTCACCCATTTACGGACCATCCGCGGCAAGCGTTCGACCCGTGCGGCTGTTATTACTTAGCCACAAGCCCCTCTAAATAACAACTAATACCGAATTAATTAATAAAAAAATAACAAAATGATTTCTAAAACTATTCACAAACTAAAATATAGCTTCGAAAAATTCATCCGCTAAACTGTCAACTTTTAATGTACCCAAGAGACTGGCGGCATTACCACGTTGCATGGCAATGCTTAGCCCTCTGGCCAAAGTAAAAGGCAGCCCTTGGGTCACGGGAAGTGTCAACCAGCCGTTTCGAGATTTCAAGTTAATGATAAGTTAATGTAGCTTTGTTTGTTGCTTCTGATTTTTCCTTTCCCTTAGGGGACACCGAATACACTCATTAAGCTTAAGTTGATTACGTAAGTAATGTCAAGACAGACGGTCTGTGGAGTCATGTGTAAAAATAAATCGTTGAGCCTTGGACGTAACTGGCGAAATGTGGGTGTAGAATAGGTATACCTCTGCCTAACCCTTCATGGATTTCGGTCGTGATGTTATGTGATGTTGTCCTTATAACTCGGGCAATTTTTAGTTTTTATGTGAAAAAAGGAGGCATGGTTCCAGATTCAATAATACAACTTTAAGTACCTATTTATTTTTATGAACTTAACCAAATGTTTATTTTAAAGGAAATAAAACTTACAGCAGTGAGTCACATCTGCCAACAAACTTGTTTCATTATTAATGATGAACCATCAGGATACTAGTACATGCATCGCTTTTGTAATCGTAGAGTTAGGGTCGGCTAATTATAATTAAGTATAATAGGTACACTTACATTTAACACTTTCAAAGTTGAATGTCACTATCAATCTCAGTCTGAATGACTTTGAAGGATATTGCCAATCCATTGCTTCATAAGTGCGAAAAATGTGTCTGCTCAACAATGTAAATAACGCAATGAATGTTGTTGAATTGTCAAAATGAAACCCATTGCTACTGATAGTGTGTTACGCAATTACCCCACTGGAAGTCCCAGAAGTTTAGAGTTTTTTAACATAACATCACGCCTGTATTCCGCGAAGGGTTATGCAGAGGTATACCTATAGTACGGTCGAACAAGCTATTTGGTATACAGGCAAAAATATTCATCTTTCCACTACACTGCCAATATTTAGTTTTATTTTGTGTGTTTTACTTTTTCAGCTTATGGTATCCTTAATTAAATAGAGTGGTATAAAAGAATTGACTAACTCAGCACACCATTGTTTAAAAGTAGTTGCAAGTTAGCTGCCTGTGTACCCACATTTTATCACTTAGGTTTAAGTGTTTTCTCCTAAAAAGAATACAAATTGTAAAAAAAAACGCATTTGGTTTTTCAAATAAAGTGTTGTTGAAATGAAGATGAATTACATTTCCATAATAAATTATTAAATTGCTTTTAAACAATAAAAAAAATCAGTTACCTATTATTGAAATTAATTTGACGATTTCACGGCAATGTTAAAAGCGACTCAATGAAAAACATTTTGTATAGCTTCCATGAAAGACAGAAGACAAGGTACAGTCAACAAAAGAGATAAGTATGCAGGATCGTTGGATATAGTTGAAGTTTAGCAAGAAACTGATGAATTTTCTCGAATAAAATTTAATTTATTAATAGAAACAAAAACAGCTCATATATGATCATTCAAACAAACAAACTCTTCAGCTTTATTATTAGTATAGATATACTAGCAGCGCCCCGCGGTTTCACCCGCATAAGTGTCGAATCCGTGGGAACATTGAGATAAAAAAGTATCCTATGTGTTATTCTAACTTATAAGCTATATTACTGTAAAGTTTCATCAAAATCCGTTTTGTAGTTTTTGCATGAAAGAGTAACAAACATCCATCCATCCTCACAAACTTTCGCTTTTATAATATTAGTAGGATTTGTGTATCTATGCAAAATAAATTAAACTTTTAAATCATTTAATATGCATATTTCAGTACTCATGCACTATTCACATACTTCCATTGAAACATCGTAGTTAGAATTACTGAAAAAAATGAAAATATAAACACCCTATGATTCACCGCGACGCCGACGCATGTGTTCAAAGTGCTTAACTTGTCAACACGCAATGACGATTCATTATTGACACACCTATTAATATACGTCGGGATAAATCTTCGATCTATTCAAAGCTGATCTCCCAGCAGGGCTAGCCAAGAAGTCTGTAGTAAAAATTCGCAGCGCTGCACTCCCCCACACTATTTCAAGTTAAACAAATATCAACTTACTTCAATGATAATTAAGTTGATTTCAGAGTGACTAGCACTATTGAGAATGTTATAAAAACGTTTGAAGTTATAATGTAAACTGTACTTTATTCTGTCGGAATTAAAGTTAATTTTCCATAAAATCCTATTTGTTTACATTTTTGGCAAATAGGGAAATCGCGAACGCAGATTACATACCTACACATACATAAACTCACGCCTTGTTCTTACTATGGAGGTTGACAGAAACTACGCAACGCCACCTGCCACGATCCTTAGCATAATCGGCCTATAATGTTCCCACTGCTGGAACACAGGCCTCCTCTCTGTGGAAGTGGGCCGTAATCCACCATGAGAGCCCAGTTGGTAGATGTCGCATATAAGCTTCGAATTTTGGTTCTAGGACGTGCCGGTTTTCCCGCGATGTTTTACTTCACCGTTTTTGAGAGCAGTCGTGATGAAATAATTTACACAAAGTAAAGTGCCTGTCTGGGTTCGAACCTACGACCTCTAAATCGTAAGTCGCGGTCGTTACCACTGGGCCATCACTGCTCTCACGATCCTTGCATACTATTTTTTGCTACGTGTCTATAATGTAAGAAAGCAAGTAAGTAGGCACCTACTGCATCTAAAAGGAAATGAAATAGAAAAACATTCAAAAATTGCCACAATATATCCACTAAAATGCAGTGAAAATATAAAGACACCAAGGTTTTAGAAATAAAATTGTTGACCTTATCAATAAAACAAAAGAAAAACTACATTGGTCAATTTCTAGTGCCATACGGGTAAAAAATATAGAATTCGGCAATTTATTTCAAAGTAGACGCATTACTCAAGGCGGGCGCTCTGAAGGTCGCTCAGATTTGAGAGTGTGGCAGATTGCCGAGGAAAATTAATGTCACTGCCGCTAGTGCACACCGGGCCCTAAATTATAGTGCGACTTGCGTACTACGGTCGATAGGGCGATGACTCACGAAATGTAACACTGATGCGACTAAAGGCAAAATGTACTACAAATAAATTCTTGCGGAATTTTAACTCGGTTCGGAACACTTTTAAAACCTCGTTTGTTTATAAATTGCTTATTTATATTTCAGTTGCGTGTTGGTACAAATATCCCGAAAAAAGTATATGCTTCGGGAATCATTTAGCACGAATGTCGCGCCATATACATACAGTAAGTAACCCCCACAAAGGCTTCCACTGTTTCTTCTAAGTTTTGTACTGCCGCGAAATGTAGTAGTGCACTCACCATTGCGCGTTTGTAAGAAGTTTTATCTCAGTCGGGTTACCTACTTCAGTCGCAGATCGTCACCTGTCCCTCAAAACTTTTTGGAAAATTTATTAATGTATTTTTTTTTAAATCATGGTAATACAAAATCGGCACGTACTTCCATGGTTGTTACAGCTCAATATTAGATCTCATCATCGCGCGTTCGTATTCCCGAAGAGAGACGATGATTCCCGAAGCGCATAGTTCTCTTGAGATATTTTATCTTGAGATTGATTCAATGTAAGTCATTGAATCAATCTATAAAAGTAAACTTAATTTGAACTCTCGTTCGTTTTACTGTATATTCCACTGTTTATTTTCTAATAAGTAATGCCTTTCGTACACCCCTGAAAAGTGTGGAAACCACGGATATCGAAACACTATCAAAGATGGCTCCTGAGCTCCACATACCCTTGATGAACCTTACCCACATGAACCTTGACCTTGTGATACTTAGGTATTTTTATAAAAGCTCTCTAGGAAAATGTCAATGTCGAACAGAAAATATTCATAAAATGTAGTATGGGCACCGGAAGTTTTACAACCGTATTAAAAATTCAGGGACAAACTCCGGTATAAGTACCTAATTTGCATATATGTGAGTGGTTGACCAAAAAGGGACCTCAAGGGAAAATAATTGATTTCGAGTAAATCGCGTTTGAAATTTCGTGTAGAAACAAGTTGCGGCATGTTTTATGTCAGTATGCGACTTCGTTAGTGAGTGTCAACACGTGTTTGCGGTTACTACGTTATTGGCGACTTATTTAGTGTCAGTTTCTTGTCTTTATGTGCGTCTGACATCACAAAAACTAATTTTTCCAAAACTGCCTCGGCTCACAAAAAAAATCATAAAAAAAACACTACGGCACCTAAAAATATTCTGGTTAGACCAAAACAAAGCTAAAAGACCACAGAATAAAAAAAAAAAAAAAAATAAATAACGGTTTCCAATCCCTCCAGGTCCCTTTTTGGTCAACCACTCACATATTTGAATTAGGAATTGGTGGAGGTCAGATATGTAGTCGCTTCATGTAAAATCCGACAGAAAAAAAAACCAACCCCAATATAGTTGGGAAAAGCCTAGGCAGATTGATTTTATTTGAATTAAGAATTTGAGATCATTTTCAAGTTATGGAACAACGAACCATTGCAACCAAGAACTTATTAGGAACTTTTTGTTCAAATACTTATTATTATGGTCACTCAAAAATCAAGTTTGAATACATTTTCCTAGGTAGATAATTGGAATGTAAATCATCTAAGGCGCAATTCTCGTAATTTAAGATCGTTCGGTCTGATCTCAATCTGTCAAAAATACCTCTAATTTTCCTACGAAATTTTTGACATTTTTTTTTTGTTGCTGAGATGAGATTGCGACTAGATTTTGAACTTTTCTAATTATGGGAATTGGCCTTCAGATCTTACGAACTCTGCTATAGCAGATAGCTACCTGTAAAGTTATTCAAACCATAGAAAAGCTCAGAAACTTTCAACGGCAGCTGCCAACTAGCATAAACAATGAGGAAAGCCTAAAAAGTTTTTATTGTTCTGCGAATCTAAGCCACAGGTTTGTAGATACCGCAGCATTGTTTATTTCCATGCCGAAAAATGCCCTGAAAGCGCAGTGTTTTCAGTCATTATTAGTATATGTTTTGGTTCCCTTCAGTATTGTCTTATATTTCTATTCTCTCGGCTTGTCTATGAGATCAAATTTTGTTACTCATAATTTTCACTGTCTGGTTTGGCTCGTTTTTTTTTTATCTTGATCTTTTTTCGGATCCGAATATCGATTATGTAGTTTTCTTTTTTACCTTTGATATTTGGGCTACAAGAAAACTAGAAAATTATTAATTTTTACTTTATAATCACGTCTTCGACATCTAAATACATAGGTTCAAATTAAATTCGCTAGAGAAACCCCGCGGACATGATGGGTATCGATATCTTAACACGATAAAACAAAAATAAATTAATTTGACGATTTTCTGTGGGTCACCGACCGCAATTACTTTAGTCACTCTAAATATCAGTTTTTTATTGTGTAAGCTTCACAGACATGACGAGTACCGATATCTCTATACGACAAAACTAAAGAAAATAGATTTTCTCAACTCATACTTGAAGTAACAAAATACCCAGCGATGGTTGACCCCAAAAAAAACATCAAATCCTTTTTGTTTTATTTTATAGTGTTTTTGGTTAGGTTTCAATACCCATCACGCCTGTAGAGTTTCGCTAGCAAATTTAATTTGACCCTAAACGACCCGACATTAGTAAAAGCGCGAAATTGTAAGTCGTACTCGCCATTGTCGTCATCACTTAAAAATGTCAGTTAGTCATTGTAAGTTTATTTTTATATCCTCCGTTTGACAGCCTAGAATGTTTCTTTTTATGAAAGTTTTATCACGCACTTGGCGAGGTTCCAATCAGGCCACGGTAGGCAGTGCTCTGGAGGCTTCTAGAAGCTTTGATTAAAATGATAATGAAAATGGAGCGCACATATATTTTTAACTAGCTTCCGTAAGAAAGTCGCAACGAGAAAAACATCATCAATTACAGTTTATTCATTTTCAGATCATAAATGTGTACAAGTGTTCGATACAAAATAAATGATTTATTTATGAAATTCAATTTGTTACTACTTACACTAGTGTTTAACGCACAAAAGTCCACTTGAATGACTAAGTGCGGAAACCAAATCCCATAACATAGAACACTAGTGTTAGTACATCCATGATATTATTTTTTTTATCTTCTATGTTACAAAGAGGTAAAATTTGTAAGTTTGTATGCAGCGGGTAATCTTCGGAACTACTAATCCGATTCAGAAAATTCTTTCACTAATGGAAACTATTGGAAGCTAGAGTATTGCCGAGTGACATAGTCATAGGGTAGGTTTTATGTTGAAACAAAATAAAATACACGGATGAAGTTGCGGGCAGAAGCTGATAATTTTATAAAAATTCTAGTGCATTTTAATTTATCTGGTATATAGTGCCTATTCGAACACTGAAACTAAAACAGGCTCACAGCGTCACGGATGCTGCGTTATTCTCTATCAACTCTCTGGTTTATAGACTTTGGTAAAGAATAAAGAAAGGCACTGACGCAAAATGATAAAATAAGGCTCTACATCAAATGGTGACTGGTCGTCTTGCTGACCATGGTTTTATTGTTGTTATTAGTAATAACTTGTTTATTTATTTTGCTTAGATGGTCCTAGTTTATCATTTGTGTTGTGACTTCAAGTGACAGCTATGTAAACAGAACCCAGCATTGCATAAATATGTAAGCTGTCACGCCCTTTATACCTGGAGGCTATTATTTAGGTAGTACCTAAGTTTTTTTTTTCTTGTTTACATTTTTAATTATTATTAGGTATTTTTATTTTTTTTGCTTGAGTACATATAGTGTTTATTGTATTTGTTGGTATATTGGCGTGGCTAGCTAACCTATGGCAAATAATGTAATTTAATGTCCTGTATTAACGTTAATTACTTTTCATACATAGTGTTGTATAATATCAAATTATTTTCTAACTGAACAGACAGCTGTGCTGCTGGGGAGTTTGTTCCGCCATTTCTTCTTCCCAGCGAAAGCACTAGGAAGTGGCGAAGGGCGGGCGTTTTGGGGGACTGTCTTATGTAATTTTGACGTTCGAAAAATGCTGATTCTCAGCCTAGTTTGAATAAATGACTTTTGATTTTGATTTTGAAATCTCTATCCAATTCTCAATATGCATTAGCGCACCGTCTCATTATTTATGATAATATCGATTAATTAGACGATATATTTAATTTAACCTTACTGATATATGAAATATCTACCTACTGTTTATTCGTTTCTTTGTTCTCGCATGTTTTCAATACGTCAAGGTTTGTTATATCTGATATCTTTAATTACCTTTTACAAAAAAAAAAAAACCTAATAATGCTGTTCAAAGACATATTTTTTTTAGATCAGATATCAGTACTATACAATTACTTCTTCATTAGAAACCACCTCTTTATTTAGTCTTGGAATCAATATAATACTATCTACTAATATTATTAATAATACTTCTCTAAAAAAAAATAACCCTTCCTCTCTCCTTAAACATCATCATTATATTTTCATTGCTCCTGTTTCATGTTTATTATTATCTAGCTGCGCCCCGCGGCTTCACCCGCATAAGTGTCGATCCCGTGGGAATATCGAGATAAAAAGTAGCTTATATGTCAGCTATTACCTCCATACAAAATTTTATCAAAATTGGTGTAGCCGTTTGAGCAAACTTTCGCCTTTATAATATTAGTATGATTTATTTAGATTAGTACTACTAGTTAGTTTACTTTATGTATGTATTTATTGTATTATGTAAATGTTACACCACAGACTACCTACAGTATTTGTCTCTCCTTCCCCTTTTTAATCCATTCAAAGGTTGTCTTTAAAATATCACTCTTAGCGATAAGACCGCCCATTGTGTCACCCTTTGTAAAATTTCTACATGTATGTCTTTAATTTATATGGTTTACATAATAAAGAGTATTCTATTCTCTATAATACCTTTTATACAGAGCGTATTTTGGTGTAATTTCTAGGAAATTCTAAAAGAAGTAGATATAATTAATTAATTAATTTTGATTGGATTAATTTTCTTGAAGACTCCCTGTAAAGATGCTAATGAATTCAAAGTCAGCAGGCATATACGCGTATACAATAAGAAAGTGTCTTAGGTAAGTACATAATTTTACTTTAGCGCTACGTGCAAATACATGATACCTAAAGTCGTTAAAATGGCTTTCTCGTGAAACCCTTATCACATAACGCCGTCGTTACTGATAACAACAGGATAATAACGATTATTTATTGAAGCAGGCGGACGGTGCGTGATTGAAAATTGTTGGAAAAATCATTTAGCTCAGTCGTTTCATAGTGAAAGATGATATTTACAGCGGGGTAATTGCGTAACACACTATCAGTAGCAATGGCTTTAATTTTGACAGTTCAACAACATTCATTGCGTTGTTTAAATTGTTGAGCAGACAAATTTTTCCAACATAAGAAGCAATGGATTAGGAAAATCCTTCAAAATGATTTTGATGATGATTGATAGTGTGTTACACAATAAAATTAGGGTGCAGGGTAGCAACCTGTTACGATGGTTTCACCACATGATTCTAGACCCCTAGCGTAGAAATTTTTCGTCGGTTACTTAAAAAAAATAGCTGTTCAAGTAATTTTGACTGCATACATGCACTTTTCTATGAAACAGCAATTTTTTTTATTGTTTGCGCGTAACCATGAATTCAGCACATGATTCTACGTTGATTTTAAATTAGTGTGTTTTAAAGCTTAATTAGATTATAATAATAAATAGGTAGATTAGATCGTTAAGTAAAGATTATATCAAATAGGTATCTGCAAATCAATTTAAATTTTGGTAACTGCATTCGACATTCCATTACGAGACATTCAACAATCCAATAGTCTTGTATAAAATATAAGTACCTCAGTAATTTTTGCAACTTTTACTGTTATGAAATTAAATTGAAACTTGTTTTATTTTATCGTGTGGTCACATTGTTTTCAATGCGTTCACTTAGTGTGCATAATATGTCGCAGTAAGATGGTTAAAGCCGTGATATACTTAGTTATATCCCTAGGGATGTAGCTATATACCGTAATATAATTATATGAAAGCGGTTCATTAACAACAACAACAACAGCGGCAATATGCCGCTCGTGTATTTGAGAACCGTACTCACGTGTGACTTGTCTTATTACATCGCCTTTTATGAGTCTGAACATAAAGGGGTTTTAATTCATATTTTTTTAATATAAATATTCAGAATGAAAAGTAGTCCTTCTCCCAGTCCCAGACTACTGGCCGGTTCAGTAGTTAGGCGTGAAAAGGTAACTTAGACAGACAGAGTTACTTTCGAATTTATTATATCAAAATGGAAGTATGGATTGTATGGGCTTAGCGGAGGATTTTATTTCTATAGGTACTTGCCCAGCTTACTAGTTCAGAAACACTCGGTTCAAGGAAATCTGAAATTTACGAAAATCTTTCAGAGCTCTCATATAGCTTAGCGCAACAGCGGAAATCCATATTTCTTACCTATATCAAGATCAAACATTTAGATTTAAAACCTAAACTCGATGAAATCAAAGTCAAAGTCAAAGTCAAATCATTTATTTCAATTAGGCACACTAAAGGCACTTTTGAACGTCAAAAATTATAGTAAAACAATTGATTCTAGTGCCCATTCCAAAAGGTAGTTTTCGTATGGAGAAGAATGGGCAAGAAACTCCACCGTTACTCTTTTCATCAATAATCATACAATAATTTCATTTTATGATGTTCCTACTTAAGTAATGCCATTTCCATAATCTAATTACTTACGAGTATACGTGTGCTAGAGTTAAAGTTATTTTCTGTGTGCGACTTCCCTGGGCGTTTCATTTAATTTAGAATCCAATTGGACTACTCAATTATACTAATTTCGTTTATAATTTTGCAATTTCCAAGATGATAACTTAAATTCAAGATTTTATTAACCGTTACTAGTTCAGGTGATTTTAAATAACTTACGAGTTTTAACGAACGGGTGTCATTACAAAACTTTATGCACTTTCTTGTATAATATATAATAAATTAAATGCAATTTGTTGCAAATCAGCAAAAGTAAAAAACCAAAAGTAGGTACTTATGCTATCTTTTAAAAATATCAAATTATTGAATAAATTATAATGATTATGATTAGATAAAATAAATTCAGACCTTTGAAGAAAACTGGTACGTTGCCATGAATTTAATAAAAATAAAAGTTTTCTTCGTCTGTCATAAATACGGCGTCACAAATTTTCACGGTTTTTTTTACAGTAGATACCTATCAGCCAAACTTTTTCATTTAGGTCTTAAAAAATACTTCTTAGAACATGCAAATAATATTTAGGTCTTAAAAAATACCACTCGATAGCTGGCTTGTGTTGCTGAAAAAACGAATAGTTCAGCCCTATAAAAAAAAATTTTTTTTTCATCCATTTATATGGCAACAGTAAGTTTTTTAGAGGTTTTCGGCCAACTTGAATATGTTTTGGGTCCTAAAAAATATTGTATCCACATTGAGGTCTTAAAAAACAACCAGCACGAGCAGTTTTTTTCGCTTTTGCACATGGCTCAAGCCTTTTGGCTTGGCATTTTACAAAAAAAAAATAGCAACTGAAGACTTTATTGTTCAAACTTTCAAACTGATCAAAGGTTCAAAGTAAAAGTGGTAGCAAATTGACAGCAGAACTCCACATTTTCTTCATTACCATCTCACATTATATGTATAAATACCAAAATAGACAGTTGAACGTAGGTATTACTTATGTATATTCTACAAGCAAGTATATTAGGAAGCAACTTTAAAAAAAAATGCGACTGTTTACTTATGCATCCTGTCAGTAGGTACTTGCGGTAGGTAGCGTACAAACTTAGAAACTTTCTCAACTAATCGCAGTGTGTAGTAACTGTGAAACTTCCCTAAAGCATAAAAAAATGCAAATACTTGAAGTAACCGGTCTTTCGTCAATCTGTGGTGATCGCCGGCTGCATTACGTGGTCCAGTGCAGGGCCCTAAAATGTTACCTAACTTTCCCTGACATTAGAACTTGGTGTCAAAACTTGACGGAAGTTCGCGGCAATTTGTCGAAAAGGAATAAACGGTGCACTGCATGCATATCAATTTCAATTACGGTCGAAAGCGAATCAAATAACTATCGTCGAATAAATTATCGACAATTAAGTAAGTATAAAATTCGATTGTGTTTCAAGGGCAGACAGAATATTTCGCAATTGGTCTCTAACGTCTACTACTTAGTGGTTGTGTTTCAGTAGGCATTATTTCTAAACTAGACTGTTATCCGACACAGTCGATGCAGTTTGTGTTTGATCTTATCGGAGTTTATTATCCTTAAAAAACAAAAAAAAAAGATTTCATATTAAATAGCGAAAATAAAAAATATTATTCTGTCTTTGGCTCCAACTAGGGAGATATATTTCCCAATTTATAGTAGGGCGTCAGGATTTCTTCGATTTTGCGCCATTTTAGCGTCCGAAACAAAAGAACAAATTCCAATTTCCTTGCGAGGAGCCTGTCTGGGCAGTTGGCGGTCAATTATTAGGATTCGTTCTGGTCAGTAGCCACGACTCGACCAACGAGTTTGCCTTCACAAAATCAAAAACAGCAAGCTCTCTCATAGTTATTTAGCAGTTTCTGAACCGTTAAACAATCGTAAAATCTACGATAAATTTTATTTTATTCATTCGTTAATTAAGTGTTTCCTAAAACAGCGATTTAACTAATTGAAAACTAATCAGTAGCTTTCAGTGCCCTATCAAAATTTTAAAGACATGACTTTGGACCATGTAACGCACAATCTTCTATTTTATCGTTTGGATATTAGACCATTCAAACGTCAAATGCAATTCGAATTAAGTACCTACTCATAAAATGCTCAAACGTAATTGTTAATAGGGTAAAGTTTCACAGTATTTAACATAATTAATTAACCGACTTCAAAAAAGGAGGACGTTATTTATGTGTTCGTCTGTATTTTTTTTAATGTAAGTATGTTCATCGACATGTTCGTCAATTGTGAAACGATTTTTTCATTTGGTATGGGATGCTTGCGCGGTGGTCCCATATAAATTTTATTAACTTTGCTTGGGTAGTTTTTGAGTTAGCGTTGATAACACGTATTTAATCCATTTTGTGTATCTTGATGATATTATAATACTACCTGTCGCTGTTGTTTGCTTAGCACGTAGTGGTGTACGCACGGTGTGGGGTAGGTAGGTACACACGGCAACACATCAAGCTATATATTTCCAGTTTTAGCACAGATTACTGAATAGTTATGAACTCGCAATGTATGGAGTATAATTATTCGTACAATCAGAAGTTAGCTTATACTGGTGTGGAATAGAGGAGTGGACTGTAAGAAACGCTGGTCTGGTCGTAGAATATGAATTAAGGAGTTCTGTTCGAACGGCGCTCACCGTTCACCCAATCCAGGAACAAATTCAACAGCAAAAAATCTGAGTACGACTCACCTTTCTCTTGCTGCAGCACGGCTTCTCAATGGATCAAAATGGTCTTTTGAGTGGACCGTTGATCACGGAGACTGGCACGAATAACACCACACGGTGATGCACAATTTGTCCTGGTTTTATCAATTTTCACTCACGGAGCCAAAAATTAGATAGTTCATCGGGTAATGGCGGCAAACAGACTAAGCGTCGCTGTGCGTTCTCACTCCTTCTGCAGATGGCGCGCTCGTCGCTTTCGCGCCATAATGTTTAGCCGCTCGTGGATACGGCACAGCCAATCGCGTGCCGACTTAGCGAGCGCATACAGACATTCACTCATTAAATTCGTCCAATCATGGGTTATTAACAGAACATACCCCCTACCGAAACCATAGTGATGGTTTCAGAAAAGAAAACTAAGATTACCTTATTACCTATATCATTAAAGAGAGCTCTAACATAAAACACTAAACTAGGTACCTATATCTAACAAAAATATTTTATTTGAATCTAGTTGGTATAAGGTAATAAGCAGAGTTTATTAGTTGGTCTTTGTAAGACACTTTTTTCAGTGCGCAGCGTTACACACCGAACTATACCGTCGGGACCTGGATGTAATTTTTCTATTTTGCCAAGAGGCCAATTACAGGAGGGAACATTATCAGTTTTTATTATTACTAAATCTCCAACCTTTGGGTTAGAGGAAGACGTAAACCACTTAGCTTTCTGCTGAAGAGTATTTAAATATTCATGACTCCAACGTTTCCAGAAAAGCTGGGAACATCTTTGAATATACTGCCAACGTGACAGTCTGTGAATGTTTACCTCTTGAACGTTGTACTCGGGTATAGATGTCAAGCTTCGACCAATGAGAAAGTGTCCGGCGGTTAAAACATTAAATTCGTTGGGATTATCGCTAGCAGGTAATGGGCACAAGGGACGCGAATTTAAAATGGCTTCCGCCTTACAAAATATCGTGGAAAGTTCTTCAAACGTTAATGACTTTTCCCCCACACTTCGTACTAAGTGATATTTTGCTGACTTTATGCCCGCTTCCCAGAGACCACCCATATGTGGAGCGCTGGGAACATTAAATTTCCAATCAATCTGTCTTTTAGAGCAGCCATCCGAAATATCATCTTGATTCTCACGCAAAAACCTGTTCATTTCAGATAGATGTTTACTTGCACTAATAAAATTAGTACCACAGTCAGAGTGTAGAACAGCGCAAAGACCTCTACGAGCTACGAATCTGTCTAAGCACGCAAGGAAACAGTCTGCGGAGAGAGAAGATAATACTTCCAGATGTACTGCTTTTGTTGAAAAACAGACAAACAGTGCTAAATACGCCTTTGTCACTTTAGCATTGCGACGTAAGCTTTCTTTAATTAAAAAAGGACCTCCGAGGTCAACTCCGACGTTAGAAAATACCTTATTAGGTATCAACCGAGTTGGTGGCAAAGGTGCCATTTCGGGTTGCAGTAAAGACGGTTTACATTTAAAACACGTTTTACATTTAGATAAAACGGATCTAATGACGCTACGAGCAGACAATATCCAAAAATTTTCATTAATTATACTTTGCAATGTTCGCGGTCCTACATGTAAATATTTTTTATGTAAATAACTGATTAATAGTTTGGTAAATAAACTGTGTTTTGGAAGAAGCCGCGGATGTTTAGAATTATACGGGAGTTCGGAATGACCGATACGACCCCCTACCCTGAGGAAGTCGTTGGAATCAATAAATGGAGATAACTTTCGTAACGATGAAACGTGTTTCTTATCTTTAATCAATTTTAATTCCGCTTCAAAATAAGCATTTTGAACTAATTTTATTAACTTATCAAGAGCTTCGTTTAGTTCGAAGGTTGATAATACTCCCGATTTGTGGATATTGTTCATGTCACTAGTTTTTCGTTTAAATCTTAAAATCCAAGCAAACGATCTTTGCAATTTGGAAAATGATGAAAACTGTTGAAAGATTCTTTCACAAAATTCCGTTTTAGACTCATTAAAATTATCATTATTTTTATGTTCAGTCAAGAAATTAATAGACGTTTTTAATTCCGGTACTTTATTATTACTCTCATTAACAAACACTGTCAGGGGCCAATCGGTATAATTTTGATACATCCAATCAGTGCCCTGTAACCAACGTTGATTACAACTGACAAGTTGTTCCGGAGACGCTCCGCGAGAACAAATATCGGCTAAATTATGTTCACTACACACATGCCGCCAAAAATGAGGGGGTAAAACTTCAATAATTTTCGTAACGCGATGACTGACAAAGGTTTTCAGTTTATAAGGTTCCGTTTGAAGCCACGACAGTACGACTGTCGAGTCTGAAGCTGCTGTTATTCTATTAATTTTAACGCGAGTGAATGTGTCAACCACGAACTTTATTAATTTGCTCAACAAAACAGCACCCATTAACTCCAACCGAGGAATCGTGACGGGTTTTATTGGTGCGACTTTAGACTTCGCGGTCACAAGACGAACCTTTACGTTATTCTTTTGGTCGCGGCTGATAACATACACGCATGCTGCATAGCCACGCAACGAAGCATCACAAAATCCCACTAAGTCGCATTCCGTCTCCCTTGGTAATAGCATGTGACGCTCTATACGTAATTCCTTTAACAGAGGAAGTTCCAAAATAAAGTTTTGCCACGATTTTTTTATGTTATCGGGCAACTTTTCGTCCCAACCAATGCCTAGCTTCCACAGTTCTTGCATGATCTGCTTCGCCACAAAAGTGCATGGTGCGATAAAACCCACGGGGTCGTAAATCGACGCTAACAATTTTAGTACTGATCGTTTGGTTGACACGTTGTCAGTTAAATTAACCGAAAAAACAAAATTATCGGATTTTGGAATCCATTTTAGACCTAGAACCTTAATGGTATTGTCGTTTTCATCTTTAACGAATGTTACGGAATTCTCCCTATTTTCTGAGGGGACGCGTTGTAGTAACTTCTCACTGTTACTCATCCACTTTTTTAAAGTAAAGTTGGCACTTTTAAAAATACCAATTAATTGATCCTGTACTAAGCAAGCTTGCTCAAAAGTATTACATGAATATAGAATATCGTCCATGTAAACTCCCTCACGGAGGACCTGAGCAGCGAATGAAAAACGTTTTCCTTCATCGTTAGCTAACTGAAGTAGCGTCCGAATTGCTAAGAACGGTGAACAACTAAGTCCGTACGTCACGGTTTTTAGTTCGTATAATTTTATTGGATCGTTAGGCGATTCCCGATATAAAATGTGTTGATACAAGCGATCTTGTTTTCTTAATAATATGGCACGATACATTTTACAAACATCACTTACTAGACAATATTCAAATAGCCGAAATTTCAAAATGATTGCCGCAATATCTGGATACAACTTAGGGCCGACTAATAGTATGTCATTCAATGACACGTTATTGCTACTCTTAGCGGACGCGTCGAACACTACACGTAAGGGAGTGGAGGTACTAGTAGGTCGCAAAATACTGTGATGTGGAATAATGTATTTGCTAGGCTTGTTACCCTGATAAAGTTCCATATGACCGAGGTCTTCATATTCTCGCATAAAGTCCTTATACTTCTTATTTAAATCAGTAGTACGCGCGAGTTTACGTTCCGTGTACAGTAACCGGCGCTCAGCCACAGTGCGCGTTGCACCTAGCGGCGAACGCTCAGGCGCAAAAGGCAGCGGAACTACGTATTGCCCGTTCGACTCCCGAGTATGTTCCTTAGAGAATATCTCCTCGGCTAACTCATCCATTGGATTTATTGAAGGTGTGCACGGCACTTCCTCAATTTCCCAAAAACTGCGTAAAGTTTTCTCAATCGACTGTTCTTCGTTATATGAAACCGATAAATTAAGATTTTGCGAACTATTATTATTAAGTGGATATAATTTTCCGCTAATAACATAACCAAAAACTGTTTTAATAACACTCGGAATACCCTTCTTAATAACTAATGGTTTATCTCTAATGATATCTGGCACTATGTCGTTACCTAACAAAATATCTATACGCGAACGCTTAAAAAACAATGGATCTGCTAACTTATAAGTGTCATATTCGTTAATGACATTATCTGTGAAAGAGACATTAGGCATATCCGCGGAAACCTTAGAAATAACTACTAAATTAACACTAAAGGTTGGACCCTTCGCATGTCTTGGTTTTAATACACAAGTAACCATGCCTTGATTTTTAACTATGCTCCCACCTATACCGTGAATGGAAAAAGGACATTTTTTACGTTGTAATCCTAGTTTCTGAGCACATTCAGTAGTTATAAAAGAACTCTGAGCGCCTGAATCAATGACTGCACGGCAATCTTGATATTGACCAACACAGTCAATAACATGCGTAAGTGTAGTACCTAACACTACTCCATAATCGCAGTTGTTATTAATTAATGCTTGCTGTATCGGTGCATGTGTTGCATCACTTACGAAGTGAGACGACACTACAGTCCGTCAAATCTAAGAAGTACCGTTTGACAGGTGTAAATATGTGTTATTTTGCTTTGTTTGAAAGTTTTCAATTACATTTAGATATTAAGAATTGTACATTTTTAGATACAATAATGAAATCTTTCTAAATTCATGGTTTTATGAAAAAGGTTATCGAAACTGATTGAAAAATATGAAACGTCAAACGGTACTTCTTAGATTTGACGGACTGTAGCGCTTGCTGTGTGTGCGCAAGAGACGGCTGCACGTTGATGGAGTTCGTCACGGACGACATTCCCGCGCTTTCTTCCTTCGCGTTATCTTTATGTAATAAATAATGATGCGATGATGCGCACACCCCGCAATTCATTGTACTTTTACAAGTATTAGACTGATGATCAGATTTAAGACAATTATGACAAAGTTTTAGTGACTGAACACGGTTCAATCTTTCATCAACAGACAATTTACGAAATTGTTCACATCGATAAATCATATGATTTTGTTTACAAATTACGCAAGACAAAAAGTTATTATTATTACGGTTGTTATTATTGTGCGGAGCTCGTGCCGTATTAAGAACTGACTTAGACGAAGATTTACTTTGGTTTTTATTTTGTGTGTTATTACTATTCGACTTTGACGTGTTATTCGATGAGCTGTCTGTAAAAGTGTGTTCTAGAACTTTAATTTGTTTGTTTACAAACGCTATTAGTTCCGCAAACGTAGGTATCAACTTTTGATCACGGCATTCTTCGAATAATTTTCGCGTATGAGGGTCGAGTCGTTGTAATGCCAAATGACACAATAAGAAATCGTCTAAGTGATTAATTTTCAATGCTTGAATCGCTTTAAGTGAATAATCAAAGGTTTCTATAAATGAAGTTAAGTTCGACGTAGAATCTTTAGTTAACGGTGCGAAGTTTAACATTTTATCGAAATACCTACATGCTAGTGTTCTGTGGTCGTGATATTTATCAACTAAACTTTGCCAAACTAATTTGTAATTAGCGGCAGTGATAGGTAGATTTTTAACGATATTTAAAGCAGGACCTTTGACGCATGAAAGTAAATAATGAAATTTATCGATATCTGAGAAATTTCTATTGTGAACTAACGATGAAAAGGTGTCGTAAAAAGTTATCCAATTTTCAGCTTCTCCGTCAAATTGGAATAATGTTATTTTTGGTAATGCGGGTGCGGGTACAAGTGTGTCATTTTTGTCTGACGCAGTACCGAAATCGGATTCTGATTTAGAATATTTACTAGCGATTAACTGACACGCATTATACATTTCGTCAAATGTTTCCAATTCACTAATTGACATTTTTGCAGTAGGTTTTATTTGCACTTCTATTTCGTACAAATCAAATATGGTGGATTCAAATTTCGCACGAACACTTTCCATTTCCGACAATAATACCGTAAACAATTGTAATGTATCTGGATCTGTTCCCAACTTTTTGGAATAGTCATATAGCTTTTGTATCTTCGTAAATAAATATTGCTTTCTAACTATTAAGATTTTACGTTTCGTTTCTAAAACTTCCGCCATTTTGGACGCGCGGTTTTAGCAAAATAAAATTAAGAAATACGGGCTGGAATAACCAGATCCGGGCTCGAATGGACCAGAATGTGGAATAGAGGAGTGGACTGTAAGAAACGCTGGTCTGGTCGTAGAATATGAATTAAGGAGTTCTGTTCGAACGGCGCTCACCGTTCACCCAATCCAGGAACAAATTCAACAGCAAAAAATCTGAGTACGACTCACCTTTCTCTTGCTGCAGCACGGCTTCTCAATGGATCAAAATGGTCTTTTGAGTGGACCGTTGATCACGGAGACTGGCACGAATAACACCACACGGTGATGCACAATTTGTCCTGGTTTTATCAATTTTCACTCACGGAGCCAAAAATTAGATAGTTCATCGGGTAATGGCGGCAAACAGACTAAGCGTCGCTGTGCGTTCTCACTCCTTCTGCAGATGGCGCGCTCGTCGCTTTCGCGCCATAATGTTTAGCCGCTCGTGGATACGGCACAGCCAATCGCGTGCCGACTTAGCGAGCGCATACAGACATTCACTCATTAAATTCGTCCAATCATGGGTTATTAACAGAACAACTGGTTATTTAATATGTATAGCTTGATGTGTAGCCGTGCGTATCATAACAAAAAGTAAAAAATAAAAAACATTTTTTAAAAACTAATACCAATAACCAGATCCAAAGACACCTAATTTCGAAATTATTGTAATTCTTTACTTTGTAGTGCTGTTTTTGTTTTTAATGGTTTTTTGTCACATATAAACATATTCTTTTTCAGAAATATCTAAATACAAAATGATTCTGTCACCTCCATTATTAGTTCGAGATATAAGGCAGGCGATATATAACTGAGGGCAGACTTAGTGACATTGTATCAACGCTAACGATGACGGGAAAGTCAAAAATGTATTGGATTGACATCATCACCATCATTCTCTTAGCCCTATTTTTTATTTAGAGTCTGCGCAACATGTCTTTTGCTTCCATACTTCTTAATTAGTCGTCATCTCGGTAGTCGCCGTCTCTCTAGACATATCGCCTTTCACACAGTCCATCCATCGTTTCTATGGCCTTCCCCTAATCTTATCATAGCCATCCATACTCAAAACTTTCCTGACGACATTTTCCTCATTTCTCCGCATCACATGCCCATGCCATGGCAACCAATTTCCAGACCACTTTTCAGTCACCGCTGCCACTTTTATTTATTTACTAGCATCTGCTCGCGACTGCGTCCGCGTGAACTTTCTTGTTTCCTCGGACCCATCTCGTTGTATCGCATTTTCTGCCCGCGCTATTACTTCGTTTTTGCTTAGCGTTCTTTCTGACTTTTTTTCTTTTTGCTGGGCCCCTAAGAGTCATAAGGCGTGATGTTAAATAGCCTTCCTCAAGAATTGGGCTATCAAATGCATAAAGAATTTTTCAAATCCGACTGGGTAGTTCTAGAGATTAGCGCGTTCAAAAAAAAAAACTAAAATTCTTTATGCATTTGATTTGTTTAAAAACAAACAAATTCTTCAGCTTTATTATTAGTATAATAAGATTTATTGGTATATCTGCAATTGTTACACTGTGCAACAAACAAACAAACGCAAATGCTTTGAAAACGATTGCAACTTGTCTAGGCCTTCTGATCATTATTTACTCTGTCTGTCTTAGGACACACCTCTGGTTAGAGATTGCTCAGCATCCGGGTAGGTTTATGAACATATTTTCCTCATATGACTCGACCACCTCAACAAATTACCTATAATTTTACGTTTTACTACTATACCTAATATCGACGTATTAATTGCTTAACTAGCTTTGCACCAGACCGACTGAACGTTAGATAAACTTCTTTGCAGAACGGTGAAATGTATGAATAAATGACGCAATACCACGGAATGTACAGACCAGGTTCCTATTTCTAATATTAACCTCACAGGAATCTTCCTGTGAAGTCATTATGTAAAGAAAATGGTCCGCTGTATCTACAGCGGACCATTTTCTTTACATAATGCTTAAATAGCCAATTACAACACTATATTATTATATAGCTACTAGTTAATGCTGTTCTTATACTAAAACTTACACACGACCTTAAAATAGATTATTATTCAGATAATCCTACTTATAGCCTAGCTTAGATATATGTATATTAAGCTTATCTAAATAATATCTGAAGGTTGAGCGACGGTATAAATACTGTCTAAACTAAGATATCCCAGCAAAAAACCAAGATGATGAGTGATTGAAGATAGGGTTTTTTTCCTTTAGACAGCTTTGGTTCTCTAACAGATATCTGAGAAGTACCTATTTCGTATGAGGAAGAATTACAGAAAACATAATTGTGTAATAAAAATTTACAATGCTTTACCGTTTTTTTGTAGACATGCGAGACGAACATGATGATAAGCTTACAAGAATGAATAACCAGCAATCACAATGCTCCGCAGAAGTGCTTCGATATAGACTGTGTCCCATACTCGCAACCCGCCCGGAAAATATACAGGAACACAGAAAAGGAGGAGTACCAAGACGAGAAAATCCAATTCTACAATCCGTTATCCCAAAAACGAACTTGTTTCCACCACACTCCAAAAGCTTTTATAGGCTCTATACCCTATAATACTTTAATATAAGTTAAATCATGTTTGTGAGAATGCTTTGCGGACGAACTGAATACAAAGTATCGGCCGGTTCAGACAAGCCCTTATAAACAACGATGACCGTAAAACTGTCATCCAGCGTGGCCCATCGCTTCTCGTTACAGTAATAAGATTTACACACTCCGTCGGCCATGCTCGGCCAGCTTCTTGGGAGCTTTCCAACGTTATGGTGAAAAATATTGCTGTATGACGTTGTTATATTGCGCAGATATGCTGTTACTGTAGGTCGGGAACTCGGGAACTAGTAGATACGAGTACTTATGCATGTTGGCGACATATGTCAGTGGTAAAGCCAAAATCTGTAGGTATTGGATTGCTTCTTTTTTAAATTAGATGTTTAAGATTACGATTAAGCCTTGTAGAGCTTTTGGTAGTCCTTTTAAGACAAGTATTTGGGAGACAAAATTCCAAATAGCAAAAGCTAAGAAAATTTAAAACAAAAACGAAATTGGACACAATATTCTAGTGCTGTGGCTGCACTGTTGAAATACGGTTATTCTTAACCATACCATTTAGTAGTGTTGTGTTTAATAATGTCAATCAAAAAACATTCTTTAGCGTAATATGCATCAATCTACCTTATAAGTTGACCAACTGGACCTCGATTTCCATACAGTCCATCCACAGTCCTACAAACGACAAGCCATGACATACATACGGCTATTTATCTCCACAAATCTCATTAAAACGGTAAATAAATATCAGTAAGTGGAGTGGAAACATTTGTCTTCTGCCGCAGCTGGCTATGGGCGATATATGGCCGGATTTAGAACGAGCGCAACTACGGACTACTTGCAGAACTAAATCTTACATCTACCCTGCAACTTACTTGCCAACATTCATCTTAAACAATGTTTCTCTATCGGTTTGGTTTAAAACTACTTCTTGTACTGTACTAACATTATTAAAGTACTGTTGCTTCAAATACATTTTACATGGTCCAGATATGGATGCATGAGAGAGTCAGGGTCCTATTTCCTAGCCTGGGTTTAACGGATTTTGTAGCTTGCCTTTATCTTTCTCTTCCTAGTCCTATGCTATATAGCTCTAATGATTGTAGGATCAACTTACGCGTCTGGCTTTTCTACTTCACCCTGCTTGAATGTGGTAGGTACCTAAACACTTCTGCCTACCTCGTATTTATTCATATGCTGAAAGAAACGGATTAAAATGAGCAAGACACATCGAAATATTGACGCTCGTATGTTTGAAAGAAAGATGACTAAAACTTGTGTTGTGTTGTCACGCAAGTATCCTTAAGTGCATTACTTACTTCCTTTTCAACTGTGTCTCTAAGTCTTTCTAAGTACATTGTTACATAAATATCTGTGACCTTTAATGTCGCCGTCGTCAATTCTAAATCGTTATCAATATCATTGATAATATGCATACAAATAACGCCTCTAACTCAACAAAAATGCTAGCGTAACGAATTTATTTCGAACGACAGACTCCGTTGAACGGCGATAACGGAGTTATCGTTATTGTGGAATTTGTACCACCTACTATCATGTGATAACTGATAACGACAATGTATGATATCTTAAAACAATATGCCAAATGGTATTTGATAAAAGCTAATAATATTAAGCTGATATAATATAATGATATTGACATTACTTATGCCTGCCGTCTTACTCTTAATCCCACAAAGAACATTGAAAATTTTGGATGGTGAAATTTTTCACTTTTTACTTCCGCATTTATTAAGTTAGTTGCTCCTTTAAATTTGGGCATACCCAAACGAGAGCAGTAATGGCCCAGTGGTAACGGCCGTGACTTACGATTACGATACGGTTCGAACCCAGGCGGGCATAATACTTTGTGTAAATAATTTCATCACCACTTCTCTCAAAACGGTAAAGGAAAACATAGTGAGGAAACCGGCATATTGTAGAAGCAACAATTCGAAGGCATGTGACATCTACCAAGCCGCACTGGGCCGGCGTGGTAGATTACAGCCCTCTCCCTCTCGCACCGAAGAGGCATATTATTAATTTTAGATGGCTGATTATACTATACCCAACATTCAGTCTAACAGACAACTACACAGTAGACAAGAGTTTAATATGTCTGGTCCCATTCATAGATAGCTACTCTGCAAACAAAAACTACTTTATTAGGAACTTTTCTGCCACCTCTCTGACGTCAGAATCAGGTCGGCAAGCATTAAAGTAAGAAGGCTTCAGTTACGGGGGATAAGGCCTTCAAGGAGGAAAATTATTCTGAAATAATTAACATCAATGAACGAACAACCGATTAACAGGAAGTACGGTTAACTACTCGTCTCTAACTAACACTTCTTCATCTACGAAAACTGCCCTTACTGCTACGCAATAAAGGCGATGACAGAGTCCATTTTCCACCGGATGAGCGTTTAACTGTACGATAGGGTTTTTCTGTTCATTAATGCAGGCAGTAACGCGTTGAATACTAGGTATTATTATTACAGCTAGTTTGGTTTTCCGTATTCTGATTTGAAGTGAAAATCCAAAAAACTCCTTAACTTAGGTACATACTAAACTTGTAGCTCTTTTAGTTATAAAGATTATAATAAATCGTAGCGAAGTCAAAATTATAGTACATTGAATGCTTCTGAAAAAAAAGTCATTATTTTGAAGTTTGGGAACGATTCTGATGATGCAAATTTATTTTTTTAGCATTGTTGTACGTTTGTCTGTGTTTACCTACTGATGTTACGGATTGAAGCAAAAACTACTGAATAGATTTTGTTAAAATTTTGTACAATTGCTACCTACTAGATTTTTCCCAACTATGTTGGGGTCGGCATCCAGCCTAACCGGATGCAGTTAAATACCAGTATTTTACATGAAGCTACACGATATACATGAAGGAACACGATACTCCTTGGTAAGACTGGTTGTCAGACTTTCGGGCTTCTAACGACCCGTAACGACTGTCAAAGATCCAAGATCGACCAACGGCTTAACATGCTTTCCGAGCCACGACCGAGACCATCTTTACATACCGAGACCCAGCTCCGTGTGTAAGGGTGCTTACATAAAGAAACAGGTTTCCGGTGCAGGCGAGTCGGTACCGATCGGTGCGGGTGAAATAGTCCCACATTAACTTATGCGCTCACACATAAAGAAACAGGTAAAACATGTAAAACACATAAATGACGAGACTAACCGGAATAAAAAATATAATAATGATTTCACACTAGAGACTTCGCGTGGTCTCATAAGCACTAACAAAGAAGTTGCTCAAGAATTTGTAAATTTTTTTACCAGTATCCCACATAAAACTACTGAAATCTTAAATTCCTCGCCCTTGCGTTCTATTGATTTATTAAGATCAAACGTATCATCCTGCCAGATTGAATTTAAATTCAAGCATATAAACCCCATAATAGTAATAAAAGCTTTCAAGCAAATCAAGGTCAAACTAACCGAAGATCTATGGGGAATGTCTATCAAAGTTTGTACCTCCATTATTGAGACTATAGCGCCGTACTTAGCCTTAATATTTAATTTGTGTGTGGATCAAGGAGTCTTTCCGGATTTAATGAAATACAGTAAGGTAATACCACTTTTCAAATCGGGGGACAGTAAAGATGCCAATAATTATAGACCCGTATCCGTGTTACCGGTTTTCAGCAAGGTGTTTGAAAAGGTGATGCTGAACCAAATGCTCAATCATTTTAACACCAATAAAATATTACACGACCAACAGTATGGTTTCACCAAGGGACGTTGTACGACTGATGCCGGTGTCACCTTATTAAAACACATATTCACGGCGTGGGAAGAGTCCCAAGACGCCATAGGAATTTTTTGTGACCTCTCCAAGGCTTTTGATTGCGTCGACCACGAAACCTTACTCTTAAAACTTGAGCATTACGGTCTTGGAAAACTTGCGCTCAGTTTAGTAAAATCTTATTTAAATGATAGACAACAGCAAGTTCAAATAAATGGTGTTAACTCACTCGGTTTAAAAGTAAAAATGGGTGTACCACAAGGCTCGATATTAGGTCCTTTCCTTTTTTTAGTATATATTAATGATCTACCCCATTTGTTAAAAACCCGACCACAAATAGTGTTATTTGCTGACGATACTTCCTTGATTTTTAAAATTAATAGACGTGCATCAAATCTTGACGACGTAAATAACGCCCTACTGCAGATCCAAAATTGGTTCACTGCTAATAATTTAGTATTAAATGGGAAAAAAACGAAGTGCATAAGATTTTCTTTACCAAATGTTAAAAGTAGTAATTGTGAGATAGTATTGAATCAAGAGAAACTAGAATTCGTCGATGAAACTGTTTTCCTGGGGATCACGCTCGACTCAAGGCTTCAATGGGGTCCTCATTTAACATCCCTTGCAGGACGGCTAAGTTCAGCAGCATATGCTGTGAGAAAAATCCGTCAATTTACTGATGTTGATACCGCGAGACTGGTCTATTTTAGTTACTTTCATAGTATTATGTCGTACGGTATTTTACTATGGGGACGGGCTGCAGACATCGAGTCTATTTTTATTCTGCAGAAAAGAGCTATCAGAGCCATATATAATCTCCGCAGGCGTGACTCTCTAAGGGAACTGTTTAAAGATATTAACATCATGACGGTACCTTGTCAATATATCTATGAAAATATCATGTACGTAAGGAAAAATCTACATCTTTTTAGTAAAAGAGGTGAAAGACACAATTATATCACTAGAAATAGGGACCAATTAGTTCAACCAGGTTTCAGGCTGGCTAAAGTAGACTCATCTTTCATGGGCTACTGTTTAAAATGTTACAATAAAATACCTACCCACATACTTCAACTAAATGAAAAGAAATTTAAATCTTGTATAAAACGCACACTATGCAGCCAAGCATATTATAAATTAGGGGATTACATCACTGATAAGAATGCTTGGCTAAATGCTGGTCCTGCTCCATAAGGACGCACAAATAAATTGATTATAGCATTGGAAAATACTGTTGGAGCTGCTGAAGATTTTAAAATACTATTATTGCATTATATAAATTCAATCTCCTAGTATTGTATAATTGCATAGCACATGTGTGAGTACTATGTACATACTATAAAGCTACCATTTACTGGGTACGTCTTTCATTGACTTGAATGTGCTCTGGCAGCTGAGAGTATGTCATGCTCACTCAAATGTCTCTCTGATGGTGGCGCGTGTGTTGGATCATTTAGCTCCCTTCAAAATGGTTGAGCTGAATGGTGCTAATACATGCGTCATGTTCGTGAACGGGCGCCGTCAGTGGGGACTGGTCATCTCTTTGCTGCCATGGCTTATTTTAATTTAATTTAATATTTGAATTGCTTTTTTTTCTCGACTTATCATTATGGACGCTTTTAACGTTCTGCATCGTTCTCACATACATAATTTTTAACATGAATGATGTAATCAAGACTTTGTAAACATATTATTTTGATTTAAAAGAGTGTCCATGGAGTTTCTTGCCCGTTCTTCTCCATAGGTACCTACGCTTTGGAATGGGCAACTAGCTTCATTTTACTGACTGACCGACCCTTGACAATTCAAAAGTGCCTGTAATTGGTTTAATTGAAATAAATGCTTTGACTTTGACTTTGTAACCGTGTCCTTCCGAAGATCAACCTGCAGAGACTTGTACCGGGAGTCGGACTTTATGTAAGCACCCTAAAGATGGGCATTCGTCCATGGACCGACCGGCGACCGCGGCAAGCCTGATTGATCGGTCCGTGCGGCTGTTATTACTTCGCCCCTACGTTAAAATTATGTACAAATATTCCGTAAAGGCACAGATAATATTTTATAATGGTAAAGGTTTGGTCAATGTCTATGCCATAATATGTCATACCAGACCTCTGTAGATATACCTCTGTAGCCTATGCTATATAGGTATCTAGTTATAAAGGTCCATCTCCTACTAGAGCAATTGATATAGTGTACAGACTGCAGCATGAATAATTTAACTAGATGACGAGTCGCTTCGTCTGAACTATGCGTATTATGTGTCTAGTTACTACAAGTAGGATAAAATATAAGACATATATATAATTTTCGCACTGTATAATAAATATGTAGTGTAGAGCAGGCTTGGAATACAGGTCAGGTGACTTTTTTCAATTCATGCATAGAGCATCTTGATATTAGTCATTCGCGGATACAGAGGGGGGACAACGGGTGCAATTGCCAACCTAGGCTTCGACCAAATGGAGTATTAAATCTAAATTAGACAAACATAGTTTTGCAACCTGAGTATCGGCATCCTCGAAATGGGGGCCCATTCTCGAGTTTACAGAAAATAGACGCCAAAGGTTTTTTTTGAGAATTTCCCCCTTAAGAGGGACACTTCCCCCCCCCCCCCCCCCCCCTTGAGCCAACGGACTGATACTGAGAGATTCCTGTTGGAAATACCCAATAACACTTTGCCGGACCCGGGAATCGAACCCAGGACCTCACACTCAGTAGTAGCGATTGCGACGTCTAGGTCAAATTACACACAACCACTCCAATAATAGAAACTTAAAACAGCCATGAAACACAATTTCATTCAAAACGCTTAACTCATGACAAAGCTCCATATTATTCGTTACCTCCTACGTGACCAGCGAGCTGCATCAGCTCCACAGCACACCTGTGGACGTACCTACCTACATTGTGATGCAGTCACGGTACGTCACAGACGGGTATCGGCTGCCGACGACACGCACTGGGAATTCCCTCCTCGAGCGTGTGAAACTCGCGCGAATCTCCCCAGGTAGCTATGTACCTGCATGTTTGTAAGGTGTTTGTAAGTCAGACTTTTGAATCGGTTTTCTCTTTTTATAACTTTGTGATCAGACCATAGATATATTTACATTTCTATGGATCAGACTCTATAGAATTTTTAAACAATTTTTGTACGATCATTATGTAGGTACCCAACCCTAGAAATGCTTGTTGATCATTGAAAAGCAGCTGTTCCCTACATTTATGTTCGTATAACTCGTCAAAATGTAGGGAACAGCTGATTTTTTTTTCGCTATTTCAGGTTTGGTCCCATACCTAGTAAAAGTTGTTTGTTATCATGAGTACAATCACGTGTTTAGGTATCGGTCACTAATTACCAGTCGCCCTATATATTAGATTATAAATATAGTTAGAATTTGTTTTTAAGTTTGTATGTAAGTAGGGGGTAATCTCTGGAACTACCAGTCGGATTTGAACATTTATTTTTGCATTAGATAGCCCAATTCTTGAGGAAGGCTATATGCTATTTAACATCACGCTATGACCCTTAGGAGCCGACCAAAAAAAAAGTCAGAAAGAACGCTAAGCGAAAACGAAGTGATAGCGCGGGCAGGTGATGCGATGCGCCGGGGTGGGTCGGGGGACAAGAAATTTCACGCGGACGAAGTCACGTGCAGAAGCTGGTGAGTAAATAAGTTGACTGTTGCAGAAAACCCCAAGCTATGAGAAACCACGCAGCATTATCTTGTACAGTCAACAAAAGAGATAAGTATGCAGGTTCGTCGGATATAGTTGAAGTTTAGTAAGAATCCGATGGATGTTGTCGACTGAAATTTAATTTGATAAATGAGCTGTTTGTTTTCTATTAATAAAATTAAATGTTATTCGAGAACATCCATCGGTTTCTTACTAAACTTGAACTATATCCGACGATCCTACATACTATCTCTTTTGTTGACTGTACATAAACAACTGCAATGCGCAGACGTCAAATTAAATGACGTTACACCAAGTTCAGTTTTCAGGTAAAAAACATCAGCGAACAGTGCATAATAATTCAGTTTGTCATCCAGTGACGTAACAGATTTGTCTTACTGCGTATTAGGATACTCATTCATACCTACAAGAAAATGATGAACATATTTTGAGTCCGAGAGAGCATCAGAAAATCCTCTTTGTTACGTAGTTATGGAAATGTGATCAACGTCAAAAGACGTGATTGTTTCTCTGAAGGCAAACTCAATGGAATCTACCGGTCTATTCTGTAAAAATCTCACCGTGAAAATTGGGTGAAGTGAGCTTGAAGTGAGTTGTCATTCCACCTGATGCTAGAGATTAACACTATTGACAGCTCACTTCAGGCTGTTTTAAAATATCAAACAACACGAACACTACAGCTAACTTGTGATTTGATAACGGACGTGCTAATCAGAGATCTGACAACCAGATTTTCCTGAAAGAGGGGTTTTTGTAAATCCCTTTTTTTCTGAAAAGAAAACGGACCTCCTTTGAGATACAAAGGAGATTGGTTGATGAATTGATGTGCTGGGGCTTCTCAAATATTTGGACTAAGATCACTAGTTGACCGGGAACGACACCTACCTACAACTGTCAATGTGCGCTTTCATACTTTCTAACGTGACGATATTATCGTTCACGTCCACGTCCATTATACCTATGTATGGAAATACGTGCAGGAAAATAAAATATAAGATATCTTTATTCATAGGTACACGAAATCTCTTAAGGGGTCATTTTACTCACCATTACGAACAACTTTACTATGGGACCAAACATGAAATAAAAAAAAAATCTGCTGTTCCCTACATTTTGACGAGTTATGTGAACATAAATGTAGGGAACAGCTGATTTTTTTTCGCGATTTCAGGTTTGGTCCCATAGTAAAAGTTGTTCGTAATGATGAGTAAAATGACCCCTTCAGATATTTCGTGTATATACCTTATACATATATGGAAATACGTGCACATTAACGTTATCGTGGACGGAAATTTAAAGGCGTCTTCATATACATACCTATTTCGCTACATTTTACTTCCCTGTGTCATCCAGCACTGCAACGTAACACATTATCAATCACAATCTGAATAATTTTGAAGGATATTGCTAATAAACATAAATATGTTCGAAAAATTTGTCTGCTCAACAACATAATATAACGCAATCAATGTTTTTGAACTGTCAAAATGAAAGCCATTGCTACACTGTTAGTGTGTTACGCAATTGTCCCTCTGATGCCGTGGAAGTTCACGATACTATTATCATCACGTCTGAAATTATAAAAGCGCATATTGGTAGGACCTATATTTATTTCATTGTTCCATACAGGTGTGGAATATCACCCGTGCGGTGTCCCATCTGTATTTATAGCATCAACATTCACAGCAAATATATTTCAAACTTAGTCGCAATTCTATTTTTAGCTTGCAGGCTGGTTTTTCCACCTTACGACAGGAAAGCAAAGCTTACGTGGAAGTCGTATGGACCTGTCTACTAAGTACATTTCTTGGATTATATAACAATCTATTTATATAGGTACCTACTTCATTAGAGTACAACCTTTGCCGTATCTAAACATTAAAAATAATTATATCTTTGAATTGAAAGAATCAGCATCGCCACGTGGCAATGCTGTCAGACTTTTGGGAACTTTTCCTGTTGACTCTGTTCTTTGTTTGTCTGTTGATTCTTTTCCCTCTTTTTTATTTACATGTTGTGCATATTATTTTAAGTCTGTTAGCTTATATGTTATGTAAATATTATAGTATTTCATAAAATTATGTTATATTTGAATTAACATTATACCTTCATAAGATTGAATACAACCCTATTATATTCAAGCAGCCTATTCATAATGCAGTATCTATCTACGCTCCATAAAATGGCATATAGGTACCTAATACTTAAGTATAAGTATTCTGAAAATTATCATGAAGATACATTTTATCACTTACTTGGCCTGTAATACATACTTACCTAGTTTTCTCAGTAGATAACTAAATAGATACTGATATTATATTACCAAACTCCAATTATATAACACAAAATTATATTACCACACATTATTTATTACATAAAGCCTATAACAATAGTAACCAGGTACTATTGCGTATCGCAGTTATCATGAGTTGCAATTGTTATCTAGCAGACAAAGCCGCGGGCTAAAGTAGCTTACTTATAATGAAATCATATTGCCTACCTGTACTTAGTAGATAAACGAATTTCCAGTAAGTCAGTAGAATAAAAATATCACGCATGACTTTAATTATTTTGATAACAGTTTATTAATTTATGGACATCAAACAGTTTTTAACATAAATTCAGGTGCATTATGAAAGATTTAGTTTTTATGACCCTTTCAACTTTTTTTCAGCCTGAAAGAAACTCAGATGTTTTACTTTCCAAAATCGTAGGCCAGAAACTATCGATGCATATAATAAATATTTCCGTATGCGTTCGTAAAATGCTACAGTTTTATGGTACTTAACAAAACGAAACTTTGTTTCAGATATAAAATATATCGATACCTCTGGGCTCAAAGGTCGTAAAGGACATTTGGGCGAAAATGACTTTTTGATACTGCTATACTCAGTTTTTAATTTTCTATCGATCTGTATATTCCGTTCTACGAAATTCGAAAAAAAAATGCCTTTACGACCCACATAATTTGAGACGTTAAGCAAAGATTACCGTGAAAATATGGATGTAAATAACACTTAGTTACCAGTGTGAACTCATTTTGGTAGTAAAGCAAAGTATAAAACAACTTTTGGGTGTAAAATACATAAAAAATATCAATTGTCTTATACCACCTTAGATGGTTAATATAAGTCACCTCAAAAATTTGGATGTAAAGGACATCGTCTTTGCAAATTGTCCTGTACACCCCTACAATTTAAAATAAAAAAAACAAACTTGTCCTTTACTACCAAAATAATCTAAGAAAATGTGTTGTAAGTAGGTCCTTTACATCCTTTACATCTTACATTTGTAAATCAATATGAGCTCTACTCCCTACAAAATGATATTAATTTACAATACGTTTGACTTAAATATACAACTTGATACACTTGAGCTGTAATAATAATTCTTTACGACCGTTTCTTATTTTTTCTGCATAGTGCTGCCGTCTTTTAACTAGAAAGCCGTTAACCCTCAAATTGTCAATCTTCACTTTTTAATAGAAAGTGACAAAAAATCCTCGCTGAAGAACTATAGACCCATCTCATTTCTGAACCACGTATGCAAGCTGCTCTCGAGGGTCGTCACGAGCTGTCTCGCCAAGAGATTTGTCGAGTTCCAGCCGCCAGATCGAGGCGGTTTTCGAAAAGGCTTCAGTACCATATACCACATCCATGTTCGGCATATTGTACAGAATATCGCGGAGTACAACCAGTCACTGTGCATTTGCGGACTACGAGAAAGCCTTCGACTCCATCAAAATATGGGCAGTTCTGGCCTTCCTGCAAGGATGTCGAATTAACTGGCGCTACATCGAAGAGAGACAAGAGTGAGAGAAAGATTGAGAGAACGCGCGCTCGCGTGCGGTCATTGAGATGTTTGTACGACGCTGCCACGATGACTGTTCAGATCCAGGATCAAAAAACCACCCCATCCAACTGGTCAGAGAGGTTTTTACTCAGCATCTCATCAAACAGATTCTGTTTATAAAGTTGATAAAAGAAGAATTATATTTTCACTTCTTTAATTTTTTTTTACTAGTCGGACACATTTTTATTTATTTCTAATACACATAACCTATTTTACAATTAAACACTAAAATATTTGTAGATATTATGTGTATAATAAAAAGAAAGGATTAAAAAGAAAAAGACAGGAGCTCATTTAAAAAAATTCGGCCGCATCGCTGCCACTGTCAATGGGATAAATGCCCAAAAGGCTGGCAGCATTACCATGTTGGATGGCCATGCTTATTCTTTGGGCTAAAAATAGGCCAGGTATGGTCACGCGAAGAGTTAACCAACCGCTTGGCGATGTCTCGAAATATTTGATGAGCACTTGGACCCCAAGGCCTTAGAGTTTCAACCCCAAACGGCTCAAACATATAGCTCCCAATAAGGTTGTTATATTTGCGCTGTATGAGATTTTCTGTTCCTGCAGCAGCCGTCTTAGCACAGCCCGCCGTGCTAGGAAGATAGGATGGCGCGAGGGTGTCGACACAGGTTGCATCCCACACCAAAGGCCTACCCAACTTCCAAGACATTATGGTCATTCCATCTGGCCTCTTCCCATAGTTCCCATCGTAGCGTGCCAAGCTATTGGGTTCTAAAACAGCTGCCCGACGGATGATGTTAATGCTGGCGTGCCGTGCCATCTGACCAGCGCTCTTGCTGCAAGATAGGCCATGGTGTCCGAGGCAGTCGACTGCTTCACCGCATTGACAGCGATGTGGAGGTCCGCAAGGAGCGCCCAGACGCAAACATGTAGCGAACCAGAATGTGGTGTCACCCAGCATAGTGCCTATGTTGGGTGACGGTAGCGCCTGAAGCCAGAGGCCCGACTCCCATTCACCTACAGCCAGCAGGCGGGCACACTCAGTAGTATTGGTGGACGTATTAAAAATATTAATTTATAATTTAAAGATTTAGAGCTTTGTGTTCAATTACAAATAAACGATCTCAATTTGATAACACAAATGTACGTTTTATTTGTATAATTATGATATTTCATGAATATTTGTAAAGAAAATACAGTAGTATACACATAAATACATACAAAATTACATAATCCATTTAATACTTAAGTTTAATAATTAATTTATCCTTTCAGAATACCTTAGCGGGTGATCCTTAAGAACCTAAAAATTATTACACTTGTCGATTATTTCCTTATTTTGTTTAGTTTTGTGCAGTAAAGTACATTTACGCCCTTAGGTAAAATCATAGGATGAAAATTTGTAGGGTGTAAAGGACTTTTATTTTTAAATTTATGGTCGTAAAGGAAATCTATCTCGGTAAATACAGCACTAGGGTAATTTTTTAACACTGCCCTAGAGAATACTATAAATTCTAAGCACTTTTTTCCTAGGTTTCATTTAAATAGCTCAAGAAACAAAAATGTTAGAGTAAATATAATTTTATTTTTTTCGTTTTTTGCTTCTCCTGAAAAGTCGCATTTTGTCCTTTACGACCTTTGAGCCCAGAGGTATCGATATTGTACTGATATAATATAAAGCTTAAAACCTATTTAAAAGTTTTAAGCTTTCTTCTAAAGCTTATTTCCCTTAATAGCTATAACTATTATGGGATTTGAACTTTAGAAGAAAGAAAGAAACGTATTAAACACATCACAACTTCACAACTGAATACTTTAATGACATGACGAGTGGAAACAATGATTGGGTAATCAGACAGGTACTGTAGAGGCTGAGACCTCCTTCATATGACTGGCTGGTAATAATTTGATGACGTGTTCCAGTCGGGCATTCAAGCGTGTGTCAAATAGATTATGATGGTGTCTTTTCCTATATAGAAGCAGTGATAATTTTAATTAATATTGAGAAAAGACTAAATAATATCAATAATGAAATCCATATAGGAGTTTCATTTTAATAAATAAGCTCCCATCTGAGTTTCGTCTCAACAATTGGTGGCCGCGCCGAAAATTCGCGAAATTTGCGAAATATATATATATTATAAAAAAAGCGAGACCGCTCGCATGCCAAGCTGAGTAAGAGGCGCAGAAACGTCGCCAGGAGCATAAAGCTAAGTGGTTTAATGATTTTTTTGTAAAGAGAGTAAGATGGCTCAATTTTTTACGGGCACGAATGGCATATGCCTGGAGGAGTTCATAAACCAGTTTAAAACGGTTGCCGCCTTCAATGGATGGCGTGAAAGCGATTGGGCGCTGATATTTGGCGCATATCTTCAGGGTGCTGCCCTAGCTTTGTATAATTATACATACCACGATGGTATTTCATTTGAAACTATGTGTAATGTGTTACGAGCAGAGCTTCCGTGCAGATGTCACAAAGACAAAATTATTTATAAGGTGCAAGAAGCGGAAATCGCACAAGATCTGTCTGACGAAAGCGGACAGGAGAATTTTGTAAATGTAGATGATGATGCTTCTGTATTATTTAGTGGAAAACAAGAAGACCCACTACAGGACGAGCAAAGCTGCCTAGAAAGCAGTATGGAAGATGGTGATGGAGAAGATGATGATGAGTACAGCGGCCAGGAGTGCACACCCGCAGAGGAGAAGAAGGAGCCGATAGAAGTGTTCGAGAATGAACACAAGAATGAAAATGATGAATCGGGTCAGTCCATTCCATTTACTAATCTATATAGCAATGTTTCAGAGCCACAGGATGAGCATGATGATCACGATGTGGAAACCAATAAAAATAGCATCGCTGGTGATCAAATTTTTGAAAATAATTTGTTAATCGATTTTTCCGAAACAAAGGAGAATGGTCATGTAGAGTTTTCGACTGAAACAAAGGAGAATATTCATTTCGTCATCAACACAAATGAAAATAGTAAGGTGAATAGTGATGTTGGTTTAGTTGAGGATGATGTAAAGTTATGTGCAGTCAGAGATGAAGATACAGAAATGTTGAACAATTCTGTGCAATTTATAAACTCATTTAATTTTCCTACGGATAAGGTTTTAGTGTATATTAGTAGTGATTTTATAATACATCACGTAGATGTCCCAATATTAGAAAATGTTTATTCAAAATGTGCTGCAAATAATACAAGAAAAGCACGCAGGAAGAAAAGAATCCCATTTGTCAAAAAAGCTAGAACTAAAAGATTATTTCCAAAAAGTATTTCGATTATTTATTTTATAAAAACATTTTCTATAAGCAAACAACATTTTATAAAGAAGTTTTTATTTTCAAAATATAAATTTAGAAAAAAGAAAGTTTATCGATAAAAAACCTTTTTAAGATGATTAAAACCTTTTCATATTAAGATGTAAACGTTTGTTGTTTTCTTTTTTATTGTCATTTATCTTCTCATATCAATGTAAATATGTCAGTTAGATATAAACATCATTTAGTGCATTATTTTAGTTTGAATAATATGTTACAACTTATTAATATGTGTTCATTTGTATTTTTTGCATAATTGCTGAGAAAAAAACTTCGGACGTGGCCGGGAGTGTGTGAGGTGCCTCACCTCTCATCTCAGAGGCATGTGAGGTGTGACCTCACAGCTCTAAGGGGCCTAAGGGAGGAGGAACATATCGTCGTCTTCAATGTTTTGTTTCGAATAGGCTGGGATAGCATGGACGTACTCCAGTATAGTTTGTCGCGAGTTATGGGAGGAAATAATTTTTGAAAACTGTGGTCACTCCTAGAGGGGGGGTGACAGACACTCAGCTTAAGTTGAAACCAACTTTGCTAACGGGGCATAGCCTTCGCAAAGTGTGTTTGGTTGACACATTTGGTTCAGCTTATGGTTGAGGACACACAGTTTTATCAGTAAGGACTGAGATTTTTATAAAGTTAGAATTTTTTGAGAACGGAGTAGGAGTTTGAAGTTTTACTCTGGAGTACGGGCCGTATAATAGGATTTCTTCGATGAACCCTGGCCTCTTAAACTTTTCCCTCCCTCTGGCTCAATACCGTCCGATGGGGTTAAAAGAGTTTGATGATAAGATCATTTAATTTTTTTTAAGCCTCTTTCAGGCTGATGTGAACTCTCACATCAATTGTTTTTATTAGGAGGCCGCGTCGCGTCCTTTACGGCGGTTTTGACGTGACGAGGTTTAAGCATGACGAAGTTAGTTTGTATGAGTGTACATTGGCACTTGTAAGAGTTAACTTACCTGACACTTAACATAGTGTTGGATTCGTTCGTCCTGACTTAAGCCTTCTCTTGCAAGAGACGGACCTTACCATGTAAATTTAATTTCCGTCGTTAGGTAAAATTATGGTTAGGATAGGTAGGGAGAGCTTGGATGTCCGAAGATGGCGAATAAAAGTCTTGTTTGGTAGTTGAGCTATGCCAATCCTTTTATTCGAAGGTGGGCGTAGCTGATGTAGAGGCTGAGACCTCCTTCATATGACTGGCTGGTAATAATTTGATGACGTGTTCCAGTCGGGCATTCAAGCGTGTGTCAAATAGATTATGATGGTGTCTTTTCCTATATAGAAGCAGTGATAATTTTAATTAATATTGAGAAAAGACTAAATAATATCAATAATGAAATCCATATAGGAGTTTCATTTTAATAAATAAGCTCCCATCTGAGTTTCGTCTCAACAGTACCTACATATGGTAATGACATCCGTTCACTTGCCGTGGGCCCTCGACCTTGAGAAGGGACGCGGTCCGGAACATTTCGAGTTATTAATGGCCGTCCACGCGGTTCTGAACAAGTTCCATGCCGCTAATTTGTTGAGCAGATTTTTTTTTCGAATATATGAAGTAACTAGCCGCACTCCGCGGTTTCACCCGTATAAGTTTCGATCCCGGGGGAATATCGAGATAAAAAGTATCCTATATGTTAATCCTTGTTATAAACCATCTGTGTGCCAAATTTCATCCAAATCCGTTTTGTAGTTTGTGCGTGGAGAAGTAACAAACATACAAACACATTCGCAAAGTATCGCCTTCATATTATTAGTGTGATGGATTAGCAATATCCTTCAAAATGATTCAGATTGAGATTGATATGATAATGTGTTACGGAATTAGTCCCGTGCAGACATCTATAAGTACATAGAATGATGTTATCGATACATTGATATCTATACGGCAGGCTTTGGCTGTCGATAACAGCGACGTTGCGAGATCAATTACGATTAACGGATAGCGATAACGTCGTTACCACCTAACGCCCGGCGAATAGCGGCCGTTACCTTCACCCTGTTTACGTAAACGGCGCGATTGTGTTATCGGTCATCGGCGATAAACGAGTTACACGAGTATGGCACCTTCACTCTTCATGATACAAAAGAAATGATACTAGAGTTGCCACGCAAGGGGCTCGTGGCTAAGTAATTACAGCCGCACGGGTCGATCAGGTTAAGCTACGCTCGCCACGCTCGGTACGTGGATGGGTGACCGACCATCTTTACATACCGAGACCCCTCCGTGCCTCGGAAAGCACGTTAAGCCGTTCGTCCCGGCTGTCATTCTTGGATCTTTGACAGTCGTTACGGGTCGTCAGAAGCCCGAAAGTCTGACAACCAGTCTTACCAAGGTGTATCGTGTTACCCAGTAACTGGGTTGTGGAGGTCAGATAGGCAGTCGGTCCATGTAAGATACTGGTATTCAGCTGCATCCGGTTAGACTGGAAGCCGACCTCAACATAGTTGGGAAAAGGTTAGGCAGAAAGACTAGAGTTGCCACGCGGATTTGCGCAATGTTTCTTTGTGATCACGTTTTCACGTTGAATGCAGATAAAATATAATTTTATTTCTCTAGATCTACACTACTACACCCCTTGGTAAGACTAGTTGTCAGACTTTCGGGCTTCTGACGACCCGTAACGACTGTCAAAGATTGACGAATGACAGCTGGAACCTACGGCTTAACGCGTGCTTTCCGAGGCACGGAAGGGTTTTGGTAACGTAAAGATGGTCACCTATCTACGGACCTTATTAACCTGATCGATCCATCCGTGCGGCTATTATTACTTAGCCACAACCTTCCCCCCCCCCCAATATTTATGTGTCGAGATAATTTAGGTATTTAATTTTATTTACTTCAACTTCCACTCATTTAATTCCGATATGGACTGTAGGTACCTACCTACGATTTCCATAAAAGTATGTACTTATCTAAATATAAAAGTGCGTATTTCAAATACTTAATATAACCCACCAAAAACATTTTCATGTAAAATGTTGCCAAGACGAGACCACTTAGGGCTCGCACTGTCAAAATGTTATCAGATCTCATGTAGAGCCCAAGCCTCTAACTCTACACGCCCTAACTTCACAAACTCTACACCTTAGTCAAAATATGAGGCCGTTTCGTTACTACAAGAACTATTGTATAACAGAAAAGAAATGAACAGTGACAAAATTTTTCACCTTACGCCCATGTGATGGTAGTGAAACTGCCAAGCCACCCTTGCGCTTCGCTTGGCTCGTCTTGGCGGGGACACTCCCATGCCCCCAGATTTCAAAGAAATGTTTACTACAACTGCAGCACATCAATAAAGCTTAGGTACAGACGCCAGCACATCAACCTACTACAATCTGTCAGATTTCTGTAATAGATTTTCAACTTTATCGCTAAAGCATAAGGTTCAATGTTGATTGGGAAAATTTGACAGTTAGGTTTAGGTTGATGTGCTGGCGTCTGTACCTATTTAATTTTATGACATAGGTACATTTGACGGCTTTTGGAATTAGGCATGCATACCTACACTTAATCTCCTTATTTGAGCCAATGATTATAAATGGTTTAAAGTTAAAATTAATGATAAGGCACTTTTAGATGACCTTGAATAATAGGCATTAGATAGCGTGTTGTAATTATGAAGGAAGAATCATAAGAATTTTGAACTGGAACTTCTCTCTAACGCCTAATCTCCTAATTAACCCTTTCTCTGTACCGTGATTTCATTATAAGTCATAGCGATTGTTATAATATTACCTCTGCTTCGCGGACAACCTGGGAGCCTAAAAAGGCCACTTTGGCAGAATCATATAAGGATAACATTATGAATTATAATAAAAGTCGTAAAATGATCACAAACTGACAATTCATAATATTATTTGACATTAAAGCAATTCATATTTTGTGGACCATTTTACGAATCTCCATACAAAACTGTCAAACAGATGAATTGCGTGATATGAAATTGTAGAATAGAATATATTTATTTGCTTTAAAACATGGTACAGACGCCAGCACATCAACCTACACCTAACTGTCAAATTTTCTCAATCAACATTGAACCTTATGCTTTAGCGATAAAGTTGAAAATCTATTACAGAAATCTGACAGATTGTAGTAGGTTGATGTGCTGGCGTCTGTACATTAAGGTCTTATAAATAAAGTGATGATCTTACATGTTTCGCCATGGACTGGCATGCAAATATTTAACGCATTAATTTGTTAAAATTAACACATTTTTAATAACATTGGTTATTAGGTATGAATTGTCAGTTTGTGACCATTTTACGACTTTTATTATGATTCAAAATGTTATCCATTTATGATTCTGCCAAAGTGGCCTTTTTCGGCCCCCTGGTCTATTGCCTCACATACAATCAACTCTTTTAGGTAAAGTAAATAAGGCATATTTTATTAGCTGGTAATCAGCGCCATCTAGTTAACCAATACGGATTTGACAGTTATTGATATTCAACAATAGATAGCGCTTTTCTTAACGGAATTATTTTCGCTACTCCACAACAGATGGCGCTAATTTTCAAACAATAAAACGCTTGTTTATTTGTATTTTTGTTGTTTATAAATTAAAGCCTTCAAGAGATGAGAAAGGATTTATTTAATGATATTTCATTTGTCTATATTAAACGCGCATGACATTTTACCGTTGGGGTCAATGCGCATAGTCAAAGCATTGCGCATTTCGTGGCTAACCTCACAGAGTCGATCGACCAGCAGCGAACGAGCTGTCAGTGCGAAAACCTATTCATTTCGTCTTGTGCTGTATTTTGGTGCCTAGTGGGTGTGCTAAGTGTCTTCGGGCGCTTTTGTTTTATTTAGGTGCTAATAAACATTAAACTTACAGGTAAGTGCATAGAATATTAGGTAAAACATCATTTTTCAATTGTTGCGTTATAAAAATCCACTTTTGGAATAATATCTGTTTAGTTTACTGGTACAGCACAATATAATTAATTATCCCGTTTATGAGATGATTATGAACTCGTATCTTATCGTATTTTTGGAATATGACGCCGGTCTTAATGTTTTCACAAAGCCATGTAAAAAAGGGTCTTAATTTTACTGCTAACTTGTTTGATGATGTCATGGGCGGATATCTCTGACGTTAACATACTTCCAAATGTTATTTTATCAATTTCGTATGGACAATATTTGTCTGCGTCATCAGATAAATAAGCAATCTGCAAACAAGTACTACATTCTCAATAATAACATAGAAATTCCAGTCAGTGTAGTAAAAGTACCGTGCTTTGATCTCAGGCTCATTAGCAAAAATTGTGCATTCTCAGGACATATAATAATACAATAAGAAACATCAATAAGTGTGGTAGAAGTATGTAATTTGTGCTCTATGTGAAAATGATCAGCCACCCCGTTCAGTGTGACTGCATCAAAGAGAAAATTACTTTCTAATTTGCTAGTAAAGACATGGTTTTACCTATGTTAGCTCTAACATTTGAAACCTATCCACATTGAAATTAAACTGTGATTATAAGAAGGAATATTTAAAATAATAAGCAAAACATATTTACCTACTTTAAACTCATTTATGAAATAATTTGTAAAAGATATCCCTATTTAAAATTAATTGATGATTCAGCTGAGGATATAAACTTTTAGGGACAAATAGTATTAGTAAGTAACATGTTTGGTTTAAATTTAGACCAACTAAGTGATTCACTCCAAAATGTGGTTGACTCAAACTAATGTTAGGGCATGGTAATTTTTTCATATACTTAATTATAATAATAGTTGTCCTCATTTGTGTAATTTCCTCCTGAGCACTGATAATAATCCAATATTGTAATGTTTAATCTCTTTGATGACTGATGATCATGACTCACACAGCGGCTTATTACTTGTATGTTCGGCTTATGAGGTAGAAAACATGATGGATGTTCAGCAGTACCAGTTAATGTTTGCACAGTACAAAAACATAATGTCTACAGTTTGCTATAATCTTTCAACTATAGCTACTTTAGCCTGTGTGCTCATCAGATTTGTAGTTTGTAGGCTATAATTTAATTAAGTTGATAGTAAGTTAGCAACTACCCAAACTCTCAACTCTGATCAAATCAATTTTTTACTGCGTAGTACTTATTATGATTGGTGAAATGCAAATAATCTTACATCACAACATTTCACCAAACCCACAGAAAAAAAAACTTGATTTTTTGACAACAGCATTAGGTATCTAACTAAAAAACCCGTCAAACTGTACCTATCTGGACTCAGTTAAGTAACTGAGATAAACAAAAGGACTCCCTTCAAAGGTTTTTAGTCATTCCTTGGTAAGAACTTAACTAAGCATCTAGTTTTTTACCTTTTGTCTCTGCCACACAGACTTGATTGATTTCGTGCCAATTTTCACAAAGATTCGAGACGTGTAAACATGAAAAAGGAAACTTACTTTCAAATTCATAATAATATTGCATTATGCGTAGGTACAGCGTCGTTTGGTGCCTCATTTCATTAAAAACGTGGGCCTCTGTGAGTTAGCTTCGGCCCCTCGTACGCCTCCCAAAGGTCCAGGACCCCAGAGTCCCGAGAAATGTCAAAGCACCTATTAAGAATAAGCATCACCGTCTGTATATCCTCAAACTCTGATTATGCTGGATAGAAATAAAAAAAAAGTAAAACATTATTATTGTGGAGTCCTACATTTCAAAATGCCAACATTGAAATTTAATACCGTAAATGAACGAACATTACTTCCATATCATATCATCAATATAGGCTCAACGCTGACCCGCCATCGGTTATTGGAACCGTCATGAATGTGTCACGTAGTATTATACCTCCGATGGACTGAAACAGCCAGGCCGTGCAACCTAAATGGATTTATGTGGGGATTAACTTCTCCATCGTCGCTTCCGCTTTGTCCATATTCAGTTTATACCTAACTGAAACTGAAATGTTACGTCAGAAACGTGAATGAATTAACGCTAACTGTAGGAGAACCTCTAATGTTGTCACTGGCCTAAATAAGGCAGAAATTTTAGCACAGAATAAGAGGTAATAATCGCTGTCGTTAACAATCCTACATGATTTGACGCCATAAGAAGTTAAAAAAAAAAGAAATAGAAGCGAGACCTCCAATTGAGCAGTTCTTTGGTAGAAAACCGTGATTACGTATACAGGGCGGATTTTGTTAAATGTCACATACTTTACGAGAGGCTGAGGAGTCTTTGGAAACGGGAACCTGTCTAGAGATCTCACGCCGTGAATCACCACAAAACAGTAAAGAATGAAATGTGAAACCCGAATAAATAATTCCCTTTCGTATTGGCCTTTGGATGGCAACGGTGAAGATAAGCAGTAGCACCAACAGTGGTTAAACAAGGTAGGCGGCGATCTTCGGTAGCATAAATATGTATATTTCTTTCTTTCTTATATATATGTTTGGTACCAAGACAGAGCTATAGGAACTCTGCATGGGTTTTATACCTCGGCGACGATTTAATTATCACCAGATATCGACAACGTTAAGACAATAGACATAATTGCATGGGTGAAGTCCAACAGCAGAAAAAAATAATATCTATAATAAACAAGATCCAAAGACGGACATAAACGGAAAAGTTTACTTTAGATTTTGGCGATTCAAGGAGATCAATAACCAATATTTTACACAAATGCAGTCCTGACAAAGACATTGGGATACCTACCTATATCACAGAATAGATAATAGTAGTACCTCCGCCACAATTTTACTGGATTAAATGTCACCGTTTAACACCCACTACGGCGCCCACAGGCCTAACTCAACATGGGAGAATAATGGAACTTTATGAAACTAATGTAACGTAAACTTTCCGCAGGCACCTTTTGTTAGAGCTACCGAGTTACCGACCCAGTTTCAAAGTGTCCAGGCTTGCAATTTATCACGTTTAGCAATTTGAAAGCATAATGCAACCATATCACGTTTCTGTCAAAGTACTGCCGGCTCACTTCACACTCTGAATCGACGGAGATTACGCGATACAACCATACATATCTAGTATATTCTCACCAGCTTTGCGACGGACGGGACGGGGGGAAATTAAAAACCTTCATGGCGTGAAATTGCTGTATTAGCGCTGGCTGTGATACGTTGAGGCCTTTTGTAATGAACATTGAACAAATGGTAGTCTACTGCATGTAAAAGTTCCTTAAAACGGGATTATACAAACACCTTGAATCAAACTAGAAATTGTGATCCAAGGCGAACACGCAAACTGGGCACCCTTACATCGTGAACACACTAAATTGTTTGAACACAGTTGATTGGCAACCATTATATAAAAAGGAAACTATACCTGCCCGCTAGCATTTCTGTTAATCCTTACTAGAATACCTCGTGGCCTCGTGGGGATGAAAACGAAGCAAAATTGACCCAGCAATTACAGGCGAGCGCTACCCGGGAAATTCATTTGAACATTCGCTGAAACTTTCCTATTATTGGAAACAGCTTCGATAAACTTTTGTATCAAAGAAAGAAAATGAACAAATTCATAATAATGATTAATTTTAAAATAAAATGTAATACATTTTTGGTTAATGTTTAGTATAGGTAATGTACATTGTAATAATTAGAATCAATATTATATATATTATGTAATTTTCAGTGCCCTTACAGGGTCTGTGTCATGAAATTTGAAAGCATGCGTAGAAAACTAACCAGTGTTTTAAATGTTATAAATTAAATAAATACTTACTAAATATAAAAATTTAACTTGTACATAATTAATGTGCTATTGGGCAGAATCGCTCTGAGGTAACCTAATTGGCGTGAGAACCACATTAATAGTTATAATGGTCGTTGCTTGGCTCCGTCAGTCGCAGGCTTTACAAGTTGACTGGCAATATGACCCTGCATCTACAGTAGATATCATTTTTATAATGACTTTTTAATGAGTCCAAGAATAGCGCCAATAACATTAATATTCAATAGGTAGCGTAATTGACATCGTTTTTCCAAAGCCGTACAGCGTTTGTTTTATCATCATCGCTCATCAGGGTTCCGATTTATCTTCATGCCGTTGTCTTTTTTAAACTTTTTTGGCACAATTCCTTCTGTAATGCTAACAGATTAAGGTTCATTTATGAATTAGAATTTCTAATCTCACCAAATTTTTACTTTACGGTGCCATAAAAATATTATTATCTTGAAGAGCAATTCCCCCAAAGGCGAAGCCCATTGGTTCTCGAAATAATGGAATACAATAAAAATCAGTTCACGATAAATGAATGATCTCGTATACATTTAAATTCTAAACCCCAGGCCCTTGACTCACATAACCGAACACTAATAAAAACGTTTGCGTCAGCTCTTTGGAACGGACCGCAACATCGCCAACATCCTCGTCTAAACTCAGACCAAATTAAATCCTAAAGATTATCTACAATGATTCGTGTGTGACGTCACCGGCGCCATCTTAGTTATAACGAGGGTTAATATTTTTGTAATGAGCCCAGGCCAGCCTCGAGCGAGGTCGTGGTAAATATAATTTTCGCAGAATGTACGTGTTATTCTAAATGTCAAAGGTTAAGATAAAACTAATAGAGTTAATATACTAGGATGGAATTTTATATAACGTTTTAAATAAAATCGCAAGCAAAACAGACGTGAAAATTTGTGCTAAGAAAGCACCCCTCCTCTTGGGGGTCGTTAAAACGATTGCGGAGTCAAGAGAATTGTAGCAATCTTAGCGCTAACAACAATATTCTGCTAATACTAATCCGTTTGCCGATCTTGTTAATTAGAACAATATTCCCACAACTCTGTGTATTGTAGCGGTTATCACGGCAATGTGTTCAACGGCGCGAGATTGTTGGTTGATCATTAGTTACTTGTTTCATACGAGCTGCGCCCCGCGGTTTCACCCGCGTAAATATCGATCCCATGGGAATATCTGGATAAAAATTATCCTAATGTCCTAATCCAGGCCAAATTTCATTTAAATCCGTTCAGCCGTTTTAGCATGGAAGCGTAACAAACAAACATACATGAAAACATAATACAATCTCGAAGATAGATTTGATATTTCCCTTCATGCTCTTACCCTTGTCCCAATTTATTTGGGGTTGGGTTAGCAGGTCTTTTTCCTCGATCTTAGCCCTCATCTCAGTATTCACCGTATTAGCCACATCCTCTTTCACACAATGCATCCATCAATTCTTTGGTTTTCCCAGCCATTCATATTAATTTACCCAAACTTTTCCTTTGTTTCTTTGTAGACATTTTTTGAACAGCATTTCTTATCAGTCGAACAACCTCTATCTAATTAAACAGCTTATGACGAAACTAGTAATTTAATATTGTACAACGTATGTTTTATGCATGCGTTATAATCTCGTTAGCTAGACTAACCAGTTAACTACGTACCCAATTAATCATTTATCGTCCTTTGTAAACCCTACGCCAGAAGTCGGGGATTAAGCAAATGGCTGCAGTCACTTTATTTATCATCATTTTACAAATGAAGAGCAAGTCCCAAGTGACGAACGAAACAGATTATAATGTATTTATAGATTTTATTTATTTCGTGTAGTACTTTTAGGTCCTCAGTATAAAATATAATTGGCTTGGACTCAAACAGTCGCAGCCACCGCTAGAAAAGTCTCGCCATGACTTCATCCAATCAATAACTTTCTAACTTGCAAGAAGTAGTGATCACCATTTTTATCTATTTAGTTCAGCACATCCCGCCTTCGACTTTTTAGTTTCTTATTATAAGTTCCTTGATGCGTAAACAAGTGAAAAGTTGCAATAAAGCGTGGTGGCGGCGGCAGGGGTCGGTAGCGACTCCGGGGGGGTTGCGCGCGTTTATTGATTTTCCGCTCGGCTCCGCGGACGTGCTCCGTCGTCGGCTCCTATCTCCGCAAATACTAAGATTACTGCTACCCGCACTTTTGGGACCCGACGATTGTAGCTAATACACATCTGAAATATGAATCCTTCCATAAATTATCATTAGAAATGTTATTTAGAACGCTAGAGAAAATGTATTTTTGATTCAAACCCGTAAAGTTCATGCTTATGAAAGTAATTTATTGTGCCGACGTCATTGAATAGGGGGTGGGGGAGTCTGTACCGAACGATAACTGGCAATGACATGAAGCAGATGAGATGTATGAATCACGCACTCTGACCTCTACACCAAGGACAAGCCAATGTGCGAAACACTTTTATAAATCAGAACTGTAAATGATCACAAAATAAAGAATGGATTTTCATTTTGTTTCAAAAGAAATATTTTCCGAAAAGAAGGGGCCTAAGCAACCTCGGGCTTTTGCAGGATCTATTGTCATTTTACAATATTATAGGACCTTTCCAAACGCATCAATCGTTAATGACTTGGGGAAGCCTTTTATCTCACGTAGTAAGATTCGTGACAAAACATTAGAATAGAATAGAATACTCTTTATTATGTACACCATATAAATTACAGACATACGTAAAGAAACTTTACAATGGATGACACAATGGGCGGTCTTATCGCTAAGAGCGAATAACATCATCAGCATTAATTTCTGACAAGGATTAAGTGAATGTTGTCAGGTGCGTACGCCAGAATTTACTACGCGACTGGCTACGCTTCATAACAAAGTCGTTGATGAAACTCAAATAACTCCTTATGCAGTTGCATTGACAGTACGTGTGAAAATGTAACTTAGACCGCCATGTTTTATAAATAACACTCATTACTTAAACATGAGGTGAACTGAGCAGGTGCTACAGAAATAGCTCTGATATCAGGACTACTGTTTACAAAGCTAATTGCACTGATTCATCTCGGTCTACGGCAAATCGTGATTCTTTATCAACCAACATACCTAATGCTTTGTTGAATGAAATGTGTTCCTTAAATGAGCAAGATGTTGAAGTACTTACTCGATCACGATTCCTATCAAGGTTAATCAACCGTTATTGTAATCTATTAATTAAATTCTGGTTTTAATGTTTGAAGTACTGTTGCGTGAAATGAGTTATCACTTGCTTCATCTTCTTGGTAAAATTCTGCAATCCTGTTTTCTGGTTAACTTATCCTGAATCGTTTTAGAGGATACAGTCAATTTCGTCTTCTGTCTACAAAATCTAAGTATTTAAGTTCCATTCAATGAATGTGGTGGAATAAGCTTTTCATGGTGTTATTGAATTTGTCAAAACACCAGACCAAAGCGAAGCCTTCCAACCCGTCTGACAAATGTGTCGCAGCACAATATCACTTCGGAATATGGCCATCAAGATAAGTATATGATGCAGGCAGGTAATAGGTACCAGGCGGAGACAGTTTAATGAATAAACAGGCAACAATGGTCCCGCAGGCATGAGGCAACCTGTACAGGGTTAACTACGGGCTATCATTAAAATTCTAAGGTCGGTACCGCTCGGCACGCTATGCTCACGTAAACCCTCACTACGGTATTCTATTGTTTTGTTCACGAGCCTTCTCTGCATGGAAATGTTTATCGTGCATGCTTGTTGAGTTTTATTGAAGGTTCTTTATAAATGCTGGCAGACAGTGGCACAGAGACAGAACAAAGATTTCGAACTACTCGAAACTATCGACATCTCGGACTTTTTGGAAGTTTGTCGCTTCGCCTTTGTTCTGCAGGTTGTGGAGCGACTCTGAATACGAGCAAACTGACCAGCTATTACATTTAATAGCCCGATTCTGAATATGTATTCTCTGTACACAAACACGCCCTAACGAGTAACCACCACAGTAATTACGACAACTCTTAGCTGCGAAGCAACGAGTCTATATTTTCATATATTCTCGATATATGTGTGTATTTTTTAGGAATAAGGGTTTTAATATGCGGACGGTTGAGAAAACGTTAATTTTCTCGCTGTAAGCATGATCTGAAAAGTATTTTCTAATTAAAATCAAATCAAAGTTCCATCAATTCAACCCCGATGTTAACGGCTAGATAGATCCTCTGCCAAATTACGTTCCTGTTTCATTTAGCGTTGAATCTTTTTATTAATTTTAGTCGGTGCCCTCTGCTCTGGAGTACCATCATCGATTAATGATTCATATAATTATAGTCTGTGATCCGGAGGATACCAGCAATATCAGTAAATTATATCTATTAAGTCACCAATTTATCACTTGCCAGCTTACAGTCGTAATTGTCACGATAGAAGTGGGTCGTTCCGCCTCGTCCCGGCACGTTGCCAACTTGCCATAACTTCAACGTGGCCCAAGTTCAGCGATTGCAATGTGAGGTTATTTATTAACTTAGAAGGTACAAACTTACGTTTCGGTAACTGTTTCAGTACAGCCTGTTCAACCGCTTGTTAAAGAATTATTGAATTCATTTTAAAAAACTTGCTTTGAAAAGTACTTTTCTGACTTCGTGCTACGAAAACCAAGAATAGAGCTCAAGCGAGAGCATTTTCAAGTCACTCATTAACAATGCAGCATTCAGCGGTTTTGGGAGCATTGACTCTACCAGACTATACATACTTTAAAGAAGCTAAAACATTCCGAGTGTCTGCATAAGTACATATTATATTATATCTCTGTTCTCTAAGCTTATTAAAAAGTTAAAACGAGTGGGTACGTCAATGTTGGAGTTGGGAATTAAAGGTAAAATTCAAGTTAAATAAATCCAGGCGTAGTTAAATGGGGCAGAACATAAATGTTTAACTTTAGGAGAAGGTTGAAAAACAAGGTTGTTTTTTCCAAGTTACTGTCCCAAATCCCTGTCTGCAAACAATCCTGGCTTAGATGAGGCTGTACGTGTGAGATTGGCTGTCCCCGCCCTTTGTTCGCCGCGTCAAGGCCGTGCTACCAGACTGGGGGTGTCCTGCGTTTATATCTACACATTATACACGACATTCGCCAACTGTCGCATCGCCGCCGTGCACTAAACCCTGACTAAAAATCACTAGATAACGTAATGCTCTGCAGTCTAATATCTCTAGTCAATATCTCCTAAGTTTTCATTACATAGCGTATGCATAATGAGCCTATAATGTTCCCATTGCTAGGATACAGGCTTCCTCACTCCAGTGTGGGTTGGTAGTTGTTACATGTCTTCAAATTGTTGGTTCTAGAACATGGTTTCCTGATGATGTTTTTCTTCACCGTTTTGAGAGCAGTGGTGATGAAATATTTTACACAAATTAAAGCGCCTGTCTGGGTTCGAACTTATACAACCTACAACTCATAAGTCACAGCTGTTACCACTGGGCCATCTGCACTGCTCTAAATTTTCATTAGCGCTTCGTAAAATCAAAAGCCCTTGTATGCCATGATTCACGCTTTGAAATATGCGAATAGATATTTCGACAGCGGCAATTATGAATGGCTTTCCTTCCCTAAATTGCAAATTCGGTGTCGAATGAGGCATTGAACTACGAAACACAAATACTTAGCAATATAATTTCAACAAAGCTCTTTCAGCTGAAGATATCTTCTATGTTAATAAGGGCTTACCTCGCTCTCGTGAATTTTACAGCTTTAAGGACTATTGAACTTATTTAATAATTTTTTGGATCGCGAGGTGGTTCAAAACGAGGCAGATTATGAGCAGTTCGTGGAGCCTGCGGTGCTAAATATTACCATATAAAGGTCGGCGGGGAGAGCCGCGCCCGATGTTTTTATGTTACGATAAAAGACGCTGGGCATTAACGGCTTAACCTCCTCTAATTAACGTCTACGGGTGACGTACTAAAACACCTAAGTGTCGTAAATGTCGTAAACTCGTTAATTACTCACGGATAGGTTCATTACTCATAAATCGACCTATAACTTCAAAAATTCTTTGTGATCATCCCTCACTCATATCTTTTAATTAACTATAAATAAATAAATAAATAAAAATAAATAAATCTCAAATTACATGTTAATTGGGCTCTTCTGCAAATATCTCAGATTTGTCGGCAAATCCGGACCTTGGTTTTGTTAATATTAGTCATGAAATGATACTCGGCCAAGTAACATGAGACAGAACAAAGAATAATCCTAATCTCGAATATCGAGCGCCATTTTCTATGCATTTGATATAATTTAAAAAGATAATTGTATCGTTATTTCTGCCACGAGATTCTCTCGAAAACGGGTAAGTAGTCGTGTGAAGTTGAAAGCTACGTAATATCATCGACGTGTAGGTTTAAAGGTCATACAGCCTCATATTGACATTTAACTACGACGCATCCCATCCGCTTACCTATTTTAATTAAATGAAAGTTCAGGTGCACTGAGTTTCTATATTTAGATCAAACTGACATTGATTTGTGTAGGAGTGGATCCACGTTTTGTTTCAATATTAAAATATTGTAAAGGTCATTTTCAAGGGATGTTAATTTAAAGTAGAGTATTATAATATAAAAGTAAGGTAACATAGAATGGTTAACTGCGGACATAAGGCTATGTGTAAGGTTACTGCAAGGCTAGACTTAATACTTGCTACTATTTTCGTTAGCAATTTAATCGCGCCTATCTGTAGTGTTAAGTTCGTAGTAAAGTAAACAATGTAAATTGCATACATTTGTATTTCAAGAACTTTGGGTCGTGAAATGAACTCATAGTTTTTCCATATTATGTTTGTATGGGATTCTTCTGATTCTTGAATTTAATTGAACACTGTCCTATCTTTTACTTTAGCATAATCGAATAATTACACCAGAAACATCAAATTACCCGTAGAACATCCACTTGGGCACTGATTGCTGGACTTAAGCTGCCTCTCCATGGTTAAATAGACTCAGCCTTACATCTAACGCCTTCGCGACCTTCATTAGGCCATCCGACATCTCTAATCTCTGCACCTAGTGGGAACCTTCCCACGCTCCGCTTTCCGGATCGCGGTCTCCATTCTCCAATAGCTTTTCGAACAATATGAACCCGCATCCGCCTATTGCCACTTCGAATTGCTAATTCAGTTTGAGAATTTGTCGAAGAGTTTGGTTCTTCTGCGGACTTCCTAATTCCGAGTTTTGTCACGTATTAGAGTAACTTTGTCTTTAAACATAGCTCTTTACATAGCCCGACTTTATGCGCCAACGGAGTAACTTTAAATTAAATTAACCGATTCTAAGCTCGACGGTTCTGCAACATTATCTTTTGTAGAAACGTATCTGTGGTTATTAGAGGGATTTTGGGATCAAGTGGGACCTCTTAGCTGTTGATGGAGAGACAGTGTTATTTGTTAAAAAGCACTTTGTTGTAGCCAATTCTATTTATAGACCATCTGACCACGGAACCACGAGCTATATTCTCTGTTCATAGAAGAGGAATATAGGCAAAACAAATTACTTATAATAAGACAAGGAGAAATAGTACATGTTATTTCTAATCTTTTTTTCTTCCAATATTTGGAATACTAAAACTCCAAGCATTTATTTCAATTAAACCGTCAAGGTCATATACTAACGAAGTCACTTGTATTGTTTCAGAATGCCTGCAGCAGTGCCACCCGCCGAAAATGGCGCGCCACGCAGCGAACTCGAGCAGCTGCAATTGCGAGCCGGACAAGTTACCGATGAGGTCAGTATTTCTTTCGTGTATTTTAATTAATTATAATCTGGACACTCTTTCAACCTCACGATGGGAGGCACAGGAGTGCAGGCACAGCTACCTTATCGTGGCATAAGACACCGCTGTCGTAAGAGAAGCTTTTCAACTATTGGTAATCAATTTAAATTCTAAAATGATGTCCCCAAAATCTCACCTGGTATTTTCTGGTGAAGACTGGAGTAAGCACATTGCCAAAGAGGCTCAATTTTCTTCGAATTCAGCAAAGCATATAAAAAGATTAAAAGAGTTGCAAAACGAGTGAGACATACAAAATGCTCTCCGCGTAAAACTTTTCCAAGTTCTATTTGCTGGAAACAAGTTTTCTTTGTTCAAACTTGTACAATTGTAACAAAATAAGAGTCTTGTGGAGTTTTCTATCTTATTGTGAGTTGTAAATAATTGGATTTGTTGTAACATTTCAGTCACTGGAGTCCACACGGCGCATGATGCAACTATGCGAGGAGGTGAGTTATCACTACGCTTACTTTAATTTAACTAAGATTTAATTATAAATAATGGGAATATTATCACCATGAACTAACAAATGAATGAAACTAATAACAACATGTTTTTGATATGACTGTGTATTTAAATCGTACTAATGCTCTGAATCTATGGAGCTATCATGATGCATTGGGAGAGATCTGTGTGTAATTTCGAGAATACCTCCCAATATCAACTTTAATCATATTATTTCTCGTTTTCCCCCTTGACAGTAGTCCAAATTGCCATGAATTTGATATGAAAACTTTTGAATCATTGTCTATATTTATTGAATTTGTTAAAATAAGAGTTTGTTTTCATATCAACTTCATCCATGATTAACTGTCCTCAAATGTGGTCTAATAATCTGTGTGTGTAATATTGAATGATCTATTAATTTTCCAAGCGTGCAACAATACTGGAAGCTCTATAATTTATTAACAAATAGAAAGAATTGAGCCAATAAAACTGTGCGGTCTTGTATATCCGTAGACGCGTTTCAAATTAAATTAGTTCCCCCATAGTTTAATTGTGTTGAGTTCTGTTGTCGATTATGTGAATTATTTGTGATCATCTGTGAGAGAGGTGTTCTCGATGCGAGGGAGTGAGGGGTATAGCGGAAGTGTCTGGATAGCCCCAAGCTCGGTTTGGTCTCTGACGCCCGTCCCACCCCCTAGGGCGCAGCCTCTGCTAACCCTGGCTGTTGTGTTTCGATGTCGCTAAATATTATTTTGTTTTTTATCTTTTTCTAAGTGTGTGTATGTATATCTATTGTAGTTATCCGGCCATAAATCCTTATTTATTTTATGTTCAACCCTACATTTGAGTATAATATATAATATGTAATCAGTATTATATGTTATTATAACCATACATATATGGGTGTTGCATGATCCGTGCCTTTACTGTGTCCGAAAATGTTAGACTTCTATAGCCCTTTGTGTTGTTCGTAGTGAACTGTACATTTTATGTGATTATATTTACCTTCCCGGGCGAACTGGCCCTCGGCGCTGACAGTTAATTAACATATTGTTATTCTTAGAACATTGCCACCTTCAGTTTGTTGTCAAAGAGGCAAATTATTAACTCAAAGCCGAGTGTTTAACCGTCAGCTCCTGTAATTCGCCCGAATGCTGTTTTAGGTTTCGAAGCATGAAGCCCATCATTGTCCACAATAGAATCCAAGTCCCATATTTAGTTTAAATACTTCTCTAAAGTTAGTACCCCTTTTAGTACGTAATTTGAACGAAATACGTGCGCTTTTGAGTCTAAAAAAAAATTTGTCAATCCATTGTGCTTGGGCTTGCTTTCTACTGAGACCCTTGTGTACCACTCGGATCCTCACGAAGGAATCCGCGTCCGAGGCGGACTCACTGTTTCAACGCACTTTCTATTACTATTTAATTTCCTGTCTGGTAACGATACTTCTACTCTTCATAGATGACATTAATGTTCTCTGTGTTTCTTTATGATTTCTGTAAGTAAACGTTCCAACACCAACTGATCTCGCGAGCCTTGCCTTTCAGTATATCGTGATCAGTGTATGTTGATGTTCGTACTATCCTGTTTTAGTTGATCTGTATCTTAGGTCTCTGTTGTAGTGGCTGCTCTCTGTTGTTGACTGTACATCTATTATGTTGTATGATTTTCATGCCTTCTCGAACATTCACATTACTGTCAATATGTGGGCGTGAACACACCCCGTACCTGCCACTGAACTCCAACAAATATATCGAGCTACACCTATTGCTGACTCTCACACAATATACATGAACCTTACCAAAAATATCAGTATTACCCACATTACTGTTCCATCATTATTTCTTACTATTGATTTCTCAATTATTTAGTATATTTTGGTTTAAAGTTTTTATAGAAAGTACCTAATTATTTACATGATATGTTGCAAATATTATTTTATATTATTAATTTTATATGCCGAAATGTATGCGCGAAATATAACATGATATACGACACTGTACAGACTCAGCATTACTCTCAACAACACAGTTCAACACCGGGGAGGACGCCGTCCGCCACTCGTGCACCAGTTGACCTGGACTCTTGCAGTCTGTACATAACTCTGAGCTGGCGCGGCGGCGGACGGGGCCCTCCGCGCGACACAACTGCTACATCTGACTGTACAAGTGCCGCGACACGCTCGCCGCGTGCCCCCGCCGGGCTCGTACCCACTGTCCACTCACTCTACTGTACCCCTCACAACTAACATGCTCTGTGACTTTTTGTTTCTGCGGCGTAGAGCAAGGAGGCCGGCATTCGTACTCTGGTCGCTCTAGACGACCAGGGAGGTGAGTGATCTGCAAAATTTGCAACACTACATTATTTACAATTTTATCTATTTTATCCTTTTTCGCTAACTTTGTTGAGCATCGTAGGGTTTTCAGCCGACCCGAAGATGGGCTCACCGATGTAGAAGAGTTTAAGGGGGTATCGCATTGATTATGTATTTAAAATTACGTCACTGCTATTACAATGCAAAGGTGCGGGCATCCTCTGAGATTACTGTTTACATTGTAAGACTCACACACGGAGATGATCACGGAAAACCCACATCTTTGTATATTTATTCGTTATGTAGATAATATACACCACTTTGCACAACTTAACAACGAGCTCTATCTTCTACGACGTCAGGCAGGCCGAACGATTCGACATAACAAACGTATATATATTCGGGCGTACTTATACATTCTGCATTTCAGATATTGTTCGTACTCGACTCTAAATTAACAACTTTACTGAATTCACATAAACGAATCTAAATGAACGAGCAAAGTAAATTCGAAACGCTTCTCCTCAACGCACGACTCTTGACATCACACAAAATATCATAAATCATATGAAACTGAGCACAGATGAAACTAAATCTGGTTTTACTTGCAAGCTTCACTGCATGCATGTCGTTGTGGATCGAGTAGTGTGTGTTAGCGGCTCGGGGCAGCGCGCGCGCCCGCGGCCGCACGCTCGCGCGCGCGCGCTCCCCGCCCGGCACCTGCACGCACGCCGTCGCCTCCGCCACGCCCGTAGCGTCACGCGTCACGCCGCCGCTGCACGCCACGCTCACGCGCGCCCGTGCGACCGACTCCGGCGCACCGCACCCACCCACCCACACACCCCGATACTCTCTCCTACGATATATTATTTTGATTTGTATTTTATGTATAGAGCGAGGACGCCGGGGGGCAAGCGCTTCATATGTTGAGTCACCAGGGCGGTAAGAGTTAAACTGACACATGGGTAGTCGAAACGTGAGAACGTCTGTGTTTGAATGTGCAGTTAATAATATTAATCTCTTTGTTTTTCTTTGACGTTTCTCTTAACTAACGACTTATCTGAGATCGATGTTGCGTGTGTATCTATGTTTCGATGGGGATGACCTTGACATATAGTGTAAATAGATAAGCCCGATGGCCGTTCGTTGCTACTTGTCGCAAAAGACTGTTACTCTATCTTTTGCTGAAGATTTAATTTGAATGAGCTGCGCAATCTGTTTAGTTCTTCCGTTGATATTTGATCGATACGCTTTTTATAGGTATATTTATTTATCTTTCCGAATCTACTGTTCTCTTCCGTAATCTGCGGTACTAAATGAATGCGCGTTGACGATGTCTGTTCGACGTATAGTATGGTATCGCCTCATCTCCATGGCTGGCAGCGTACTGTTCATGTTAGCTGTAGGTCTGTAACTGTTAGCTCGACGTCTGTGTCTGTCGGCGAGGCCGCCCCTCGCCGCACTACATATTAGTTTGTTCATTTTTCTTCTTCAATAAATCAATACTTTGCTATTTTCACGTTTCATTTAGGAATGGCTTAATGGATACGCTCATTTGCTAAGTTGATTTTATTTTGTCCCATGATCACCCGGCGGCAGGCCGGTGTGGCCCGCCGCGCTCATGTCCATGTTTTATTTCTGTTTAGTTATCAGTTTTTTTGTGTTGGTTTGAGTTTGCGACGCCCGCGCGGCTGTGCGCCTGTGCTCTGTGCGTCAGGCGGCCTGCGCGCGCGCCGCGCCCGACTCCTCACCGCATTCGTTTGGCGAGCTATAGTGACATCATTATTGTGTTGTAGAGTCACGAGGTGGGCATGAAAACCCTGGTCATGCTGGATGAACAGGGCGGTAAGCATCCAGTAGAACATACTATTTTGCATCACTCATAATTTAGTAAAGCTTTTGTCTGAAATGCCAGTTCAGATAATTTATAAAAGTTCGTTGAATGGCAATGACTTGATGACAATAAATATGTTACGATTGAAAATCTGCTAACAGTTTATTTATAACGGATAAAAACTGAAGGTAAAACTTGTTTGTCATGATCATAACTAAACCTAGTGAATAAAGTGCATCAAACGATCTCTGCGCTCAGTGCAACCGTGCGCGTGCGCCTCAGCACTCACGCCAAGTGAGCTGGGACCATGAGATTATCTGATTCAGTTAAACCGTATTAATTATTTTATTTAGTTTTTGTCACGCATCCAGCTATGCACGTCTTCTTCAATATTGCTGTTTATTTGCATGATTAGATTTTTATAAGTGATATTTAGAAACTGTTTTCTAATTGTTAGTCACTACGAGTACGGTAATGTAATCACTTAGTGTCAGCACATACATCATTTTATTCAAAGGTAAATAATAACTTCTTGAATTAGTTTTAACCAGATCAAGTGTAAGACATACCTAACGACACAAGCACCACAAACAAATTGTTCAGATAAATATTAGATGCTTAAATATTAGCGTTGAAATGTCATGACATAGTAATTGCTGTAGGTTGGCAGCTTGCATGGACCTAACTAGTTGAATAAAACTCAGCTACTGTTACCGGATACATGTCTTACACTTAGCGCTGGTTATTGTCGAGAGCGTTGAGAATTTACAATCGAAATTTAAATTTTTAAAAGATTCAAAAATATTAAAGTCGCGAGTATAATTGGAAAGAGCTAGGAGCTTGAACACATAACTGCAGGTAAACTGACAAGGGCGGATCTAAAGCGTTTGTTGATGTGTGTGAACAGAGCAATTGGACAGAATCGAGGAGGGAATGGACCAGATCAACGCGGACATGCGCGAAGCAGAGAAGAATCTGTCGGGCATGGAGAAGTGTTGCGGCATCTGTGTGCTGCCGTGCAACAAGTGCGTACTACACGTTGATTAACACGCCAAAAATCGCTTCTGCGCTCGCACTTAACCACAAAACGGTTTTACGAACCATTAACCATATTCTGATTTTCTTTTTCTTTGCTAATCACTGTAATACATGACTTCTAATACTCATAAAGCTTACTACGATGAGTCATCATCTGGGTTGGATGTGTCAAAGTTATGCGTTACCATAATGTTTCTGCGTCGATTTGTACGGTCTTCTTGCATGGGTTCAGCTGTTGTTCGTCCAGATACGGGTACATATTTTCTCAGAGACATAGCCTAACAAGTGTTGTGCTATAATTCCAGGGGTGCGTCGTTCAAGGAGGACGACGGTACGTGGAAGGGCAACGACGACGGCAAGGTCGTCAACAACCAGCCGCAGAGGGTGATGGACGAGCGCAACGGTGTAGGACCACAAGCCGGATACATAGGAAGGTGACCAGCCTCTTCTTGCATTCATCCATTGCTTCATAAAGGGCTGGTAGATCTCGAAAAGTCGGAATGAACTCCGAAAGTGTGTTTGATAAGATTTCACGCCATTTCAATCCTCCAGGACGTCCATTTGTTCCAAAAGCCCTTTTCCGTTTACAGCAACCGCTCTGGCCCTCGTTTCTGTCTTCAGAGATGTTTAAACTACCATAGCTGGTTTTGAAGCTGGGTGCTGTCATGCTGTCCATGTCACCAAATATCAAAATTAATAAGAATTTATAACACTCCATACCAGAACAATCGCCGTCATAAAGCCACAATACGAGTATCACTAGTACTTACGCTATTTTTGGGAGTACCTATAATTTACATTTATTCTTGATTGTGGCGAGTCTCCAAGTTATAGCAGCGCAAAAGTTATAATTTTTTTCGTAAAGTCATACCATGTTAGGCGTAATCGCGTTAAGGCCTATGTCCAGCAGTGGACTGCGATAGGCTGAGTTGATTGATTGATTTTTGACACCATCTTAGGACCCAAAATACCACCAACAAAATCATACAAAAACCTTAACTATAGCAGAGTTCATAATCTCAGATAACTTACATTCTATCGTGACTTAATCATTTATCTACTTTGAAATGTATTCTAAGTTGATTTTTGAGTGGCTATTTGTAACCAAAAGCTCCTAATACGTTTTTGGTTGCAATGGAATTTGACCTTTGTTAAGTATGACATTCAGTTTGTTGTTCAATAACTTGAAAATTATATTAAACTCTTAATTCAAATATACTTTAATCCAGGATAACAAACGACGCTCGCGAGGATGAGATGGAAGAGAACATGGGCCAAGTGAACACGATGATCGGTAACCTGCGCAATATGGCGCTGGACATGGGCTCCGAGCTCGAGAACCAGAACCGCCAGATCGACCGCGTCAACCGCAAGGTAAGGTGTCGGGCCTGATTGGTCGAGACTTGTTGGCTCTTATCCAATAAGATGCACGCGAATTCGTCCGTTGATATTTAAAGGCAAACAAGCCGCGTTTTGTTGTGCGACGATGTAACTATTAAATACCAACTAGAGTGCCATCAGATCACGCTGAACGCCAGTTTGACCTAGGTGTGTAGTTTCTCAGACCTTAAGTAAGGAGGAACTTTTGTTATTAAATTCAAGGGGAAGACTACTTAGTTCTTGGAATTAAATATAATGTTTGAGCCGCTATCTTGAGCAACAAATAAATGGTCTCCTGAACTCAAGCCCATATGTTCCCGATTTAAAAGTAAAATGTGCTGGGACAAAGCTCAAGAATAATTTAGGACCTAAGTCTTGGTATTATTTGGTCTTGATATTTAGCGCCTGAAAGATTTTTCTGGGCAAATTCTTGACCAATTTAGTTTTTTCGTTTTCGCGTTTGCGTATTGCAAACGCGCACTTTAATAAATTGCATAGAACAGAAAAAAAAAATGAAAGTGCACGAAAATTTTAAATGCATATTAGGTTCATAGCCTCATAAATACTGCACGCGACAGAGCGAGAGGAGGAAGGTATTTCTATTCTGTCTCAAGAAAGCGTGTGAGCTGTCTGAAATATAACCTTATGTCACTGTTATAAAAGTCATATTACATTACACGACTGACCGACCTGATGCAAGTTTTACGAAGCACAAGAATCAATGCCATACTTCTATTATTATTTATTCTTTCTTTCTCTCCCGCACTGTCGCGTACTATTTAACAGATGAATTCGCGTGCACTCTTGATTAATTTTCTTCTCAATAGATTTCTCTACAATCTCTACTCTTCAAGACCGATATATGATTCTATTCTTCTCAATATTTTTTTACTTCTAATTATACTCTAAGATGATTTATTGATGTTTTCGTTTTGATTGATTCATAGTGTGAAGTTTCACCCAATACCATTCATGTTCTTTATTTATTCTTCTATACATCCTGACAAATGATTGCGTACATAAAAAAATATTATGTTAAAGCATAATCAGCTTATAATGTTCCAACTGCTGGGACACAAGCCTCCTCTTTTATGAGAGGGAGTGGGCCACAATCCACGCGGGCCCAGTGCGGGTTGGTGATGTCGCATGTCTTCGAATTTTTTGGTTCTAGGACATGCCGGTTTCCTCACGATGTTTATTTATGTTAAAAAATGGCAGATAATTGGGTAAAACTTTCCACTGTGAGACGCAGTAAAATTTCACTATAATAAAAAAGAAATTTCACTGCGCCTCACAAAACTCATCAACATTTTCACCATCTAAATGTTTGTGCCCGTCACGTTAGCAGTGGAAGTGCGACTAGTTGTCTTCTATGTCTATGAACTATCTCCTGGCTTGTTGGCATCCAAAGTTCCGGTCACTCGCTTACCTGGCAATCAATCACTTCCTTTCTGTCTTCACTCGACGCATGTCCTCTCATACTTTGTAGAGTATGTGATTAGTAATTGGTTGTTGTGAAATTGAATGATTTTTTCTGTGACTTCCGAATGTTCAAGACATGCTACGACTACAACACATCCCACACGGCCATTGTGTAAATGTTACTAGTTGTCACATCCATCCAGAGTCCAGACTAACATACCCAGATTTAGACTCCATGACTAACACATCATTCACATCAAATGCTAACGAAACATTGTTTTTGTTTCAAAAGACAGCGACTGAAGGCCATCGCACACACTTTAATATTTTACTGTTACAATTTAAAGATTCCAATATTACTTCGATGTAAAGAAGAAAGGGTAAAGTTTTTTGATCAGCACTAATTTTTCCAGAGATTTCTGCAAATTGAAAACAAAACATTACTAAAAAGAAATCAACCTCAGAATTACTTAAAAAAAACAAGTGCATTATTATATTGTTTATTTTCTGTTGATTCTCTGAGACAGCTGGTTTTTTATTCAATTTATTTCGTAATTTGGTTACCAAATTATATACCTACTCTATTTGAAAGTTGCTCATTCTTCTTCAATCGAATCTCTGTGTAACTGGCCCAAATCACATATCAATAATACAAACAAAAAGTCGCTGTGAATTGAACAACTATCAAAAACAAACCGCGTGTTCTAATCTTAGGGCGAATCGAACGAAACGAGGATAACTCTGGCGAACCAGCGCGCACACGAGCTCCTCAAGTAAAGGACGGCGGCCACACCAACACACACACAAACACACACGGTCTCGTGGTCTGCGCGGGCGCATACTACACGCCCACTACACCGGTTGCAGATACACTACCCTATCTATGCTGTAGTCAAATTAAAATATCATTTTTGTATTCTCATTTTGAAAACTACTTTTGTGACACCTGGTTATTAAAAGTCATTCTGTTAATCTAATGTCCAATCGAATCATCTTAAACCAAATTTTATTGGCTGTTGTGTATTTTCGGCAGCTTGCTATGAGATTCGACAACGGATTAAATTGAACAGCCTTTTAAAAACTGGGGGTTAGAGTTGTCAAATATGTATTACATATCGATTTAGTTGCGACTGTCGTTAGATCAATATTTGAGACTAATAATATGTACTCCTAATTATTTATTACTTTAGGTGAATTAATTAATTATAAGTTTAAAAAATGAATCTGCAACCGGCGAATAAATTAATTTATAAATCAAATGTTTTGCTTAGTGTCTCTCTTCTATCTCGAGATACAAGTGTAATAAATATTAATATTTAACATGTAATCCTTGCATGCTACTGTATCAAGTGAACACTTGTTCGTTTTTTGACTCTAACTGTATCTTACTGCTTCTTCTTGACGCTCAAGTTTTAAGTACGTGTTGTTAAAATGTTGAGAATTACACAATGTAGTTTTGTTTGGGGTACATTGTCTGAAATACTGACGAAAATATACAAGGACAACCCTACTCCAACGAGCATGGATTGAGACGCGTCGGTGCTAATCAACAACGGTGCATTCTGTATCAAAAAGACGACACTATACTTAAAAATTTGCTTCCAGCAAATAACTCAGTAAATTCTGAATGATAACAGAGGGTCAGGGATGTCCTACCCCTCACAAAACTACATAATTTTATAATAATAGTTTTTGGTGCTCATTTCATGCAGTAGGACATGTTGAAATTATAAAATTATACTTAATCGTATTTACGCCATCTCGTATACTTAAATTATATTATTAAATTACTACACAGTATAAACAGTTAAGAAGTTGAAACGTGAGATTTATTATTTTGAGATAATGCATTTACCCCTTGTTAATATGTAGTGTTACTGTTAATGCTAGGAACGTTATAATGTTGCTTGTCGCAGACTTAAACATTCATGTTTATAATATTAATGGTTTAATACCTTGCGGTATACCACAAGAGATTAAAAGGGATATATTTAAAGGAAATTGTTATGTACTCCTACGATATGGGATCAAATCTCACACAGATCTGTTTATTAATTGGCTATCTTATCTTTCAAAATTTCACTTTATTTCCAAGTACTTCCTATTCACGATTATATTGGTACCCACCAGTTGGGGGCAGACTATAGTTTTTATAATAATTTCACAATACTTCCTTGCATATTAGTCAAAATGCAATAAGAACAGTTGAAAAATGTGCTGTTCCTCAGAATAGGCTATCTCGTAAGAGGGGATGAATAAATGGATATAATGAATGGTAGGGATGAGGTGATATGTGATAATAGTTTTCAATTTAAGTGATTAGTCTAGCCAGTCACATGTCTTCGAGGAAACTTAACTGTATCTGAAGTGCATCAGATCTCATCTTTGATTTCTACGTTTCATAGGAGCAATTATGTATTCGCAATAAAATATTGAATTATTTTCAACAACTTACATACAATTAAAAAAATATATAACCTATAAAGGCTCAAATATTTAGTGACAATGTAGTTACATAAAGTCTATTCGTGTTACTTAATATTTTGTTTTTATATATTTATAACGGAAAATTAAAAACATAAATATTTCAAGTACATAGCTTTTACATATCTGTGCAATAACATACATATCTGCTTCTATGAAATAGTATGAAAAGACGCTACCTAAATGTAACTTAGTATTACAATATAGCTATCTTAACTTAGCGATAAACTATCATAATTTATTAACTAGTACTTTTTATTTATTTTATGAGAAAATAAATCATTTCATTTACAAAGTGATTTTAAGTTATTTATTTTCCCTTTTACATTTTCTTTTTGATTTTAGGTCGAACATTTATATTTTATTATTTAACTACGTTTTGGTGTTATAATTAATATTAATGCAAATAAAACATAATCAAATATATTATTTAAAGGGTTAAGTAAAAGTGAAGAGTAAAGGATTGATGATTTGTAGTTTGCTGCAGTATACTTTAAGTAATGAAACAATATATATAATATCTATCGTATTAATTACATCTATAAATTAATTAATAATAAATATATATAAGTACTATTAATTAACGTACATATTATTATAATTGAATATATATTACATAAATAATAATATAAATATTTGCTTGAGATTGAAAGCAGACAACTTGCTTTAGGGAAACTGAAGTCAGGTAACGTTTATTAAACTACAGTTTATAAAGATAATAAATGTATGATATGCATTACTCCACGAGACTGCACACCCACACAAACAAACTAAACACACAACACGTCGCTGAAAACCGTGAGTATACTTTTATAATAAAAAAGCACTTTTATAAAGCGGAGCACAGCTTGCACTTAAAGCGATTGAGCAGCACAAATTGGCTTTTGTGTCACTTAAAATTTAAGACGCTATGGCGTTGCCGCTTCAAGCCAAAAATCGCTGAAAGATAAAAAGGCAGGATTAAAGTCGTGTCGCATGTAGCAGCACATTTAATTAACAAATAAATAGTAAAACTATTATACGGCTTTGTAATGGCTTTACTGTAAAGTCGGTAGTGATAATAAAAAATGATACTACCTACTACTGTGTCACTTATCATTTATGGTCGATTCAAATAAAAAAATATATAAAAGTGATGTTTTTAAACTTGTTCCGTTACATGTGATCGCGAATTCGTATTCGACAGTTTGCCTTGTTGCAAATGTCATCCACATTGTATTTGTAAAATAACTCTGCATTTTTGTTTGTTTTCCTCCTGGTTAAAACCATGCTCCCTTTTGATTTATTTTAACACCTTGATTGTTATCTTCTTTTTATTTATTTTTTCTTCTTATTTTGTGATTTGTGACGTTATGTCGCATATCTTGCGTTTTTGTTTGTTTTTTGTGACTGTCCCTTTTATGTTTAATCCATTTACCTAACGATAATTATACTGGCATCGATTTATCCTACTTTAAACCTTATGACTATTATTTTTTTTGTGACATGTGTACCATGTATGTATGTAAGATTACAATGAGGTTTGTTTATAGGGTGAGAGCAACGAGACGCGCATAGCGGTGGCCAATCAGCGGGCGAACAAGCTTCTCAAGTCTTAAGCACCACGCATTTGACTAATGCCAGTAAAATGACGCTTACCAAACATACACATTTATTTTATATATACAGAAACATAACATAAAGTATATTATAGAAAGAGGCTTATTTTTTAAGTAAAAGTATGACTTTGTAATAGAAACTTTGAAAAACCAATAATTTTTTTATTTACAATGTAATAGTTATACATTAAAGGTGTGAACCCTGAGTTGTTATCAAAACGTTGGAAAGCGTCATTTTAAGAGTTCCTAAAGGTGCCTGTAATCGGGCTACAGAAATTGCATCTTGCTGGCAATTTTTATTGACCAATATATCTCAGTATATTTGCAATGGTACCCTTGCTGCAATTTCATTTTGCAATACATTGCCGAGAGTAGCCCAGCAACATTCGGCAACTGGATTGATGAGAGATTTTGTTCGTACACGCGCGGCGTATTGCGGCTAGATCTCGCAGGACAAAATAATTTTTTGTATGCCTCTTCGGTTGTTACATTAAACTTCGCGGCAATTACGGCCCAAGCATCCTTCTTAAGGTTACGATCTTTATACACACTAGCTTCTACATCCCATAATTCAGGACGTACATGGATTTCATTAATAAAGTTCAAAATCTTTTCGTTTGACCACTCGGCCATGACGAACAGAATAAACAACAACGGACGGATACAAAACAACTTCACTAATCGCAGAACACGTGGTGAATTGAATAGGTTAGGTGCGTGCGCGTGCGAGAAGACAGCAGCGAGGACGAGGCGAGGGGAGGCTAGCGAGGGAAAGAGATGCACCTATACAGCAGAGCAAGGACGATATACGGCAATATTGCAGTGAAGTCAAAGCGGGGTAAATCATTTGCAATATAGCCGGCTAGACATTAAATTCTTGCGACTATTATGCAATATCTTGGCAATATATCCGGGCTACACAGCAATATTGCAGCAATTGTTGCACTGTGTTGAGAGATATAATCGGCAACTTGGCGGCTATACTATTGCAGCAAGAAATTGTCAAAAAACTAGCCCGTTTACGAGCACCTTTAAGCGTTATGTATGTGGTAAGTACAGTTATATTATTCGCGTATAGAATTAAAAATTGCAATAATTTGATTTACGTCGTTATTGTACGAGGCTTGCGGACAAGTCGACTGACATTCCTAATCAAGATGTCAACTATTTTCCTAAACGTCGTCGTGTTCTACTCAATTTAACTGTTAACTGTACTTACCTGACTGTTCATTTGAACTATGAGATTACAATTTACTATTTATTTATTCTTGCCTTATTTTTTAAGTTAATATGCATTTGCAATGAAGCCAACATTCATTTGAGATTGTATTTACACATGGCGTACTACAAGTCACATACAATTCAATTGTCTTAAAAATAATGCTTCAATTAATAATATCTTATTCCTAAAAATAATATCGTTCTATATTCTACTTGTTTATGTAAATACAATCTCATGAAACTTATTATTTGCTAAGAAATGTAATTATAATTTTAGCAATGTGCCAAATTTTTTTTAAACCAAGTATGTCACTGTTAAGACTATATTTATGTATTAAAACAGTTTACACTCTCATTGTCATCTACTGTTTGCATATAATTCAATACAAGGCCTCGATGCAAGGCTACACCTCGCCTGTAGAGAATTTAAATAAAAATCAATAATTACTATTTATTTTTACTATTACAATAATGCACTAACTAGATAAAAATATTTTCAGATGACTTTGAACGGCTAAACAGCCAAAAAGATGCTCTTTCATGAATTTAACATACGTAATGAAATTGCACAGATTTTATGCACACAAAAACTTTTTATAGAAGAAATATTTTCGTATTCATTTGCACTCATCATTAATATAGGTCGTGCGATGTGGATAGCAAGATGTTGGTGTAGTTAGACCTCGAAGCTCAAACATTACATTTATTTGCTGCCATTTAATGGCGCTGTGACGATGAACACGTGTCTATTTCAGAATTCCTTGCCTCTTTAATGAGTAAACAAACAATACTTACCTATCAGCAAGTCTTAGTCTTAAATTAAACATTAGTGAGATTTAACATTAAATATTATGTAGTGTTATGATATTTGTTGAGATTGGGGTATCTCTCATTTTATGTAACTGAGTGATACTTGCGTTTAGCGTTTACTTATTGTGCATTTGAATCGTATGATCCAATGTACTGCTTTTATTGATTTAGGGCGAATTTCACCATTTAAAACGAACGCGATCAACACATATAAACTGCGTTCAAGAGCTGTCAGCAACATAATTTTTGTGGCAATATTGACATAATACACTGACAGCTCTGGAACGTGGTTTAAATGTGCTGATCACATTGGCAGAATTGTCGACATGCATCGGCACCATGGCCATAGAGAAAAATAGAATAGAATGTGCTGATCGTGTGCAGGTTCTTTGTTGAAATTCCCCCTTATTAGATTAAGATAACGGTGCCTAAATTCGTAGTTTACGTTAGTATTCTTGTTTAGTGAGTTTGTCACGAGTTGCATTTAATATTAAATAAGTTACAGAAGTTAACAGTCGAAGCTTTTGATTCTTTTCATTTATATTGTTATTGCGTACTTAGATTGGTATTATGTAAGCGCTTATTGCACGGTGTCGTAGCCGTGGATGCGTTAACAGATAGGTAGGTAATGGGAAGATTATCAAATGACCTGGCGTGTGAAATGACACTCCCAGTTGCTGAAAGCCCCATCAAGTCCCTGGGGCCGTACTATGAGGTATTAATGCCATTATGATTCCAGTCCGTAAAAGGGATGGTGCTATCGGTTATGTATAGCTCCGTCTCTCTCTCTTGCACTGGAGTCATGATGGCATTAAAACGTCATAATACAGTACCTGATCAAGTGATCAGTTATTCTGCTGTCAAGTTTTTAACTGTTGTGATTGGTTGTCCACAATAATAAGAGCCAATCAAATCAACGAAGATTTGACAATATAGTAAATAAATATAGGCTTTCAGAAGCTGGGTGAAAAATTTACATTATAATTGAATAGCGTTGTAATGTGATTACAGAATATAATGCAATAGTCTATGAAAACGATATCGTATAGTTGAATATTTAAAACTTTATTATTACTTAAAGTGTATTGTTGTAAGTATGACGAATAAAATGTACCGGCCTTAGGAGTAATGTGTAGGAATGTTAAAGGCAGCGGCTTGACAAATTATTATACTCGTGTACCAGTTAGTGTTAAGAGTTTTCGAAAATTTCTCTATGTCTTTTTCTCTCAATCGTATTAGTTTCTAAGGATATAATACGTGTACCGACGGTATGCGGACATTTATCTAAGTACATCATATTTTAATAACGAAATATTTTAACAATGTTGTCTCGTAACTTTTGAGCTGTGGGCCTTTCGCCGGTCGCACTGCGGCGGCGACACGAGCGCGTGCGTGTACTTATCATTCGCCAGACGTCATAGAAAGCAGTGTCGATGTCGCAGCGCGCCGGTGTATGCGCAGCCTCGTAGATTGTTTTGTAACAGCTACCTATTCAATTTAACCAATAGATGTGTAAATTTACCGCCTGCATAATCTGTATAATGATTTTTAATCAGCCTAAAATATTAACTATTTAGGATAAAATAATTATATCTATTTTCTTTAAGAATAGATAAAGGATAGTATAAACTGTTAATTTCTAATTACATTATTGATTTGTTAAATTACAAAGAACTTGTATTATTTCTCAATCCTCCTAAACCTAAAGATAGCAACATAAACAGAATAAAAAATGGCACAAAATTTTAATAAAATTTATTGATAAACAAAACATTTATTTACAATACTTACAACATTAACCAAGGAACTAACTGGACCGTATCATTTAAACGAATCTCTCAGTCAACCGACCGATAATTAAAAACTTTGCATTGACTAGGTTACCTTCCACATACAAAATGGCCACGAATAACATAGTTTCTCAGTAAATACAGCTCAGATTAGCTACGGCTATCAGATCAGCGTGAACAGCAGTAGAAATGTTCAGTAACGTGTCTTATTCTAACAATTTACCTAGTTAATATGTTACACATGACATTTCATAGTAAGATATTATTATTTATTGTACTTCACAATAACTGCAAAATTCGGCGTCCCCATGTCGTTCCAGTCACTATAGTTGTGATGTCATCTTCACGCGGCTAGAAAATAAACAAAAGGTAACGTTAGAAAATATATTGTCTTTGGGATGTACCAATAAGATCTCCAATTAGTTAGCGAAACTCGACAGCCGTCATGGGTTTCGATATCTAAACTTAATAATAAAAAAAAAAATATTTTCTAAACTCATGATTAAACTACAATACCAAAGATCGTTGAAGCCAAACTAAATCATCAGATTATTTTCTTTTTCTTCATGTTTAGATATCGATACTCATTACATCTGCGGAGTTTCGCTAGCTAATTTAATATGACCCTATATAATGGCAATGAGTTTAAGATTATTTTATTTGTCTTTATAACAAGTACTTACGTAGGTAAGAAATAAAAAGATATTAAATCATTTGAACACAAACACATGAGATTACATATTTTATGATATGTCTACATACACAACAGTGGAACAAAATCATACAACACGTCTTTTTATGGGCTCTTAACTATTTAGGCAGCTACAAACATCAGTCACACATAACCGTGAGATTTATAATAATCCCGTCATCATCATCATCATTTACAGTCCGACTTCCCCCATAGGCTTTTTTTTTCACGTGCCAGTCCCCACGCTCTTGTGCCAGCCTCAACCAGCGGGGCAATTGCGTAACACATTATCAATCGGAATCTGTTTCATTTTGACAGTTCAACAACATTCATTGTGTTATTTACGTATCGAGCAGACACATTTTTCGAACTTATGAAGCAGTGGATTAGCAATTTGCTTCAAAATGATTCAGATTCCTATTGATAGTGTGTTACGCAATTAGGGTGCGGGTTCTACCCGCGATGGTAACAATGTCGTCCGCCCATCTCGCCATCGGACGACCGACACTTCGTCTCCCAGTCCCTGGACGCCACTCTGTCACTGCCTTACTCCACCTGTCATCACTGCGCCTTGCCAGGTGTCCTGCCCAACTCTATTTGGGTTGAATAGGTAACTCGTTTTCCGATATTGAAAATCTTTATCTAATAATGCCTTAGAAGGGTAAAAATAAATAAAAAGTAGTTTTAACTTACCAAGTTCAACAATGAGCTCAAGTACGACCATGACGGCGAAACCGAACAACGCACACGAGAACTGCAGCAGACCACTGCTGCCCTTCCACACCTCGAAGAACACCACGTACACCAGGGTTCCACACGCCAGACCCTGAAAATGTTAGCATTGAAGATTGTACTGACGATCATCTAAAGCTGTGGTAGACTTTTCCCAACTAGGTATGTTGGGAGTCCGTTTCTATTTAACCGGATAAAGCTGAAATCTTTCAGATATTTCACGTGGAGTACAAGGTCATTCATAAACGGATAGGCAAGCGCCCTATTATATTACATGGGACTTAAACAACTGCCTAACCCGTCCGGGAATGCAGGCGTTGCTGTGCAATATGCATCAAGTAAAAAATATGTGGACAATATCAATGAAACCGTAATGCTTTGATCCGATGCTCGATAATACCTAGGTACCTAAGTATATACTTATCTAACAACGATAATAATGTGATTAATAATTATTATTTATCTATGACGAAGTTAATGGGATTTTAATTGTTTTTAGTGCAAAAACAGCGAGGCTACTAGCCTAATTAACATAAGCTTTTGCTATCAGTATTTAAATCTAGATACTTAACAAAAAAAATCTCTGATACCTAAATATTTCGCTGGTGCTAAGCAATTGAATTTCCTTATCTATAATTCTTCTTAACGTGTCGATGGTAATCTCATCATCTGCCTAGCCTTTTCCCAACAATGTTGGGGTCGGCTTCCAGTCTAACCGGATGCAGCTGAATACCAGTACCTATTTTACATGGAGCGACTGCCTATCTGACCTCCACAACCCAGTTACTGGGTAATACGATACCCCTTGGTAAGACTGGTTGTCAGACTTTCGAGCTTCTGACTACCCGTAACGACTGTCAAAGATCGACGAATGACAGCCGGGACCAACGGCTTAACGTGCTTTCCGAGGCACGGATGTCGATGGTAATCTATATGTACATAATTTATACATATTATTAGATAATACTAGCTGACCCGGCGAACTTCGTATCGCCTCAGAATCAATAAATACTTACAAAATGTATGAGAAAATGAAATATCTTAATTTTTTTTCGTGATATTTTTCATTCTGCTATTCGGGGCCTCCGCCGCGAATAGCATGTAAACTGCTTTTCGCTGGGCTACCGGGTGGCTTTGGCCGTTCGCTCGTTTGCGCCTAACCTAAGTGGCCCGGTGGTAAACTATGTTGTATAAACCTCTGCCTACCCGTTCGGCAAATACAAGCACGAAATTATGTTCATAATTGTTTCTACTTTCGTGAAATTAATATCGTGGACGACATAACGAGATTCATTACAAACCTGTAATATGACCGAATACACGCCAGCATCAGCAGCACCCGCACCGCCCACCAGCAGGATACCGACACCAATACCGAGCGCCGACATGAAGGAGAACGTGAAGATGTACACGATGGACACCCATCGCTTGGTACCAGACGCCAGCAACTCCACACCAATGCAGAACGCGATGATGTACTTGTGGGCTGATACAGCACCGAACATGTACCTGCAAATAGGTAAGGAATAGAAATCAATAATCATTTTCTTTCCATCCCAATTTATTTTGGGGTCGGCGTAACAAGTGTTTTTCTTCCATATTTCACTATTAGTTATCAGCTTGGTAATTAGTCACCTTCTGGCGGCTCTGGCCATATCATCTTTCACACAGTCCAATATCTATCGTTTCTTAGGTCCTACCCTACCCTTTTAGCCATCAACTTTCATACTCAAAACTTCCTTCAAGAAAATAGCATGAAATAAGGATAGAAAGATCTGCTACGTTAGCCTAATGCTCGCGCAAAGTGTTGTACCTAAGTACTATCAGAAATTTATCAGTAGTACGTAGCCCGAAGTCTGGATTTGTGTCCAAAGTGTCCACTGTCCAGCCGTGAGGCAAACAATACTGTTTTAAGTTTTTTTTCTGTTTTTATTTTTGTTTTTGTGTCACTATCCAATGGGTCAAATAAACTTATTTTCTTTCTTTCTTTTAATTGATGGCAATAGGGTCGCCCCCTAATGGGATGTGTACACTACATACAGTGTGCTAATACTATAAGGCACCGCACCTCTGCCTAACCTTCCTTGCTAATACCTATACCTAACGCTCATCTCAATTTTCACCATGGGCTAACCATAAACTGAAAACCAGCGAATCAATAACAATTTTTTTTTGTCTTTAAACGAATGTCCAAAATACCTACCTACTGTTGGCAAAAATATGATTTTAATACTTTCAAACTCAAATAGCAGCCAGGGGGTTAATTGTAGATCTATCTTGTAATAGTTAAAACATGTTAGGGATGTTATATTCAATTGAAAGATGGTATTTTTTAAAGGTTACCTATTGTTATGCTTAAAACACTTGTTATATGAATATGATTTTCGGCATTTTCTATCTCAAATAGCAGCCGGAGGGTTGATTGTAGACGTTCGTTCATTCGTTGTAAGTAATACATACCTACTTAGTAAAAAATGCTCAAAATTTTATTTTCCCTATGAAATTAGTACCTACTTCTTTTTTACTTTAATTGTTGGGTAGGTAACTAGGTAGATACTTATAAAATATTGGACATGTTGGATTAAGTTGGATACGTGATCGATAATAATTAGATATTTTTCATAGTATTAGTACGTGACACCATATAGATAACTACATACTTGTGCTTATTTTGATTGTCATAATGGCGGTTGTTATACCAATAAAAATGCAATATTAAAGACGTGCTTTACAACAGGTGGATAGCCAATTGCCAAATACTCATAAATAAACTATTTTACGACAAGGTGGCTTAATACGGTGACTGATAACAAGTCCTAATTATTTGTCATCAGGTAAGTAGGTACATCAGGAGAGATAACAGTATTTACTTAAAAACATTACTTTCTACTGGATTAGTAGCCTAGACGTGGTGTCATTCTAAATGCTGGTGAAAAATATTTAGATAAATAAAATTTAAAAAATCTGCTTTGCTGCATTCCACTAGTGCCAAAATGTATTGGAATGCCGGTAACATTTTAAGCATCTGGTATTTATTTTCTCTGACAAAACTATCAATGTGAAAAAACTTTTATTTGATTTGTGAAAGCTGTAGAATTTTGAATAAAAATCAGTCTTGTTGTTGCTAGTTATCACAATTAGGGCGATCGTGGTGGTAAATCCGGTATTCGGTATCAAAGTCGGCAATCAGTCCAATTGGGCAATATAGGCAACACTTTCACAAGATATCTAGGCTTATCAAACGTTTAATTTAAGTAATTTAATCTGTTAATCTATTAAAATTACTCGGATGTCGGCACGTACGTATTAAGTAGGTATATTCGATAATGACGTTAGGTATACAAGATATAGGTAATACTCAAACACATAAACAAAGAAAATAATAGTGATGGGCGAGTCTTTTTTGTAATCTTTGAATGTGGGTACCTACCTACTTAGTTTTGTTTATTTGTAAACTTTGAATGTGGGTAGTTTTTCTTGACTCTGCAATTGACCACTTGATTCAGTAGAAGAAAATCTAGTTCTAATATTTTCATAATTTTCCAAAGAGTCTGTATACAGGAAGGTTTATTTATCTCCATCTTAATTTTTACAGGATGTTCTACCTATGAATATGAACAACTTTCACTATGGGACCAACTCTGAAATCTCGAAAAAAAAATCAGCTGTTTCATACATTTTGGTCAAGTAGGTAGGTAAGTATTGAACTTTTGTATCAAACAGCTGATTTTTTTTTCGTGGTTGGGAGTTGGTCCCATAGTGAATTTAAAGTTGTTCATATTCATGCGTAGAACAGCCTGTTTTGGATGGTGATAAAAAAATCTTTCTGTATAATGGGGACATAGAGAAATGTCATCTCAATGGATCAACCTGTAATACTACACAGGGCCGGATAAAGAATGATATGTCTTGAATGTAAATATAGTTATATACAGTGTGTAGCTACAACACTCCAAGTAAACATAAGGGGCGGAGGAAAGCTTCTAAAGGGGCGTTAACTTAAAGGAGGAAAATGAATACTTTCCTATCTACACTGTAAAGAAAAGTACAACCTACTTATGCACTTATTAAAAGAGCTTTAACTCAAAAGGAAGCACTTAGCATGAGTGTCTGCTACAACACTTCACGTATCGTCACGTATTTGTTATCAGTAGCTACTCGTAATAATTGATCATATTACTTATTCTGAACAACTTTCTTAAAATACTGGACATGGGTACCTATTGCCTACCACTTAATTAAGTTATTAAGGTCCTACAGAAAACTTTATTTATTAAATTCGAAAAAAGACTACACAACTTCTTCGCTCCATAATCCATTCATAAGATCATCATCGATAACTTATCAACTTTCAAGAGCAATACACCTATATACGTGGTACCATGAGTTCATGACACATCCATCCGGGATTTAGTCCAGTAGGCCGTTGGAGATGTTTAGTTGATAAGCAATTCCGCCTATAATCCATCACGTACCATTGATAAGCTATCGATTCTCCCAACAGTTCTAATATTTAAATAAGATGCGTCTAATCAAACCCTTGAAATTCGATAGGCATACGCTATCTTCGGTGACTTAATAGCTTAATACGACAGGTATAATAATTTCTATGTACTACAAAACCTTCAGATAAAGTTTACGTGACTGCAGGCACCAGGAGACGAGTACTTAGAGTAGGTACCTATTGCTTTTTCCACTATCGATTTATTGTCATGACGATAACTATTGTTCGCGGTCGGCGAAACTTCTCACCATCTATCTTAGCTAGTAAATCTCTCAGTAAACAATCTTCGCCACAATATTGACTAATCATACTTCATACCGTACCAAAAACGGCACATATTTTTCACAAAAATGAACAGGAAAATTGAATTTGTTTGTATTTTTTATTTGCACCTGCCTTATCGGTTAATGCTACTGATATTATCGTACCTAATATGCGTGTCAATGGAGAATAATGAGTTTCTTAACGGAAGATATTTAGGTACAGACGCCAGCACATCAATCTACTACAACCTGTCAAATTTCTTTAATAGATTTTCAACTTTATCATTAAAACATAAGGTTCAAAGTTGAAGTTAAGGGAAAAATTTGACAGTTTCGGGTAGGTTCATGTGCTGGCGTCTGTACAATTAATAAATTAAATAATCTTTCGGATGATAAGGGTCTTTGACGTATGACTAAATGTCATGTCATCAATCATTTCCACTATAAAACTATAAAAGAACATATTATTTAGTAATTAAGTAGGTAAATTTAGTTATTAGAAACTTATCTAATAGGTACCGGAAAAGCTGTCCTCACCAATCAGAAGGTAATTAATCAGTATACCTACTTAACTATAGGTAGATGTGTAGGTATTTAGGTACTTTAGCGACAAATTCTTAAAGAGCCTAACATCCTAAACTAAACATTCCCATCGCTGTCCATAGTTGAAGCAGGGTATAATATAACAGCAAAAATTAGTACATACCACACATTACCAACTGAAGACTCCAACCCCACAGCAAGTCCTTCAAACAGCTCATGGACCGACAGAGCCAGCACAATGAGCAGTCCTCTCAGAGCCGATGCCACAGAGTCGTCCTCTTCCAACACATGCAGGTGGCTAAGACCGTTCTTCTCCTCAGTCTCCTCCTTTTTTGGGGTCGGTTCAACGCCTGCTTCGACGGAGCCTCCTGCCAAAGAACTCTTCCTCAACCTGAAAGGTTTCGTGAAAGAGTTGTTCCTCTTCCTGCTCTGGCGGCTGTTGATGTACAGGTGCACTAGTTCTTCAATAAGGTAGATCATGAAGAATCCGCCGCACATAATCAGCCCAGCCATGAAGAGTGGGATGTCGGGAAGCTCGCCATTTTCTGAAAATAAATAGAAAACTAATTATGGTGGGATGTGCCAAGAAATACTGTAGTTTCTTTTCCCTTTCGCGGTGTGAGGTACGGGTGTTTTTCGATGATGGGTGCTGGACTACTGTGGATACTCGTGGGGAAATTTTGTTTAAAGTTAAATTTAAGTCTGCGTGGTAGAGGTGTAATGGTGACGCGTCACAGTCTTAATTGATCTTTATTCATACTTATATGTGTAACTATGTCAATCACTTTAGGTCGTTACATACTAACAGTAGCAATGGCTTTAATTTTTACCGACACAAAAAAAAGGAGGTTATAACAGTTCAACAACATTCTTTGCGTTATATCCTACGTTGTTGAGCAGACAAACTTTTCGAACATTTATGAAGCAATGGATTAGAAATATCCTTCAAAATTATGCAGATTGTGATTGATAATATCATGTCATAGCACAGTGAATTAATTTGGTCGCAGGCATTGTGAATATGGTGTCAGTAGTCCTTAATTTATTGTTCTTTGTATCGTAAGTATATGCACCCAATGTGGGTGTAACTGTTCAGTTAGTTCAAGAGATATCGGCCCTTTTTTTTTTTTTTGTGGATGGGAAATCATCTAATGACTCCTCCCGCTCTGGGTGGAGCGGAAGGGAGTGTCAGACTCTTACTGACTAAAACCCACCCGTGTTCCTTCCTTAGCCCTTTATGTTCCGGGGCAGCGGTAACCCTTTCGGACGATCCCGCTACCCCGGCAGGCTTCGGCCCTGGCGGGCCCCTTCCTTATTGCTGACATCTCTTTGAGGCGCGCGTGGAACACATACGCGCCGTCCGGCACGGGCCTGGTCCTGATCGGACGGAGAGCTACCCATTACTCTCCGTCCGCAGGCCCGCGCCTACGGTGGCCGGGAGTCGTCACGCGGCTCCCGACGCCCGTAGCGTCTCCCGCGGCGGCTGAGGCGTGCGGCTCTCTCCCTGAGCCGTCCCGCCACCTCCTTCGCTAGCATGACTGCTTCGCAGAAGGAGGTGACCGCCTCCCACTCCCTCTCGCCCCGGACCATGGCTTGAACCAGGGCCGGACGCGAGAGGTCGCCGCCGTTGCCGATCGCCTCTACGAGGACACGGCGGTGCTCCGCCCAAGCGGGGCAGACCTCCACCGTATGCTCCACCGTGTCCTCTGGGCGATCCTCGCAATGGTGACACCCGGGCGTCTCCTCCCGCCTGATGATGTGCAGGAACCTCCCGAAACATCCGTGTCCGGTGAGGACCTGCGTCAGGCGGTAGGTGAGAACGCCGTGACGCCTCTCTAGCCACTCCTCAAAGAGGGGCCTTATCGCCACTATCGTGGCGTGCCCTGCGCTGGGTTGCGAAAGTCGCTCCTTCCATGCCACCATGAGATCGCGCCGGAGGTCCGTCCGCTCCGCCGCTATTTGCCGCGGAAGCGGAGTTTCCCCCCGGCGTAGTGCCTCCGCGCGCCACTCATACAGGCGCGCGAGGACTATCGCCTCCAGATCCCATGGCGGCATTCCGGCAAGGAGGCTTGCCGCCTCGCCCGAGATCGTGCGGTAGCCCCGGATCAGCCTTACGGCTACCACCTTTTGGGGCGCGTTCAGGTAGTGGGCGGCTCGCAGCCGCAGTGAACGCGCCCACACCGGGGCTCCATATAGGGCCATGGACCGCACGACCCCCGCGTAAAGCCTCCGGCAGGAGGCGTTTGGCCCCCTCAGGTTGGGCAAGAGCCGCTTTAAAGCGGCCCCGGTCCGTTCCAATTTGGGGGCCAAACGTCGAAAGTGCTCGACGAAGTTCCACCGGCTGTCGAGGACGAGACCCAGGTATTTCATCGTTGTCTCGACGCCGATGTGAACCCCTCCTACCATCAGTTGGAATCCCGATGGTGGCCCGTTCCGGAGCCCATGAAAAGACATGGCCCCGGACTTGTGCAATGCCACCTCGAGACCCAACCGCCGGATCCTCTCAACGACTATCGCAACCCCTCGTGTCATTGCGTCGGCCGCCGCCTGATGCGACCTCCCCTGCGCCAGGACCAGCGTGTCGTCAGCGTAGCAAACCACGCTGACGCCATCAGGGAGAGATATCGGCCCTGACTTACAATTCTGCAACCAATTTGCTACAAGGATTACTTTTGCTTTTTATCATAAAACAAAGTCAGTGTCAGGACTTCATTCTTCAACAAATAGAACTCGAAGTATATGTACCTAGCCGTAGTTTCTAAGTCTCTTCCATGTTAAGAACATACACACACACCACCACCTACATATTTGTGGATATTTAATTAGAAAAAAGATAGATGTAATTGTGTAACGACAATATTTACTAACATGAAATATATCTATGGAAATAAGTATTTTTCTTTCTATTACACTTTCTCATTGCCTGCATAGATATCTATGGCAAGTATATTCTTAGATGAGTACCCATACTTATTCCCTTTTTTTTTTTTTTTGGATGGGAAATCATCTAATGACTCCTCCCGCTCTGGGTGGAGCGGAAGGGAGTGTCAGACTCTTACTGACTAAAACCCACCCGTGTTCCTTCCTTAGCCCTTTATGTTCCGGGGCAGCGGTAACCCTTTCGGACGATCCCGCTACCCCGGCAACCCATATTCCCTGCTTCATGGTTTAGGTACCTACATATCGAATTATTAGCTAGCATTAATGCTCACTGTACTCGACTAATTCTATGAAACACCTGATTTTTCTTTCACCATTCCATCGTTAGGTCAGTCCTACAAAATTAGTGGTCTACTTCAGCCTATAACGTTCCCACTGTTGGGACACAGGCCTCTTCTCTTTGAGAGGAAATTGCCCCTAATCCACCACACGGGCCCAGTGCGAGTTGGTGGATGTCACAAATGTCTTCGAATTTTTTATCTAGGACATGCCGGTTTTCTCACGATATTTTACTTCCTCTTGCCTAGTTATAAGTACCTAATACAAGTTCCTAGGTAAATAGGAACCGATCCCGAGGGATTATCGGGGTAAAAAGTATCCTATGTGTTATTCTGATGTATAAACTGATGAAACTTCACAGTAATATATACTGTGAAGTTTCATCAAAATCCGTTCCGTAGTTTTTGCGTGAAAGAGTAACAAACATCCATCCATCCACCCATCCTCACAAACTTTCGAGTTTATAATATTACCTAGTAGGAAGGATTAGTACCTATCAAGTTATTAAACTTTGCTTAAGTAAATATGAAATTATAAGGGCCAATATTCAAACCAGTATACCTACCTTTATGAAACAGGTTCTCTAGAATATCTTGATGTCCTTAGGTTAAACCTAGACGCGGCCGTGCAGTACCTAGCCATGTAGGTATTTACATCAGGTAACGCCATCCTAACTTTTATATATCCTATAAGATAGGTATAATATTATAAACGCGAAAGTAACTTTGTATGTTTGTTACCTTTTCACGTCTAAACCACTGAACCGATCATCCTGTTGCATATACGTTGTCAGGTGTACAGAAACGGACATAAGGGACCTTTCATCCCGAAAAAAGTGCTGTTCCTGGCTGTTCCCGAAGAAAACAACAATAACGTTATTATGATAATAGATGGCGCCACGTGTCTATTGAACTTTGTCACATTATTTAATTCTGAGGCGGTACGAAGTTCGCCGGATCAGCTAGTAATTCCTTGAAAACCATGCGGTAGAGGTTATCGTAATGTAAGTAATTGGAAATATACAGGGTTATTGGAAAAACACCAACAACCTCTTAAGAGGTCATTGCACTCATCATTATGAACAACTTTTACTATGGGACCAAACCTGAAATCGCGAAAAAAAAATCAGCTGTTCCCTACATTTATGTTCAAAATGTAGGGAACAGCTGATTTTTTTTCGCCGGACTCCGGTGGGTGGGTGGTCGCAAACCAGGCAGGCGTTAGCCCTACCACCCCAAGGGAAGAATTGGCCAGTCAAATAAGGTGTTGGGTGTGACTGTCCAGGATGCGCCGATCGCTCGGTTCAGTTGAGTAACTGGCGGAACAAACTGCGCTACACGAGGAGGCTTCTTCATGCATCCCTAAACTTCTAATCCAAATCAAAAATTCAAATCCAAAGACTTATTGAGTAGTTTGGATGGCCTTCTGTGGTCTTCATCATCAGCTCCACTTCGCCAAATGGTGCTTTCCGAGAACAAATGCACGAGTTACTGTAAAAAATACCCAAATCGCAATAGGTGTGCCTACAAAAATTGAGGGTTTCTCTCGATTTCCATGGGATTCCCTCATCAGATTCCGACTTGGTGACAATGGGACCACCTCAAGAGCATACCCTTTCAAACAAAAAAATTTTTTTTTTTTTTAGATAGGTCCACAATTGACGGAGAAATCGGTGAACATAAGTAGGTACTTACTTAAAAAAAACATACATAAATTCGAACATAATTATAAACATTTGAAGCGATTACATTCGATCCCAGTACGATAGAATGATTTTATATATTTTTTTTTTTTTTTGTTAAAACTGATACACGTACGTTATTACAATGTCTGTAAGAAGTCATAAATAAAATAATTTTCAATAAGTTATGGCAGTTTTTTATAATTATTTTATTACGCATTTTAAAGTTAACTTTTACGTAGGTAATCGAATAGTCACGTTCTAAGGCAGCTGTCAAAAAACGGTTAATCTAGACAATATGATGATTCATTCAATGTTAGATATCGGTAGTAAAATCTATCCACCTAATCTAATGCGTTTAAATCCGACACAGTATAATTTATTACACTTTGAAATTGTTTATTCAATAATAATTCATTCACAGGTTCATTAATTACTTAGATAAATTATTGAATGATAATTATGATTTGAAGTACCTAAGGCTTATATCCCACTGGGACACCATGGCGGCGCAACCAAGGTTGCCCTGCCAGCAAAATATAATATCTACAGCTTTATGGTGGGTATCTCACTAGGCGTCCAATCGGTTGCGCAACCAACTAAGTATACATTTTTTGCAGTGCGAGCATGGTTGCGTCGCCATTGGTGTTCTAATGAGATAGGCCCTAAGTGTTTAATAATCTACCGACAAAATCAGATTTTAGGATAAACGATTTTTTAAAATGCGTGAACTCTGATACATACTTAGTTCATTTGCACTAAGTTGGTTTAGTTATTCGGATATAATAATATGTCCTACATACCTAGAGCATGAGCTGTAATAGCCTAACCACACAATCCCACGCCGTCAGTTCTTATTGTGTTCCCATCAAGCCGACATCTATGATGTTACGTGACCATCATGACCTTTCACGGCGGACGCTGTCGGCTGTCTGTTACCCTTTTTTGATTACTTCTATGTAACAACTTTTTTTTTACTTAGCGCTACCTCTGCTTTATTCTATGAATGCAGCGTAGATGAAGCGTGTGTGTGTAGCTGACGCGCGTAGGCACGGCATAGGCTCAGCGCGTAGGCACAACGCGTTACATGATGCAACTTGCATCACGAGTAGGCGAAGCGTAGCAGTCGCGTGTAGGCTCAGCTTAGAAGTTGAGCGTAGTCTGCATAACGTGGCAACGTAGCAGACGCGCATAGACTCTGCGCGTAGAAGTTGAACGTAGGCGCAGTGTAGCAGACGCGCATGGACATTGCGCGTAGAAGTTAAACGTAGACGCAGCGTAGCAGACGCGCATAGACATTGCGCATAGAAGTTGAACGTAGACGCAGCGTAGCAGACGCGCGTGGACATTGTGCGTAGAAGTTGAGCGTATGCGCAGCGTAGCAGTCGCGCTTAGGGTCAGCGTAGAAGTTGAGCGTAGTCACAACGTGACAACGTAGCAGACGCGCATAGACATTGCGCGTAGAAGTTGAACGTAGGCGCAGCGTAGCAGACGCACACGGACATTGACCATTGAAGTTGAAGTTAGGCGCAGCGTAGCAGTCGCGCTTAGGCTCAGCGTAGAAGTCATTTATGGCATCGCGCGTCAAAGTCATCGATGTGTACTCGTAAAAGGATTTGATCAAGCAATGTGCCACGAATTCGATGTGTTATTTTTATCAGATGCCTAGCTAAGCTACTACACGAGGAGTGACATTAATAACGAATTAGACGATTGCACGAGTACCAAATGACCGATTACAGTCGATAGTGTTTTTCTATGATTGAATTTTCGATTACACAATACAATAAACAATAACAGTTCACAATAACATTTTCCACCTGCAGACAAACAAGATAAACCGACAACCGATTTAACCGACTTCAAAAAAAGGAGGAGGTTATCAATTCGGTTGAATATTTTTTATTTTTGTTACTCCGTTATTTATAAGCCGATTTGCAAAAATCTTCTTTATTTGTAAGGATATGTAACATAAATTCGAATGCTTTTAAAATCGATAAATTAAAACCTACTCGATTCACACATACCTAATATTTATTAAGTTTTAAAACTCTATACCAATTATACCCGTCTATAGGTGACCTAAATGCTATAGAATACTTAGTTGAATTTTCGATTCAAAAATCGTTCGAATTTCGGCACCTACATTGCGATTTGCGAGTAGTTCGCGTGTTCATGCTAGGGCCTCACCTACGAGAGAATGCGTTCTTGACCAGTCAGTTTCATACAAACGAATACGTGTTTTGCGAATTTGATCTTTATAAGCTACAAGAATTATCGCACTGACAAGTGTCAGGCACGCATTTTTCGACGGCCGGACTGTAGGTACCTACTGACATCGGCCTTTTACTATCCGTAACCGTAATACGTCTTTCCTTCGACGCCGAATGTTAGAAAGCTTTGTACCTACCAAAGAGAAGGTTGTATAGTCATTGGTACCTACCTACATACCAAAATGCAATTAAAATTCAATTATGCATACGAATGCCAGCATTATCTAATTTAATGTTACGCAAGAGCGTTACCGCTGGTACCTATGCAGTTTAAAGAAGCAAAAATAATTTGTGTCTTTATACCAAGAAATTGTATATAATAAAACTACCTATACTTACGTAGATAAGTCTGTATACTATTAACCGACTTCAAAAAAAGGAGGAGATTCTCAATTCGGTTGTTTTTTTTTTTTTTTGTTTGTTACCTCAGAACTGCGTTATTTATTTGCCGATTGACAAAATTCTTTTTTTTTTTATTAATAGAAAGGATATAGGTACTTTTCTTTCAGATTGGTTCTATAGCAATTTCATCAAAATCAGTACAGTAGTTTGGTTATTGCGTCGTTTGCTTTCCTATGACTTTTTAGTGGTGGCTTAGTGTAATTGTCATGGGATGCATTGTGGCTATAAGTGCCGTATCTTTACATAATTTAATCGAATTCAAAAACGAGGAGGTTCTCAAAATACTTAACTGGTACGGGAACTGATTCCTTTCGACCCTTGTATAAAAATCTACTTTCTATAATTTCGGAAGTCAATGGCAAACAACGAAAATGCGAACCCAACGACACCGACTTCCGAAGTTATTTTTCACTTTGTAGTATTTTTTTGGAAGTCAGTTTTTTTTTTTTAAATAAGTAAATAAGATTTATTTTAATTTTGTGTGCAAAACAAAAGAAAACATAATGTTATGAAAACAGGACTCCTACTTACCTACTTTATATTTTTATCAACGCATTTTAATAGAATAGAAAAAAAAAATACAAAGACCGTAACCTGTTAACACGCACACTGGTGCCGATTCTCTTGTACACTGAACTAAACTATCACTAAAATTCCTTACTTTTCAGGGTTCCGTACCCAAAGGGTAAAAACGGGATCCTATTACCTACTAAGACTTCGCTGTCTGTCCGTCCGTCTGTCTGTCACCAGGCTGTATCTCAAGAACCGTGGTAGCTAGACAGTTGAAATTTTCACAGATGATGTATTTCTGTTGCCGCTATAACAACAAATACTAAAAACAGAATAAAATAAATATTTAAGAGGGGCTCCCATACAACATACGTGATTTTTTTGCCGTTATTTGCTCGGTATTAATAACGCCAACAGGTACTAGACGCTTGAAATATTCACAGAATAATTAGTTGTATATTCACTTTAAACATAAATTATTAAATTAAAATAAAATAAATATTTAAGGGGTGCTCCCATAGAACGACGTGATTTTTTTGCCGTGTTTTTCCTTGTGGTACGGAACCCTTCGTTTGCGAGTCCAACTCGCACTTGGCCGGTTTTTTCCTTATTCTTACAGCTATTCTGCATAAAAAATAATTTTGACACAACTAAAATCGAATTCGACAATCGCGACTCGTCGACACGTGGTACTTGTTTGCCCTACCCCGTGATTTTTTTTAGAACCGCAGCCGCGCAGTGGGCAGCCTTGACGTGTTTTTTTAAGGAATTTTTCACTTTTTGTATGGAAAATATGAAAAATGATTACCTACATGTTGAGTGTTAGGGGTTATGAATTTATATAAAGGGGCTCGAAATTTTCATTATTTTTGCGATAGGACACACCATTTTCGAGATATAAGCAAAAGACAAAAAAAAAGATTCAGTAGGTACCTACTGTTTTTGCCCCTGAAGTCGAGGTGTTGGTGTGAATTTCTATTCATGATAACTAATTTTATTCCACATCTTTTTAATCGCGATTAAAAATAGTCAGATTTAGTTAGACAATCAAAATTTTAGGTGAAAAACGTGAAATTCAGAATAGCAAAATTGCCATTTTCAATAGATTAATAACTCAGTGCCATCTTAGTGCTGTCAAACTAAAATATAGTTAAGTCAATTTCAGAATGAGAAATCGTCGTTTGAAAGGAATAAACTAAATTTTTGTGATTTTTAGTCTAGTTTAGAGGCATTTGTGACAAGAGAATCGGCACCATTGTGCCATTTGACATGCTAAACTTAATTAGTGCTCTGGTGACTCTTACCTTTCCGTATATAAAAAGTAGGTACTCTTTGCTCTTACCAGCGTAACTCACTCTCTCTAACTAGGTACCTATCTTACTTAATTAGTTACAATAGTTGAAAGCGTTACCATACCTTGAGAATAAATATATTAAGTATATATGTGCCGAGATACCATTGCAATTTTGATCTGTAAGTTATAGGTAGGTATCTACTTATTTGCATCAAATCGACTTGCTCCTTTCGAATGTTTATACACAGTAGAAGTCGTTTGTGATACGTGAACAACATGCCAGTCCAGGATTTCGTCCGAGCACACCAAGAAAACCAAGACAAAGAACTTAAGCTTTGAACTTAAGGTAAGATGGAAAATGATTTAAAAGTAATTTTGTTTTATAGGTAAAGGTATAATATGTGAATCGAGAACAGTTGACAGTTTTTTATTTCTTCTTTATGGTTTATTTACGCGTCGTACGGTGGCTCGTGTTAAATCGACCACTGCAAACACAGAGCACTTTTATAATACACTGCAAACGCAGATAACTTTGCTCCAATAAAATGAAATTATATCCTATCTAGTATCTGCGACGTACATTATGGTCATAGACGGTACAATGCCCACGCCAATGCAACACAGAATCTGTTGTTTCCCAACATTGCCATCTCTATTTATGTCCCATTTACGCCAGCCGGGAAAAATGCATAAACTTTTAAGTAACAGTTTTATTGTCACGCTACTTAATTCATCGATAAATTCGGTAATAAATACAGCCTAGAATCTATGTACTTAGTTGACTAGCCGTTTATTTATACACGTGGACGTACGTAATCATCTTTACCACGATCGTGAAAAATATAGTGTCGTTAGTCGGTTAGTACGCTACTTAAACCTAGGGAAATATTATTGTATAATATGATGTATGAAATATCTTATATTTCCGATTAAATAAAAACGTACCTAAGTGCATGTGGGTTTCATAAATTAATGACAACAATAGCTACTTATTTGGTTTCAGTACTGCATCTGCACTAATAAAAACCTAACCATAACAATAAAATATAATGTACTTAGCAATAATGAATCGATCAATGGTATCATGATTTATGGAGATGCATCAGGTGTTTCATGTAAATAAATCTACTAACCTTGCAGAACTTCAATGTTGTCATCAACTTCGGGTAACAAGTGCATGAAGGTGGTCGCGAACAGGATTCCCCCTCCGAACGCGAGCAAGCCCATTACCAGCTGATTGGAGGAACGCAGGTTGGAGGAGCCACTCGTCTGGAACCAGTCGTACTTCAAGGATATGACCAGCGGCAAGCACCCCGTCACCATCGATATGGCGAAGAGGCACACCATTGTTATTATTTTGGCTGTTAAAGCCTCTTCCATTGCTTCGTCCAATGTAAAATTCATGTTGGATTATTTATTATTTATTTATGTCAGGAATTTAATTAATTTAGTTCCGCAGTAAAACGGTCGGTTGTAGCCGAACAGTATGTTGCGCACGCACGCGTCGCTGTCTGATCAACGATCGGTCGACTGAGCTTCCTGCGCTCCTGCGCTTGTTGTAGGCGGGCTCTTGATAACGACTCATTATTAATGATAAAAATGACAGTAGTTTGTTCGCCGTCGCATCAATAAGCTGCTGTTTGTAGTAATCAAACGTAACAGTAATGTTACCGTCAATATCTGATTCGTGCAGGCTTAAGACTAATAGTAGGTACGTACGTGAGTTGTAAAGAGCAACTAATAAATATTCGAAAGATTGTGTAGGTTGCCGGCATTGCGTGAGTGACGCTTCGTAACTTATCGCGTAGTTTTTCCAAAAAAAAAATTTTTTTAACTTTACAACATGGTACCATAATATAGTCTACCTACCTATATAGTCGACCTCGTAATAGCTTTACCACTCTAAGGTTGAATTAAACTTGCACAAGGATGTATTTTTAACCGACTTCAAAAAAGGAGGAGGTTCTCAATTTGGATTTATTTTATTTTTTTACGTATGTTTATTATGTACACCAGAAAGAGATGGCGAGATGACCCTGGACGCGTACCACGAGAGCTGGTTCGAGGTGGCACGGGAAAAGAGTTCCTGGAAGGATTTGGGGGACGCCTTTGCCCATCAGTGGGACAGAATAGGCTACCAATAAAAATATTTAAAATTTATGTTCGGACATAACTCCGTCATATATGTATAGGTAGACGGTTTGCAATTATTTTTTTTTGTTCTAAAGAAGTTTATTCCGAAATGGTCCCGTTTTTTCGTGAAGATCTGATGATGAGTTTCGGAGACAGATAACGGAACTCAAATGCCAGCAAATCAACTGCGATTGTTGCTATCGCATATGTATGTCTTAGGCTTTGATTATATAATGTCTAGATAGAGCGTCGCCCTACAATCAAAACAAAGAAAACGAGGCAACAATTTCAAACATGTGTGCGTGCGGGCGGTGTTTTACACTGTGCATCTATGTCTCTGTGTGCGTGCATAATGATACCAGCTACTACAATTCTCCCATAAATCACATATTAAAAAAATTTACTATACAAATAATATAAGTAAGTTTTAGGTGTATGTTTGTAGTATTATTCAGTTTTAGTAGTGTCTTTATTTATAAATAAAAAACACTATTTAATTGAATTAGAGTTGTGTGTGTGAATGTTGTGTTATATTAAATCAGCTAAGTTAATTCAATTAGAATATTTAACTTTTTAGGCAGTTTGTATTTGGAAATTTCAAATGAAAGATCACAGATAATACGAATGGAATAAATTAATCTTATTAAAATTACTCTTGGCACCTTTGAAATCAGTTTATTGGACCCAATGCAACAATAATCATTAAAATGGGCTCATAAACAAAAAAGTTATACGCGAACATTATATTATTATAAAAAAGTACAGACGAATTGAAAAACTTCACCATTTTTGAAATCGAATAATAAAAGTACATCAACTAAATAATATAAACGTAACCATAAAGCAACGAATATACCCACAAAAAAAGGACGTTAAGTTGGGAGAATGGAAAAAAGAAACTGGCAACACTGATAAAATATGGCGTAATAGGGCGTAATTTGGTAAATATAAAAACAAAAAACAAATACGTAGTTTTTTTGGTTACTTACTGATGATATGTGATGTGTTTGGTGTTTTTTACCCTTCCTTTATAATTTCGGCACAGTTTAATAGCACATACCGTCATTTTATCGCTGTTATTTGTTTATTACTTAGCGCGCGTAATACGTAGTGACACCAAAGCGGTACGATCGGCACTAATCGGCGGGTAAGTACTTACAGCCCAACAGTTGGCCGGTATTTTTTGACACGTTTGCGCGCAATTGATGCTCTATCTAGACATTATATAATCAAAGGTCTTAGGCACCTCGCGCACTAGGCGGCCACCAGATTAACTAAAGAAACCATGTTGCGGCCAAGTGCGCGACGTTCATACTTCTTTAACACTGGTCGTTGCGGCCACTGGTCGTGGTCGTGGCCGCCTAGTGCGCGAGGTGCCTTAAAGGGGTACGCAGATGTGTTCAGTATATCACGGTAGGTACACCCCACAGACATAGATCTAATGTCTGTGGTACACCCTCATATCTGTCAAAGTTGTTATTGGGGTAGGTACCTCTAACCTTGCAAGTAAATTCGGGCATCATAACTTTTTTGTTTATGTTTATGAATTGATTTAATTTATTTATCATTTTGTTTTCCGAAGTTCGTAAAAATCTGTTGATGGATTTCTGAGGCAGACAATGGAACTCTTCAATTATTAATAAAAGTCTATTAATAGCAAATCACTAGCGGTACTGTAAACGGGTAGACAGGTAAGTAGTTTTATTTACTAACCGACTTCAAAAAAAGGAGGTTCTCAATTCGGTTGAATATTATTTTTAATGTTTGTTATCTCAGAACTCCATTATTTATAAGCCGATTTGCAGATTTGCAAAATTGTTTTTAGGGTTCCGTATCTAAATGGTAAAGGAACCCTTATGGTGCAACTCAGTCTGTCTGTCTGTCCGTCTATCACAGCTGGATACCTCAAGAACCACTAATGCTATCAACTTGAAATTTGGAATAGTATTAGATGACGTTTGCCCAACTATTTTGCAAATAAGAAAGAAATATTTTTTTTGCAGCAGGGACTGAAAGGGGTTCTGAAAAATTCGAAGTGGGGCTACTAGGGCATGTGGGGTATCATATGAAAGAGCGAAGTTTGCACATTCTCAAACATTTCTACTTTTGGTGAAAAATGTAAAAAATACTGTTCTCCCCGCCCCCCCCCCCCCTTTTTTTTTTAAAGATTACAGGAACAATAAAACGATGTCTCTAAATAGCACACTATTTCAGGAATCATCAACAAAAGCTACATTAGTTCCACTATCGGTCAAGAAATAGCGCTGACCTAAACCTGCAATATTCTGCACCGCAGCGCGCAGTGAAATTCGGAAGGAACACGGGTGGGTTTTAGTCAGTAAGAGTCTGACACTCCCTTCCGCTCCACCCAGAGCGGGAGGAGTCATTAGATGAATTCCCATCCAAAAAAAAAAGCGCGCAGTGAAATTCTCTGACGAATATAGACCTCGCCGATGAAAATTTAAAAACATAATTATAATATTATTATAATGGTACGGAACCCTCGGTGCGCGAGTCCGAGTCCGACTCGTTTTTAATGGATATAAGGTATGCCTCAGGAGTGGTCCCATATAAGTTTTATTAACTTTGCTTTAGTAGTGTTTGAGTTAGCTTCAATAATAGGATTTTTTTCCACTTACTTTATATTGATGATGGTTTAATAACTTCCTGTCACAGATATTTACATAGCAAGTAGTGGTGTGTGTGGGGAATGTACAGACGCCAGCACATCAACCTACACCTAACTGTCAAATTTTTCCAATCAACATTGAACCTTATGCTTTAGCGATAAAGTTGAAAATCTATTACAGAAATCTGACAGATTGTAGTAGGTTGATGTGCTGGCGTCTGTACAACTAAAAAGTGAAAAATAGAAACTCTTACAAAAAAAAAAAACAACCGATTTCCAAAAAGAAAACTACAAAGTGAAAAATAACTTTAATTTCGGAAGTCGGTGTCAAAAAACGAAAATGCGGAACCAACGACACGACTTCCGAAATTAAAGTTATTTTTCACTTTTTAAGAGCGCTATTACAAAATCGAAGTGCTCAGTTTTAGGTAAATTTGACGGCGCGCGGCGGCGGATGCGCACGTGTGCGTCTAGTGAAGTACGCTACGCACACATGCAAACCGCTATGCGTCGGATGCCAGGACCAAACCAACAAGAGCCACTGCTACTTTTTTTTTTTAATAAATTAAGTTCATGAAATATTATTTGTACCGATGAATGTTACCAAGAACGGTTTGAGTTACAACAGGGTCATAAAAATTTACTTCATTTTTTAATTTTTGTTTTATATCACTAAAGTGACAAAATAGCATGCGGCGTGCTTGATGGTGTGTCCGTGTGTAGTTATCGCAGCCTATAGACGCTTGCAATGCCAGAAGCATTACTTGCGCGTTGCCAGCTTCCAACACTTTTTTTGCTACTTATATAAATACTTTTTGTACCTATTTTTTTTACGAAGTTTCTTCAAGTATATGTTTTTATTCGGCAGGTAGGTATACATTTTAGTACTTATTTATAGATATAAATGCAATGTGAGTTGTTTCTTCAGTTTGGATAAAAAGAAAGTAAAAAAGACAAATCAAAAGTCATTTATTCAAATTAGGCTGAGAATCATATACTTCTATTTTCCCCATTATTGTGAACTACTTATGTCTGAAATTAATTAATTAAATTAAAGTTGGAGATTACAATAAATAAATAAATCAGAAAAAGAAAAACAACAACTATATTTACGTATGTTTTTTTTTTCCTATAATACAAGATATACTTAATATTTGCATTGAAATATCACAGGAAAATACTTATAATATACATTACAATCAGAAACTAACTAAAAAAAAAAAAAAAATTACTTGAATCAAGAACTGTTAGTCGCGCTTTATTCTTGACGAATTGGCGAGCGAGACCACGTGACTGCAACAGCGAACGAGCGATACGTCCTCCCTCTGGAAGCGCTCGGCGCGGATTGAAGCTAAGACCGCGCGTCCCGAGATTTATATTGATTTATAGTATTGCATACAACAATTGTTTAAAAATATTATTTTACTTTAAAATAGAGTAATTTTTTTTTTCAAGCAAGGTGACAAAGTGACCTTAGTTATTAAATACTTTTTGTTTGAATTTCTATTAAATATTCATAGATAAAAAATATAATTTCGGACGAAAGATTATCATTAACTCCCTGTTTTACGGAATTAATTTTGGTGTATTACTTTATGAAACATAAAAATTGATTTATGCATACGAAAGTAGAAGATACAATTGTACCATGGGCATTTTTTTAAATGAATAAACTATTATATCTTCGATGTAACAAAGCATCGGAAGATGCCCGAAAGTAAAATTTTATGAAACATCCTTTGCAGAAACAAGGTTTTTACTGATTTATTTAAACAAACTGAAATATTTATTTAATACACTCCCAAAAGAACGAATGAAACTTTCTCGGGCATGTATTTTTTTTACTATTGTGCCTTTAGTCAAACCATAATCCGACATCAAAACTCGAGTCAAACAAGAAAAATATTGTGATAGCACTCTTAAGTGTATTTTTTTTGTCGGTTTCTTTTTTTTTTTTTTTTTTGTTAAAGTTTTTTGTCTATGTGACTGTAAGATGCCTTAGATTTCAATTTACGTAAGTAGGTACTAAGCAATTGTTGTCAAAAGGCCCCACTGTACATTTGAAATCAATCAAATCATGATATTATTCACAATTTTACGGCAAGCAGTTTATGTCAACCTAGCGCTATTCTGTAAAAAAATCTCACCGTGAAAACCTAGGTATGCTAGGGATTGACAGCTCACTTCACATGTTTTCACGGTGAGATTCTTTACAGAATAGCTCTACCTACACGGACGGCGCCGACAATACGCCGACCGCACAGTGGTGCCCTCATAGTTTTTTTGGTTATTTCTTTTATTTTAGAATGAAAATGCAGAAAATAAGCACGTTAAGTTGTGCTCCACAAGATTATACGTTAATATTATTATAAACGGTAGTTTTACATTTTTTAGTTTTATTATAATCACTAAAACGGATAAAAGTAGCCACTATTATCCGTTATGGGATATTTTTTTTATAAGTATATATCATCATCTGCCTAGCCTTTCCCCAACTATGTTGGGGTCGGCTTCCAGTCTAACCGGATGCAGCTGAATACCAGTATTTTACATGGAGCGACTGCCGATCTGACCTCCACAACCCAGTTACTGGGTAATACGATACCCCTTGGTAAGACTGGTTGTCAGACTTTCGGGCTTCTGACTACCCGTAACGACTGTCAAAGATCCACGAATGACAGTCGGGACCAACAGCTTAACGTGCTTTCCGAGGCACGGAAAGTTTTATTAAATAAATATACCTACTTTACTAAATATGCATTATTTTGGAATAGGTTGGCCATGGTCGAAATAATTAAGATTTTTATAATATGAATGATTGCCCCATAATTGCGTTTTGTTCCTGCTTCACGCTGCAGCAAGTACAGACGCCAGCACATCAACCTACACCTAACTGTCATATTTTCCCAATCAACATTGAACCTTATGCTTTAGCGATAAAGTTGAAAATCTATTACAGAAATCTGACAGATTGTAGTAGGTTGATGTGCTGGCGTCTGTACATAATCTGTCAACCTACTGTAAGTCAATGGTCAAAACAAATGACTGACAAACACTGTCGTCGCTATAAACTTGATAACGTTATCATTTATCTTTTTGATAATTATTACAAAAATTGCAGTCTCGCGAAAACCCGCCGTTTTTTTTAAACAATTTAATTTACCAGTCCTATTAACATAACAGGTCGAATAATTAAAGCGTGTATGACTGAGTTTGATACGAATATCATATAAAATGCGCAGAAAGTTTGTTTATATCGTCTTACTCCTTGGAATAGCACTCACCGCCTGGATTTACTGGAAAACGAATGCCGAATTCACCGATAAGCTTATTATTCTTCGGAAAAAATTGTACACAATAAAAGATGTTTCACTTCAACCATTCCCAACAACATGTAAAAGTAATTGTGCTTGTTAACTTAAACTTTAATAAAGCTTTGTTTTATTAAAAATTAACTCGCTTGCAAAATTAATTAATTTAAAATAAACTACTCATCTATTTAGTAGGTACTGATCTGAACTGTATCTCATAAAATATGCTTCAATATAATTTCAGACCATCCATTTTTAGTCATAATAGTGACTTCTTATGTGGGACATGTAGAGTTAAGAAGTGCTCATAGAAGAGCTATGCCAGCAGAAGAACTAAGGAAAATAAATGCAACCCGAGTATTCTTACTTGCCCAAATACCTGATACAGAAAAGTATGTACTCAGTAATAACAAAAAGACACATAATTAACACTATAGGGCAGAAACGAAATTTGTAGTAGTAATCTAACTTTAAGGTTGATTATTATCAATAAAAATCGACCTTAAAGTAGATAGCAGGTATTACTTAAAGTAAATCAACCTTGAAATAGACTAATCGGGTGGTTACAGCTGTACAAATTTAGTTTCTGCCCTATAAAGGGTTAAATTTAGAATTATCAAATACTTGACTTAAGAAATAATATTTTTCACTTTTCAGATACATAACTCAATCAGCAATCAATGATGAGAACAAAACATTTGGGGATATTTTACAAGGAACATTTGTAGAAAACTACAGAAACCTAACTTACAAACACCTCATGGGTTTGAAATGGGCTTCAACAACCTGCCAAGAAGCATCATTCATACTCAAAGTGGACGATGACACAGTATACAACTTGGAAAGGACTTATGCATTGCTGAAAACTGTAAATATAAACTATTCAACAGCCCTTTTAATGGGCTACATGCTTAACAATACTAAGCCACGGAGGAATAAAGAAAACAAATGGTATGTTACATGGGATGAGTACCCAAGACAAGAGTACCCAGCATACCTCTCTGGGTGGTATTACATCACAACTCCTACAGTAGCTGCTGCACTGTGTGATGAAGCAATCTACCACCCATACTTTTGGATAGATGACATCTTTGTTACTGGTCTCCTCACAGAGTCACTTGGCATTAAGTTAACTCAATTACCAGACAAATTCTGGCTACCCTATTATGAATTACTTGAATGTTGCTTAAATGACATGATAAAGAAATCAATAAAATGTGATTATGTTGTCGGGCCTAATGGTGGAAGAAATAATTTGATTGTAGAATTTAATGATGCCATTAAAAATTGTAATAATTGGGGAAACTGTACAAAGAGGACTTCTGATCAGGATTTAGACAAAGTTTGTATTGCACACAAAGAACGCCAAATATTTGGTGATGGAGGTCAAGTAGAAGTGAAATACATAAAACTAAAGTAATGAAGTACAACATTCTGGACCATGAAAACAGTGTATAAAAACACAGAGCAAATAAACATAATTATTCTGATGAAAGGTACAGCCCGATTCAAGCTTTATGGCGGCTTGGGGCATGAGATGCGTCGCTGCGCAGTAACAAATTCATGTGTCAGCGGGGTGAGGGGTGCGGTACTGTACTGCACAGCGAGTAGCGCACTTCAGTGCCGCCGTGTTTGAATGGGCTGTACCATCAACACAAAGAATGAAAGTGGCAGTTAAGTTACGGTCGCAATATCGTCGTGACGCGTGAGGTCGAAGCTGGGAGTGAGCTCCTAGTTCTAGCATATTTAGATAAAACTAGCTGTTACCCGCGAATTCGTCCGCGTGAAATTAAAAAAAAAGTTCTTTTTTTCTAAAAGTTAATCCTTATTACATCAGCTATCTGCCACTGAAAGTCCCGTCAAAATTGGTCCAGCCGTTTCAGAGATTAGCCGGGACAACCACAAAAATTGTAAAAAAAAAATATTTTGGTATATGTACCGTGTATACATCCATATGCATTTAGTAAAAAGCGCTTATTTTAATATGTGCGTAGTTTGCACAAATACATAAATTTTTACTAAATGCATATGAAAGTACTTATATACATAAAATATGGTACTTACTTAAAAACAATTTTAAAATTTTTTCCTGTCAGTCCGTCTGTTTATTCCGGCTAATCTCTGAAACGGCTTGACCTATTTTGACAGGACTCACTGGCAGCTAGCCGAGGTTATGAGGAGTAACATAGCTACTGTTCGTCCCAGTAGTATGTTCACTAGTTTATCATAAAATCCTATTACATTCGTTAAATTGTAAAAACTTGCACTTTATAAAAACATATTTTATTGTCCAATTCAATATTAATATCAACTTAATACATACAGAAAATAATATTAATTGAAAACATGGAAATTGTATGGCACAAATTGAAACTATAACTGTAGTCTTAAACAAACATGATTAATATTGTAAAGAACTATGTAATATAAAAATATTATTTAATATTTTACTAATTTATACTTATGTTGAGAACTTAAAAAAATACTCATTACATTAAATTATGTCAGTCATTATTATAACATTGCAATGTTGCACTAACAAATGTATAGTATAGTTCTAACATTAAAATAAATATGAAATTGAGCTATGTTTGTACTCATACTCGGTCAAGAATTGAGCCAGGCATTTGTGATGGAACTGCCATTAACAATACAGTCTTTAAATCCCTTCATAACATATGATGACTGATACCACTTTATACTATCAGTGGATTCAATCTCATGGAATTCATCTACATTCTCATCTGAATCTTCTAATTGCAAGTTTTGGAGATTCTGATAAACAATGTCTCCAAATATTTGAAATTCATTGCAACAAGCAAGGTTATCAAATGTTTTTGATCTTAAGTCTAAAACAATAATTTTCGAGTTACGTGGTATTCTGCAGCCACTAGACAACACAAAGTTATCGTTGTCCAGCACATTGTCTTGATTGTTCAACAGCTTTTTCTTGATGAAAACATACAAATTTGTTGGTGGAAGCTGATTGAAGAAAACTTGGCTTAGCTTTTCTGACGTTACTATAGTCCTGAAATCAAACAATAAGAGAACATTAAAACTCTTTAAGTCCTTTCAGAATACAGTGGGAGAGACATTGACGCACACACTGTAAGCATGAATTCAGCACTTGATTCTTAATCCCTAGAGAAATAGCTAGAAATAAATTGTCAGTTATAAAAAAAATCTGCTGTTTCATAGAAAAGTGCAATATTTACGCAGTTGCAGTCAAAATGTATGGGAAAGCATTTTTTTTTTAATAACATGAAAAATTTCAACCCAGGTTGGTTCTGAATACTGTACTGAATCCATGGTAACAGGTTGCGAGTCTATGTCCCTGCCATCCTTTATAAAAATAAATAAAAAAACATAAATAAAGTGAAACACACCGGTGGCTGTCTGTAATACTTCATACTACTTTGAATCAAACTACACTAGAGTATTCCAATATTGACAACCTAAATGATATAAGTTACTCAGTACAACAACACAAAACTTGATGAAGCCTTTTCATAACACCTTACCTAAACACACTCCTTTGTATTTTCTGATCATTGGCTATGTGAGCAGAGTGGCACTGTGGACGATGGCATGCAAGTGGCAGGAGTACCCTGTACACCTCCTTGCAGGTCACGGGGGTAGCACCAAGTGCTATACACACTTCATCAGGAATTGATGGTCCACTGATCTCTTTTTCGAGACCCTGTAAGTAATGACAAATGAATTAGCATTATACTTTTTATTCATTCAATTTGGCAAGAGGATTGGTATGTCAATAAAGTTAAGTTTACTGGATCTGATATTGAGTTTAGAAAAAAAAAACTGTAATAAAACAAGCTATCACTATAATATACTATATATTGTAAGTGGTAAATTGTTATTTCTATTTGCTATGGGTATACTTGCCTGCAATAAATGATAAGAAAATCTCAAAAAGAGGAGTTTTGGCTGTTGTTTAGAAAACCCGCCCCTAAGATGATCCTTTGACCAAACTTACCTTTAAAATAAAATCTAAATTTTCCAAAGCAGTAGAAGCTGCCCGAAAGTGTCTTTCAGATTGAAAACTATCCTTCATGCCTTCATCTTCACATGATTTCTTTTTAGTAATCACTTGTTTCAACCACTGATAAGAGTAAGGTATTTGCAGTCTTTGATAGGCAATAAACTTGATTAACTCCACCATAACGTGACCACAAGATATTGTAGTTAATTGATCACCAATTTCTAAGTTTAAAATTATGGGTTTGTTTGAAGTATTCATTTCTTTGCTAAATTAATTCGAACACGACAAGACAAAACAAAACTTCGTCGGCCGGCCGTTATTTTTAAAATCGACGTGACCAGTCTATCAAAAAGTACTCTGTGGACGTGACATTTATCCATAGTATCCACTTATCCAGGTATCCCACAGAGTACTTTTTGAGGTATCCCCAGTGTCTGACAGTTCTGTAATTCTGTTCTACTTGGGGTGCGTTCTGAGTTGCGCTGTAATCTATTTTAGCCGTTACGGCCTGCCCACGACCTTGCCGCTATCAGCGGCTGCTTAACGCAGGGCGGCGCGCGGTAAATACAAATATACCAAAATGTATGAACCACGCCACGACGCACCGCTCGCAGCATCAACGGTAGTCAAAAGAAACCGCGCCACTTGCCGCTAAGCCAAAATCATGGCCGGGCGGTTAGCGTGCTTACTGCTTATCCCCGTTGAGAATTAGCGTGAGCTCGATAACGAGGTCCCGTGAATCGTCATAGGTGATATCATGACATACGCCATCTTGCAATAACGCCAACCATGCCCATGAAAAAGTGTCCGTCCAACTGCGTTAAATTAGGGTGGCACCACGGTAGCAATAGGGTATGTACAGACGCCAGCACATCAAGCTACTACAATCTGATAGATTTTCAAGTTTAAAACCGCTCAAACCGCTATCTACCACATGTGCACAAACGCGCCACAACGGTCAAAGCCCCCTGACTCTCATGAGAGTCACCCGTTTCACGCGGATTCAACCTCTATTATTACTGTTGCATACGGTCTAATATCCTGTGCGACTGTTTTAGTCTCTGGTCCGGTAGATAAACTAATCGACTAAATGTTTCCGAAAGAAAAATATGGGTTGGAAATATTAAAAAAAAAAAAGTTAAACAGACGCTACGATTGTCAACGGTCGCGAGTGCGTGCTACTGAAATTTAAAGAAAAGTGAGTGTTTTATGTGTAAAATCGACGTTAAGTGGATGAATATTCATTTATAAGATATTATACGTCCTTGTAGATAATATTTGTACGAAATAACATCACAATCATCCTTTTTTGGTCAAACAAAATTTTAGTAAACAAAGAATCTCACGTAAGTAAAATCTTATAATTTTACAATTATAGTGGTATATTTTTACAATATATAGGTAGTTATCAGTTAATAAAGGTTTATGTAGTATCCTAGTAACATTTTTTATTAGAAACAACTCAATATAACTAGGATTGAGCGTTTACAAAGTCATTGCGTTGTAATACGATAAACTGCTAAACGGCTCGGCGCACTATGAAGTTCGAGTTTGAATATTATGAAAATGTTGGGCAGGGCTTTCAAAAAAATGCTGTTGTTAGATTACTTGTCTATTCATAATGTAACTTGCAAAGTTTCGTGTAAATTCATATAGTATTTTTATCAGAAACCGACATAACACGGGAACGAACACACTTTCAACCAATTCTCTGATAACATCATTTGTTTATAAATACAACTCTCATATTACGAGTATTGTTTACTTTTTATAATATGGTCTGTTCATTCAAGAAACCAAAACAGTTTACGTTAAGTGCCTACACCCAATATAAACATCAGTAGACCATTTTTTGTGAGCAGGGTCATAAACATGTCGCGCAGCGGGGAGTCTTCCGGGCCTGTGACAGGTTGCGTCATTTGGTAGATAGCGGGTTGAGCGGATGTACCAAGTATGTACAGACGCCAGCACATCAACCTACCCCTAACTGTCAAATTTTCCCAATCAACTATGAACCTTATGCTTTAGCGATAAAGTTGAAAATCTATTACAGAAATCTGACAGATTGTAGTAGGTTGATGTGCTGGCGTCTGTACATAGCCACTTATTTCTATAATAATTGACAATCAGAAATCACGTCATTTGCCACAGAGCTGCCAACCCTAAAATATAAATAATGTTTGTAGTTATTGATGCAAGCATTTTATTTTTTAACATTAATTTGTTTAAAAAAAAAACAGGTGGCTGTAAAAAAAATTAAATACCCAAAGACATCAAAATAATTACCCTCTTTTAGCCTACAAAGCTCAGGAGGCTGTTTAAATTTTCAATTATTTTAGTACCAAGCCCAATACATTTATTGAACGTCTCCTTTGAATTTCGCAGTCTACCACCGCCGCGCATTCTCGTGAGCGGTGTGAGCGATTATGGCATAATTCGGAATGCAGCCTTAGTCGGTGTCTGACATTTCTCTTGATACCAAACATGACAACGACAACTATAACTTTTTTTTTTTAAACGACTCTTTCAAACTCAGACTAAGTATCCTGCTTTCAAATGCTCATCAAAGAGTCTACAACCAAATTAGGAAAAATATTTTAGTATTCTTATTTCAATCAAACTGAATTCTCGCAAAATGTCACTCGCTCTTATTTTATTTCATGACCGCCCGTGTTGATGGCCGTCTACGTCAGTGTACCTATTTTTATTTTATGGTTTAAAAATTCTTGAATAATAAATATGTATCGGGCGCGAATCATCTCGGGTGCACAGCGTGTTTTGTTAAATGCTTTCAAGTACGCGGAAGTATCTACTGTTCACTCACGTCGATTTTACGCCAAAGACGTAAGGTTCGGCCCGGACGTTCGGTCAATTATGTTGCAAGGAGTAGATATCTTAGCGGATGCCGTCGCAGTCACCATGGGTCCCAAAGGCCGTAATGTAATTTTGGAACAAGGTTTAGGGCCACCTAAAATTACAAAAGATGGTGTAACTGTGGCCAAAGGTATAGTATTAAAAGATAAATTCCAAAATATTGGTGCAAAACTGGTTCAGGATGTTGCAAACAAAACAAATGAAGAGGCTGGAGATGGAACAACGACAGCTACAATTTTAGCCAGGGCTATTGCAAGAGAAGGTTTTGAAAACATGTCGAAAGGCGCTAATCCGACTGAAATACGTAAGGGAGTTATGTTAGCCGTTGAAACCGTTAAGCGAAAATTAAAGGATATGTCTAAAGCAGTAAGCACTTCAGAAGAAATAGAACAAGTAGCTACAATATCTGCAAATGGCGACAATGCTATTGGAAAATTAATAGCTGCTGCTATGAATAGAGTTGGTAAAAATGGCGTTATTACAGTTAAAGATGGTAAAACATTAGATGATGAACTAGAAATGATAGAAGGAATGAAGTTTGATCGCGGATTTGTTTCTCCATATTTCATAAATTCAAATAAAGGTCCTAGAGTAGAATACAATGATGCGCTCATTCTGTACTCGGAAAAGAAAATTTTTAATGCATCACAAGTAGTACCAGCGTTAGAGATAGCAAACGCAGAGAAAAAACCGCTTGTTATAATTGCAGAAGATTTTGATGGGGAGCCTTTATCCGTGTTAGTAGTAAATAAATTAAAAGTTGGATTGCCTATAGTTGCAGTAAAAGCTCCAGGATTTGGTGAACATAGGAAAAATGCACTGATTGATATGGCTGCTGCTACGGGAGGTGTAGTTTTTGAAGATGATAACAACCTAATACGACTCGAAGACTGTCAACCTGATAGTTTTGGTCGGGTAGGCGAGGTAATAATTACAAAGGATTCAACTCTTTTACTTAACGGGAAGGGTAATCCTGTTGAAGTAGAACAACGTATTGCACAAATAAAAGATGATTTGGAAGAAACCACTGGTAATTTTGAGCGTGAAAGGCTTATGGATAGATTGGGCAGACTGCAAGCAGGTGTAGCCGTTTTAAGAATTGGAGGTTGCAGTGAGGTCGAAGTAAATGAAAAAAAGGATCGAGTTAATGATGCACTAAATGCTACTCGGGCAGCAATTGAAGAAGGAATTGTACCTGGAGGTGGAGCAGCACTCCTACGATGTATACCGTCTTTAGACGCACTGAAGGTTACAAATGCCGACCAAAAGATTGGTATATCCATTGTTAAGAAAGCCTTACGTACACCTTGCATAACGATTGCTGATAATGCTGGATATGATGGTGCTGTTGTAGTATCTAAAGTCGAAGATATGAGTCCTGAATTTGGATATGACGCTTTAAATAATGAATACGTAAATATGCTTGAACGTGGTATTATAGATCCCACTAAAGTTGTAAGAAGGGCTATTACTGACGCTAGTGGCGTCGCGTCATTACTTACTACTGCCGAAGCAGTTATTTGTGAGTTGCCGAAGGTGAAAGAAAGTCCACCAGAATATCGGCCAATTGATTTGTAAAAACCTAAATTTATTAATGATAACTTTATTTTGACATAATTTAACTTATACTTGAGACATAATAAAATGTTCTATTTTATATAGATTTTAGTTCCTCTAGTCAGGGTTCTTTTTGAGGTTAGCGAGAGTGAATTAATATTATGGATCAATTACCATGTAATGTACTGGTGGCTTAGAGCATTTTAAGACTGGTGGAATAAGGGGAGGATTAGGGCGGTCCGCCTCTGGGCCTCCGGTCCCGGGATGTGCATCTGGACTTAGGGCCTTTTGGATTTTTAAATCCTTTAAGAAATAACAAATGTAATAATTATAAAAATGTAAAAACAAATCAAAGGTCCATAAATTTAAAATTTCTTAATCTTGAATTTAAAACTTCTAAGAACAAATGACTTGAGCTCTCAATCCCGTTTGTTCCCATTCAGTTACACCATGCTGTGTTACACACTGTTACCCATTGGGAGAAAATATCCTGACAAGTAACACTGTAACTCAATGCCACGTTTAACAACCAAGATTCTTGGTGGCACAACAGAGCAGCCTTGAGTTGGCGATGAACACGCTCAATCATGCCATTGGCGCAGGGGCTGGTATGCCGTTGTTGTGAGCTGTTACAATATGTGCATCTCCAGCTTCCTCATATGTGTTATAATAATTCTACATTATGCCAATATTTAAGGCATAATGACACTGCGGCCTCTACTGACTGCTTGCTGGGTTTTCCGACTTCCAGATACACGGAGAAATGCAAATTTTATAGCATTGGGGCCGTACTTTTTATGGTACAGACGCCAGCACATCAACCTACTACAATCTGTCAGATTTCTGTAATAGATTTTCAACTTTATCGCTAAAGCATAAGGTTCAATGTTGATTGGGAAAATTTGACAGTTAGGTGTAGGTTGATGTGCTGGCGTCTGTACCAGCAGTATTTAGCAGCTACGCCATCCTTGGTTCTGCGTGTATTCGTGATCCGTGATCCGTGATCTGGAGTTGTCACGAGAATGGGATCGCTCGGATGTTAATGCTTCTATTTTTCGGCTCAGCTCCTCAATTCATTCTACCTTTGGATTGACGAAGGAGAGGCTGCTGTTGCGTACATGTTTGCAGGACCTGGCTGAGCTTCAACAATTTTATCGGCGATGTCCGCTATCCTGTCAAGGCCGGGATTAGCCTGGGCCGCAAGGATGCCTTGCACATGCTAAGGCAAGCGGCGAAGCCATTACTTACGCAAGATGTTGTCGTCAGTCAGTGTATTACCTGAGAGTGACCGTAGGTGACGAAAAAATAGTATAATAAGCAGTCGTTTAACTCGCTGCTCTTCGGAAATTGAAAACCGATTTAGTAGTGTTTCCTTCAATCTCTGGTACTTACCTTCTGAAGGTGGGTTGGTGACAATGTCCTCGATTTCACCGGCTGTTTTGTGGTTTGGCTGAGAATATAACAAAATTTTGTGGCATCCGCTGAAATGTCAGCCAGAAGAAATTGTGCTTCAGCTTGAGCAAACCATACCGCTATCCATCAGTTCACAAGGGTGGCAGCTTGACAGACACTGCCGCAGCAGTGGCGAAATGAGATTTAGATTGTTCTTTTGATTATTTTTAATTGCCGTCTTTTTTCTTGGGACAGATTTTGTTGCTCAGACTCTAGCCGCAATCAATCACGGGACTGCAGCGCTATGCAACGTTGCTTAGGGCACAGAGTACTTTTTGATTGGCTTAGGGCCTTCTTCTGACATACGAGTTTGCGCCCGCGTGCGACTTGCGAGCCTCAACCGCATGCGTGAGCTTAGGGCCTTTATTCCTATCAATTCCTATCATTTACGGATTTGGGCCCGCGTGTGCGTATCGCCCGTATTCACGCCACCCACATCCTATCGTCATACCACATACTTTTCAATCTGGTATTGCAAAATTTGAGCTAGGCTTAGAGTAATTAGACTAGCCTATTAATTCTATGGAGCTATGAATTTGATTGTATTGTCAATATTGTCATCATAGATGCTTCATAGGTGATGCAACGATACGATTTTTCGTAACCGATAGTTCAATTGTTAGTTACTTAGTTATACTAATTGATAGTTATGGATTTCATTTCACACAGGCTCACAGATAGACATGACGTGTTTCGATACCTAATCATGATACCCTTCGAAACTAACCGATAATCTGAGTAGGGGTGACGCAGTTCCCGAGATGGCTTCGCTTCGATGGTCTTACACCATAGATTATTTTTTAATTGATGACAATATTCGTAATCGATTAAGTTGATAACTTTAAAATCGATTACCTACAGAAAATAGAATGTGAATTCTCGACAGACTCGACGTCACTCACTAATCGTAAACATTTGACATTGACATTCTTAACATCAGTTGAGTTGACATGACAGTTTTTTGGCGCCAATATCTCGTTTCTTTTTCTTCCTGTCGATACACTACACGATCACGATCTCTCATCGATATTATTGTATTATGGTACTCTGTGCTGTCGATATCGTTTTGTGAATTGCTAAATAGCTTTACTTAACTCGCCAAAATGTGAATGGTAAAATAATAAAAAACCTATTATAGTAGACGGAATATTTGCAGTAAATCTTAGTTACACTGTACATGTACAAAACAATTTAAACAATCACAAAAATAAATTTGAAAATGCAATCACGTCGTGGTTCCAACGAAATGTCTCCTACAATAAATACTAATGATGTGAGAAATACCATAACTTCCAGTGATGATGAGAGTGCTCCCATGCAAAGAACCAAGAAACGAGTGCAACAGTTTTCTGATAGCGACAGCGAGAACGAAAACTTACAACCTAAGACTGTTCAGGAAGATAAGTTACAAAATGATAGTGAAACAGAGAGCAGCATTGTGCCTTTTAAAAATGGCAAAACAAAGTCGAGAATACAGATGTATGGAAGTAGCTCAGACTCTGATGCTTCAAAGAATGAAACTATGAAGAATGAAGAGCAACAAATGAGAATGAAAAACAAAAGAAACAAGCTAAAAGATAAGTTTAAAGGTCTGCTGAGCTCAAGAGGGGAGCATAAAACATTAAAAGACATCAGTGATAAACAGTCTTCAGAAGGCAGTCATGGTGAAATCTCAGATCCTTCTGACAATGAAATGTCATCCATAGCCAAAATTAAACAGGTAATATTCTCCTTAAGTTCTATGTATTTTAAAAAATTATTAATTTCTATGGAGTAGACTGAGGATATATTCTTACTAGCTTCTGCCAGTGTGGATGTCCGAAATTATCCTACAGGAACACGATACTGGGACAAAATGTAGCCTATGTCCTACCCCAGGATACCATCTATCTCCTTGCCAAATTTCATTGAAATCCTTTCATTGGTTTAGGTATGAAAAGGTAACATACAGACAGCAGGCTTAACTTGAATTTATAATATTAGTATGTACTATCTATTGTTTGTATGGTATATATTTGGTGATTACAGTCTTTAATGTACCAGAGTGGTCTGTGTCTTATTAGTTAGTTTGGTATAATGTGTGTATTTCAACCTGTTGATGTTGTTTTTTACAGAAAATTAAAAAGAGTATGGCATCAATGTCATCCATTTGTGACCCCGATACCTCTGATGAAGAGGACCAAATGAAAAAAAAGCAAATACCAAAACAGAAGACAAGGAAGCAACAGAAATCTACCAAACTGATTGAAGCTAAACCAGTAAGGGTAGGTACTTAGCCTACTGGGGTGTAACCAGAAATAAACCACAGATTATCTTTGGCTTCACAACAGAAATACAATCTTTTGACTGTGATAAATTTTAAACTTATGGGATCAAGCAAATAAAATGTGGTGTTACTAAATAAAAACACAACAACACACTCACTCACACACAACACACACATTCACAATTCCAATATCTATATTCTTCTCACCCTAAGAATCTGTGTTCTTCTTACATTCTTCTCCAAATCTGTCCTCATACTTCTGACTTTGTTCACTCTTCCTTTCATAATTAGTCCATTCTTCTTTGGAATGCACTTCCTCTTGATACCAGGAAAGCCACCAGTCGGCAGCATTTAAGTTGGAATTGCAGAGTTATTTTCAAAACAAATAGCATAAAGTCCGGCTGCACCAAATTTGCCATAGATGTAAACAACAATGGCCACTCGAAATGAATAAAATCGATGTATATCGATTTTGAAGAACATTTATTTTAAGTAATGTTCTTGTATATCGATTTTATTCAATTTTGAGTGGCCATTGTTGTTTAAATCTTTGGCAAATTTGGCGCAGCCGGCCCTTGAGAGTCATCTCAACACCTCTCTCCATTAAATTTGTGTAATTAGTGGACAACCTTGAAATGGCTTATAGCAGAACTTATGGCTTTTCAGAAAAAAAATAAAAAACCAAATATATCCTAAGTCTACAAATTTTTACCTTATTTAACATTATTGTACGCTTCAACCACAAATGAATGAATTCCATCGGTTTTTTGTTGTTGTAATATTGTACGCTAACTATGCCGACAGATAGGCAGTAAATAGTATGTCTAGCTACTGCAATAAAAAAAATAGAAAACGAATTAATTTTTCAAAGAAAAATTTTCAAAAATTTTTTTTTACAAAGTTCATACGTCTTGGGTATAAAAAAAATTTTTGAAAACATGAGTGACCAATAATTTTAAAATAATGTCTGTTTCAAGTACATTTTATAATGGTATAATATATTATTGTATCTAATGTAAATAGTGAATTATTGCTATTAATGTAGAAAAGGAGTGGCTAAATAAAAAAATTTGCAATATTGGAACATTTTTTACATTCAACTGCAACTGACCATTGGGGTTTAATAAAAAACAACATTTAACATTAATAATACTTTATTTGAGATTAATTCATAATAAATGTTCAAATTGCATGCCAATCCACTCTTATGCAGGCTCTACATCTGCGGTTCAATGCTCTTCTGAGCAGTCTCGTATAGCGTCGTTCAATTATTTTTGATGCGAATCTTCTAAAGACCCGATTAGCTTACGGTACACCTCTTCTTTGAGGCAGCCCCAATGTAAAAAATCCAGCGGATTTAGGTCTGGTGAATGTGGAGACCATAAAATTGGCCCCAGACGCCCGATCCATCTGTTTGGGTATGCACTATTTAAATATGCACGAACAAGTACAGCATAATGCGCAGGACAGCCGTCATTTTGTAACCAATAAGATTTCCTCAGCTGCTCGGGCACCTCTTCCAATAAATTAGGAAGATGTCATGAAGAAAAACCAAAGTAGATGTAAAATATTTTAAATTAAGAACAACAAAAATAAAATATAAAAAACGTTTTATACCTTCTTGTTGGCTCGAACAATATTATTATTATTAAATAATTTATTGAGAGTAACCATGAGACTCATAGTGTTAGTTCTTTATTGTTCTATAAAAGAAACTGACCTCTTGAGTTTTTTTTTTGTTTTTTTCTCAGAGTAGACAGGATCTAGTTTTAAAAACAGAATTTAATTTTGACATGTAAAAGTATTTTTTTTAACCAATTTATAGAAATGAATATCATTTATACAGTTTTTATTTAAACAAGTAATTTATATTCTTGCACAGATGTCAGCTAAACAGGCAATGGAAAACATGCAGTTAATAAAAAGTGAATCAAATCGTATGTTGAGGGAGAAAGCAGTATCATTGCCGTATCACAGACCTAAAGCACTATCTCTCAAAGACATAATGTCCAGAAGGAAGCCTGCTGTTGCATTAGATGGAAAAGCACTGCCCATCAAAATGAATGAAGATCAATTAAAACATTATGTGTAAGTATTTTATCATTCAGTATACCAGAGATGGCAAACCAATGACAAAATAATTTGGGCACTGCATAGATTGAGGAATTTAGGTACCTAACTCACAGTAACAAACATAGAATCTGAGTGCGCCTAACTATGATAGAGTCTTCGATTTTGAATAATGTTGCTGTGTGTGTACATGTAAGGGAAAATGTGAACCTGATATGAAGTATTGGGCATCTAGTTTGTAACAGCAGAAGTCATACTAATTTATTTAACCATTAACATATTAACAGACTACCTGCGTGCCACGGTTCCACCCGCATAAGACTCAATTCCATGGGAATATCAGGATAAAAAGTATCCTGTGACCTACTTCAGGTCAAGGACTACTCATGTGCACATTTTATCCAAATCCATGCTGTATGAAGTTGATAAGCTGTTTCTTAGCCAGAGAAGAAACATTGAGATACAGTCACATTAAATATTGTAATTTATAATATAATATAAAAGTTAATTTGTGTTTCATTATATTTTCAGGCTGTTGTTAGAACAGCGTCAGAAAGAAATGATGGAATTATGCAAAAGTGAATCAGATGAAGAAACTCCTGAAGCTGAAGACGAAACTGATGTAATACAGCAAGAAACAGAACAAATATCTGACATCACTAATAATGAAAGTGATATTATCACTAAAAAGTCTAACAACACTGTTGAATGTCCAGATAATGAACTAATTACCAACATAGATGCTGCAAATAATGATCTTGCATATTCTCAATTGATAGAAAATGAATCAGTCAAAAGAATGTCAACTGAAGTGGCTATCTTAAATGTCGAAGAAATAAATAATGAAAAACCTGATTCTCCTAGTGTGAATGATGAACAAGAAGACACTGAAAAAAATGATTCAAACACGGATTTTAAATTAATTTACAATGATTCTGTAGAAGAAAAACAAACAACAGATAATACTGAAAGTGTTCTCAAAGAAACTACAATTCCAACTGACTCTGCTATAAATAATGATGAGTTAGAAAGTAGTTCAGAGCAACTAATCAAGAAAGTGTGTACTGAACCAGAGAGTCAATTGATATCCTTACATTACACTGAAAACAACACAGAAGAGCTAGACAAACCAAACACACCTGAAGAAAAAGACAAAACAGAAAAACCTGAAGACTCTTCCAACGAAATAACTGAAATAGTTGATATAAATGCTGCTGAAGAAGACAAGCAAGATGACTGTTTCTCAGACGATGATGTAAATATGGAGGACATTGACAGAATAATTGAGAATGCAGAAATATTGAGAGGTAGGATATTTGATTACTTTGACGTAATGTAGTTGTACTTTTTATAATAGTCATTGTTCTTCGTTAGTTAGTCAGGTGGAGTCATTGAAACCTGTATTTTTCGTTGTTTCAGATGATGACATTGTTAACTCTCCTATGCTCATAAAGGACCCCCAGCCTTTAAATGCAAAACCTACACTAATGGGTGCCCCTGGCATGGTTATTGATTTGGATGGAGGTGCTTTTGTATCCAAAAAGACTGGTGTTGAACTACTAAAAGAGAGATTTACATACTTTGCAAGATTAAAGAACCCTGAAGAACTTGAAAGAGAGAAGGAAAAAAGGTGAGTTGATATTTATTTTGTAAGCAGTTTCAATAATGTAAAAAAATATAACTTGGTCTTATTCAAATCATAACGAGTTACAGGTTAAAGCCAGGTGTTCAACATTTAAAGCTAAAACATGAACTTGAGGAAAAAATTGCGGAACAGCGATCTCTTGAATGGGCAAAACGACTTGAAGAGGAGAAGCAGCAACACAAGGAAATGGAAACTATCTTAGACGATGCTGAAGATAGCTTCGAGAAACTTGAAGGGAATTTGGAAGAAGATGATGCAAAAGAGGATGAGAGTATTTCAGAAAGTGAGGAAGAGGAGCCTGTAGAAAATGATATTGAGATTAAAGACAAACCAAGGAAACATAACCCAATGCTTGATGATGAAGCTGAGGAGTCTGATATTGAAGAAAATGAAGGTGAAATACCCAAAGATGATGAAGCCAATGAGAACCATGATGATGGTGCTGACAATGTGGAACAAGAAGATGATGAAGAAGATGAGTCTAGTGACAATGATTCTTCAGAATCTGAACAAGAGGAAACCAGTAAACCTAAAAAAGGCAGAATATTGAAAGCATTTGAGGACTCGGATGATGAAGATGCTGCAATTAAACAAGTTGGAACGGAAACTTTAGTGAAGGACAGTAATGAAACAAATGACGCGAATGCAGTTGTTGCGATTTCAAATGAAGTTCAAATTTCTTCTCAAGGTAACTAAGTAAAAAATTACTTTTCCATTTACAATTTGTATTGAACAATGAGTGAGCAAGATGAAGAGATTTTTTTATTTTTAGATGATGTCATACAATTAGCGCAGAGACATGCTTCGGCATCAGATGACCTTTTTACCAGCCAAGAAAGTTCCACAGTCGTCGAAAGAACCAAGGATAGAAACACTGCAAGTGATGAAGTGATGACACAAACGTTTTCTATACTAGACTCGACATCCAGGGTGACCATGGACATGGAACTAAAATCTCCTAGTAAATTAAATGTTCTTTGCATGTCGCAGCCTTATAAAGACGTAAGTATTGAAAAGGTCAAAAGCACTTATATTTACAGTCAGTTTTTTTTTTGTGTTAATTGCTCTTGATTTTTCCAGCCAAGTTTAAACGGTTTTGTGGAGGGTTCACAGTTGCCAATAACACAGTCATCTCAGTCACAAACTATTGGAGAAGATATATTAGCTCTTTGTACTGGCAAGTTCTATGATAACGAGTTTCTTTCACCTACTGAAGGAAAGAAATATGTCGATGACATGTCTCAGGATATAGTGCACAATGACTTCCATGACACACAGACAGCTAAATCTGTAGCAAACGATGATATTAGTAAAGAGGTTGATGAAATAGTACCTGAAAAACAGAATATCAGTATTGAAGAAAATAAACAACTAGAAGAAAATAGTAAAAAATCAAGTACAGATGGAAACCTTCTAAAGTCTATACTCGATGAGTTGGATGACCCTGCGTTCGACAAACCGAAGGCAAATAAATTCTTCACTGGCGGTAATACACAGAAAAAAGAAAATGGACAGGTTCTTGAAAATACTCAAATGAAAAAGAAGTTTACCATAGACTCTGATGATGATGATGATGACGATAAGGCTACTAAAACAAACGGAGAAGTTGCTCAAGGGAAGAAGAAAAAACTTAAAAAGAGAAAGCCAGAAAAAAGAGCACTACAGATATCAGGTAAATATTTTTACATGCATCTGCGTCATATCAATTAATAACTATACCATACTGATTGTACCTTAACAGTTTTTTTTTTCTCATTTCTAGATGATGAAGATGAAGAAGAAGAAGAAATAGCAGATGATGATTACATGTCAGACTTAGAAGATGAAACTGAAAGATTAGTGGAGTATGACTCTGAGGAAAATGAGGTCAGTTTGTAGTAAAATGAGGGTTTATGTATTACTGTTATGTCATTGATAGTGAGTGATTTTGTTAGGAAATTAAACCTCAACATAGTCTTCACCATCACTCAAAAAAACATGTTGATTCAACAATACTACTACCTGGAGACATTTCATAGTACAATTGATTAATGCTAAAGGCATTTTCTACCAGACAGTCACCTTCATGGCAATGTATTTGGCTTTATTGAATACTGTTTGTCGATTCACATTACTATTTTATTTGTATAGGTAGACAGTTTCTGAAATACGGGGGACACAACATAGACTATAATGTTCCCACTACCAGGCCTCCGTCACTCCATGTACTTGCGCGCTATAAGTGCCTACCGCCCAGCCGAGCGGTCTCGGTCCGCCGGCGGATCAAATTCAGTGCGGTTTTCGCAAGCGAAGCGCGCGCACGCCGTTCAATTTTAATAGTGCTGTTCGTTCGTACGCGTATTACGATGCCGTGTGGTGCCTTATGTGCTGTAGATGGGTGTAAATCAAGCAAAAGAAAACATACATACCTACAAACCATACAAGTCAAACTTCTCAGTTTGGCCTGTATGTCTGATCACCTCCTTTTTTTTAAGTTGGTTAAATATTTTATAAATGATAAAATTTTTAACTGCCACATAAAAGTCAGAACATATTCACAGTTCTCAATAACATAGATAAAAAGTTATGTTAATTTAATTTTATCGAAGAGGCAGCCCTGCGATTACTGTGGAATCGCGCGGTGCGAAGCAATCACTGCTGTACGCTTGAGCATTTAGGCGCATTTTAGCATACAGTGGTTGTTGACGCGAGGGAGTAGGCAATTATCGTAATAGGTATTGGAAATTTTCTACTGAGTGAAGTATCTGTTACGTAGTAACTATTCAGTAATCTGTGCCACTACTGGGACACAGGCCTCCTCACTTCGAGAGGGAGTGGGCTATAATCTACCACGCGGGCCCAGTGCGGGTGTGTAGATGTCACATGTCTGCATGTCATGATGCTAGTTTCCTTACGATGTTTTCATTCACTGTTTTGAGAGCAGTGATGATGAAATTATTTACACAAAGTAAAGCGCCTGTCTGGGTTCGAAACCACGACCTACAACTCGTAAATCGAGGCCGTTACCACTTGGGCCATCACTGCTCTAGTCTCCTTGGCTAGTATTATATTATCTGTACCTTAGCATAATTTCCTACATTTCACATTCTCAGATTGAAGTAAAACCCGATAAACCAAAGAAGAAACGCAAAATGGCTGACTTCTTCGAGCAAGAGGCGGAACTGACGAGTGAGGACGAATGGGTGGGGTCTGGAGATGAAGATGAGAAGGGATTGGACAGGATGGAACGTGAAGAAGGAGATGACGACGTCTTCCACCAGGGGCAACTCAGGAAGGAGCTGGGACAGATACATATGTATGTAGACTAATTAATGAAACCTCACAGACGTGTCAGTGTCGATAACAAACCAATAAATAAATAAAATAAACTAGTATTGCTTTACATTGTATAAAACGAAGTCTCATTTCGTTGCATGTCTGTGTGACCGCTTGAATCTTCTAAACTATATAATGGATTTTATTTATTTATTTAAACTTTTCGCACAAAAAGGTACAAAGGCGGACTTAATGCCTTAAGCATTCTCTATCAGTCAACCAAAGGTGGTGAGATTTTGATGTAGTTTTCACCATAATTTAAGGCATTTATTTCGGAAGGATTACATGCATATTACAATCATATTTTTATATAAAATACAAAAATAATCATGGCGAGATACTTACGTTAATATGTACAAAAAAAAGAGTTCATTTAGAGGGTTCAAAATATTTTCCAATGTTGAGAATACATTACCAGGAGTAGATTGATATACTTATCATATTTTTAAAACCCCGCATAATTAAAATGTTTCGAAATTAATATATCAGTTTTTCGTTTCATCTTGTTGCCCATTTTGTATTTATTAAAAAAAAAATACAGCATTTGACATTAAGTCAAACCCCGCCCCCTAAATATTTAAATAGCTAGATTTACCCTCACCACATTAGTCACAAGAAAACGTAACCATGCTGAGAAGAGTGAGCTCACACATAATTAAATAGTGTTTCTATGACAATCAAGTGTAGTCACTGCGTCATTGTGTATCACAGGTGTCAAAACGAATCAGAAATGCGACTATGTTTTGACGCGGTAGGGCGAGTCTAAAGATTTAAATCTTTACCACTGCTGTTTACACTGGCAGCCGCCGTTTCGTTCTGAAATAGTGAGCTCCTCGTTAAATTATTTACTTACAACATTATATTGAATATTGTAAATGCCTGAAGATACTCTTTAGGCACCCAAGAGTATAAGAATCAGAATTCCAATTTCTCTAAAAATCTTTATGTTTTGTACAAATCCTGCCATGATTCTTTCGATATTTTATCAAGTCTGAAAACCGTGCGAGGCAGGGGCGGGTTGCTAGTTTCTCATATCCCGTTTGTAATAAATGTGTTCCTAAATCTCGTCTTTCTTAATTCTAGGCGAGATGTGCTGGACCAAGATAAGCGAGAAGTGAGAATAATACAAGAACTATTATTCGAAGACGGTGACCTTGGCGACGGCCACCGACAGCGAAAATTCCGATGGAGAAACGCAGGTATTTAAGATTAAGTTATTGTTGTCTGTGAGTCCTAGTTTAAATAGATCTCCCGTTATTTCGTGCGTGATAGCTGCAGAAGCAATAATATCATAATAGTTCGCTTTGCTCTGTCTCACTTTTTTCATTTAATATAAAATTATTAAAATGGTGCCCTAGTCAGTTACCTTTCTATAACCGTATTTCTTTCACAGATGGAGCCGAAGAGACTGGTACAGTGCCCGACGAATTTGCCGATACGCAGGAAGAAGAATTTGAATCAGAAGAACAATGGAGAAAACAGAGGCATGAACGAGAAGTCTTTTTGAGGACAATGGTTAGTATCATTATACCCCTTTGGTCTCGTGATCGCAAGCGCGACTGCTGAGCGTGGGGTCCTAGGTTCGATTCCCAGATCGGGGAAACTGTTATTGGTTTTTCCATGGGGAATTTCTCAGTAACAGCCCACGGTTTAATAGTTGGCGGTGTGATACCCCTGTACCTCGGAAAGCACGTTAAGGTGAATGCGCAGTGGTAGACCGCGAAATTCAAATTTACTTACGTTTTTCGCAATTTTCAGATCAGTGTCAAGTTGTATTTTGATCAAAATTTGATTCGCGACTATAACAGGTACGTATTTACATAATTATAATCATTAGAATCATTAATACATCTTTCTAAGTTAGATTTGTACCACGACAACAAATCTCTTATGGGAAACTGCTTAGTAGTACAAATCTAAATTAGAAAGATGTATTAATGATTCTAATGATTATAATTTTATAAATACGTACCTGTTATTGTCGCGAATCAAATTTTGATCAAGATACAACCTGACACTGACCTGCAAATTGCAAAAAACGTAAGAAAATTTGAATTTCGCGGTCTACCACTGCGCATTCACCTTAACTCGTTGCCTCTCGCCTGATCTCTCTGCGCTCGTGTCGTATTGCCATCTCTTCGTACTATGCGAGTTTGCGCACACACTTATGCACTATAATATCTCCCGCGTAGATACTGACTTTGTTGAGATTGGCTGCCAATCTGCCATGGCCAAAATTCAGTCTGGAGGACAATTATTATTATAGGCCGACCGCTTAACTGAGACGTTGCCTGAGGTAGCAGCGCGGTGCGGGAGAGATATGGTGACGTGATGCGAGAGCTCAGTGATTCGTCAACTTGTGAAAACTATCACGCCTCCTGCGCCGCGTAGCTACAGTCCCCGGCACGTAACTTGGCAAGAGTTGTTAGATGTGTTTTTCATTTCTTTAGCTTTCTTGTAAACAGACATGTTTAAAAATAATCTATGGCAATAACCATAGTATAATGACAAACAATAAAAGTGACCATTTTCTTGTTGGACTAAGTGTACATGCGCTAACTTACTCCCAATACGCCAAAACCTTGCCAAGTTACGTGCCGGCGGCTATACCTCAGGCAACGTCTCAGTTCGTAAGTGGTCGGCCTATAATACTACAACTAAGGGCTCTTACTGACGAGCGGCATCTCGCCGTCGTCACCTGTTGGCAGCTGCCGTCGGTACGAGGCACGGATCTTCGATGCTGGCGTGTCGACTTGACTGAGTTTACGACAGCAGTTATCCCTGTTGTCGAAAAAGAGCGAACAGGCATCTTCTGGGCTCGCTCGTTCCATCGTAGACCTCTACCATCGCGCGAGATCGAACTCAAAAGCAGGCCCACAAAAAAAAAGAACCGCTCGTTTCTATTAGCCCTAAGCTGTATGCTGTTATAAAATCATAATTTAAAACTAACTTTTTATTATGGTTATCTGAAACATTAATAAAGTGTTAATTCATTAATATTTCAGCAACAAGATGAAGATGACAGCGTTAACGTTAGTGTAAACCGAACAACGATAATAAAAGCGAACCTCTCTTCAAAGTCAATGTCCACCCTGCTGCAAGAAGTAAATCAATCAAAAACGGAAAATGCCGAGATTCCTGTTATCCAAGAAAAGAAGACAGCTAAAGATATACCTAGCCCACAAAAGTCGTTCTCTATCTTCCAGGTATATAACAGATCATTTAAAACTCACTGAGGTTCCAGATTATTCCTCATAATCCAATATTGACGATATTATCTTTGCCAGCCAAGTGTTTTACTCATAAAATCTTGGTATATATATGCTTGCTCCCATTTTATATACTGGGACTGCAATGCGTTGGCTTATCAAGAAAAAAGATACGTTCTCACGATAGTATTATTATTTCAGCAAAATTACCACGGTTCCTTGCTAACGCGCGGTCGAGGTGCTCTTGCGCGGCTGGCAGCATTGGCAACACCGTTAGCAGCTGACGACGATGCTCCAAAAATTGGCTCACTGGCATCACACAAGCGAAACTTTGTCTTTACTGCATTGTCACAAGATGACGACGATGTGCCAAAGGTTCATAGTAATTTTTTTACAATCATAATTTATATTCTCTACTTTGATATAATTTTAAATGTTTTGTTGCCCCAAATTGTGTCCCGCTCCTGGGCGCACATTTCAGTTTGCCCTGAAATTATGTCCTGCACCCACTACCTGCACGACGCAAAAACGAATGAATAGGTTTTGTTAAAATTTTGAAATATTCCTTAAAGGGCATCGTCACGCCACTTTGCCGGTCTAACTCGTCAGCGATATCCGGAAATATAATCTTATGCTTTTATATTTTCAGGTGACAATAAAACGAAAAGCTGACGTTAATTTAGGAACACCAAAACTAGTGAAGAAGATGAAAATTGAAGAAAAACTGGTGCGTCCCAAGAGCAGTTTATTAGATCATTTAAATCTATAGATTCAAATTATCTTATACCATGACTCTTAGGATGTTCCTCAAATTATACGATGTATTTGTCGACTGTGTCTACAAATACATCGTATTATATACTTATAAATATTGTTGAAGACTGTAAGGTGCCTTTGTTATTATTTAGGTACATCGATCCTGTTATTTAATAGTGAAGGGTAGTTTATCACTCAATGCAACTGAATATTAGTTACTTTCAATTGATGACTATCATTTGTATGAAACTACGGCTTCAAAATGTAAATAAAATATTTTTTAAGAACAAATCGAGGATTAATTAATACCCTTAATATTTTTTCTAAGTGTTGTATAGGTACTTGTGACATATTTGTAATTTTATTTAGAAAACATGAAATAAATTATTTAATATTACTTTTTTGCGTACTTATTTCAAATTTCTTTCGAAAACAGCCAGCAAAGCTTTTTGTCCATTGCTCCTTGGGTAGCTGGTTTGAGTATCTACATGGTCTCAGTATCTACATATACTGAGTAAATAGGTATGCCCATTTTCAAACTGGGTTTGGCACAAGGTACACTCAGTTTTGATTGTGAAAAAGTTCAATCTGCCCAACTGTTCAATCTTTGATGTTAAAACTACGAAACGGTATAAAAATATTTTACAATGCAATTCATTATAGTTATTGGGACGGCTTATTCCCAGGCGCTCCATAATTTTATTCCCGGCGGCTCCAAATTAAAAAAGCAATGGGAACAATTTTAGTAGGTGTTTTAATATAATTATTGAGCTCTTGGGAATCAATGTATGGAGTGAAATTGTTTGAAGAACAATAGATTTGCAGCTCCTGGGAATAAGCCATTGGGACACGTCTACACGCTTCTTGCAAATAACTTTCCGACATATTTTTGCTTATTTCGAGCCAAGATTGTTTGTTGACTTTTTGTGTTCAGGAATCGTATCCTGTGTACGGAATGTGTCCTTCCTATGATAGAGATCAGTGGTTCTTCCACACCACTTATTAAAAAAAATACAGTTTCGATGAGTAATTTTTAAAGTGACCATAATGTTCCTATTTTTTGGGAAATTCCACCAATAACTTAATATTCCTAACTTTTCCACCGTGTCCTACTTTTCAACTAAAATACTATTAGAAAAAGGATACGCTACAAGTTGTACTATATAGTACATACTAATTCCATGCTTGCTCCGTAAATACTTCCAATGTAATTTAGATACTAATATTCTCTGATTGAAAATTAATTATATAGTACCTACCTAGTACTTGAATCGGAAAGGCTGATAAAATGACTGAAGGTAGGAGTTTTCCATCTGAAGGCCTATTATAGAGGTTGAAATTTAATCACCGTTTTCCTCTCATTCTTTGGGGTCATTGTACTCCTCATTATGAACAATTTTTACTATGGGATCAAATCTGAAATCGTGAAAAAAGTCAGCTGTTCCCTACATTTATGTTCGCACAACTTTTCAAAATGTTTAAACAGGGCGATCGAGTGGTTACGACCTCCCTGTTTCCCTGCCGCGTTGTCGATCGTGTAGTGTAATAAGAGACAGGGAGCCAATTTTTTGTAGTTCAGATAAAGTCGGCGCCATAATGCTAGACGTGCAAAAGTTTCCACTGGTTTCCACGTTCGACTAACGACTGAGTGAGTGAGCTGGGGCAGGAAGCGATTTCTAGTGTAAGTGTAGTAAGCGGTGAGGCACCGCTTATCACACCTGCATACCTATTCAAAACCACTCTATACGCTTCCGTACCGTATCGAACATTAATCAATGTTTTAGTAGGAGTCCTCTAAGCGCTGTTCACAAGTCCAAAACCCGGAAATTTTGTAAAATAGACGCCCGCTATTCGTCCGATAGCTGTTTGCTGTCGGGGCAAGTCAAATCAAGTTATCGAAATGTGTCATTTTCGATACGATAGCCTGTCGTATGGTTATTAATAGTTATACTGGTAGGCAGGCCCAGGGCACACGACAGGTAAGGCGCACACGACAGGCAAGGCGGTAGGCTACCCTATAGTGCTACTAATATTCTAGGATTTAAAGCTGCACTAAACATAACGCCACTCAGACACACCGGTTGAAATATCCAATTGGAAACGTGATTATAAGGCTGGTCTATGAAATTTTGACGATTGCTTCGGATTCTTGGGAACAAAGAATAAAAAAACCAGCTTAGTGCGTGTCGGGCCACGCACAGTTAAGGGTTCCGTAGTTTGGATATATGAATATTTACGAATGCACATTATCGATTTAATAAAAAAAAAGAAGCGAGGGCTCGTGGCAAAGTAATAACAGCTGCACGGGTCAATCGAAGGTAAAAGCTGTTTGCCGAGGCCGGTCCGTGATGGGTGTATTCATAACATATCGAGACTCCTCCGTGCCGCGGAAAGGACGAAAAGCCGGTGGTTCCGGCTGTTATTCGTAGATCATTGATCTTTGCTTTGTCTTTCTTTCGTTACACTAGTCAGAAGCCCGAAAGTCTAACCTTAGCCTAACGTGTTACCTAGTAACACATAATACACGATCTATGGCTGCTGGTAGATTTAATGTATACCTAGAGTCACCAATTACTTTGGTGACAGAACACTAAACAAGAGAATACCATACCTATTGCACAGTCTGCCGGGTGCCGGCAGACATAAGGAGTGAAACAAACACAAATATATTTAGACGTAAATTGAAATTATATTATTTAGAATTGTTTTAAGTTTTATATAAGTGTAAGTTTAAATAATATTTAGTTTTAAGTACAGACGCCAGCACATCAACCTACTACAATCTGTCAGATTTCTGTAATAGATTTTCAACTTTATCGCTAAAGCATAAGGTTCAATGTTGTTTGGGAAAATTTGACAGTTAGGTGTAGGTTGATGTGCTGGCGTCTGTACATTTAAGTATATGTCCAGAGACTCATCGACCCCACAGTCAAACCACTGCAATGGTTTTGTGGGGCTTAGCTTATAAGTTACTTACCTTTTTGGAATAAAGATAAATAAATAATAATAATAACAAAATACCTTATGTTTGTCCCCCGGTTGTGGAGGTCAGATAGGCAGTCGCTTCATGTAAAATACTGGTATTCAGTTGCATCCAGTTACAATGGAAGCCGACCCCAACAAAATTGGATAAAGGCTAGGTAGATTGATTGCACAGTATCGATTATATCGACCCATAAAATAAGTATTATACTACTGCCCAAGTAGCACATGACAGCCGCACAGTGACTTGATTATAGAATTTAGTGACTACTCAAGGCTGTTTTAGTTTCCTGCATAAGGGCTGTGTAGTTAGCTACACAGCCTTTGTAATTCCAATTTGGGCCCCAAATTAACCAGCCTTGAGCATTACAGTGGCTGGTTAACGGCAGTATAATCATTGAAACAGCTGTACAAGGCCTGTACATTGGCTTATACAGCTATACAACAGTCATTGCAGCCTAAGATTCAGCTTCTTTAATTCTTTTTAACAGCTTTTAGATGTTTTGAGGCTTGGCAACAGCTTTTATTAAAGTATAAATAACCAAAAAATATATTTTTTTTTTATTTCTTTTCTGTATTTGTGACAGACGATATATTTATTGTTGTTAAAGTGCTCGGCCGGACAATATTTAAGGTAAGATATTTTTAATAGTTTTCACGTTGATTTTGAGTGTCCTTGTATGTAAATTGAGTTGCGAGTACCATTTTACTGTAAATGTATATAGGTAATTACATCAAATATTTCACGCGCCATCAGAATAATACCGCTTTAACGAATATATTTCACAAGAAATATGGTGTACAAATACTTAAAAGATTTATCACTCAAATTATTGCTTTCTAACTTATTGTGTTCCATTAGGAAATAATTGGAAAATATATTGCTTGAATTAAAAGCTATCAAATATCCTTGAAATCTATAAGAAATCATTTGGATATTTAGTAAAAAATATCCGAATATCCTTATCACCTCCATGGAGGTGATAAGGATATTCGAGGTACCGAAGCAAGTCTGAGTAGATGAAACGTTTTTCCATGGTTTTTCCGCTACGTCAACGTAAATTTTACTCGCTTCGCTACAAACAAGTAGGTACTAGTTTTGGTGGAAAAAGATTCATCGTTTCATAGCTCAGCTGCGTAAGATTTCGCATCGCATAGTATTGGTGGAGGTTGTGGAGGTGGAAAGCCAGCTTAAGAGAAATGCATCCGGGATGGGAATAGAAGAGTGCATCCAAAGTAGTTAAAACAATAACACCATTTAATTTAATAAATATACTATATTTCTAGCCAACTAAATGAATATAATTTCTTCAACAAATCATCAGAATATTTGTGATTGTAAAATTTTTTGCTCTTGCAAAATTGAGAAAATCTGGTAACAAAAACGATGTTTTACAATGTTGGATGCATTGACACAAGCATATCCTTCCGTTTGTCATCTCGCTTCCTCTCTTGTTTAGTGGATTTGTCTTTGTCACTCTTCAACCAATCAGCAACCTCAATACGCCGCTATCTCTGTCAGCTGGTCGCGTATTCGCCGGGTACTGTGTGGCGTTTCGTTCGCTCACGGCCGGCTCAATCAATGCTTTTTTTCTGTGGCGGTGTGGTGTAGTAGTGTAGCGTGGAAGAATTCTAGTCAAATAAATCAGAAAATATAAGTGCTCCAAATAAAAATACAAATAACGTAGAAATGGCGAATGAGAATAATGATATCAGCGACATCGTTAAGAAATGCAAAATTCTTTTGTTGGATATTGAAGGAACCACAACATCGATCAGCTTTGTTAAGGTAGGTCTAACGATTGACCGGCCGGTGTTTTGTCTCAACATGTGTTTTTGTTTAACCGTTATTTGATACATATATTTTTTAGGAATCATTCTCTTGCCTACATAAAAGACTCGATTCAACATGCAAAATGGTCGCGTTTTCAGATTCGCAACATGGAGGACGAAATCAAAATGGTACCCCTTTCATGTTCCTTTCATTGTCTGATTTATCCACGTGTTCTTATCGTATTTACTGCATTTAATACAGCTTTTCTCATGTTATTATACGGAGAAGATTCTTATTTTTTTATGGAGTAATGGATTGAACATAGATTCGCATTTATTGATTTATTTTAGCGAAACAGCTAAAATGGACAGATCCTGGAGTTCTGGTTGACTTTTATGACAGGAAATTATATTTATGTCCACCGAAATGAAAAATATCAATGTCATGTATGGTGTATTGGTGTGTATTAATATTAGCGTTGCGTGCTATCACACCTACCGGCTTGAACAGCTGTTCCGAGCAGCTGGCTGGTAAAAAAATGTGGAACAATTAACTGTCCTCTTTCAATAGCGCTGAGCCCACATAGGTTGGCCTTGTCGCACTCGCGTGAGGAATACAGAATATAACAGAGATGAAAAGAAAAGAGTGGAGTTTCGTTTGTCAGGATTATCGCGTCGTGTTGATGATTCCGCGATTTTATCTAGTTTGGGAATGTATAAAGTAACGCGTAGCAGTACAGTAGGATGTGTTAATTTCATTTTTAACTTAGATGTACCTAGTTACCTACTCACCAACACTACGTAATCAGCCTAGCTAGGTAGATCCAAATGCCAAATAAAAACATTGAAGAGGTGGTTATCAGAAACATTCTCGCCACTGTATTTTTCTACGAAATACTTTTGGTGTAACGTTGTTTTAGTGATATGGGATATTAGTTTCTTGTAGCCTGCAGGTAGGTAAGGTACCTACATCTTTATCTCGCCCCTTTTCTCCTCGTAAAATGAGGTTAACTCTTGCGGTGTCGTGATGTTAATTAAAGTTAGGGTTGTAACAAAATATGCTTGGTAAAACACGGATTAAGTCATCAGGGTTTCATTAAAACCTCTGAAATCTATTATTCTTTCACACACAAATCACAATGAAGCATCTCTTTCGCCGCTCGCGCGATTCGTCACGTCACGTCACGTCAGCTGTTAACAGTACAGCTGATTCACGAGATTTTCATTCAGAATTAAGGTTTGTTCAAATCATTTGAGCTCTTATCTTTTATACCTAGCTGGTAATTCATTCGTTAAACCCATTTACGTATTGTTTACCTCTGTATCTTATTGATGATCAAATAGGTACCTAACACCTACCTATCCCTTGTTATTAGTTAAAACATAAACAAATTCATCTGGTTTTACTAGCTAGTCCACGCAAACGCGTTGTTCTTTACTAATAGGTAGGGTGGACACGTATTGATACAACATATTTCTACTCGTAATACCTAAAACGTAAACTGTGCCTAATAGATGCCAATAACCTAGCTTGTGTCAGTCAGCGAGCGAGAGTATTTTCATTAGAATTCCGGCAATGATTGGCTTGTTTTTCATTCAGAAATCCGTCGTCACTGCCCAGCAGTGGAATAATTAGAGCATGGTTTAGTACACTGCACAACAATGTTGGGTATTATCTTGGTGCGTCCCTACCGCGGGAGCCGCGGGCTGGGTCGCTCGGCTAGGTAGGCTCGCTATCCGGTTTGGACACCGGCGGCAAGTCGCGGAGTTCGTTCACCTACCGACTTGCCGCATCGTAGACGATGCAGTTTCACCAGGGCATCATGTTATGCTAAATTCAAGGCATGGTGGTTACTTTTTAGAGGCGAGAGTTTTAAATTAAAACCGAGAGGAAGCCATCTTAACTTGCCGTGGAATAAGTCGAGTAAAATGATCATGACTTGAAAATAATGGATTGAAGTTTAGCAAACTATTGTTGTAAGGCTATACACAAAGGTTCCCAAACTTTATTGTTGTTTTTGACGTGTGGCCCTATTGAGTTGTTCTGGGCTCATCGATTTTTCATCACAAAAAAAGGATGAAACAGAATCAGTATTTCATTACGATACTGTAAAAAATATTCGCAATGTACAGACGCCAGCACATCAACCTACACCTAACTGTCAAATTTTCCCAATCAACATTGAACCTTATGCTTTAGCGATAAAGTTGAAAATCTATTACAGAAATCTGACAGATTGTAGTAGGTTGATGTGCTGGCGTCTGTACACTAGCTGCGCCCTGCGGTTTCACCCGCATAAGTTTCGATCCCGTGGGAATATCGGGATAAAAAGCCTATATGTTAATCCAGGGTGTTAGCTACTTCCATACAAAATTTTATCAAAATTGGTCCAGCTGTTTGAGCGTGAAGAAGTAACAAACATATAAACATACACACACACACACACTCACACTCACAAACTTTCGCCTTTATAATATTAGTGTGATAATTTTGAAATGTTGACAGTTATTTCATACAAAAACTGTCAAACGTCAATTTTATTCCTCGAATAAAAGTTATCTGGCGGTGGAAAAATGAGCCCTAAAACTATGTATTTACCTGTATGATAATGATCTAATTATACGATCTAACAAAACAATATTAGGTATATAGAATTCCTGTGAAAGCAATGCCTATCTTTATTGGTAGGAAACAACCCGTACAAAATAGAATGTTATTCGTTCCATGGTTTAATTTTCTAGGAAAAATTAATTCAATAATACTTCTAGGAAAAAAAAACGGAGATGAAACGGATAGCGATGCAAGGTAAAGGCGCGTTCACACCACGAAAAATGAGCATTCAGCGACGAACATTTGAGCAGAGTAGGGTCAGGAACATTTCAAAGTTCGCCCGTAGTTTCTTTTGGTGAGGTGGTTCCCACGTTTGCAAACAAAAATGATTGGCTCGCAATGAAAATTTCACAAACACGTGAACGCTAGCTTTCGAATATTCGCGTTCGTTGTGGAAGCTTAGGAAGCTGTAATAAAGTGATTTGAATCGCTGTCGGAAATACAAAATGGTTTAACTTTTTATTTGCGACCTTTTCATCGTGCCATTCCGTTACCTGCAAGACCGTCATAAAAAAAAAACAAGCGATTTTTTTGGAAACGAAAATAGCACGTGGAATCCTGACAAACGACGCCCCCACACCCTTTAGTGAAGTTAAAAACTCTGCTAACTAAATAGGTAGAGGCATGTACAGAAATAACTAAGACCTTTAAACTTCAAAGGTTGTACCTACACTTTGTACCTACTTGTACTAGTAGGCTGTGGGAGGCAGCGGGGCGCTACCCAACAGTTCATTTACAGTGCTTTTCGTAACTCATCGTTTCGTACAATCTCGTAAACTGTTATTCTAGAAAGAAAAGTCACATTCGAATACAAGTTGTATTCGATCGCACCTGTCCTTTTCGTTGTAATGTACAAGTTGTACAACATATTAATAGGTGTGTACTAGTCACTTCTAGTCAAGCGTGTAGGTTGCATAATGCATCGTAGACAGCATCATCCCTTAACAGGTAAGATAGTGGTAAACGCGAGCCTATCACATGTAAGGAAAGTTAGATAGACGTCATAAAAATAGATTTACGTAGTATACCAGAATATCTATACGTATGTCGTGGATAAGGGAATGTGCACCAAGCAGTTGACACAGAAATAAGTGTCTTGACTATTCGTACTATGCTAATGTAGAGCTATGCCGGCGCCGTCGTCGTTACCGTGAACTGGCCGATCTATATGCTACATGGTTCATTTGTGCCATTCCCATAACGGGGTGTCGAAGCTTAAGCGATGTAGTAAATAGTCATACGTATTAGGTACAAAATACATGTTTATCATATAACTAGTGGTTTAGTGCTAAATTATCAGAGTTGACGACTTGTGGCGCAGTTTCACTTGGTCGTTAGCCCGCATTCGGGTAGATTCCGAATGAATTGTCCCGAATTCTAATACGCAAAACGTTAGCTCAGCCATCTACATTCCTTAACAAAACGAGTGTCGTATGAAATCTCATTGTGGGGATTAGCTGAGCATTGGGGTGTTGGGCATCCTAATTTGACTATTCGGTTTCCGACGAAGCTGGACGAGACCTTATCCGTAGACTATTCGCTTGCTTGAATTACCCACGTGGGTATCAATGCGGGCGAAATACCAAGAGAAGATTCCGACAGCGAGTTCTAATTAATCGAACCACTAATTCAGTTCTCAAGTTTCCAAAACACTTGTAATTTCAATTTCATTATGTATTTAATCCTTTAATACATCCTTTACCTACTGTCATTATGTAGAGGTAGAGGTATCATGGTTAATAATAAACTAGATTCAATAGTGCAGAAACAGTTATTGGGACGTGTCACTGTTGCTTAACGTTGACATAAATGGATCCACCGTTTAATTGAAATTGCGATTCCTATTGAACAAGTAGGTATAGAAATCAAACTATGCTTTGATCTTGCTTCAAGATGTTAAGATCTCTTTCTTTCTACCATAATATAGGAATCGGCTTGGAAGCTGGGTATAAAGGGACAAAACAGTGACAAACTACCTAGGTATGTTCTATAGTCGAGACTACGTGATACTGTTATTTGTTAAGATCGATTAGTTGTAAAGAACAAGTTATGTCGACCCTCCAATTACGTAATGGCAGCTGCATGAACCATGCAGGAGTCAGTCAATGGGGGGGCTACTGTCAAGACTCAAAAAGACTGGTAGGGTGACTGGTAGCCCCTTTAGATTCAGACTTGGTTATTACTAAAGTATTTTTTCATGCAAGATACTGTGAAAGTGTACATAGTATAGATAGATGATTGCTATTTTATGCGAGTTCTCACAATCAAGTTGATATGTCACAATGTTCGACTAGATGTACCTACCAACAATGTTGCGCTGTGTTTAATGTGCCGCGTCCCAAATTGTGAAACGTTTATTTCTCGTACATTGATAACAAATCCATCCTCATCGAGTATTATGTCTTAAGCGTTAACTTTTTTTTGTTACAGGACAAGTTGTTCCCGTACGCAGAGGAAAATGTGAAGGATTTCCTGACCAACCAATGGGAGGCCGACGATGTGAAGGAGGCTGTCGCGGCACTCAGGAAACTGGCGCTTGAAGACAAGGAGAAGAGCGTCGATGGAGTTGTTACTATTCCAGGAGAGGTATGTCATTTTTATCAATCATACTGCCATTGTGCCATCTTGGTAGTCTGGTACGACTCACAGTGTTGTAAGATCCCGATTTTTGTGTCATCGTGTTTTTATTGAATTAATCGATAGAGTCTACAATTTTGAGGATTAGAGTAAAACTCCGGGTTCGCTAAGACTTGTACTTTTTTTTTTTAAAAATGACAAAGTTTCGGAATATCCGACTATAGAAAAACGAAAAAAAAATCATTATAATTTAACGGAAGTACTTATTAAAGAATTAATTTATTCTATCGAAAAAAGGTATAATAGCCGATCCTTCCACCAATTTCTGTTGCTTTAGTATGAATGGGTCGAGAGATATGATTTTTTTTCTCATTTTTCGTTTTCATTTTTTTATTCATCTAAACCGCCGTAGTAGGTGGTCATTCCTACATTGAAAAATTGCTGATACTTTCTATTATGTGTAGTATTTTTTCCAAAACCTAACTCATTGGTTTCCAGGAGTTATTGGAAATTTTAGTAATATCCGAAATATCCGCACTTAGGGCTGCCACTTCAACCAAAACATAATTTGTTTATTTTTATTAAGTTTTAGCTTTCTTATCGCGACCATAAAAAGATATCATTGTTTTGTGGCTTAAAGTGGCACACATTGAGTGATTTTATAAAGGATATTAAAAAACAAATGGAGAAATTGGTATCATGTTGATTGATACACCTTTTTTGGAAACCGTCTATAAATTCAAACCCAAAAGACAACTAATAGTTAGCTTTAGTCTCATCGGATCCAATTATCTCTGATTACAACCTCTTAGAGAGAAAAAAAAGGCTAAAAAAATCCCACTGCCACCAGCCGCATTGTCTTTGTTGAGACCTGTTAATGAAGAAAATCTAGCCATCGATGATTATTCGCATGTTGAATTAATTGTAACTAACAATGGTGCCGATTCTCTTGTACACCGAACTAAACTAACTAAACTATCACTAAAATTCCTTACTTTTTGCTATGAGAATCTTACAGCTATTCTGCATGAAAAATTTTCTAAATTTAAAAATAATTTTGACACAACTAAAATCGAATTTGACAATTGCGACTCGTCGACACGTGGTACTTGTTTGCCCTACCCGTGATTTTTTTTAGAGCTGCAGGCGGGTAGGGGCCGGCCTTGGCGTGTTTTTTAAGGAATTTTTCACTTTTTGTATGGAAAATATGAAAAATGATTACCTACATGTTGGGTTTTAGGGGGGTTTATGGGTTTTATAAAGGGGGTCGAAATTTGCATTATTTTTGCGATAGGACACACCATTTTCGAGATATAAGCAAAAGAAAAAAAATACTGTACTGTTTTTGCATCTGAAGTCGAGGTGTTGGTGTCTTTCTATTCATTTTTTTCTTCAACGACAACTAATTTTATTCCACACCTTTTTAATCGCGATTAAAAATAGTCAGATTTAGTTAAACAATCTAAATTTTAGGTGAAAAACGTGTAATTCAGAATAGCGAAATTGCCATGTTCAATAGATTAAATAACTCAGTGCAATCTTAGTGCTGTCAAACTAAAATATAGTTAAGTTGTGTCACTTTAGTCAATTTCAGAATAGGAAATCGTCATTTGACAGGAATAAACTAAATTTTAGTGATTTTTAGTCTAGTTTAGAGGCAATTGTGACAAGAGAATCGGCACCAATGAAGATGATTTTTAGTTCGGTTAGCCCACATAATATAAATTTACATACATTTTCCTTTCGAATAGCCAACTGCATATTAGTTATTAGAAAGTATTTAAAACACATTCTTTTTTTTTCAAATAAAATATACTCTTGTTGCTTTTTTTCGGATACTTGAAAGTGACAACCCTAAGGAAAATTTTGAATTTTCAATAACTCCTGGAAACCAATGAGTTAGGTTTTGGAAAAAATACTACACATAATAGAAAATATCAGCAATTTTTCAATGTAGGAATGACCACCTACTACGGCGGTTTAGATGAATAAAAAAATGAAAACGAAAAATGAGAAAAAAAATCATATCTCTCGACCCATTCATACTAAAGCAACAGAAATTGGTGGAAGGATCGGGTATTATACCTTTTTTCGATAGAATAAATTAATTCTTTAATAAGTACTTCCGTTAAATTATAATGATTTTTTTTTCGTTTTTCTATAGTCGGATATTCCGAAACTTTGTCATTTTTTTTTTTAAAAAGTACAAGTCTTAGCGAATCCGGAGTTTTACTCTAATCCTCAGAATTGTAGACTCTATCGATTAATTCAATAAAAACACGATGACACAAAAATCGGGATCTTACAACACTGTGCGACTGCTGCCAAATTAATACATGGACATGTTGTTCTTGACCATAATCGCATGCAGGAGCGAGTAATCCCGCACTTTGCATGCGGTATCCCGGTATTTCACGATCCCGGTAGGTATTGCTTTCCCAGCGCTTCCAGGTGATAAAAATTTTGAAGGACAGTATTGATAAACCTCACTTTTTCAGCATAATTATGAAGAACTAGCAACGCCCCGCGGTTTCACCCGAATAAGTTTCCCGTGGGAATATCGGGATAAAAACTATCCTATGTCCTTTCCCGGGACGCAAACTGTCTCTATACCAAATTTCATCTAAATCGGTTCAGCGGTTTAAGTGTGAAGAGGTAACAGACAGACACACTTTCGCATTTATAATATAAGTATGTATTGTAGGTAACAACTAGGTATTTATCGGTTAATCGGTTCAGAAAATCCATCCAACAAAGAAAAATCGCAACAGTCGGGTCGGCAGAGTCATGCATTTTCAATTTTTGTTTCTTCAATTACCTTATTAGCATAAGAATACATTAAAACCGGCAATATAACGTTATTGTTCTCATTCGTCATCTTTTACAATTCGGAAACGTGTTTGTTTTCGCGTGGCATTGACATTTTATCAGAGCGAGGTCAAGAAACTTTGATATTTTTGGTCTACAATAATAATACTCTACACTATTACGATGGATTCATGAGCATAAACAGAATCAATGATTTGGTGGCTATATTTTCGGTTAAAAGTAAAAAAAAAAACTAAATGATAAAACATCCAGAAAAGGAATATATTGGTCGGAACTAGGGTTACCATTTAGAAATTTGAAAAGTCCTGACAAAAAGCCTGACATTCAATAAAAGTCCGGACATTTTAGTTACAAAATCCAAACATTACCCACTTAGTTACAGTGGTATGGTAGGCATGGTAGCAGATGCTCGCGAGGGGCCCTGAGGTTGCGGGGTGCGGGATAAAAAAAAGTGCGCTGAAAAATGTAAAAAATTAATACCTATACCAGAAACTAGTATTTTACGTAAGACTACTTTTATTTTGAAGAAAATATTTTATGTTTGAACTAGTTGATTGTTTGCAAAGCAATACAAAATTTATTGTTTGATCTCGTTATGTTGATTGATAAAGAAGTATATTTTGTTTTTAGATGAATGAGAAGTTAATAAATATTAAAGACTTATTTGGTATTACTTATATAAGTTTTATTACTCGTGTTCCATCTAATCCAAAAAATACGGACAAATTAAAAAGCCGGCAAAGTCCGGACAAAAGTCTATGTCCGGACAGATCCGGACGGATGGTGACCCTAGTCGGAACTGAGTCTGTATGTTACTGACATTCTTTCAAACTTAAATAGTACTCCTATCACCAACAAAAAATTTAAAATCGACTCTCGAGCCTACGACCTCACGTTCGAAAGTCGCCCTCCTGCTCAACAGCCCTATGAGGTAGATTCAGAATGGGCCCAGCGATACAAAAAGATTGGAATCTTTGAATAAATGAACTCTTATAACATAAGTTTTAATTCAGTCTAGCGACCGAGTCGCCTTCGCTATTTAGGGCGTGGTGCGCGATCCGTTTTCAGCGTTTCTAGACAAAAGATTGTAACACGAAAGTTAATGCTCTGGAATACTTGCAACATCCAATAGGTACGTTCTTTATAAATGCACTAGATAAATCGAATTTATTTGTGAATTGGTAAACAATACTTGGAAAACCTTTTCACCAGAAACGGTGGAGTTTATTGCCCATTCTTCTCCATACGAAAACTATCTTTTGGAAGGGGCGACTAGAATCAATTTCGTTTTATTGTAATTTTTGACGTTCAAAAATGCCTTTAATGTGTCTATTTGAAATAAATGATTTGACTTTGACACCCCCGCAATGTTGTATTTCATGGAATTGTATAAGAGGATTCCCGCGTAGGAGGCACTCAGTGGATGTGAAGCGAATTGCACCTCTTTTCGGTGAAATTCTTAACTCACTATTTAACTTGCTGTTGCTCGCGACTTCGTCTGCGTGTATGTTGTATTTTATCACTTAACACAAATATCCAGGATGAAATTTAGCTTATATCCTTCTCCTGGTACCAGGATAATTATCTCAATCTGCTAATTTTCATAGCCATCGGTTCAGTAGCATGAAAAGGTTATTCTATCGCGAGCATGATAATTTCGAATTGGGGCGTAGCCGGAACTGTGATTTTAAACCGGTCATTCTTGTGGTCACGTTACTTCATTTCAGTGATGTTCCGGTCAGGATTTGAAGGGCTGACCTCGTTTTTTCTCGAATAGGCGGAAATGGCGATGTACCGAAGTACCGGCAGACGATCAACAGTAACTTAATCGGTCCGTGAAAGTGGATGACCCCGTAAAAAACAGTTCTACAAAAATCCGTTTTTTCATGTACGATATGTCAGAGACACTGATAAAACAGAAATAACGTATTAAATGCTGTTTATCTTCGTTTTAACATAGACGACAGACATGTTTGTTATGTTGGCTGGGGTGCCTGATGATCACTGACCAAAAAGAGACCATCTATGTCTTTCATGATTGCATCATGTTACCTTAACCTTGCACAGATAACACTCATAGACATTGATCATACGTGGTCGTATTTCTTATTAAAACTGTTTTATTTCAGGACGCGTCCAAGGAGGATCAGATCGAGGGTTTGGTGAAGAGCGTCAAGTGGCAGATGTCATCCGACCGCAAGGTGGGAGCGCTGAAGCAGCTGCAAGGCCTCATCTGGAAGCAAGGATACGACAAGGGAGACATCAAAGGACAGTGAGTTACATTGTCTTTTAGCTCTTTTTACATCTTTCCCCCTCTATTATTGAGAAATCAGTACATTCATACAATATATCGCAGTTGTGGCGTTCATCTGATGTTTTATTTCTTGATTTCTTTTTGCCTTTCAAAAAGGTAGTATATTTTTGGTTCACCGTTCAACCTTGAGGCCCAGTGTGTTTACCAAAATTTATAGGTAAGTAAAACTTCGAACTGGTAAATATGACGTATTTCGAAGAATATAATTATGTTTTGGGATCCAAATGACGCATTTCATGTCAATTCCTTTCGTGCGACCTTTCCTATCAATACAAATAATGGTACTGGTCTATTTTTGAATAATGTTGCTCCGAATCAATTTATCAACATTTCCCAACAAGTTTTCCTTGACTACTACAAGTCAACGACCTTTGGCGCTAGTCATAATTTATTTTACTGAAAACAGCTCTTATTTTCTTTTGTGCCGTACTTCCTAGTGGGTGTCAGTCTTCCTATGTTTTGTCTGTTTCGGGATTGCTCTATTACACCTACCTGTGTTTGTCTTAATATTTTTAAAATTCGTGTTCAAAATTTCAAATTGCAATAAACTTATTTTATCCATGTCAACAGAAAGTGTTGTAGGTATGTTTCCTTACATTAGTCAATAGTTATTTGTCCAAATATCTGCATGTGTTGTTATTGAACTTTGATCCTTAAAAAAGTTTATTTCAATAAAATAAGGATGGCAAATGTGTGCATAATATATTTAATAGCAGCTATGTAATTCATTGAGGATGATGTAAAAAAATGTAAAGAATGATGTAACTCATCAATTTACAATAGTAAGTTATTACAAATACAAGAACATTATTTTGAGACAAAAAACTCTTTAAAACATAATAAAAATGGTTTTTGCTATCAATTTGGACACTGAGACAAATGTCAGCCGCTTGTAACTGTATTCTTCAGCTCTGAATATTTCTCTTCAATATTCCAGTGTGTATGATGATGTGTCTCCCGCCCTGGACCAGTGGCGCTCCGTGGAAGGCCAGAAGGTGTACATCTACTCCTCTGGCTCCGTGCAGGCGCAGAAGCTTCTCTTCGGCCAATCCCTGGCTGGAGACATGTTGAAGTCGATCGACGGACACTTCGACACCGCCGTTGGTGCCAAACAGGAGGCGGCCAGCTACACTGCCATCGCTGAGAAGATTGGCTGCAAGGCTGAAGAGATACTGTTCTTAACTGACATTGTTAAAGGTATGTTTGATTTAACTATTATTACTATCCATAGCAGCTTTGCGTTGTTTGCTGGATACCTCTATGCTTAATTCTCGATTTTTGTTATTGCGCCTATATCAGGCAGCACTACAGTAATGCATTCTTATAGTAACTGTTTGGGTTGTGAAGATATGCAGTTGTTTTAAAAGCCAGTACTACTAGCTACTAGTACAACTTGAAGTTCCACGAATACTACAAGTCAATGAGGAAGAATTTTGTTGATATTTGGTAATATCAACAAAATTCTTCCTCATTGACTGATTGATTGAGCAGTGTTAGCATGGTTGCTAACACTGCTATAAATGCTCCTCCAACAATATTAGCTATATAGGTCTTGTAGCTAAATAAAAAAAGCTGCATGAGTCGATTAAGCCGTTAGTCCCGACTGTCATTTGTAGATCTTTGACAGCTTTTACAGGTAGTCAGAATCTCGTCTGACAACAGGACTTACCAAGGGGTATTGTATTACCAAGTTGTGGAGGTTAGATAGGCAGTCGTTCCATATAAAATACCACACACAATATGTTAAATATCCAACCCCCGTCCCAACATAGTTAGCAGAAGGCTAGTCAGATGATGAGTAGGTTAGTAGAACATTTTATACAAGGCTGGTTTAAAAATAAATTATTTAAAGATATTGTTAAAATTGAAGCGACGTGTTGATCATCAGAAGCGGAAGCAGCGCGCACATCTGGCATGCAGACCGCTCTGGTGAGCCGCGAGGGTAACGCGGCGCTTCCAGCAGACGCAGCATCTTCGTTCCCCGTGCTGTACAGCCTGGCGACCCTCGCCAACCCCAACAAGCGCAAGCCCGACGCCCAGGTGCCCCTCCGCTGATACCCGATACCCGCCATAGCACGCCTAATGCATGCACTTGTAGTTATATCTGTGTAGACGAATAGACTCGCCGACCTACCTACAGGTGAGTATGTGTGTAGATGGTGAATGGTTCTTGTAATAGTTCCTGTACACAGTGGGTATTAGGGACGCATTTTTTTTCCGCTCAATTCCTTTTGTTCTAAAAACACTCATACATTCTCTTAACTATAAATTATTTCTGTCTAGTAAAGCTCGGATTGCTACTAGTGCTACTACAGTAATTCACTGGATAAATCGTCTTGAATCTGGTGGGCCATTGTTTACAGGAACCATCAAGCCTGATTTACACGGTGCAACTTGTATGCCTGTGGGTATACCATAGATTGAAGCAACAATAAAAGTTGCACTGTCTAAACAATGTTTAGCATTTATTTGTTGCTTTAATTTTATTGTATACCACAGTCAAGAAATTTGCATCGTGTAAATGAGGCTTTACGCTTTATTATGCTTCAGGCAGCTGTGATAATTGTTAAATAGTTACTATTGGTGGATACTTAACATATTTATGTATAAAATAAAATATTAAGAAAAATAATGCAGTTTCAAATTACATATTCACGTTCAGGATAGTACCCTAAACCAAATTAAGTTACAATACCCTACGTTTTTTAATTTCCTACAATCCTGCATAGCTATTAGTTTAGCCTGAGTTTCTCAAAACAATGCATCAGATAAACTAATCTTAAGATATAAAAAAAAATAGTGCCTAATGCAGATGCTATAATTAAAACAGGAAAATGTATTCCTTAGGAAATATCTAATTACTAAATCAGTTTATAATTGAAACCAAATATTTTTAGTCCTTACTCGTAACATTGCAAAAGAAATTATTTGTTTGTATTATTTTCTCTTGTTTTTCATTTGGGGTTTTTGGTGATGGTTTGGACAGTAACCCCTTACTAATAAACGTGTAGGTCTGTATAGTTACACAATGTTTTGTCTTGTTCTTTCGAAAGTCAAATTACTGACGTCTGAAAGAGAGAAATGGGTGTGTAACTATTCATCTGACATAATACGTTTATTAGTAAGGGGGGTAAATGTTTTATTGGTGTGGATTACTTATACATTAAATGTGTATGTATTTGTTGAACAGTTTATTAATTCTGTAATTAATTTTGATTAAATTGTTTTAACAAGTTTAAGTATAAAATTACATAATGCGCTGCAACTTCAGTTTTTTATTTTTCGGCTTAACTCTCTTTTAAAATTTCTTGTGTACAACTTATAAGGTAGAAGTACTAAAAGGGGTAATATCATAGGAATGGGCTGCAACATTATCCCATCTGTTATAAATATGTATTTAATACCAATGCGTTTGCTAAGCATAGGGTTAATATAACATTCCATGAAGAATATAGATCATGAGAAATATAAATCTGAAAGCAAAAGAGCTGTTTTTATGATTAGAGCGTTAAGACTGTTTGATAAAAATTCTACTTTATGTACGAAAAAAAGTAATGCCCATTAATTACTAGGGGCACATTGATAGCTTTTATTTTCATAAAAGCCAATAGCACAGACAGATTCTAGTTTGGACACTAATCATTGACATTGTCATTACAGGATGAACAACCTGCCAAAGTTCTGAAAACCGATGTGGATGTTGATGTTAAAACAGCTTCTGAAAAAGAAGTTACTGCCCAAGCTAAAGCGCCATCTGAAGAGAAAGCGCCTGAAGTTAAATCGCCAGCTGAAACGAAAGCGCTCGTAGTAGACAAAGCGCCTGCTGAAACTGTTGCGCCCGCTAAAGTTGAAGCTACGCCTGTATCAAAAGAGAGCACTGAAAAGAAAGCTACATCTGAAACGATTGTGGCTGAACCTGAAAAACCCGCTCCAAAAGCAGCAGATGAGCCGGAAAAAATGGACGTGGAGGAAGAAGTACCTGTCGGCAAAGAAGATAAAGCAGTTCAAGCTAAGATGGATGTCGTAGCTGAAAAAGCCGATACGATTGTCGAAGAAGTCACAGACTCCAATGAAATAGCCGATACCCCAGTCTGCGACATAGAACCCATTATTGAGGAGAGTAGTGATAAGACTGAAAAACCAGAGACTGACAAGATGGAGACAGAGTCTTCAGAAACTGTTCCTGAGCCGAAAGAGAGTGCCGAACTGAAAAATGGTGACAAAGATGCACCTGTTCCCGCAGAAACTCCTGCTTCTGTAATCACAGAAATCAAGGATGTGACTAATAGCAAAGAGGAGCTGAACGAAGTAGCGGAAATAATCGAAGATCTCGAACCCGTCATCGAGGAACCCTCTTCTAATGAAATGGAAGATCTGCAGAATGTAGGAGAGGTGCTGGAAAAGGAATGTGACGAAATATTGTCCAAAGTACAGGATGTCACTAACTTGGATAACATACCAGTCAAACCTTTACTGAACACTATTGTCGAAGAAACCATGGAGACTGAAAATTTGGATACAAATGATATTGTTGAGAGAATATTAGATTCGGAAATGGAAATGGAAATGAAGCAGAGTGAGGAGAAGGAGAAAGCTTTAAAAGCTGCAGAACAAGCGTCGGAGAGCAAGGTTGTAGCGGAAGGAGATAAAATCGAAAAGCAGGAAGTTGCCAATAGCGATACAACGAAAGTTGTACCAGAAGAGAAACCCACAGAAAACGTTGCAGAAGTTAAAGCAACAAAGGAAAATGTTGACAGTAGTAGCCTTAAGATTACAGATGGTGAAGAAAACAAAGTAGCCACTAATGAGAAAGAAGCAAAACCGGAAACAGATAAAATTGAAAAGAAAATGGAAACAGAAGTTAGCAGCACACCTGAAACAGATGACAGTAAAACTAAAGTGCTTGAAGTTGCAACAGAGAAAGTTGTAGCGGATAAAAAAATAGACACAGAAGAAAAGAAAGGCGAAGATAAAAAACCAGAACCAGAACAGAAAGAGACCCCTGTTGAAACAATTAAGGAAAAAGTAGAAACTCCTGTAGAATCTAAGGAGAGTCAAAAAGCTCCTGAAGAAGCTAAGCCTGAGAGTGAGCCAAAAGAAGAAACAAAAGAAGCGCAGTTAAACGGCAAAGCTACCAACGGCGATGCTGAAATCTCGTCTCAAAATGGAGATGCCAGCAAAGAGGAAGAATTAAGTTCCCGACTGTCAATGGAAAACGGAAAAGAGGTCGTGAACGGCGCAAACGGTGACTCAGCTAAAAAGGATCAGGGCAAAACCGAAAAGAGTACCGAAGTAGATGTAGCTGACATCAAAGTGAAGACGGTAGCCGTTGACGAGCCGCGCAACGATCCGATAGAGCAGCCCACGGAAGCATAAGATAGTACGGTGAGTGTCACGTGACCTAATATTAATATATAAGAATAAAATTATTTCCAGTCGACGACAAAGCAAAGATGAGCAGGTACGGTTATCAATCGAGCGAGCAGTAGCCAGCCAGTATTGTGTACTAAAAATCGTGAAATGGTCTTCCAGGTTTGGCTTCATAAAAATCTGTCAAAACCTCACAATGTCGAGACCATTGCAACATTTGTAAATTAGTAGAAGCCCCTGAAGCCAAACTTGCGATTTTTCGGAACAACAGCACTGCAATAAACGTTAGTCAAGCATGCCCTTACTAACTGATGTATTATATTGGATGAATAGTTACACACCAATTTCTCTCTTTCAGAATTCAGTAATTTGACTTTCGAAAGAATAAGACAAAGCATTGTGTAACTATACAGATGCTAAACAACGTTTATTATTAAGGGGGTTTGTCTATTCTTTATTCTTGCTGCTCGACTGTTTGACAATTCAAAAGTGCCTGTAAATAGTTTAATTGAAATAAATGGGTTTAGTTTCGTGTCGCTTGTCACCTAATAACCTAACTTGCTCCTCTTTTCGAGTCGTCGTGCAGATAGCGCCATCCACGAAGACGCGCCCCACTCTCCTTCCTAATCGCTTACAGTACAAGTGAGCAACATTCCGCTAGTGTTTTAGTTTTGTCAATACACAGTAATTACTTATTAGTGGGTAATTAGTGTGTATATAAAAAAAATTGTGTGTAACTAGCGATAACCACTAGCGATTAGTAAGAAGAGCCGGGCGCGTCTTCGTGGATGGCACTATCTGTTACTTACATATTTATTCTTGATACCAATTGTTTACATATATTAATTATTCTCAGTTTTTACCCTACTAGTTATTCCTAGATTCTTATTTATTATGCCTTTTTAATGTTTTACAACATAATATCTCATTCATAATCTTGAAATTTTCTGTTAAAAAAGTTATTAACTTAGGATTCTGTTTTTTTTTTCTGTAAGCTAAATTTGTTTGTAAGGAAAACATAACCAGTAAATACTGCATTTTAACATTGTTTCCAGGATCGGTCGAGTGGAACTGCAGGGCGTCGTAGCGTTGTTGGTTCACATCAGAAGATTGACAAGACTGAGGTTGCTTCCACGCTAATTGACATCACTTCCTAGTTTATACGTGTATTGAAATTTCACTGTGTACCGCGCGATGACGGTCGGTGCGCTCTGCTGACGCGAAGCATACGTTACTAACGTACACCACGACTTGTCAGGAGAACCGTATTCAACGTATTACATTAAATTGTACTTAGGTAACTTAGAATCAATAGGTTTATCAAATGCCCCAAGGTTCAACTACTTAACCACTCTACAATATAGTCCTTGACAAGTCTTAATGTGTAGATTTTTATTACGATACCATTACCATTGCCTCTCACTGTATCAGTTCTTTAACTTTACAGGGTGAAATTGAAAACATGCGACAAATCGAAATGGTAGATTGCACTCATCATTATGATCAACTTACTATGGGACTAAAACTGAAATCGCAAAAAAAAAATTGCTGTTAAAAAAAAATTATGTTCGCATAATTCGTCAAAATGTAGGGAACAGCTGATTTTTTTTTCGTGATTGCAGCTTTGGTCCCTTGGGAAAAGTTGTTCATAATGATGAAAACAATCTCTAATTTCGGTTTGTCGCATGTTTTCAATTTCAACCTGTATATGACTAAATAAAAATGATAATATTGGATTTTTTGTAAAATTGTATGCATCATTCCAAGAGGGCTCCTCTTTTGTACGATAAGACGCAATGTGTAGTGGCAATGTGTTTACGTAAGTTTAATTTTGCTATAAGTAAAGTTATTGAATGTAAGTCACATAGTTATAAGAGCGAAACTTTTATTATTAGACATTCCTGTAAGCGTACAACATATTATGTGGTAGTATTTTATTGAACTTTGCATAATTTCTTTGTTTTGGTACGTAAGGGCCAAATCATGGTGCTTTATACGAGTTGCCAGACCATGCACTACATGCTATTCCATTATTTCTGTATTATCTATTCGATTTGTAGGGACCTAATAAGGTCATAATAAGTATAGACTTTCGTCGATGTTGCGCTCTTTTGCGTACTCATGAAGTTTGATACAGGTACAGCGCGGCGGTTTTAGATGTAAACACTTTAGTAAGCTACGCCGCGCGTTTAATTGTAGGAGCATTTGTGTATGTGTGTCGTGGGAGAGAGTAAAGTTCGCGTCGTGTAATTATTCCCGCTGCGATAAGGCGCGCCACCAGCCTGGCATTGCGCATCGTCCGTCACCGCTTATCATATTTGACGTAAGTTCTATTCATAAGTATTAACTGTATTGTGATTCTTAATTATCATATAATATGTATTACTCAATTTTTCGTAAACCCACTGCCAAACCTGCGCAGCCCTGTTTGTCGTTGGTCTATGAGCTACCGGTGTTATTGTGATATTGAACATGACAAGAAGACTGTGTAGATTGTTCGACGGGCTGTGTTAAGTATTTATTGGGTCGGGTGCGTAAAGAAACGCTTATGTACAGTTGGTTCTATTATTTATTTAGGCATTGCAAAACATAAAAGTATATGTACTGATGATCAAATGTCTTCTCAATGTTTAAAATTGTCTTGGGTTATATGTTGGAAAATATTAGGCGCTTATTTTTTGCTTGAAAGGGCCTACTAGAACAAAGCATGCATGCTTGCGTTATGGTTACTATTTGTGGTATTTGATGGTGCGAATATCCTAAGGTTGTGTTTGCCTTTGCTTTACTGCGACAATCTTTATCATTTCGAATAAGCTTTAATTGCACGTTTTTAAGGAAGGATTAAGGAAGGAATGCCAAACGAAATTGACTGAGAATTATAGAGCTAGTCTTATCTTATTTGGAATCTCGGTATTATAGGTTGGCTAATTTTACAAATTTGACTGAATTTATTAAACATCGGTAGGTACTATTCTTTATTTATAAGTTATATTTTGTTCCTGTGTTAGTTATATAAGACCGAAACTGATGATAATACAGTATTGAAGTAGCTTGTGGACCAACGGCAAGCGATTGCGCAGGCATCTTCGTTTAGACTGATTTTTTACTGTCAAACTTCGATGTTCAATCATTATCTACAAGTTGAAGCCGAATACGTAAGCATAGCTTTTTATATTTTAGATAATGGATGAGCATAGAACGTCATAACAAATAAGAAAAACATACTTTTGAGTTCGTACATTTTATTGTAAAAAAAAAAGTAAAAATGAAATCTCAAACGCAATTGAAATGTATTAATTTTAATTGTCACCACTAATGACGTTAAAATATAATGGATGTAGAATTTTCTATTGGTTTTTTATTTTAGTTTATGCTTGTAGCCAAATAGACCTATACTGAATGGATCTTCGGGGTTGTGTACATGTCGCATCGTTGTAATGTATATAATTGTATACGAGGTGTCTCATCATCAACAAAACGTTTGCAGTTCTGTGCTGAGCACGTGTACGGTCAACCGCAAAACAAGTACACTTTTACTTTGAAAATCGCCCTTACTGCTACGAAATAAAGGCGCTGTCAGAGTAAAATTGTTACCGCGTAAGTGCGGTTGACTGTACACATCTAACTCATTGCTGCAGACTTACTGAATTTCATTACACAATATCAGATCTTTCAATAAAGTACATTTTGTCGCAGAAATCAGACTTTTTCTGGTACTTTAAGGCAAACATAAACTTCACTACATAAATAAATAATAATAATACTACATCGATGTAGTCTTACCATTCAATCACCAACACATACCTTACGAGACAAAATGAGCGTGCTCAACAGCAACAGATTAACACTGGTACCTACTTATGTATTCGGTACCCCTACTTTTTAGTATTTCGTGTGTAGTAGCTAAGGGCTTGTTTAAAACTGAATTCAACACCAGTTCTCAATTATTTTATTGGTAAATATTTTTCTCAATAATCATATTATAAAAAAACTCGTATCAGTCGACTTCAGTTGTTGAGCGTAAAAGTCAATACGTCAGGGGCGATTTAAGTGTTTCCGCTGATGTGTGGATGAACACATCCCCACTATCCTGGTGTTTATTGGGATCCGATGACCATTCGTCACATTGAATGTGACGAATGGTCATCATATCCAAGTAGCTGTTGAATTATTCAACAGGGCTACCAAAAATAAAAAATGGGAATTAAGTTATTCCTATTTCTAACCAGTTGAATGCCGTGACACAAAGCCATTGTGTATCGCGTGGATCCACGTTCGGCATACAAAGGGTTAATTCTCTTCTTTGATTCCCTTATTCTTAATTTATCGTCAACTAAGGACTACCTACATACTCAAAAATTAAGGTTTTCAAAAACTTATTTTCCTGACTACCGAGTTAGGACCTACAATATTTTCCTTATACCAAGCAGAGAAAATTCCCCACTCAAAGTATAACGGAAGGTCGTAATCAGTGAAGCAAATTCGGCACAAGCGAGTAGAGGCGGCGAGCGGGCGAGGTGATGTGGAGGTTATGAATACAAAAGGTATAGAAACGCGCAGCATTGCGGTCGGGGAACGGAACGCGACGGACTAACCGCGCCGCCCGAACACAGGGGGTCCTATTCTTATAGCCACCTCAATAGGTACAGATGTTTCGAATAATATTACTTTCCCAAAGAAAACTGACGCAGGTACAGATATTCGTTTGCTTTCATTACAAATAGTAAAACTACATAATTCATAGAATAAGTCTAGTTGGTACCTTAGCTGCATCGACATTTTCTCAAGCGACTGCAACAGGAGGCCTACCACAACCTCTTAACGCGATCCATTTTAGGACCTAAACTGAACTGTTCTTCTAATTCGTACCATGCAGACGTCAGTTTAACGATTCAGTTTAGGCCGTGCCATCTGCTGACAGCGATTGTCCCAAACTGAGTCGCAAGTTTTGGTTTCATTCCGACTTGTTTGGTACCATGACGTCCATAGAGCAGCTCAAGCGATGCAGTTTAGGAACCTAAACTGAAATGTCTTGTTTTTGAATCGTTTTTAATTAGATCATGGTAGGCCATCTGGACTGCGTAGTCAGTCGACAGTTTTGATGCAGTTGAGTATATCAACAGCTATTTTTCAGTATTTGAACTGAAAAATAGCTAAACATTGTACCGCTTCACCAAACATAATAATTGTATCTACCCTAAGTTTCCAACCCCCTTACTAATAAACGTATTATATCAGATGAATAGTTCCACACCGATTTCTCTCTTTCAGTCGTCAGTAATTTGACTTTCGAAAGAAGAAGACAAAGCGTATAATACTATGGTCTAAATGGATAGACCCTACACAATTAAGACCTCAAAATACAAATGAGTACCTACAAAAAAATATCTGCAGCCTGGGTTCAATTTCCAGGTAGCGCTAAGTGATATTGGGTTTTTTTGTTATGAAATTCTCAGTAGCAGCCCAGTTTTTGTGCCCGGTTGTAGGCACGCACGCCCATGTGGGTGCAATGTAGGTACCCCTCTGCCTAATCCTTCGGGAAAAACCGGCGTGATTTATTTTAGACCTTTTTGCAAATACAAATAAGTATTTACAAAATAAAAAAAATTATCCTTGATTGCTATTCTTTATTTTTTATTGCTTGATTGATTATCAGCAAAAAATTAGTTCACTAGATTAGCCCGACATCTTCCTATTATAGATCGTATCACTAAGGCAAACAGTTCATTGGAACATCGGAAAGTATTGCGCGATATTTTTCCGCGCAGTGTTGATAATAGCCGCCGCCGGACGCGCGCTGACGTCAGGGATGCTTGTGCACGCGCAGTCGGCGCTGAATCACGCGCCGATGTGTCACCGCCGACGCCGACGCCGAGCTCACAGCGACCCAGCATTATATATAATATCAATGTACTGTACTTGGAACTAATTTATTCATTCCGAGGACTAGGACACTACTCTTATCAAACGTCAAAAGAATGCGGGTAGGCTAATAAAGATTTTGACAATATTGGTTTGTGCGCTGTGTTGTAAAGCAATCCTACAATATTATATTTAGGTAGGTAGATAAGTAAGGTACTGTTAATTAATTTATATTAAGTACCTACCATAAGTTCTGCTAAGCACTAGGAAACACTTAAATGAATGCCTAAGTATTATTGCACTGTTAGATTTTCAAATCTCGATGCTCGGTGATAGTGAAGACGGGCATTTGTCTAAGTTCCTACGTAGGTAAATATGATAAAATGAGGGTAGATAGTTAGAGACGTGATAATCCAACCTTGTGAAATAGCACCTTGTTTTGTTTGATTGTACAGGTAGGTACTTCGAGCTCACAAAAAATCTATCTTCAAGGAAACCGACTGGTTTAACTTGCTTTTGGCAAGAGACAGTCTATGAGTATAATGTGGGCAATTTCTTACAATCATACAAGTCCAATTAGGCTATTAACAAGGGTTAGTACCTATAATTTACTTTTGGACACGCGAGTAGGATCTCACAGCACAACACATTGGTATTTACTATGAATATAAAGTTCTGTAAATTATAAAGCGTCTTGCATCGTGAATAAAAATGAGTGGACAGTAAGTAGTGCGTCAGTGTGGAGCAACCGGTACGTAGCCGTGGTCTGGCGGGGCCGCTCTGTGCCCGCCGACTTGTATTTTTATGTAACTTGTTGTTAGGTAGCAAGCAGTGGTCGTTGCGCCACGCTCCGCTCGCCGCTCGCTTCGAATCCGAATCGCTGCTGTGGCGAATGAATTTGAGGAAAACTGGGCTGCGATAGAGAACGTTGCCGATCACATTGCGGACACTCGCTGGAAACTGATTTTATTTTAACTGCATTCTATTGCTGTGCGTAATGTGTGTTTAGCTTCAAAATATTAGAAGAAATTGGATAAAGGAGGGATGGAATGATGGTTCTATGTAGAACTCGTAAAATCATTTATTTCAATTAAACCATTTACAGGCGTTTTTGAATTGTCAAGGAGTCCGTCAGTCAGATAGATGAAACTAGTTGCTGCTAGCTACGCACGTCAGTAGTATATTTACAGAGATTTTTATTTCTAGATAATAGATATACTTAAATGTGTTTTAAGGTCTTAGTCGAAAGTTTCGGAACGAATGTGCTTCTAAGCCACGGGTCGGGATACTCGCGACTCGCGGGTTCGATTCTCGCCCAAGAAACGATTCGATGTTGTGGTTAGTTACGGATTTGGTTGTTAGATTTGTACCTATCTGTAACAACAGCCATGAAATACAAGATAGTTACAGAAGAAATTCCTAATTCTTCCTTTTTTAAATTACATTTCTACCCTAACACTTCAAAGCAAAGGCCTTCCCCATACCTGTCTGATTCTAGAGCCACCTCATTCTAACCAAAATGATTATAAAAATGAAATTGCTGGAAAGCTTACCTAGATCTAAAGTTTATGTACCTAATCAATTTAGGTTTGTCTGTTTCATAATCTAATGTCTACGTAATCTCACTAACAAAGGCTTTAGAAAATGAAGGAGTTACCAAGACAACTTAGATACCTACCTATTTTGAGCTATAGGTATGTTTGAGCCGTTTGGGGTTGAAACACTAGGGCCGTGGGGTCCGAGTGCTTATCGAGTATTTCGGGACATCGCCAAGCGGTTGCTCGACTCTTCACGTGACCAGAGGGCTGGTCTATTTTTAGGCCGAAAAATCAATCAGCATTGACATTTGACATCCAATGTGGCATTACTACACCAACGACAACCCCATTTTATATCCAGGCAAATCACTGTCCATTCCAAGGTTGCCTGGAAGAGATCGCAGATAGCGATAAGGCCGCCCATTGTATATTTGTAGTGATCGATATTTTTGTGGTGTACAATAAAGTATATATAAATATAAATAAATACATACTGCCAGACTTTTGGGCACTTTTGCCATCGACAGCGGACGCGGACGAATTTTTTTAATGCCCAACGAGCTCTTCCTAGAAAAAAAACATCACATATTTTTTTCTTTGTTTTATCTTATTTAAATTAATAATTTCTTATTTAAATTAATATAATTTAGCCCTGTATTTGTTTTGTAATGTTCATAATATATTTATTTTACTGTTTGCTTGTATATTGTATTTAAGACATACTTACTTACATACTTACTTAGTATTTAATAAAAAAATATTCTTTTGTAAATAAATAAAAGTGTAATGTTTTCGATCGGCTGCCTGGGACACAAATTCCCTCGCTGTGAGCTCGATTGCTGCGCGTAAACATGTTTATGAGCCCACAGTCCACTCTTTGACATCCTCTGGAGCGTTTATTGAAATAATCTATTTATATAGGTACTCGTATGTATGCATATTTGTCTACTGCATTTAACGAGCCAAAAGCAATGCGAATGTTGTTAATATTTTTAACGTTTTGTTTGTCGTAGTTGCGGCAAACGTAGGTTTGCCGCAACTACGACTGTAGGTAGTAGTTTGTCTAACTCTAGATCTTTCTATCATTAACTATCATTCAACCTTAATGCTACCAAGTTACTTTTTCATTTTCTTATAAACGGCTTATTAGTCGATTCGCACGAACTTACTCGCAGTACTTATAGAAAAAGGACACTAGCGCAGAGAAGTGATAAAAGTTAAATATTATAAAACGTGTACTTTTTTTCTTAACTTCATTGCATAAAATTTAAAATATACTAATTCGTGTGAGCCACCTATAAAAAATACAATATTTATCATGTATACAAAAGAACACAGGATTACATATTTAGTAGCAACCAAAAACCACTAAGGTTTAAACTTGTGCTATCACGAGTCTATCTCAATATCAAACTAAGGTAGAGGAACCAATCATGGACGGTTTAAGAATGAAAACGGTGTTCATTTGCATTTATTGCTTCTATTTTTTTGGTATTGGGATAAAAGGTTATATCCGTAAATAAAACATGCTTTTTATAATCGATATATTTGGCACAGTAAGTTCCTCCAAGGTTTACTTTTGAGATATTTTAAAAATGCAAGACCCCTTATCGAGGACCTATTATGAACAGTTAAATTCTTATAATGGACACCCATTCATAAACAGTATCTAGTCTTGGACACCTAGTGTTGAACACTATCTAGTCTTGGACACCTAGTGTTGAACATTTCCTTAACTATTTTTACGCATCCATACACAAATAATAACATCAAAAATTTGTTCTTACATATCAAAATCTTAAACAAGGTAATTTTTTGCCATGATACAATGATTATTGCTTTCTCATCCTAGAGACACCAGCACATCAAGCTACTACAATCTGTAAAATTTCTTTAATAGATTTTCAACTTTATCGCTAAAGCATAAGGTTCAAAGTTGATTGGGAAAATTTGACAGTTTCGGGTAGCTTGATGTCTAGCATATTTGGTCTGGGGTTTCTGGCCAACGAAATGTTTTACCTTTTAGATAACACCATTGTGCCTATTTCATATTGTTTGTTTACCCTCTAATGCCAGGAAAATATTCTCCTTCATACCTTATTATTACGTATTTGTTTTTCGTTTCCCTCTTTTATGACAGTGCTAATGTTTTCAAAGATATCATATCTTCTTCAGATCCAGATTCAGACAGGTCTTCTTCTAAATCATATTCACTATCTTAATATTCACCATCAGTGTTATTTTCCTCCGAAGATGAACTTGATATTAAATTTGTTTCCTCTTTGTTGACTTTGCTATTTTGGTCTTTGCTTTGCCTCTCTTACTTTCCTTATTTATTTTCTTTTCTTGCTTTAGTTTTTCTCGTAATGTTTTACTTTTGTTTCTTTTGCACGTTTTTCTTTTTCTCCTATCTTTTGTTTCTTTTCATTTTCTTTTTTTTTCTACGTATTCTTTGTACGACTGCCGTCGGCTATCACCAGTGACCCCCACTGGTGATAGCCGACGGCAGTCGTTGCTTGATACGGCGTTTTTAATCTCTGGTTCGGGCCAGTACAAGGCTCGTTTAAACGGTGACGGAACATCACCGCAACCGCGCACCGCGCACCGCGTAATTGTAGATGTGGATAAATTGGAGGTTAAATTTGTTTTAAGCGGTGTACTGGACGTGGTTGTGGCTGCAACCGCGTTGGAATCATCAGCAATAGGCGGCACACTGGGGGTTTGATGAGTTCTAAGCGGTGGTGTAGATATTGTTGATAAATCTGGTGAATAATCTCGTTTGGGTACCATATTATCTGTGGTAATAAGAAAGTAGCGGTAAAGAGTGGGAGTTACTTTATGAATCACCAGTCATGAACATCCAGTCTTGGACAGGGCTGTCCATCATTGGGTATGAATGTAATAATTACAAATTATAAAGATAAAAATACTAGTCTCCCTTTACACAACCAGATAAAAACTAAAAATATGAGAAACACAAAAATCCAATGTTGGACAGTACTGTCCATGATTGGGTAAAGACACATTTAAGTTTCCAGTCATACACTTTTAAAAAAAAATACTTATTTGAGAACTGACGATGAGGTTTTATGCAAATATGCTCCTCAGATTAATGATGAATCATTAAATAAATCAACAAACATTCATAATATAATGTAAAGTTTTGAAAATGTCATTAAAGTAACCCACCTGCGTTAAGATTCTTCTAATAAAACGGATTTTTTTTTAATTGGTTTCAGTTGCACTCACGTGACCTTAGATAATTTCGGAACAATATGGCCGTCTAATATCAAAATGAAAAAATCTTGTTCAGATATCTATAAAGTTCATAAAAAATGTTGCCGTGGTAAAATAAAAGTTAGGGTTTGGTTATTTTTAGCATCTGGGTTTGAATATGTCCATTATTGGTACACTGTCCAAGACCGGTTCCATTACCTTATACAATGAAGCGTTTTATATGTACGCGTTATTGTCGGTACAATTATTATAGCATCTATGAGTTTTGAACTTGTAAGTTTTCAGTTTCAACGAAGAAATAAAATAATAATTCGTGGCTCTATTCTTAAAACAAGCCAAAAATACAAACAAGAAATGGTATCGCACTCGCACTATTATGTAATGTTATACCTACATAAATTAAATATTGAATCACTTGTATAATTTTAAAATGAATCAATTAAGTACCTACAGTAAAAGGTATCTCCGTAGGTACACGACATTTTCCCACGGCACGTTGAACATAGCAGTAACCGGCGCACTTTACCCACATTTCAGCAAGTTTTCGGTTTATATGTTTAATCTCATAAAAAGTCCCGAAGTGTTGCGCGATAATGTTTGTAACACAAACAAATAAACTTCATCGCTTAGTTACAATCAGAGAAACACACCTACTGTCAAGGAACGACAGTTGTGTTTGAATATACGAACTTAAGTTTGTAATCAATGTGCTTGTCAATGAATTTCTCTGACTTTACATTCACAAGGTATGAAAACGTACGAAAATCTTGAGATAATTTCTGTACGTCATGAAATGTAACGCCAAGGCTCATAACGGGGGTAGCATGATAAGCAGTACAAATGCAATGCCTCTTAACGGCTTAGGGCCCGATGCGCCGCGTGTCCCCGGTACCCTTGGCCGCCCGTGGCCCTTCGCCCTCGACGCCGACCGACCCTGCGCCCTCGGATGCCCCCGCGTCCTTGCACACCCTCTATGCGTTCATCTAGCTATTGTGACGCTACTATCGCTCACAATTATTCTTAACGTTGCAGATCCAACATCTTCTTTTTTCAGTAACGAAAATGTTTTGTTTAGGCAACTGGCAATTTATCTTATGCAAGCAGATAAGGTAGGTTAATCACTTAGATTTGTTTCAGATTCGACGTGTTTACGTATTTGTAGTGCTTAGATCTTTACGATGGTACTGTCATCCAGTGTTCCGCTCTGGAATTGAAATAACCGTAGTTTACGGAAGACTGGGACCAATCTGATGGAAACAGCTTCTTGTCAGAAGGTCGACTTAGGAACTGACGGTTAATTTCGTCCCAAATGCACATAAAAGTACAAAAAGTTAAGTAAATTCCGAATTCGTTGGCTGCTTTTGCCTTTAGAGGACGGATGCACAAAGAGTACCTACACGATCTAGGTACTTAGGTACCTACCTACCACAACAGAATATGAAATTATATGCAGGAAAATTATGTTCTTGGATGTTAAGGATATGAGATTAGACTAGGAAAGAGTTACCTTTAAATATCTTACTCAATACAACTTGGTAAAGGCATCGCATTTAGAAAATCTGAAAAGCTATTTTCTTTTAAATATTTTTTCAATGTTAGTAGTGTTGTTACCTACATATATATTTACATACTAGCAGCGCCCCGCGGTTTCACCCTCATAAGTTTCCCTTGGGAATATCGGGATAAAAACTATCCTATGTCATTTCCCGGGACTCAAACTTCCTATACCAAATTTCATCTAAATTGGTTCAGCGGTTTAAGCGTGAAGAGGTAACAGACAGACAGACAGACAGACACTTTCGCATTTATAATATTAGTATGGATATTTCAGTGCGTCACGATACTTTGTTGAATGAGGGGAGGAAATTTAATTTAGCAAACACGTAATCTGAGTTCCTGCGTTCGATCCTGGAGGTCCGTAGTTTCAGCCGAAGTCACGAGCGATTCCTACTGAATGAATGACATCACGATTTGACAGGAGTCCCGATGTGTTTTTACCTGTCCGAAAAAGTTCATTAATCTGGTGTAGGGACTGCACAGTTTCGAATTAAGTACTTTCTGACGGGCCCGTATCTTCGTTGACGGACGTAGTAAGTAGGCTCCTGAGATTGGCTATAGGCTTTTATCAGTAGTGTAGATACTTGCGGCGCGCTTTTTGTGCGAAGGATCACAGGTTCAATTCGATCGTGACAATAGTGACGTACTCTATGGAATGACTAGAATGAATAAAAATAATGTTAGTCACTCAAAATGACTAGACATAACAATAATATTGTATTTGTAAAAGAAAGGCTATCATAAAATTTCATCGATGAAAACGTGTCTATCAGTTTTCGCACTCGCTCCGGAAAATGCAAATCACTGGAGTAGATTGTTGTTAAAATTTGATAGCGGTCGGTGTTCGACGCGATAATTAAATCGCGATGCGTAAAATATAATGTTTACGAATTAATTTCATTCACACTACACAAGATACATGCTTGTTTTGTTTACCATCAGTCTTCGATTCGGGTATCTATCCTAAAACTATGTAAGATATATATCCATACTTAATATTATAAATTCGAAAGTAACTCTGTCTGTATGTTACCTTTTCACGCCCGAACCGATTTAGATGAGATTTGGTATAGAGATAGCTTGAGTCCCGGGAAAGGACATAGGATACTTTTTATCCCGATAGTCCCACGGGATCGAGACTTATGCGGGTGAAACCGCGGGGCGCAGCTAGTATATTATAAATGCGAAAGTAAGTTTGTTTATTACCTTTTCACTCCTAAACCACTGAACCGATCATCCTGAAATTTTGCTTATACGTTGTCAGGTGTACAGAAACGGACATCTTTCATCCCGAAAAAAGTGTTTTTCCCGAGGAAAACAACAATAACGTTATTATGATAATAGATGGCGCCACGTGTCTATTGACTTTGTCACATTATTTAATTCTGAGGCGGTACGAAGTTCGCCGGGTCAGCTAGTATGTATATAAAAGGAGAAAATGACTGACTGAGATATCAACGCACAGCCGAAACAACTGGGACTAGGAACGTGAAATTTTTCACACGGCTTCCTTTTATAATGTTCGACATATAGGTAATTTAAGGGGGTGAAAATAAAATCTTATTTCTTGAGTTTATAAACTTGAAACTTGGCACGAATACTTATCTATATATATAAAATTCAAAGTCATGACTGACTGATTTATCAACGCACCGCCTAAACAGCTGGTCCTAGAGACATGAAATTTGGAGGGTGTGTTCTTTGTGAAGAGTAGGTATCCACTAAGAAAGGGTTTTTTCCAAATTTCACGCGGACGAAGTCGCGGGCAGAAGCTAGTAAGTAATATATTAGGGCTGTTGCCCGAGACTTCGTCTGCGCATGACTAATACCAAAACATATGAAATGAAATAGTTACTTATATAAAAAAATTAAAAGTAGCCTATGTCCATCTCCCGGTCTCAGACTACCTATCTATCAAAATTATCGAATAACGATCAGTTTAGTGGTTTAGGCGTCAAAAGGTGACACTTACAAAGGCATAGTTACTTTCTTTTTCTATCACCTCAAGTTTCCACTAGCTCCTTGCATGTTGGCGATTGCAGAATTTAAAAAGATAAATAAAGATTATAATACAAAGTACTGATAAATGATTTTTATTTCTGTAAGAAGGTTTATACAAGCACTTTTACACGTCAATAATATTAAAAAAAAACCAGATGAACTACTGAGTGCAATTTACAGTAGATACAGTTGTCCCCAGGGGTATACCGATGTCCACTACTACTGCCCACCCCTTCACGGATTACAAGTTTGACGTTCATCATGAGAGTCGGATCCATTTTCGTCATTGCAACGCAATTAAGTTGGTTCGTGTGCTCGTTCCTTTATATTGGATTGTCGAAACTCGAAATAAGTTTAAAAACGTGCACCCTTTTAAATTATGCGAACAGGTAATGGGATTGTTGATTCAGAATTGTTTTTTCTTCATAGAATAAGTTATTGAATAGTATTTTTGACAGAACATTATCAATCTGGTTCAATATCATCATCTCCTCATCATCATAAAAGGTGCAACATTCGACGTCCCTTGATATTGGCTTTTGACATTTAATGGTTATGACGCACATAGGAAAAGAAAGCGGATGACCTATAATTTTCCGGGAAACACGTGTGATTTTCAATTATTCATATAATGAGTTTTTTTAGTGCTAGCGGTTTCTTTTCGGAATAAATCAGAGAAATAAATATGTTCGTAATAAACAATACCTATTTAAAAAAAAAAAAACAGGGGCGTTCCGGGAGTGCCGACAGAAGTGAAAACAAAACGCTAACAGAATACATCCCGAGGACAGCCGAACGCATCCGAAGCGGTGTCGGTTACGGTAACAGTGGCCCGAATTCAATGCTTTTTTCCCATCTCAAAAAATGCCCAACGCGCCTAAAGAAGTTTTCACTTCTCAAAATTGGTATTGTTTTTGGAAAAATCTACCGAGCTCCGAGAATTTATTCTACACAAATTATCACACAATGTTACTCATTGAAAAGCAATACTTGATGTTACTTAATGTTGAACAAGGTTTTTCAGTGTCGCATTTTTTTTGTGTTACAAACTTTGTAGTTATTACACTTTTAGGAAACCTACAAAGTATAAATATATAATTATATAAGTAGTAGAATAAGTCCTCATATTAAATTATGTAGGTAGGGGCTACGGTTTTCTAAAAAAGCGGTGGCCGCTACATAACGTCCGCAGTGACGATCATGAAAATGATGGCAGCAGGGTTTGACTTTACGGTGTCAGAAAACGCTCTCTAGGAAAACACATCAACTTTAAAATAAATAAATTTAAATTAATTTTTTTCATAAATAACTTTTCAGTGACGTCATTCGCCCGTAAATTGCAGACGCTATATGGCGGCCACCGCTCTTCTAGGAAACCGATTGTAAGACCGTGAGGGCCTGAGGAATTAAGTCAAATCATAATAATTATCACTTGGTATATTCATACATAACATCTCGTCTGTTTTTGTCCAAAGGGCTAGACAGAGGAGAAGGTGATGGTGTAGGTGTTTGTGTCGGTGATGATAAAATAAATGATATGAAATAATAGTAATTACTAGTTCCATTAGGTACATTAGTGGATGATTAAAGCAGCGTCTGCACTGCATGACTGCATGTTGCACCAGCTTGGTCATAGGAGAATTAGGAGAAGAGAGATAGTGAACAGTTAAGTTAACAGTTCTTAGGGGAAAACTATCCGTTTCGTGTAAGCTTGATTCCTCCAACCTAATCTATGTTAGTCCGAAAGGAAGGGTGGATAAACACTGAGAAATAAAAGAAAAGTCTAGATATAACGAAAAAATACGCGTCGGTTTCTTGTAGACTTCCGCAGTGCGCAAAATATTGGTGTCTATTTAAAATATTTATACGGAGTTTTTGCTTGTGAACATTTAAAGAGTTTTAGGATCAATTTGCAGCAAACGGATTAGGTGTCGCAAGGAAAATTTTACGGTAATCCATCGTTCTCTTCTCAGGATAGAAAACGAAAGGAAGAGAGTAGGAGCTGTTCATTGGCTGAACTAACTTTCGCACATAAATATTAGAAAGAAATAAAGTTTTTTAGAGAACATCCCCAATTAAGGCCACGATTGTTACATGGACTTGGTTTTGCAGGATAGCTTTGACACTTAAAAAAAAATCTAAATTATTGAGTAAAATATTCAATAAAAAATCCACCGCTATTACATGAAATGTAGAAAAGCAATGTGTCCAATCATTTAGTATGTTAATCGAATTTAGTTTCTGACTGTACCAACGTGATATTGTGAATGAAAAATTGCTCATTCATACACACATTTTTCAAAGTACCTAAGTATTGGCAGGCTTACCTACATTATCGTCATAACAATTATCATAATCAGCCTATAATGTTACCACTGCTGGGACACAGGCCTCCTCTCTTCGAGAGGGAGCGGCCTGTAATCTATCAGGGTCCTAGGACATGCCGGTTTCCTCACGAAGTTCAGTCATTCACCGTTTTGAGAGCAGTGGTGATGAAATTAACAAAGTAAAGCGCATGTTTGGGTTCGAACATACGACCTACAACTCGTAAGTCGGGGCTGTTACCACTGCACCACTGCTCTGTTATTATTAATGGATACTTAAATTAATAAAATAAAATCTGTATCAGTTGATAGTTGAATTTTGTGATAGTACTGCTATCACAAAATTGTTGGTTTCTCACGACTACTATCAGAATTCAAAATGGTCACATTTAAGGTAAAGATTTTTTTTTTGTGTTTGTATCTGCAACATAGATATCCGATCTGCAATCAGTTAGTTTCACTATGAGCAGAAGTTTTGAGTGATGTATTGGTTTATAGAGTGTGCTCCTCAGTAAGAGCAACCCCTCATTAATTGTTTTACAAGATAATATCTTTCCTCTTGAGGCGCTTCACGTAGCTGCGCATTGTGAGCTGCGTTGCACTGGCAATATACTGGTATTGGGGTGACTCTTTAGTCTCTCCCTGTATCTTGTAGTTACACTCTGGACTTCCTCCTTCACTGTTGCAATCTCAGCATGCTCATGGAGTTCCACGAGAGTAGTAAACCATGGTGCAATGCATATGGTTAGTAGAATTGCAAGAACTCCCCACATGTAAAGAAAAATTTATTCTGATTAATATTTTTGTCCGGTTTCACTAACACTAAGCGACAGTCCTACATGAGTGCCTAAATAAAAACGTGCTGTTGGATTTTCAACTTTCGGCGCGAAGCTGAGCGTTGGAAATGGAATGGATTTATAAATATCTAAGCTTAACATGGCTGTAGCTTTAGATAAGCTTAACTTTTTAGTGGCATGTTTAATCATAAGGAAGAGCGTTACTATAAAGCAACCTTTTAGGAAGGTCATCATCATCTGCCTAGCCTTTTCCCAACTATGTTGGGGTCGGCTTCCAGTCTAACCAGATGCAGGCGAATATCAGTATTTTACATGGAGCGACTGCCTATCTGAACTCCACAACCCAGTTACTGGGTAATACGATACCCCCTTGGTAAGACTGGTTTTCAGACTTTCGGGCTACTGACGACCCATAACGACTGTCAAAAATCCACGAACGACAGCCGGGACCGACGGCTTAAAGAGCTTTCCGAGGCACGGACGGGTCTTGTGAAAATGGTCACCCATCCACGGACCAACCGCGGCAAGTGTAGGTTAACCCGATCGATCGACCCATGCGACTGTTATTACTTAGCCACAAGTCCTTCTTATGGGAAGGTTACCAACACCCAATAAACCGTAGGAGTCGAATCAGTCTCCCACCAATAAAGCCTTAGTTAGCTGCTCGGTCCAAAAAAGGCCCCTAGTAGACAAGCCAAGCAGGCGATTGTCTCATTGATCAAGTGGTCGCTAACGCTACCGCTGAACATGAGATCCTGGGTTCGATTCCCAGGTCGAGCCAAGTGTTATTTACTCCGTAACATCTACGGACATAAGATTAGTTTGGGGCTCGACCTAAGGGTGAATGACACCACGATTTTACAGTTGTCTCTACCTACTTCCGAAGTGTTTTCACCCGTCTGAAAAAGTTAATTAATATGGTGTAGGGTTATAGTTTAGAACTACTTTCTCGGGCTCGTATCTTCGTTAACGGACTAGAGAGTAGGCCCCAGATTTTCGATTTGCTTGCTCCTGAGAACTCGAGTCCAGTAGAAGACCCCTGCCAGGTAGCTACAATCCCCAACATATGTATACTGAGTTGGATACCCGACTAGGAGTAATTTGGGGTACAAGAGGCGAACAAATTTCTTCACTCCACTAAAGAACTAATTAAGTACACGAGGAAATTGCGTAACACACTATCAGTAGCAATGGCTTTCATTTTGACAGTTTATGAACATTCATTGCGTTATTTACGTTGTTGAGCAGATACATTTTTCGAACATATGAAGCAATAGATTAGCAATATCCTTCAAATGATTCAGACTAAGATTGATAGTGTGTTACGCAATTAATTTTTTTAAACTATCCACTATAGTGTTGACAGCGTTTTGAATATTTCTTCGTGGTTTAAATATTTGGTGATTGTCAAAATTACTTAATTATTAAATTAAGTAATTTTCTAATGATAAACGTGGTTTTTCTTCTTTCTTATAACTCCTGCACAATCCATACACTTAGTTTTACCTCAATAAAAATGCAAACGAGCAACGTAAGTATCATTGCCAAAAAGAAATAATGAGCTGGGAAAAAACGTAAAAGTTGCTATAATTCGTCTAACTTTGTCTACAAAATTATGTAGCGGCCAGATCTCAGAACTAAGTGTTAGGACTTTATGGAAGAATAAAATTACTACTGCATGATGCCATGGAGGAAAGTAATAACGATCATACTCCTGACGATGAACGTCGAACTTGTGCATCTATGATTCCATTGCGTGCTGCTGCTCCCCAAAGCGTCCTGGCGAACTACTGCCAGCTCGTTGTGCCATACCGTAATGAACGAACGCGTTTTAAATTCGCAGCATTATATAAATTTTTGACACCGAATTTGTGGCGCTCTCCACGATCGCGCATATCGGCCACCCTCTACCACGAGAGGTCTATTACCCTTTTAATTTCCATCAAAACCGTTCACAAACAACGTCGTGTCGCTGGTTTGATGAGTCTCGTGGTACCGGGGTAGCTGTTTTTCTGATGCGATCACAAACCGGTTGACCGTCGGCGTAATGACGAGCGGCCGTGGTCGAGCGACTAACAGAATCGGTGTAGGTAAATATCGAATGACTACCTACTTTGCGTTATTAGAAATACTTATTATTGAGGCAAAAGAAATGTTTACAGGTTTATAACATCCTGGACAAAACTTGAAATACCTAAGGTTACGTTTCATTGAGTAAATAACCACGTTTCAAATAAACTATTAATGGGATTTTTAATCTAGTAAGAGCGTTTCAAATAACACAATAAAGTCTTCATCTACCGCGTATTTTACGCAATGAGCACATAGCTACGTATTTTTGTGCTCCCAAAGGCCGCAGAACTGGTTATTCAGTTAGGCTTCTGATAATGTTCCGATAGGATCTGTCAATAGGCGTTGAGAGAACCTGTCATACCTAGTTTAGAATATCTAAATATTCTGAATCGATATCAAAATGATATTCACCAATATCTAACAGGAACAGCGAGGTAATTGCGTAACACACTATCAGTCATCATATCATTAATTTTATGTGTGTGTTCCAAGATAGTGATTTCATACTAGACTTTCCAGATTTTAGATCAAAAGGTTTTTTTTTGCTAATTGGCCTGCTTTTGACCTCCATCACGCCTGATGGAAAGCGATGGATGAGGTCTATGATGGAACGAGCGTGCCCAGAAGATGGCACAGGTATCTTGCTTCTCTTCATTTCATTGCTAAGATTCTGGTATAAAAAAATGAGGTAGGTAAAGTTATTTGCAACTTCATCTGTGGTATTTTATGCAGTCTCATTATCATAGGCCTTGATGTTCTGAACTGTAGCTGGTCAGGCAAAATGTTAAAAATCATATCACCTCTCTCAGTGGCCGTGGTCAAATGTCATAGACTCTTGTGTGAGGCTGCCGTCCCCTTAGTGTGCGGCCGAAGTTAGACCGACACTATCTCCAACAGAGTATGACAATGTTCGCGTTTGACCGAAATAAAACTCTTACGGTAGGAAGAACGAAGATGTAACTATTCACATAAAGGAATTTCGGCCAAATACGAACACAGTCATCCTTTTGGAGATACGACTTATTGACGACGTTCTGCCTATCGCAATTAAGGCTCACGAAGTTCTGACCTTCGTTGTAGTGTGTACTTTCGATAGTTGGAATTCAGTCTTAAAGTCCATCTTCCTGCTCTGATGTCTGCATGCTTTCCTGCCAAAATTGCAAAACAATCTTGAAAATCCAGAAGTGGTTCAGTATTCGTTTGACCATTTTTGACTTAGATATAAGAGTGGTCCAGCCAGGAATCTACAACATACGGTGTGCCACAGGTACTGTCTGCTTATGACTATTTGGCCAACTATAACCTTCAGTCTTCTAGCAGGGGTATCAGAACAGAAACAAGAACTGTAGATGGTAAAGATTAAAATCCAAGTCAAATCCAACCCAGTTTCTTTGTCTGCAACTCCGTCAGTTCTTGAATTGTTTAATTAACTTTGGTACCTAAATACATTGTCAAGAAGGTAAGTAGATAAGTTTAATTAGGTAATCAATTAAAAGACGATCAAAAAGTTTTTCGGTTAGGTACTTAAAGAAAAAAAGAATGGATCATAAAACCAAATCACCAAACCTGTGAATGTATATTCTTAGAGAAGCATCAACATTTTCATAAAACAAGCTAAATCAGCTACTAGATACTGCTTTACTTTTAATTAAAATTATAATGTCGGCTGTTACGTCAACATAATAAACGTCAGTGAAAAGAGCGGGAAAGTTCCCCAGCAGCGGCCATATTGGATGTGAATTGCGTTCCATTGTGCGCAGCGCTCGGCCGACGGCTCGCCACGTGCAGAGCACATCTGCCGCGCGGGTGACACGGCCACCCTCCTGACTACATCTCTAAACACACCTCGCAGCTCGCTCCATCAACTTATTCACTCTTTAATTTATAGAAAATTATGTACCCGGTATATTAATCAAACTTTATTTACTGATTGCTTCAGTAGGCAATAGGCATCTTCCTTTGTTCTTTACTTGACCGGTGGACTACAAAAGATGCTGTTAGAAAAATAATGGTACCTACATTGTAGTCTCTGGGAAGGTATCCAAAATTCTGTAATGTTGTAGAATAATTAAGGATCTTTCGTCTTATTAGTATACTGATAGGTATTAAGTTCACAATTATTTTCGCAAAATAAAATTAACACGAGAAGAACAACAAAACCGTTGTAATAAAACCGATATTAGTGCGGTAGGTGTGTGCGCGCATGCGCGGGCCGAGGGTCGCCCTCCAGGCCTCCCCTTCCTATTACGCACTCTATTTAGGGGCTGCTACAAAGAACAACTCCGGCCTATCTATTTTGGTCTCACTCCGGAATATTGTCATAGACAAAGTTATTGGATTCTGAACGTTTCAGGCCCGTGGTAAAATATGGCAATATTAAAGGCGGGAAATAAAATTGGCGGGATAATTTAGTAAATAGATGAGTTTTTGAAGTTTTCGGGGACGTTAGTACTTTGTAGACTCGGCCGTTAGTAGGAGTGAGGTTGCTCAACGCACTGTGCGATCAACCCTAACTACTCGTATTACTGAAATCAGTTTCTATCCCTTTGTGACGCCTAATACATTAGCTGTAACTTTTGCTACAGATAATTAATTGAAAAAAAAAAACTAAGTCCAAAAATGATTGCAATTACAAGAATTCTTCGACAAAGGTACACAATGACAAAATTAGGTAGTTACCCAACACAATTAAGTTACTGAACATTTTGCCAAAATTATGTACTTGTTAGGAAATTTGTCCCTAACACGTACAGAATTCCAGACACTACCATGAAAAAAGTAGCAACAAATTAAGATGAAATGTCGTAGCCTTCATAGGTGAATGAGATAGTTAATTTATTTTGTATCAATAATGATTTGGAGGCTGAGCGAAGTCGGGCGGAAGCGGGTAGGCGGCCGGCTGTGCCGATCCGGTACAGGAAGCCGGCGCGCGGCGCCTCCGGTCCAGGGGGCGCCGTCGAAAGGTCACAGGCCACTCGCATTGCTGATGGACCAAATCTTAAATTAAATACGCCGGGAGCTTGACGCATAACTGACTTCAGGGTATTGGCTGGGCGAATGGAAATTGTTTTCCAGATACGATGAATAAACTTATGACTAAATTGATAAATATGATGGTGTAAAATAGATACCAAAATCTCATGAATTTTTAGACCTAGAGCCATAGATTATAGAACAACTACATCCTTAGGTGCTGTTATTGAATGCCGGAATCGAACCCGCGACATTGAAAGCTGAAAGTCATTTCACCTTTGCTGCGCTGTTTTCGCTACCAGTAGCCTTTTCATAAGCCAGTTTTGTTATACCTACTTATGAAATCCTGAAATAGAAGAGTTCTTCTTTTGTTCCAGACTTTTCCCGGTTTTTCCTCCGAACTCTGTAGAGCAAGAATTTTCTTTTTCGATCGATCGATTCTTTTATAATGTGCACCCTATTCAGTACGTGACAGAGTTCATAATAGTAAAACATGTAAAGACACCTGCGATCTTTTATAATTAGCGAAGGAAGTACGGCTGGTTACCGGTTGGGTATAGACCGGTGTATCGAACGATTCTGAGGGTAAATTCGCCATACTTTGGCAGGTGGGACCTCGGATAAGTTTCTTATTCGGTTATAATAACATATTTTATTCACAAAGACACAACAATTACAATTTAAAAGCTAACACTAATATATTATATATACAAGTATATAATATATTATATACAAGTGTATAAAAAAAAAATACATAGGAGCTCATAGGGCAACGTGGTAATGCTGCCAGCCTTTTGGGCACTTATCCCGTTGACAGCGATGCGGCCGAATTTTTTGATGCCCTATGAGCTCCTGAGTATATAATTAAACAAATAGGGAGGAGCTCATTGGGCATAAAAAATTCGTCCGCATCGCTGTCAATGGAATAAGTGCCCAAGAGGCTGGCAGCATTACAACGTTGGATGGCAATGCTGATTCTTTGGGGTAAAAATAGGCCAGCCCTCTGGTCGCGTGATCTTTACCATCATAATCAGCCGGAAGGCGTCAAATGCTGGCCAAAGGAGATGCCTTTGGGCAGCAGCGGACGTCCTGGCATAGAAGTAAATGATCCAGTTCCCTTTCTATAGTTTGTTTCTTTTATAAAAAGTAAAAGGATATTGTATCGTTTAACTATCAAATAATTAATGTACCTAACTAGTACCTAGTATGCTTGATTTTGATAGGAGTTTCTATAATGTCTACTTATTTACATCATATATTTGCTTCTGCGCCGCGTCTTCGTTCGTTTGAATTTTTGGTCTTAAGGGGACTACATGACCTAAAGCGCGGTCACTGTCGGACGGCATAGAAAAGAAAGAGAAGCGCGATGACACAACGCTGGTAATTTATTGCAAAATATGAAGCAATTATCTATTTCCAAAAAATCAATTGTTTGGACTAAAAAATTAAAACACTAGTGCTTTAGTATTTTGCTTCTAGAATAATTTGACAAAAAATCAGAATGATTGTATGTATATTAGTATGGTTTTTATTGTAAAAAGAAAGTTTTTAGAGGTATCTTCATGATTTTTTTCTATCGTATCAAATTAGTTGTATTAAGTTTTCAACACACTATCTATCTAGCATAATATCTTGAAGAATATCATATATTTTTCTGATTTTATTTACTATAGTCGATCAACTTTTATTGCTTCTAAAACATGCGTTTTTTGCGTTTAGGTCCTGTAATACCCTTAACTTTATCCTGTGGCACTAGGCCTTCTATCAGCGAAAGAGTTTTTGTAATCGGATCAATAGATACTTCCAGAGATTACCTATCACAAACAAAGAAACAATTTGACCATTTTATAATATTACTTAAGATTCCCTTATATGCTATGCTATGTATATTGAGCGGAAGAATTGCAATTAGCCGCGAAGATAATTAGCGAACTTAGATGGATTATTGATTTGTATCTGGCTGCGATTGTCATAGCACATAAGTAGATTGAGTAGATCCATTAATAGATTGCTTAACAGTTGAATACAACTGTTTTACTAATTGTCTCAGTGAATGTCAAATTATGCCCAGCTGTGGACAACGATAATGTATTGCATTTTTGGCTACTGTGGACACAAATGTTTTTAAATCAGTAAGGTTGGTGATAAAACTGTTTTTGAGCATTGCCACTGACAAATTACTTTTTAAGAATCTAAAACATGTCTATTGTTTGTGTAGTATTTGTATGACTACTGTACCTAATTGAAGATGAACCGATTCCCTGACAACGAATTTTGAGATGCTACAAAAATATAATCAAAACACCCGACAACCGAAATTATTTCATCACATCTGCTTCAAAATTGCGAAGGCAGACATCGTGAAGAAACCAGCATTTTTTATTTTTTTTATTGCTGAATGGGCCCGCTCTTGATGTCGATCACGCCTGATAGAAAGTGATGGAACGAGCGTGCTCAGAAGATGCCTAAGGCACTGGAACTCCGACGCATCGATGAAACACAGCAGGCTGCTTGACGCCGGACTCCGGTGGGAGGGTGGTCGCAAACAAGGCGGGCGTTAGCCTGACCACCGCAAAGGAAGAATTGGCCAGTCAAATAAGGTGTTGGGTGTGACTGTCCAGGATACGCAGAGCGCGAGCGCTCGGTTCATTTGTGTAACTGGCGGAACAAACTGCGCTACACGAGGAGGCTTTTTCATGCATCCTAAAAACATGTCCCAAGCATGTCCTAGAACAACAAAATCGGAGACTTGTGACATCCAGCGAACCCCCGGTGGATTTGGTCTAACTGGGATCTCAGCGATGAGAGTCCTGCCATGTGTCCTATCACTGGCCAGTAGTGGGAACGTTATTATTATTGCCTTATTGGCTGATTATGCTATACGTGAAAATGAGAGGAAATGTAAGTATAATGAAAAGAGGAAGCACACAACATCTAGCGTAGCCGACCAGGTCAACCGTTAAAGTTGCTTGCCCGCGGTGCATGCCGCCTATCAACGAGGTTCGGGCGATTAATTGATGGGTAAACTGGAAACCCGCACCGAGCCCGCGTACTGGATTACAGCCCACTCCCTCTCACACAGAGAAAAGCCTGTTTCTGGGAGCATTATAAGCTGATTATGCTCATGCTTATGCAGGATCCACGCTTTTGACCCACTGATACAGTTTTCTTTCTATATTCTTATGATGAGTGATCATCACAACAAGAGCACAAACATGTTTAGATCGACGTATATAATGACTTGAAGATATCGTAATCAAATCAATTTTTGATATCAGTAGGTGATAAGAGTATTCGATTACTCATTCGTGTTATGGTTCAGGCAGGTGTCTATCTTTTACGAACCAACTTGTTTACTAACCAACTTGTCACTAATATCGAGAGAAATCTCGGAAATAATGATTCCCAAAACAAGAAATTGAATTTTAATGATACGTGATGCTCAGCAAGAGTATTATGGTCCTTTTTTTCAGCTATGATTTCTGACAAATGCAAAGCTGCTGCCAGAAATATTAATCCTAGTTTTTAAGCTTTCCATAATTATCTTCGTTTTTCAGGTGAAATATATACCTACACTATAATATGTCTTGGCATAAAATAATCTGACCTCTCTTGGTGGTGTAATTTAACCAGTTGCCTGCGACATATACATCATCGTCATCTGCTTAGCTTTTTCTCAACTATGTTGGGGTCGGCTTCCAGTCAAACCAGTATTTTACATGAAGCGACTGCCTATCTGACCTCCACAACCCAGTTACTGGGTAATACGATACCCTTGGTGGAATATACATATGGAATCTTATTATTATTACACAAGCGGCGTGACCGATGGGAATCCCATCATCGGCTAAAATTACGAATTTTCAAAAATTCTTTCTTAGTGCACTTACTTTTTTGAACTCTTGTGCGAAATTCATGCTTCTACAACGTTGTCTGTTAGTGAAATTAAATGAATGAAATTAAGCTTGTAAAATATCTTTGAATATAATACTTGTCGAATATCTAATATATACCTACTCACTTATTCGTCTGCCAAGTGCAGTCGGACTGGCCCCTGTTAACTTGTCCAGCTGCGGACATTTTTGAGTTTGAAATGAAACTAATATCCAGCATGTAGGTAATAGGTAATACGGGCTGTTGTACGCAACTCCACGTCTATGCTCGTATTTTGTGTAGGTACGTATTTTCCAGCATGTATTAAAAAATAATCAGTTGTCCCATACATTTGGGTCTAAAAAATTTCAATGCCGACTGCATTGAAATTTTGTATGGGACGACTGATATTTTTTTTCGCGATTACGATGTTCGTCCCATGGAGAAAGTTGCTCAGTTTGATGGTCTATACGTATCTTTAAATATGACCACATCTTTCTCATACAAGCTGTCTAGGTAATATATGACCAACCAATATACATAGTATTTGCGCATTAATTGATTAAAAACTATTCTCGCAATATCAACAAGTTACCCTGTAAGGGGTAGAAATGGAGGCGCCTTCCTTCTGTGACGTTGCTTTGGTGATAGCTAGATAAATAATTACATATTTTATTATAGTCATAAAAAAAAAAAACGAACGCACACATACATACTATTATTATTATTATGTTAAAATTATTATTTGAATTTATATATCTATATGTATATATTTATTTTGAAATTATTATTAATATTATGTTGCCGTGCCCTAACCGGGTTTCATGTTGGAACTTACTAATATTGTAACAACTAAATAATGTACACATGAATGCAATAAAGAATTTGAATTTGAATACTACGACGTCGATGTAAAAGTCACTTCCCAGAATTCAGGGCGTCGGCGTCGCAACGGTGCAAGTCTTCACCATGATTTTTCTAAGAGTAAAAATGTTTGTATAACACAGCTTTGAGAGCTACTCTAGTAGTCTATAATTATCTTCTTTAAATACATACAAAGTACAAACTCCTTGTCTGTTTGTAATGTCAAAATAACAGCTTTTTACTAAATGCATATGAAAGTATATGATACGGTATTTAAAACATAAAAAAAAAATGTCTGTCTGTTTGTTCCGGCTAATCTCAGAAACGGCTGGACCGATTTTGATGAAATTTGGTATGGGGATACTTTGAACCCTGGGAAAGGACATAGGACAGGGCATTCATACTTTTTATTAATATATCATGCGAACGAAGCTGTAGGCAGAAACTAGTAGTAGTACTACTATCACCACTACTACTAGTCTAGCAGTACCTAGTAGATATCGATATTCATCCCGTCGGCAGAGTTTCGCTAGCTAATTTAGTTTGACCCTGTATTTATAAAATCAAATATTGGAAGACATTACTCAAATTATAAACGTGAAATAACAAATTACTATACTAAATTACCTATATGATTAGTCATTAGGTAATTTAGTATGAATGAACGAATTGATAATAATGATTAATTTAAAAATAAAATGTTATAATTTTTTTATTAATGTTTAGTATAATGCAAATTGTGATAATTAGAATGGAGATTATAATATGTATTATAATAATAATAATAATAACCCCATCGCCGTATCTCTACGTTGACGTCGTGGTGGGGCTTGCGCGCTCCGAACTCTGGGCCTGCGCCGAAAGAGTTTACTCTCCGGAATGGGTCTAAGGTGAGGAGCCAGACCAAGAGAGATACAGAAACCCGCAGGGCAGCATGTGGCGAGCTGTTGGGCAGTAGCGACCCCACTGACCCTATCTCCCGGGAGAAGTCTTGTTCCTCACCTCTGGCTTGCCTTTATTGGCCGGCTGGAGTGAAAAATGACGAGGAACAGAGCTCCCACCTCATTCTTGCCTTTATTGGCCGGCTTGAGTGGAGATTCGCAAGAGCAAACGTGCTCGGAGGAAGGAAGTATTCCAGTAAGATGCTGGTAGGGATCTTGACCGTACTTCCGGGATTGTCCTGATAGCCGTGGAATACCTCTCCACTCCTCATAAGCACCTCAGGACATGTTGCCCCCTTGTCGCTACGTCACTATGTGCTAGCGACCGTTTCCGGGGGCCCATTATTGAGTGTGCAAGTCACCCCCTGCCATTTTATCCGTGTATATATAAAACATTGATCAGGCAGGGGTCATAGTTCTTCCATAGTTCTTGGTAACCAGTCCACTTCAGCCACCCAAACCCATAGTCCAACTTTTTATTTTTCCTATCCTACAATAGTCCTACACCAACCGGGGGTTATCCTTGGGTGCATTTGCATAGTGCATACAGGGATAATCGTCGGACGGTGCCGCATTTCCTTAAAATTTCCTAAGGGGCCTCTGCGAGTTGGCTTCGGCCCCTCGTACGCCTTCCAAAGGACCGGGACCCCATGGTCCCGAGATATATAAATTCAAAAATAATAATAATAATAATATTCCACAACTATCACACAACGCCATCTAGTCCCAAGCTAAGCAGAGCTTGTGTTATGGGTACTAGACAACTGATAAACATACTTATATATTTCTAAATACATACATATTATAGATAAATTACAACCAGACACAGAACAAATGATCGTGCTCATCACACAAACATTTGTCCTGGGTGGGAATCGAACCCACGACCTCCGGCATAGCAGTCAGGGTCACTAACCACTAGACCATCAGGCCTGTCTATGTATTATGTAAGTTCATATATAAAATTTGCAGTGCCCTTACAGGGTTCTGTCATGTTTGAATGCATGCTTACTAACCAGTGTTTTACATGTTAGCAAATAAATAAATAAAAACTCTCGAGCTCAGTGTACCGGTGTGTTACTGCGACGGGGGCCATGCCGATGCACGATGACACGGTTTGAAGTTCTGCTCATTGTGCAAGCCAATAAGAGCGTGAAGTTTATAGTTTCAATCATTACACCGAGATGAGTGACGTCATCAGAGCGATCACGAGGTACTTATCCTGCCAATGATATAGACTTGATGATACTAATTTAAAACATCATGCTTGTTTTCTCCGAGGGCTAGGCAGAGGTGTATACGATACCCACATTTAAGTAATTTTGTTGAAGCTTGAAGTGTCGTGTAATAGGGGACGAGCCTATTGCCATAAACCCAGACTGCTGTTATTGATACATTGCTATGGGTTGGAAAACCTCGAACACTCTTTGGTCCAGCAGCGAATTGAACCTAGGATCCCAGTCCCGTTTGCAAACCAACCAGCCAGTCATTGCTTGTTGAATGTTAATCTATTTAAATAAGGGCAGTCCTGGGGCCCTACCACCACCTCTTATAGCAGTATTATTTTAATCTTGAGAGATGGAGCTATATAATATAGCATCCACATTGAAGTAAGATTAAAATAATACTGCTATAAGAGGTGGTGGTAGGGCCCAAGGTCATTTACTCTTGCGCCTGAGTTGACTTTCTCTCTTTTCATCAGGGACGTTAAGATTCCTGTTTGCTTTATAATTTAACTAGCTTTTTTTTAACATAATTATATTGGCACTCGGCAATAATGTACCTCGCTTCCCATTAGTCAAAGAATTTTCTGAATCGGATCATTAGTTCGGAAGATTACCTCCTGCATCCGAACTCACAAAGTTTACCTCCAATATTAGTACATACATACATACATACATAATCAGCCTATAATATTCCTACTGCTGGGTCACAGGCCTCCTCTCAGTGAGAGGGAGTGGGCCATATTCCACCACGCGAGCTCAGTGCGGTGCGGGATTCGAAGACATGTCGAGCCTTTTCAGGAAGAACATCGTAAGCGCCAAAAATCCCAAAAAACTGTTTTAATATCAATCGCCAGATCAACTGATTTTGCATTTTGCATCACCTTCTCCTGTAAAATATGCAAAATGGCGGTTACGATCTTCTTCCTGAAAAGGCTCGATGTGTCTTCGAATTTTTGGTTCTTGGACATGCCGGTTTCCTCACGATGTTTTCCTTATTTATTTATTTATATATACTTTATTGTACACCAGAAAAAACATACATCCTTCACCGTTTTGAGAGCAGTGGTGATGAAATAATTTACACAAAGTAAAGCGCCTGTCTGGGTTCGAACCTACGGCCTACAACTCGTAAGTCGCGGCCGTTACCACTTGGCCACCACTGCTCTCACCAATATTAGTATAGATTACTTTTTACATGGTTTGTTACGGTGTGTTTTGTCTAAGGTAACTAGGTGATTTGTGGGTAGGGATCACAGATATAGATAGACCTAGATAACGCATGTATCGCGATCTGTATGAAAACCAAGCGTGCCATTTTTTTATTTATTCCGGTCTGATTGACTACCTACTATGACGCCACAAGCACTATTTAGTGATGGGAAAATCAAATCGATTCAAAGACGCCGCCGCGTGCGGCACCCGTCTTGCCCAATGGCACCCCCGGGCCTTAGCGCCAGCGCTCACGCTCACCTAGCCAGCAGTACACAGGATTGAGCGCGAAAGTTGCGGCTTACGATTTTTGTACGTAGGCTGGTGCGATTTTTGGCACGCGAAGCAGTTGCTGTTGCGTTACCTAGGTGGTAGGGATACAGCGTCTTCCTAGACCAACTGTGATCATTTCATTCATTTCGCATGTTTAAAGTATAAATCAATGAATAAGTAAATCACGATTGGTTACACTGGGCAGTCACCACTCCACCACTTTGCTGACTGGCTACCGTGGCATAAGCTATTCTTGTCGTGGTGGCCCAGTGGTACAGGAGATTGTGGGTTAAAATTCGGAAATAAGCCTTGACAGTTAAGAAATGACCCGTCTCAACCGACGGCGGCCGTTCACGAACATGACGCGTGGATCAGCACCATCCAGCTCAACCATTTTGTAGGGACATGATACTGAACACCTCTGCCTTGAAATAAAAAAAAAAATTGTAGCACCATACATTTTGACCGCGTAGGCACTTTTCTATAAAATTTCTACACTAGGGGGTCTAGAATCATGTGCTGAATTCATGGTTTCAGTTTGCGCGTCGATGTTCCTGCCTTGTCTTCATCATCATCTGCCTAGCCTTTTCCCAACTATGTTGGGGTCGGCTTCCAGTCTAACCGGATGAAGCTGAATACCAGTATTTTACATGGAGCCACTGCCTATCTGACCTCCAGAACCCAGTTACTGTGTAATACGATACCCCTTGGTAACACTGGTTGTCAGCGTTTCGGGCTTCTGACGAACCGTAACGACTGTCCTGCCACCATGTATACTTACATAATATAATAACGCTGCAGAGTTTGTTTGCCGGACCTATAATTAATATAAGTCTGAAATTGCCAAACCGCCTTGAGCAAGCATGATGATCAATGTTCATGCTTTCTGTGTATGAGAAGAGGCTTGCCCTACAGTGGAACAATAATAAACTGTTATTATTATCACCTATTCTCAAATGTTCGTACATATACGAGAAAATAAAAATACTGCACAAGGAACCCTTCGTGTGAGAGTCAGACACGATTGGTTCCGTACCAAAAGGCAAAAAACGCCGAAAATACACAATTCTTGTATGGAGACCCCATTTAATTTTTTCTAACTTTTTTTTTTTTTTTTTTTATAGCGGCAATAGGAATACATACTCTGTGAAAATTTCAACTGTCTACCTATTATGGTTCTTGAGATACAGCCCGCTGACACTCAGACGAACGGACGGACGGACAGCGCAGGGTTCCGTTGGCACTCTTTGGGTACGGAACCCTAAAAAATATGTATTTCCCTACTGCTTACAATCGTGGTGAATGGTGATCATATCAACACCCCTAAGGTCTTTAATTTGGTGGCCATTCAAGATTAAACGTTAACATGAAGATGCATGGCACCTTTATTACTTGCAATCTTATATTTCAAAGCAAAGAACAACCATTGCATTGGCAACGCGGTCATTACCTTTTGTCTAGATTCTCGGTTTTCTCGAAGATAAGTACAGTTACTTACTAGTTGTAAATAAGTGGTCAAAGGTCGATCAGTAGGACCCTGATAAAGTGATAACAGACAGTGGTTACCTCATCATCATCATTTCAGCCGAATCACGTCCACTGCTCGACCTAGGCCTCCCCCAAGCACCGCCGCTTCAACCGGTTCTGTGCTTCCCGCATCCAGCGGAATCCTGCGGCCTTCACAAGGTCATCGGTCGGTCTTATGGAAAGCCTTCCAACGCTACGTCTTCCGGTACGCGTTCGCCACTCCAGAACAAAATAGTGTTTACCTACAGGGACCAAATAGCATAAAACATCCCTTCCTACTTTCATCTCTTAGGTGCGTCTATAATGTGTCAAAATATTTGTATTTTTCGGTACGTAGGTAAAAGTGCCAAAATTTTCCAGGTTCAAAGTTGGATTTGGCAGCTTCTGCCAAATTCTATAGAAATCGTTTCAGCTGATTTGCCGTCGTGTCATAACAAACAGAAAGGCAGACAGATAAACAAACACACTAACAATGTTCCTAAAATACACATAAATTTTATGAAATAATTTCAAGTATTTATTTACTCTCGTTCGCCATATCCGTATAGTTTACCGCGAGCCCCTCTCGGCTGCCAGTCTGCCGGTGACTCATTATGGAGTAAGGAAAACGTTCAATAGGTAGCACAAACACTTAGTCATATCCACACAACTCTATCTAGATAAATATACGAGAATCGAATCTCTATAAACCAGTAAATGAGAGTCATTTGTCAATATTACAAAATAATGTGGACCTTGCTCAATGATTGGGATACAGCAATTTTAAAAGAGACTAATTATTTTGTGTACAAAAGGAAGTTGATGTAGAAATATTTATTCAATAATAGCTCGAAAGCCTTGGTGGTTTCTAGTTCTCCTTTCAGTATCAGACAGATTTTCTATTATTTTTAACCTCAGGCCATTTAACTTTAGCATAACATTTTCATTGGCTATTAAGCTATTGTAAAATTGTACTATTTACCTTACATTGTATAATGTCCTTTTCTAGAACATTCAAATCAAATTAAAGCTCGCGCGTTCCCAACCTACCAGGACACTTTGGGGTTTCCAATTTCCCAGACTTCAACTCTTGTTTTATCAAACAGAAGCTGTATGAATCACCCTGATATGACTGTACACGGATAATGTTCGACGTGTTACCCCAGTCTGCTGTGATATCAAGATGAAACGAAAAGATGACGCACACCCTGACTTGGACATCTCCCTGACAAGGCAGCAACGATGACGAGACTGTTGTTACATGTTACGGCGTTCGCTACGTTAAGCGTGTTTGTATTGGAAGCATACTTTTGAAATCATTGATTGGAAGGTAATTTATGAGCAGCGCTCTATGGCGTGGACGCCTACGACGGATTTGTAAACGCAGTGGCGCCCGCTCCGTGCACCCACCGCGTGCGCACGATTGACGTAGCGAACGCCCTTATGGTGGACACAGCCACTAGTTACCACTTTGTAATGTAACACCAACCTATACGTAGGTACCTGGTGCTTTTTGGGACTCCCGATAAGCACCAGTTAGGTAACTGGCCTGGTACGTAGGTACGTAAGTTGGTGATCACAAAACCGGAGATATAGTGGTACTAGCGCAGCAAAGATAACGTAGATTTTGAGTGATGTTGTGTGCTTCCTTTTTTCAATATACTTACATTTCCTCTCATATTCACGCATAGCATAATGAGCCATTAAGGCTTAACTGTTCCCACTTCTGGGCAGTGCTGGGACACGGGCCTCTTGTCTGTCAGAGGAAGTGAGACCAAATCCACCCAGGTGAAGGAAATCATCGTGAGCAGACCGGCATGTCCTAGAACCTAAAATTCGAAGACATGTGACATCTACCAACCCGCACTGGGCTCGCGTGGTTGATTACAGCCCACTCCCTCTCGAGAAGAGGAGGCCTGTGTCCAAGCAGTGGGAACAATAAAGGCTGATTATGTTATAGCCATTTCATACAACTAAGTCAAAGGTTGACAGTTCTGAATCGAATATATTGACAATTTATGTTGGTAGTCAGTTTGATAACCAATATCCTTTTTTTTTGGGTATCATGAAATAACTTCTCCCGCTCTAGGCGGAGCAGGAGGGCATGTCAGACTTTTACTGACTAAATCCCACCCGTATTCCTTCAGTTGCCTGTGCCAGGGGCCACGGTAACTCTTTCGAACAACCCGCGACCCTGGCAGAGCCAACCAATGTATCCCTGACTTTACTTAGACTTCTAATTATTGTCTAGAATTTAAGTACCAATTATCCTTGATTATAACTTCTTGGAACCAGGTACAATAATACCTACTGTACAAGACAGAGATCCATGTCGAGAAACTGTTTACTTAGAAACGGCAATTAGCAGTAGGATGCATTTACCTGGAAGTATAAAATATGTACAGTTTATATATAATGTTTATATGTACTATGTATAGTTTCCATATATATTCTTCGAAATACCTATTGGAACAATATAGATCGAAGCTAGGATGCACACGGGCTGAATGAATCAAAAAGAGGAAAAACTTTTGTGAAGAACATTTTTTTTGAATAATTCTGTAAAGCTAGGCATGTAATTACAACAGATAGGTACTTATTGTTTATTAAGCTACGAAAATTGTGCATGTTTTAACAGTTACTTATAGAACTTTGTGTGTTGTCGTATTTTATTATATAATCCATAATTATGTTAGGGATAACCAAAACACGACGATTGGCTGATATGATTGGGACTTATTATATTGGAGGAATATGAGGTACTCGTATTACCAAAAATGTTTAGAAACTCTTTTCATCTAGAATATCATCATTTGAAAGCTAACCTTTTTGGATATAATCTTTAATTGTTTGCAGTATTGTCAGTTCGTCACGACATTGCGATGCGGCAACCTTGACAGAATGCTGCACTTCTTCGACTTTTTTGAGGACTTACAAATTTAACCAATGTAGAAATAGAAATCTATACTTAGTATTTTACCTCTTTATAAAATTATATAATTTATAAAGTGGTAAAATTTGTGAATTTAAATATGTAGGGGGTAATCTTCTTAACTACTGAAAATTTCACGCGGACGAATTCGCGGGCAGAAGCTAGTCAGAAATAAATAGACAGCAAATAAAATAAATATGTACCTACCTTTTCAGGCCGTGATCAAATCCTGCTCTTCTTTAATTCCAGAAAGTTTGAATGATAAAATAATGAATTCTCGGAAAATCGCAAAATATTCGTGGAATGATATTAAAATCAGCTCCGTAAAAGCTGCATTACTGCTACAACTGAACTCGTCGTGATCATCATTATAGTTCATTGAAAATGCCTGGAATTATTTTCAGTTCACAGAGTTGTATATTTTGAGGAGGGGATTGTTATAGACGTGATATGATTTGGACATTTTCAATACCAGTGTTTCTCGGCTCAATCATTTATTGGTGAAAAGCTTCTTTAGGGGAATGTAATTGTTTGCGTCTAAATGATTTTTAGTCTACATTAGTCGATCGTGTAATTTTATTTCCTAATTTATGTTATAATAGGTATTTTGTACCGACATTTTTAGTTGTAGTTTTTGTTTTAAGTGTTTATCAGTGGAAACTTGTAAATGGCCTTCAATTGCATAATATTTAAGTTTAAGAACATTGTTTATATTAGCTGTAAGTTTCCCAAACAGAATAACTATTATCAATTCACAAGAATAGTCTGCCGTTAGACATTTTTAATTGGTCCGTTCAGGTCTGCTTCCAGGAATAGATTTCTATACAGACTCGTCCATTTGCTCCTTATAAAATCCTGGATTGCGAGAGAACATTTTGCTGTTATTTCTAATCTGTATTTTAGTAAAATTAATGTTTTGTTGCCTCTAACTAAAGATTAAAAATGTTTAGATACAATATTGAAGTTATATATAGAATCATGGAAAACTCTGAATTGATATGAAATATGGCGTTAATGAATACTGTGGGTGTGGTTTTGCTAGCATGTTATACATAATTACAGGACATGATTTGACAGATGGACATTAGATGAGAAATTAAACTATTTTGTTTTGTGGTTTTGGAATCCAAATATTGCTCCTCATGATATCATCATCCCGTCATCAACGCCTATTTCTTCAGTCCTGGCGACTTGCAGGATGTCAGTAAAGATGTGAATGCCAAGGATCGGCTGAACAACTGTGGGGTAATCGCGTAACACACATAAAATGACAATTGATCGCGATTTCTTTAATTTTGACACTTTATGCACGTTAATTACGTTGTTGAGCAGATGAATTTTTCAAATTTATGAAGCAATGGTTCAGGAATTTCCTTCGAAACCCTTGGATTGTGATTAAAAGTGTGTTGCGCAATTCAAGCGTTGGTGTCCTCACTTATTCATTACTCCAGAATCAGTGATTAGTCTAGTCGAAAATTTCAGCAGAAATAGATGGGATGGTTTAGTCTCATCTCAGCAAACTCGATAAACAAAACAATAAGTACAACCACGACGAGCTCAGTAAACCAACGAAAATTAACGATAGCGCGTACACGAAACGCCAAACAAATCCGTAACCAATATTTTCGAATGTGTTTGAAATCACATTGGCTTGTGATGAGCACGAAATTATCAACAATTTTCAACAGCGCAGTGTTTTCCACGGCGAGAGCTCACGTGCTAGAAAATTGTATTAATCCGCCGATAAACTAGGACACGCAAAATGGCGCTCGATTCCATCTCAAAATAGACGAGAGCTTTTTCAGTTCGTCTTATTTATTTTATATTAAGTAGTGGCTTGGACGGCTTTCGACGAAAAGCTAAAATTTTAACGGAGTTATGCAGTGTTGTAAAAAGTAATGTTGTTTCGATAGAATACTTTCGTTAAAACCATACAACAAGCGTGTATATTTTTTGTGATTGTACTAATTTGTCGGGGTATTCCAGACTTTTCTAGGTTGGAACAGATTTCCGGGATAGCGAAAGAATTTTTCATAACAGTTCATTAGCTCTGAGATTGCTTGGAAGTCATTGCTACGGAATTCTTTAAGATATTAGTGGCATTTTGACTAAGTAAGTACCTAAATATTTTTCATGTATTTTCATGTAATACAGTATGTACAGACGCCAGCACATCAACCTACTACAATCTGTCAGATTTCTGTAATAGATTTTCAACTTTATCGCTAAAGCATAAGGTTCAATGTTGATTGGGAAAATTTGACAGTTAGGTGTAGGTTGATGTGCTGGCGTCTGTACCTACGAAGTTTGGTGGTACAGTCTCGAGCATAAATGCACTTTTACATGAACATTATGGATTTTGAAAACCTACTTTTGGTTCGATGACAGTGGAAAGCTTTTTACCTAACCACGAAAATAAAGTGGGTAGGTATATAGGTGTTACAATTTATAAGTAACTATATTTTTTCTGGGAAACTAATAAGTTTGGAAAAAATAAATGGACAGAGAAAAAGAAAGTGGTTCCAGCAGGGTGGTTTTATCTTGGGAGAGTGGCAGCGGCGACGACGACGGCGCCATCGATCCGACGAGCTGGCACCTACCTAGTACCTATTGTACCTACCGCCATCACTCTAATCAGACTATTTCCAAACTTTGTATCTTAAAAAATACTAGGTATATATCTCCATGTTTTTTATCGTAACTAATGGCATGACATTTTAATATGTATTGGATATGTTGAACTCATCATTATCAATATTAAAATTATCATTCAATATTTGGCAATATTGTTAAGTATATCTACGTATTTACTCTGTGTGGTGGTACTATTGTAACTTTATCATATTTTGCTAAATAATATAATTAAACAGTGGTAATAACCACTACCTACTCGTATAATCTAACAAAGAGCTAAAGGAGAATGGTCATAATCTCCAAAAATGTCAATTAGACTGGTGATTGCAGTTTATTGTAAAACAGACAAGAGAATGGTCCCTGGATATTCTACAACAACATAACACAATGAATGTCGTTGAACTGTCAAAATGAAAGCCATTGCTACTTGTTAGTGTATTACGCAATTACTCCACAGGTTTCCTCACGATGTTTTCCTTCACAGATTGAATTGAAAAAAGCATATGACCTCAACTGTCTATGTTATTTTCATAGATATGTTTTTTTGGACTTAGTAGAACCGAATTTAAAATGCTTGACTCAACGTGGTTCCTATCACGAGAAAGGGGCGGGTGGGCGGCGGTCGCCGGTTCAACTGCGGTCTGACGTCATGGCCCTCACGCACAACCACTGGAGGTGGCCTTGTGTGTGCGTCATTTTAGGAGCTGATGGCTTGTGTAATGGGAACAATGTGGGAAAAGTTCTATAATCATGCTAGCATGGAATTTGCGTAACAAAATTATTGAACTGCACAAAGATTCCTCTTAAATCGTGCGTTTATAAGCAGAAATCTCACATATTCAAAAGCTACCTGAAAAGTAATTCGTATCAGTCGTACAAATATTTTGTGTGAGAATCAAACCAGCGACATGCAATAGCGCAGCATCCAACCTTTCAGCCACTGTGCCAACCGTAGATATGCCATTGATTGATTTTTTCGCCCCACCTATGTGTCCCTCTGGCGGGACACTGAATGCTCACAATTGCAGCGTCCACTGTGTCCCACTAATTAATTTTGAAATTATACAAACCTAGTGGGAAATAAAGAACTCATAGTTCATGCGAGCGTGCCTAATTTGCCCCACCAAAATCAATTAGTGGGAGACAGTGGACGTCAAAATTGTAAACATCCTACTTTATCCCACTGGTGGGTCAAATTCGTGGGGCAAAGCGGAATAATTCTCTATTTTTCGCCAGAAACATCATCGAACAACGAACAACAACCTATTTTCCTTCTTTATTTTTTAAAATGTAATTACAGAATTTTACATACAGTTCAAGTTAATAAGAGGCGGTCTCTAAATTAGTAGCGTAACAATGTTTTAACTGTCACGTAAGTATATTTACAACTTGAACTTGAAGACCCAAAAAGGCAGCAGGTAAGCATAATAATCGAGCGCTCTACGCGGTAAGAGCTGTAGCTACGGCCAAAGTTCGGATGGGTGACCATTTATTTTCCATATCGGGACAACGAGACCGTCTGGCCCGGCTGTTATAAAAAATATTTACCTATATCAGTCAGTAGACTGTATGTCTGACAACGGTCTAACCGCCTGATATCTGTAATGCTCAGTAATTGGGTTCCAAATGTGAAAGGATACGAGTGATAGCCAGCCGGTCCGTTTTAATATTTATTTTCAGCCGCAGACTGGACGCTGACCACAGCATCGGTGAAATTTTGACAGAAATGTTCTGCCATTGAAGGATATGTGTATTTTCTAATCAATGGCTCTTGTCATTAATATTTTACCTGATACAAAAGAATTTGAGTGAAAATTCTTTGTCTGTATGATGTTTCCAAAAATACAATCAACTCTACTAAGCTATGGCTAGAGAAACTGCCAGTACACTATGTACGGTCTACACTGCCTGTTCATCACAGCTATTCGCTTTTCTACAGTGAGTTAAACTCGCACTGTATGTAGCCTCAAGCGATAGTACAGAAATCGACAACCGCCGATTTTAGTGCGTTGTATCTACATAGCTGTTATCAAACTGCTAACATGATAACCTCTGTTTTCAATTACATTCTTGTATTTCGGCGTAAATGATAATGACAATAATTATTTATTAATAAAATAAATATTATTATTCCTTTATTTCATTATTTACATATAAATTATATTTTTAAATATTAGCATATAAAATATAGAAAAACATTTAAAAATATAAAAAAATAGTAGCCCACCGGTATCGGGAACAGGGTCCAAGCTACCGGCGGTCAGGGCTCCAGAGAGAGGAACCTCCGGACAATGCGGGCCGTGTCCAGAAGTACCGCTTTCTGAATCAAGCCCTTGATCCAGCTGGCCAACGAGAGCCTCCTTAGGTGTTGGTCGAGACTCTTGGCTATTAACCCATTGGCAGTCACGACTATCGGCACAATGATCGCTGAGTCCACATCCCACATGTCGACAACCTCGCGAGCCAAGTCAAGATACTTGATTTGTACATCTTTTTCGGCTTTCACGAGGTTCTCGTCATGTGGGACGAGAAATAAATATTATTATTATTAAAAATAACAACAAGTTGTTAATCTTAATAATTGTTAATTTTAATAAATGACAAAGTAGAGGTATTTTACCAAGATTCAGGAATGTGCTACTTATAATTTTCTTGGAACAGGACATTTCTGTGAAACAACGGGTATGGTAACGCCTCGTTATCTACCGTCCGTAACGCGTAACCATCGCCTTTCGGAATGCTTTAAATGTTTCTAGGAAACAATTTTTTGTTCCTGTGATCGGAAATATTCGTAAGGGTTCGTGAGAGTTTTTGATTGACTGGTGCTTTTGCTTCGGGAGGTGCAGTTGTATGTGGGTATAGATCGATAGTACAAATCTGAAATTTAGATTTTTCGTCATTTTGAAATATTAGATTTTTCTATATGACTGTGTCTAGCATTGAGGATTCAAACCACATTGATCATGCATCATAGTTTTGTAAAGTTAAGTAAATTATTTTTTGGTTTACCAACAGCTTCTGAGTACAATAAGTCTTCTTTAGCACTTATTTTAACAGTAGCTTCAGATTTACAAATCTCAAATCTCAAATCGTTTATTGCAATCCATAATGTACAATTACAGGTGGTAAATAAAAAACAATAGAAACAATTATGGACCCTGTCGGGCACAGCAAATTTTTAAATAAGTAGACATAACATAGTTACTCAGAATTAAGTGATGATGATGAAGAATTTTAGCAGTGTTGGCGCCCAGTGGTAAAGGCCCCGAATTACGAGTAGTAGGTCGTGTATTCGAACCCAGGCAGGCGCTTTACTTTGTGTAGATTATTTCATCACTACGGTGAAGGAAAACATACTGAGGAAACCGGCATGTCAAGAACCAAAAATTCGAAGACACTTAACATCTAGCAACCACCAATGGGTCCGCGTGGTAGATTACAGCCCACTCTCTCTCGAAGAGAGGAGGCCTGTGTTGGGACACAGGCCTCCTCTCTCTCAGGCCTCTCTGCTGGGGCAGCGGGAACATTATGGCTGATTATTAATGAATTTACAATTAATTACTCTAAGCCTGTTCCATGTGCAGTCCCACTATTGGACTTGGGTGGTTGCATCACCACTACAGCATCCAGTTCTCCGTCTCCGGTGTCAATCAGCTCTTCATTTATAATTATTTGAATAGAAATGAAAAATAAATCTCAATGTCTGCCCTTTATACTAATTCGAGAGAGGATTTTTTTTATCTTTTCGAGAAAAATATCCATTTATTTTATTTCATCTCTCTACTAGGGTGAGTTTTTGAAAATAAAGAGCAGAAACAATGCGATCGCAAAACTGGTCAAAGGAGGATCGAGCTCGATTTCGGAGAAAATTAATATAGCATTTTAATTATTCTGCAAACATAGCTGAGCTTTATGGAGAGGGGATTTCGTGTCGACCTAGATTTGCTTTGCAGAAAAATATAATATGCTGGTTCTAAATACAACATGTATCATAAAGGTTTGGTCATATTGAAGGGTGTGGTCAGACCATCAAACTGAACAACTTTCTCTATGGGTCCAAAATCGCAATCACGAAAAAATAATCAGCCGTCTCATACATTCGGGTCGAGTATGTATTGAAGTTTTGTATGGGACAGTTGATACTTTTTTCGCGATTACGATGTTGGTCCCATGGAGAAAGTTGTGGTACAGACAGCTGGGAATGTGGTACAGACAATAAAACTGAACAAATAATTACGACCACCCCTTTCTGATACATGCTGTAACTATATTGTATCGATAAATGAATCACTCAGCGTATCACAGGATTCATAGCCTGCTAGACTTTGTTTTCATACTGTCCTGTTCACCGGTCCTGTTACAACGTGATTCGTGAAATCAAATATTTGACCAGAAGCCTGTAGCAATATTTGACTTTTTTGCAGTTGGTGACTGAGAGAAAGAGGTGATTCGAAGGTTATGAGGATAACTAACAACATAACATAACTTCACGCCTGTATTCCTTGAAGGGGTAAGTAGAGGTGTGTGTGTGGGTAAGGTGTTTTTGTCTCTAGCAGCCCGGAGGCTGGATTTGGGCTCGGTTGATGGAATTGTCACCTTTTTTAGGGTGCCGTACCTCAAAAGGACAAACGGAACCCTTATACGAACACTTATTTTTTAGGGTTCCGTACCTCAAAAGGAAAAACGAAACCCTTATAAGATCACTTCGTTGTCCGTCTGTCTGTTCGTCGGTCAAGACCGCGTGGAGGAACGCGTGGAGTTATCAAGTTGAAAGTAGGTAATATCAGGGCTGCAATCCCTTGAAGCAGTAAAAAAATCAAACTTCTAAGTCAACACAATCAAAAAATACGGGCGTTTAGGTATGTTCCGGAATCAAAACCTATAGGGTACTTCCCTAGAATCATGAAATTTGGCAAGAAGCAATGTCATGTAGCACAAGTAAAGGGAAAAATCCGAAAACCGTAAATTTGTAGTTACATTACAAAAAAAACTATTTTAAAACTATTTAAGTACATACCTACGTACGAAACCCTCGGTGCGCGAATCTGACTCGGTTTTTTATTGAAGAACAGCATAGCTTACAGAGTAAGCTAGCTAAAGTGGCAGTGGGCTGGCCATGTTTGTCCAAGGACCGATGGCCGGTGGAGCAAACGAGTCCTGGAGTGGAAACCGCGTATCGGCAAGCGTAGCGTGGGACCCAGCTAGAAGGACCGACGACCTAATAAAGGTGGATGGGGCTGACTGGATGCGGAAGGCAGATTGCGGCTATGTCATGCAGTGGACTGCGATAGGCTGAGTTGATTGATGACATTAGGGTCGCCCCCAATATTATACACGGGACTGAAAATTGCCAAAATGTGGGTGTACTAAGGATAACTATGATCTTGGATTTCATTATATCATTTAATTAAACGGTTGGACGATAAGTGATTAATTGCAATTCGATTTTTTTTCTGGCTAAGACGGGATGGTTCACGATTATTTAACAATGCCGCGTAACATCCGCCGGGTCGGCAAAACACAGGCTACGATGTAGGCGGCTAGTTAACTTTCACAAATTGATCTTTAACGCAATTTTAAAACTAGTAACACCAATATAGTTGAGATTGGCCTGTGTCTGTGCTCCGAGTAGAATGATCGGTCACTTTACGTTGATCATTCGAGTCATTACGCCTACATTATTCAGGAGGAGAAGCAGCTTGAACCAGCTGTCTGATATTGAGATTAGCAAATGGGGTCAATGATTTTGCTGGTTCTGTCTATATCAATCAATCTGTCTATATAGCCTTTCCCAATTATGTTGGGGTCGGCTTCCAAACTAACCGGATGCAGTTGAATACCAGTATTTTACATGGAGCGACTGCCTATTGACCTCCACAACCCAGTTAGTGGGTAAGACTGGCTGTCAGACTTTCGGGCTTCTGACGACCCGTAACGACTGTCGAAGATCCACGATCATCAGCCGGGATCAACGGCTTAAAACGTGCTTTCTGAGGCACGGAAAAGTTTTGGTATGTAAAGATAGTCACCCATTCACAGACCAACCGCGGCAACCGTAACTTAACCTGATCGATCGACCCGTGCGACTGTTGTTACTTAGTTACAAGCCGCTCCGCTACTCCTCCGCTCCGCTCAGCTGCTGCTGTCTGCTGTCTTCGGCAGGAGTGTGATGCTGTTAGTGAGGGGGATCAAGGATTTTAGGTGAAATGCACCGTTTTGCAAGCGTGTAGATCACAATTTAATAACTTAAGTGGAAATGCTACAACAAATTATAGAAACCACATTTGGTCCTGATAATATAATGTTGATACCTACTAAAGTACCAGTACACAGGATGATGTTGGTGTTGATCTGCCAAACCTCTCGACGTACTCAGTATCGTCGTAACACTTGCCGGAAACAAGCAAACAAACATCACACAATAACATGCATGCCACAGCCAGACTAATGACGTCACAGTATAGTGCAGTGACGTACTGGTAAACAAGTTTAGTTTGGAAAAACAGTATTTCTTCCACACATCCTACTCCTACTAATATTATAAACGCGAAAGTTTGTGAGGATAGATGGATGGATGTTTGTTACTCTTTGACGTAAAAACTACTGAACGGATTTTGATGAAATTTTACAGTAATATAGCTTATACATCAGAATAAAATATAGGGTACTTTTTATTCCGCTTTTCCCATGGGATCGACACTTACGCGGGTGAAACCGCAGGCCCGGCTAGTAACGTATATAAATACTATGTTTAGTTATTTTCCTTTGTATTGATAGCGTTATAAACGGACTCGGCCTAGGCGATGACATCATCGTGCCTATTCCTCTCAGTGCTCGCGCATAAATACTGAAAACTGGTGTTTTGTTGTTGGAAGGTAATGATAGATTTTTTGTCTGAATAAATAAAGTAATTATTACCAAAATTAAGCAAGAAGGGAGCAGTTGTAGCCGAGTGGTAACGGCCACGACATACGAAGTGTAAGGTCGTAGGTTCGTACCCAGCCAGGCATTTTACTTTGTGTAGATTATTACATCACCACTGCTCTCCAAACGATGAAGGAAAATATCTTGAGGAAACTGGCATGTCCAAGAACCAAAAATTCGAAGACATGTGACATCTACCAACCCACACTGGGCTCGCTTGGTGGATTACGGCCCACTGTTTCTCTCTGTGAGGAGGCGTGTGTCCCAGCAATGGGAACATTATAAGCAGGAATGACAATTTTACTGTGGGCTGCTAAGTTACCTGGTAAGTTTTGATTAGCTTAGCTGGCAGATGTTATAATTCAAGCAAATCATTTCCAAATTTGAACGATTCTGCTGGCTTAGCTTAGTAGCTATGTTAGCAGATAAATTAAAATAGATAGGCAATCCTATTTGGCTATTTTGTAAAACAGATCCTTTTTTTAGTGTGGGTTGGTCAGGCCTGGCGGTTGGCCTTTGTTAGTCTTTTTTTTTAATGTTTTTAACTCACTTTCGTAATTTCTCTGAACTGAGTTTTTTTTTGGTTGATTTGCTTGTGCTTGTGGCATTAACCGACGAGAGTAGATAAGGGACAGTCAGCATGAGTCATCTCTGCTAGTATGCGGGTAGTAGAGGGTTCGAATCCCACATGGAAAAAATTGTTTCACTTCAGTCTGTTGTAGTGATGCATTGCATGTAAGATTTGTTAGTTGTTAGAATCTACACAACGCGGGTGCTTTCTAGCATCTGCCATCTAATCTCTTTACCACCCTTGGTTGACTGGTAGAGAATGCCTAAGGCATTAAGTCCGCCTTTGTACCTTTTTGTGTGCGAAAAGATTAAATAAATAAATAAATAATCTAAGATCAAACTCAAACTCAAAGCATTTATTTCAATTAAACCATTTACAGGCACTTTTGAATTTTCAAGGCGACTCCTTGAAAATTCAAAAGTGCCTGTAAACCTCTAAGTCAGAAATACGAAGCTAGTTGCCCTTTCCAAAGCGTAGTAGGTACCTATGGAGAAGAATGGACAAGAAACTCTACGGACACTCTTTTAAGTTATATTATTACAAAAATATTGGTTACATTATTAATGTTGAATTTATAAATATATGTGAGAACGATGGTACATAAAAACGTACACGTTAAAAGCGTCCAGAGTAGGTACAGCAAATAGTAACAAAAAATACATTAAATTATGCCGTGGCAGCTAAGAGATGAGCTGACGTCGCGATACAGGGATACCTGAATTATTAAAGTATTTAGAAATTGTAGTACGAGTATGACACATTTGATCAAGTTTGCACCACGTTGTCACTGACTGCAAACTCGTTCATTTCCCGCACATATCGAAATGACTAAGCGATAGAAACGCATTGTTGGCAGCGACATTCACTTCAGTACATGACGTTATGTGACGTCATCGATATTGAAGTCACCTGCTATCACTAATAGATAATATCGCGTGTTAGGTGTATTGAACAGAGGGGCAATTCTCTGTTCTCAGTCTCAATCTGTCAAAAATACCTCTACAACAATCAATATAAAAAATGTAGGGAAATCCTATATTTTTGTCAAGTTTTTGAAATTGATTGTCGCTGAGATGAGATTGCGACTAGATTTTGAACGTTTTTAATTACGAGAATTGGCCTTCAGATGATCATGCATGATGAGTTCATGACATTTATTGACGTTGATAGCGTTGGCAGTTTATATACAGTATCGATATAATGCGCGTAGCAATAGTAGAGGATGACGATTTTATTGGCGAGTAAAAGTCAATCTAAGACAAGGTCCGTCAGGAATGAAGAAAAGATAATTATATTACACAAAACACTTCGGTTAAGATATTTAACCTAGTCATTTGGTTTTGGTTGGTTTTATATCAGGGGGTCTACTCCCTAAGCACAAAATCCCTACTTTCGGCCGAAGATACGGGCATTTCCTACACCGTACCACTTACGAAGATAATTATGATTGGTTTGAGGTGTGTATCGGTTTGAGAATGAATGCCAACACGATTTGAATGTCCCTACTCCCGATATGTATTTTCCCGTCCGAAAAATTTAATTTGAAGCTTGTTTTGACGGAACAACTGTGGTTCAAATACCTTCGGACGGAGCCGTATCTTCATTGACAGACTTAGACAGAAGCCCCCAGACACGGGTCCCAAAATTTCAACACTGCCATACCTATGTCGACTGACATGTGCTGGACATTACGTCTCTGAAACATTTTCCTTGTTCCATTCATCGAACTTGTTGCCACATTGAATTTGGAAACATATGGCGAAACCACATGCCCTCGTGTGGACGTAACATAGCGTTGTGACGACAATTTCAGCTGTTAGTTCTTTGTCTTTGCTGCTTTACAAAGTCAAAGCCAAAGCATTTACTTCAAATAGGCACATATAAGGCACTTTAGAACGTAATTTACAAAAAAAAAAAAAATTGAATTGATTCTAGTCGCCCCTTTCCGAAAGGTCGTTTCGTATGGAGAAGAATGGGCAAGAAACTCCACCGTTACTCTTTTATAATGTTTTACAATACTTTTTATTCATAAATTATATCATTATGTGTGAATACTAAGAACCTAGAATAAAATACCACAATAGGTAAAGAAACTAAATTTTCAGTAACTTTTCAGCATGTTACATAAAGGCTTTTCATCAATCTATAAATACACTACGTAATAGTTCTAAAACCATCCATTCACAGGACCCTTTGTCTCTCACACGCATCGCATCGCATAGTCAGGAATAATTAGCAATTAGGTCATAGGATAATCAATTAAGATTTCCTAGTAGTGTTTGGCCTCGTGTTCGGGAATCAATAGTGTGTTACGTACTTACGCCTCCGGGGCGTCGAGATTTCTGTTACGTATGTCGATTAGACGTCACGTGTACTTCGTATCAGAGGACAGACTATGCGTAACTTCGACGTAATTTGTGTCGCTCAAAATGAGTCGAATTTAAGATATGAAACGGCGTCAACTTTGACGCTAACCGCAATATTTTTGAAACCGAATGGAATGCAATTTCGTTGACTCACGTTGAGCAGCGTAAATAACGCAGCGTTACACTCATCAGGCCACATGGTTACTGTTACATTGGTAATCACTCATTTACCACAGCCCGTCGCACCAGGACCCATCCTGGCGTGAATTGGGGCTGTAGCACTAACTGCTAATGTTCTTGATTCCGGCTCGATCTGTATGTATGTAATCGGTATGGAATTGCTGATGTTAGTGACACACGTTCATTGATGGGACACACGATGTAGTAAGCTTAAGGGCTTCATTCCGTGTTTTATACAGATTTCTCGGTGATATAAAGGCCTCTCAGGACTCATGGGTTGGAATTTTTACAGCAATAAATACATTAACCAAGTGGTTAACACCATCTATTGGCATTTGAAACCTTCTGGGTCTCCATTCAAACCCTTGCTTGGACTTTAGAGTCATATCACAAAGACAAAGTTGAAATGCCTCATGTCGTCGCTGGCATGACTAACTGTCCTATCTCATTTTTTAGCTGATTTGGGTTGGGACGGCTACACTCCTCTATTTGTGATTCTTTTTTTTTTTTTTTTTGTGTGGGAATTTATCAAATATCTTCTCCCGCTATGGGCGGAGCGAGAGGGCGTGTTAGACTCTTACTGACTAAAACCCACCCGTGTTCCTTCACTTGCCTGTGCCAGAATCCACGGTATCTCCTACGAACAACCCGCGACCCCGGCAGGCATCAGCCCTAGCGGACCCCGTCAGTTAGTGCTGACATCTCTTTGAGGCGCGCGTGGAACACAACGCGCCGTCGCGTCGACCCGGGCCTGGTCCTTACCGGACGGCGGTACATTTGGTTGCCTTTCAAAATGGTTATATTTTGAGATCCTAATAACATAAAGGTACGACGGTTAGTGAAAAGTCAAAATCATTCGTGTAAAGAATCACGAATAGGAGAGCGTAGTCGTCCTAACTCAGATCAGCCCAAAATGTGATATAAATGAGATAGGACAGTTAGTCATGCGAGCGACGATATGTCTGTATTTCTTTTATAGTTTATAAGCATTTCTGCAACCTATTACCTAATACCTATTTGTTCCTATAGTTTTTATGTTGCTACAGACAAGTTTTGTTAGATGTCGTATATTTATTGTAACAATTTATTTTAATCGAAAAATTATATTAGAACGGTATTTTTATGAATATTCTGTAAATATTGTTAAAATAAGTACCTATTACTCCTATTAGGTTTCACGTAAAATTAATTTGCATGCCCTAAACTGGCATAATACGGACGGTACATTAAACCACCAACTTTTACAACTGGTTCTGCAAATAAATAATCCTTATTCTTGAAATTTCAGCATTATTTTTTTACACTAACGCCAGAAATAGTTTATTCCCCGACGAGCCCTCTTCTAAGCAACTCTTTTACTTCTAAAGTTTTTTTAAAAGTTTCTTTTAAAGTTTTGTTCGCCGTACTTATAATAAAAGTAAGCGTTAATTAATTTGTAAGTCAAGTGCAGCATCTAAGTTTGCTACGACGCTACGCAAAAACTGTAGCTATGAGTTTGTGTAATTTTAGACTGTCATCATGGTTCAATTAGCATAATCAGGCTATAATGTTCCCTATAAGCCTATAATGGGACACAGACACAGGCCTCCTCTCTGTGAGAGGGAGTGGGCCGGAATCCATCACGCGGGCCCAGTGCGGGTTGGTAGATGTCACATGTCTTAGAATGTTTGATTCTAGGACATGCTGGTTTCCTCACGATGTTTTCCTTCACCGTATCGAGAGCAGTGGTGATGAAATTATTAACGCAAAGTAAAAAGCCTGTCTGGGTTCGAACCTGCTACCTACAACTCGTAAGTCGCAGCCATTACCACTGGGCCACCCACAGGACAGATAAAAGGGCCACCACTGCTCCAAGGTTTAATTATTTAATTTAATTAGCACAGACTAAAAGGCACACGATATAATTATACAACATATAAAAATCAAATAAAAAGTTTAACGTGCGATGTAAGAAATTAGCAGGAAAGTGTGTCTCCCGGCTGCGCCAAAAAGGCCCAGTTCAGCGAAAAAAGTACATGAATCAAAGATTTTAAGAGGAAAGTACACACACATAAGTATTTGTATTGATGCGAAAACTACAATCCATGACCCTTGCTTATAAAGCCGCGAAGCTCCACTATGCTACTCGATTGTCTTATTTAACTTGGTCGCATTCATTCGAATGTTGACGACATTACCACATTTTAGAAGTATTACTCAAACCATTACAAAAAAACAACCATCAAAATATTTAATTAACAAACCCCATTGGAGGTTCTTTTCAGTGACACCTCTTACACCATTCACATCTCGATCTCGTTCAAACGTGTCGCAAGAACGGTGAAGGAAAGACCGAACGAATGGTTATGTAAACGCAAGTGAAGGGCCGTGGGAGACCGAGTATAAAGAACTAGAGGAACTGTGAGTCTCCTCTGAGGATGGAGTTATGAATGAAGAAGGAATGAAGGATTGAGGACCAAAAACAGTGTGGTTTAATTTGAAATAACAGATCGATAGATGCAGTGGCTAATTACTACTTCGCTACTGGAAGCGTCGCAGCGAGTTCGATTCTAGCATGGGAAAAATTGTGTTTGAGTTCTATTAAACTACAATAAGAATATTCTCTTCATCATCTGCCTCGCCTTTTCCCCACTATGTTTGGGATCGGCTTCCAGTCTTACCAGAACCAGATGCACTGTCTGCACGTCTGAGTAAGTTCTCAATTATACAAACATCAGTGGACTCCCACGTCTTCATGTGGAGAATTAATTCTGTGCGTTGATAAATAAAATAGCTGAGAAAGTGAGAACTAATTAGTTTCACCCATAGAAAACTGATGTAGAGTTTTGTCTTTCAGATAAAGTACCCTGGTTTTGTGCCCGGCTGATGGCGATAGGCTCGCTCCTTATTACATGGGACTTTAACATAACTGGCGAAATGTGGGTGTGCTATAGGTACACCTCTGCTTATTATAACCCTAGAAATCAAGGCGTGATGTTATGTTATATAGTAAAAACTTTACGTGAACAAAGTTATTAGCATTATAAAGGTAAAACGGAGCCATTAACATTGTACAGACGCCAGCACATCAAGCTACTACAATCTGTCAAATTTATTTAATAGATTTTCAACTTTAACGCTACAGCATAAGGTTCAAGGTTGAATGGGAAAATTTTACAGTTTCGGGTAACTTGATGTACTGGCGTCTGTACCTAGGTACTGTGAAGGGCTAGATGAACCCTTCAAAGAATTCAAACAACGATAGGATTTCATTAAGTTTATATTGATTGAACGTCTTTACAATTCCCGACTAAACTAGCACTGTTTATTCCTAAACAAAAAACCTTATAAAATATGTGACACCCCGTTCTAAACTTGCTTGAATGTTCGAATGGAACCCGCGCTAAATTATAGCCAGCCTGCACTACATAACGTTGATATTAATCGGCAACCTTTACAGTACCTACCCAGTATCTAATGCTGACTAGCGCCCCCTACCGGAGCGCCATCTAATGCTGCGTGTGGTAGTTATACACATTATGTCTGCCTACCCTTTTGCGGATTACTGGCGTGCCGATGTGTATGTTAAAATATATTATAAATACACCCTTCACACAGAGCAATGAAAACATACTTTGTTAATCTCCCATCGCGTATTCAGAAAAAGCGTGGACAGTGAGCTAGAGGTACATTTCGGCCCCAAATTATATGGCCGCTCTATATTTAACTGTAAATAATATGTATCAAATTATGGTTCCACGATTTATGACAATGCAATATTTCAGAACTTCACAGAACAGATCAACAGAACAGACCAGACAACAACACAAACATCAACAGAACAGAGTCAATTTGTGAAAAGTAACTGGGTTTTGGAGGTCCAGATAGCCAGTCGCTCCTTGTCAAATACCTACTAGTATTCAGCTGCATCCGGTTAGACTGGAAGTTGACCCCAATATAGTTGGGAAAACGCTAGGCAGATGATGATTCAATTTATGTAAAGTCAGGGAAATTAGTTCTTTATCAAATTGACGACCCATATAAATTGTCCAACTGTAATTTTTAAACAGTTGCATGAAAAAGTACGGTAAAGTGACGTAGTGGGTATTTGATAAACAATTAATCTCCCTGAACGTATAATTATACAAATAAGGATTTAGGATACAAAAAACGAATTTGGCACCTTCAGCAGCGTCCATCAGTTCCTGTAACGTGTAGACAACAGCGGGGTAATTGGGCATTATCAGTAGCATTGACTTTAATTTTGACAGTTCAATAGCATTCATTGCGTTATTTAAATTGTTGAGCAGACAATTTTTTCAATCATATGAAGCAATGGATTAGCAATATCCTTCAAAATTTTTCTAATTGAGATTGATAGTATGTTACCCAATTAGAGTGCTAGACATACTGGACACGAAGTAGTTACTAAGTAATAATTATAATAATATCCTTCACCACTTCCCATACCAACAAAAAAAAATATTCGTCCCGAATCAAACCCACAACCTCTAGCAGACTAAGCCACTGCACCGAAACGCCAAACGTGTGGCTATTGCTAACACAGTGATGTTAGAGAGATGTCCCATGAATAGGATATCAATGTAAGTGCGATACGTCAGTGGCCACTGGCACCATTGAGACAAAGGAAGGCTTTGACTGGTTCCCGGAATCCTTTGAGCTTCACTAGTTATAGCCTATCTGCTTCTGTAACGTTATACACCTTGTGTCTGTTGTATACAGGATGGTGAATATATTCAACTACATAACATACATACATAATCAGCCTATAATGTTCCCACTGCTGGGACACAGGCCTCCTCTCAGTGAGAGGGCTGTAATCCACCACGCGAGCCCAGTGCGGGTTGGCAGATGTCACATGTCTTCGAATTTTTGGTTCTAGGACATGCCGGTTTCCTCACGATGTTTTCCTTCACCGTTTTGAGAGCAGTGGTGATGAAATAATTTACACAAAGTAAAGCGCCTGTCTGGATTCGAACCTACGACCTACAACTCGTAAGTCGCGGCCGTTACCACTTGGCCACCACTGCTCCATATTCAATTAACCGTTATTGATTTACATAATACTTACAGGGTTATTTTTAATTGCCTAGCTAAACTCCGCAGACATGATGGGTATTGATTTATCCAAACACTAGCAGCACCCCGCGGTTTCACCCGCATAAGTCTCGATCCCGTAGGAATATCGAGATAAAAACTATCCTATGACCTTTCCCGGGACTCAAACTATCTTGATACCAAATTTCATCTAAATCGGTTCAGCGGTTTAAGCGTGAAGAGGTAACAGACTGCTGGACACACTTTCGCATTTATAATACTATAGTATGGATGACGGACGACCTAAAGAAGGTGGCTGGGATGGACTGGGTGCGGAAGGCGGAGGACAGGGAGTTGTGTCGGAGCCTGGGCCTATGTCCAGCACTGGACTGCTAATAGGCTGAGCTGATTGATGCTAATCCGTACTAATCCATACTAATATTATAAATGCGAAAGTGTGTCTGTCTGTTACCTTTTTACGGTTAAACCGCTGAACCGATTTAGATGAAATTTGGTACGGAGATAGTTTGAGTCCCGGGAAAGGACATAGGATAGTTTTTATCCTGATACTCCCACGGGAGCGACACTTATGCGGATAAAACCGCGGGGCGCTGCTAGTTAAGTACATATACAGCATTAACCCACTATCTCTTATGAAACTTTCATGCCTATTACTTTACTTATCATTTTTAGGAGTAAGTACCTATACCAACTAATTTTGGACATAAACGGAGCCTCATATTCACGAGCTCATCACGCGTCGAGGTTCACAGTTCATACTTGTGTCCCAATTGCGAAACACACTATCAATCTCAATCTGAATAATTTTGAAGGATATTGCTAATCCATAACCCGCTGGTTCGATGTCTGAAGTTAGTCGCGATGTGAGTAATAGTTTACAAAGTCATTATTTAAAGGTCCAGCTGAAGCAAAAAGAGCAATAATAGGTAAAATGATTTGTTCTCGTACTTTGGATTCAAACTCTATTGGATATTGGACTTGAAGACATGAGGCAAAGTGGAAATCAACACCAACTGCATTAGTGATCTTGGTTGATGGGATGGCTTTTAAATAGAGCAAAATCTATACTATACAGGTGGCAGGGATCTGACGCGCAAACCATGAATTCAGCACATGATTCCCGATTCCCATGAAAATTATGTTTCCCGGTTCTCAGAAATCTGCTGTTTCATAGAAAAGTGCAATACCTACGAGGCCAGAATGTATGGAAAAGCAAATTAAAAAAAAATCCGATGAAAAATTTCGACCCCTGCGTTGTTCAGAATCATGTACAGTCACCAAAAGAGATAAGTATGCAGGATCGTCGGATATAAGTAGTTGAAGTTTAGTAAGAAAGCGATGGATGTTCTCGAATAAAATTTTATTTTATTAATAGAAAACAAACAGCTCATTTATGAAATTAAATTTCAGTCGACAACATCCAGCAGTAGAACCCCGCCAAAAGACTCAACGATGAAACTCTACCTGAACCAACCTGGCGGCAAGGTCGTTAAAAGATGCATCCATAGATATAATTACCCATCTCTCCACTAGTCCAATGCTTGCTCTAGGATGCATATCCGGTAGGCTCTTAAATCCTTACCTATCCTTCGGGCACGTCTACCCTACCATTACCGCGCCCCCCCAGTCTATTCCTTGATATGCAATGGTAGCTGTAGCACCATGAACATGAGGCTACAGGAGGTAGTCCAAATCTTGGGGTTCATTCGATTAATCGAGTCTGGTTTAACAACGCTGGGATCGGTGAAATTCATTCATATTAGCTTCTAGAATTGTCGCACTGACAGGTCAGGAACGCATTCTCTCGACGGCTGGATTGTAGTCTCTAAACTAAAAACAGAAAAAGCCCAAGTGCTCTGGGAAAATATCCCTAGCTTCGTCCTTCAGGCTTCAGGGACATTTTCTTATCTCACAGTGAACATATTTGGAACATTTGCACGTAGTTCGACTTGCACTTTCTTATCGTGGCCATTGGCACTGCCCGTGACCGAACTGAACACAATCAGGTACCTGCTGACTTGCTTCCTCTGGCTTACAATAGAACACAACGATTTTGGCAGGTACTTCCAACCTGTCTGTGCGTGGGACATTTTTTGTACCACAGGTAGGTACTTGGATTCTTACTGCTTAGTCTTAGGGTAACTTATCATCACCAATTCTGTAATTTTAATAGAAAAGATTTGTAAATGTAGTTACCTAACTTATAGCTTATATATATGTATAGCTTGATATGTCGCCGTGTGCACCTACACACGGCGACATATCAAGCTAGATACATTTCCAGTTTAAGCTGACCTCGCATTGTATAGGTTTTTCGTACAATGAGAAGTCAGCTTATACTGGTAATGTATAGCTTGATATGTTGTCGTGCGTACCTACATTTAAATTATAAAGTTTTTTGTGTTGCGTTTTCCTTGTTTAATTTATTTCCTATGCATTTTTTACTATAAATGATTCAATATTATTTTAGTGATAGAAAGTGCAGTGACGCAAACTTTTCGCAGCAAAATTTTAAAAACAACTTTCTAAATCTTAAAACTCTTTTTACTTTTAAATATAATTTATTTAACTTTAGATTTTACTTAAGATAGCTACAGATTCATGTCCGTTCCATATTTAGATATCATTAATTCATTACATTCGATTTTATTGAAAAAAAAAAACTTCAAAATTTTGCTATATTTCTTTTTGAACCATAAAGCACAGTTTACAAACCAGCAGAATCGTCATCAATGGACCACAGATAACAAACCCGCAGCCTGTAGGATCCCTACACTCCGAGTGTAATGACTTCTACTCGTTAGGGAGACGTACAGATAACCACACTTCATAGCAACATTTGAACTGCAAAAATAGCCTTTATTGCTACAACATAAACGCGCTGTCAGTGTAAAATGGTTACGATAGCGTGCGGTGGTTTGTACTCAGTCCGCGGAGGAAGGGAGACAGACGGTATTATTAGAATTTTAGAACGGAGGGTATGTCAGTCAGATCAATGGGGCTCTATTTTTACGATTATTCGTACAATCATCGACATTTGTTAGCTTTGATTAAGTGATCTTACTGCACTAATGAGTGGAAACGTGTAAACAGCTTTTCATAACTAGAATCAATTCTATTTTTTGTAAATGTTGACGTTCAAAAGTGCGGGTATCTATTTGAAACAAATGATCTGACTTTTACTTTGACATACTAATCTACAGTTAAGTAGTAGGTACTTCTAATGAATTTACTTTGGAGTTTCTTAATGTCTGAATTAAGTCTAGCCTTTTTTCACTAACTATCTATGATTCCTAAATGTATTGTCTAATAAAAGCACACTGTTGGATTTTCAACGCTCGGCCCATCATCGAGAGTTGACAATCGAACAGCGATACCTAAGTATTATATTTATAAATAATATATAAATAGGAACTGTGGTGGCCCAGTGGTAACGGCCCCGACTTACAAGTTGTAGGTCGTGGGTTCAAACCCAGGCAACCGCTTTGCTTTGTGTAAATAATTTCATCACCACTACTCTCAGAACGGTGAAGGAAAACATCGTATGGAAACCGGCATGCCCTAGGACCAAGAATTCGAAGACGTGAGATCTACCAACCCGCACTGGGCCCGCGTGGTAGATTACAACCCACTCCCTCTCGAAGAGAGCAGGCCTGTGTCCCAGCAGTGGAAACATTATACTTCCTAACTTAATATTATAAATGCGAAAGTAAGTTTGTTTGTTACCTTTTCACGCCTAAACCATTGAACCGATCATCCTGAAATTTTGCATATACATTGTCAGGTATACAGAAACGGATATAAGGTACCTTTCATCCCGAAAAAAAGTGCTGTTCCCGAGGAAAACAACAATAACGTTATTATGATAATAGATGGCGCCACGCGTCTTTCGAAAATTTCACACAGACGAAGTTGCGGGCAGAAGTTAGTACTATATAAATATTATATTTAGGTCTCGCGTAGAGTTAATGAAAATGGACGTTATTGATCTAAATTCAGATTTCATTTTAAGTAGACCAGCGATCTCAGGTAGTCCTGTGTTACTCAATCAATCTGCCTAGCCTTTTCCTAACTATGTTGGGGTCGGCTTCCAATCTAACCGGATGCAGCTGGATACCAGTACTTTACATGGAGCGACTTCCTATCCGACCTCCACAACCCAGTTTCTGGGTAACAAGATACCCCTTTGGTGAGACGGGTTGTCAGACTTTCGGGCTTCAGTCCTATGTTAGTACACCCATTCATTAAAAACATTACAGAATTGACTCTGTCCGAGACATTCTGTGTCAATATTCCGACTCACTTTCCAAAATCCAAACTGTAAAGTTCTATTTTGTCACGACCTCAATTTTAAAGTTTAGGTCAAATTAATGATTTTGTATTCTAACAATTCAGTTTAAAAGCTTACCAAATAGGTAGGTAGTCCTAAATTAGCATAAGTTAGACTTAATGCAGACATTAAAAGTTAGCGTAGAGATCTGCGTAAACCCTTTATAATACACACTGAGCCAGGCCTAGCGACTTTAATACAAAATATTTTATATAATCATCATAATATGTATATTATTATTATTAATACTCCTATGTACTTTACTACAATTTGGATAAATTACGATGATATTTCGTAAGTTCGTAGTGCATTCTACTTCTGTGAGCGTTCGTTCTGTCAAAGTATACGTGTGAAAGTTGTTGCGTTTCCCGCGCTGCGAGTTTTGGCGGGAACCATCGGCTCCCGTCATGAGACCACTCACGATGACGCATCGCGACGCCGGCGCCACCTACCGACGATGTGCAACACTATGCTCTTTGTTTTCAAGGTATTGAGTGTCTAGGTATATTTAGTTTAAAGTTAGTTTGTCGAAACTTTGCTGGGGATAGCAAAAAGTGATGATTTTAAAAGTACATACCTTGTTAGAGATTCTCATGTTCTTTTTTTCGGATATATGTATATAGGTTGTATGTATTACCATTACAGTGCAGAGTGCTACAACATGAAGTGATGACTAACATAGTTGAAAAGTGTCTGAATATTTTTTATACAAAATCGCAACTTATTTAGCCAAATAAGTTTGGAGCTGTGCTTAACGTAATGCAATTAAACAGATAGTCATCTACGCATTACTATGTAAATGCTGCGGTTAACGTAAAGTACGTTCGGAGCTGTAAGAGCTCCACAACGACTGCTCTTTATTCATTAAGCTTCACACATCACGTCGTTATGATCACGTAATGGCAAGTCCCAAGTCCGACGCGGAAAACTTAATTCGCACTAAGCTACCAGCCGATAGGAAGCGCGACATCTATGAGCCACCAGGCAAACTTCAGCGAACTGAAATGCGTTTACGATCTTTATTATCGGCAGCCGTAATACTACAAATTTAGTTCTTGCCCTACAAAAAGCGTTTCTCCTTTCATAATAATAAGAATACGTCGAGTCGGTCGGTTGGCGCGCTCGCTCGTTCGATATACACGGACGCGGCGCCGCGCGCCTGTGTGTGCGGGACTGCGCCGGTGTGCGGCGCCCCCCTCCGCGGCCCGCGCGCCCCCTTCGCCCCCGCAGCCCGGCCGGCCGCGCGCCGCGCGCCCACCGAACGTAGCTTTCTGTTCACTTATATAACGACATACATATATAAACGCGGTAAATAATATACGCTGTGAATAGCGAGCTATGTGCTGCCACCTAGCGGCCCGGACCGACAGCGCCACCACAGACTATATTGCTCTGTTTTCAGATTTTCTTTTCGTTTGACACCATGTTTGTGGACCATAACTGTGAAATGATTATTTTATATTATGAATTGTTGATGATGTCGGAGGAAGGGTTTTAAGAATAACTTGTGTTATGGTTTAAGGCCGAAGCGTGTCTGTGAGTAGGGTTGCGATCGGTCTCTATGCGACAGTTTGACGTTTAGGCCGGGAGCGGGGGAGCTGCGTCGAGTTTTCAATAACAATTCAAATGGCCTAGGGTTCGTAGCGGCCCGCGTAGCACTCGTTGATGTCTTTTGCAAAATAAGAGCAATTAAGACATTCGCGGGGTTACGAGTGCTACGCACTTCACGAGCTGGTCGAGTGGACGCGCGGACAATGTCAATATGTTTATGTTATAGATATGCGTTGACATTGTTTTGTTATGATATTTTACAGTAAAAAACATGATTTCAGAATTTAAGAAAGTAATGTTTTCGCCATGACTGTGATGTTATATTTATTATTATTTTCATTAAACATTTTGAAGCAATACCGACAAGAATCTTCGTGATCTTCTTTCTATGTTGTTTGCTAAAAACAAACTGCTTTTCTAAAATAAATTGTATCTCTGTTGCGTGTGGTTTCACAGAATTTTGTTCTTGTTCTGTTGAAAGCACGACTCGCTCTGAGCTGGTTTTCTTCGTAGCTCGAGTTTCGCGTCTAAGTGGCTTGGCTCGAAAACTCGAATGAAACTCGAGCAAAGATACGAATGGTAGAATGTTCCGTGCAACCAGTCATGACTGCGGCGTCCACGCGACGTGTTGCGAGCAACAGAGCAACACACGCCTTTCAAACGTAACGTTGGGCCGCCATCTTTAATTTAATGTCATTATAACATTGTTTTTGTTTTCTGTTTCATTTTTTTACGAAGAATTTGGAAAATTCTCGCAAGTTAAGGTAATTGGAAACTAGTAGTGATTTGTTAATGATGTCTTTGACTTGTTGTAAGTATGTAGTTACTGATAGAGAATGATAGCATATCTGCAAGAATAATTAGTGTTAATGAATAACAAATAATGTTATGTCTAATTGTCTATTTGTTGATCGTTACTTCTTGTACTCAGGATTTGGTAAGTAGATATGTCTTGATTTAAAAGAGTGTCCTTGGAGTTTCTTGCCCGTTCTTCACCACGACTTTCTGACTTACTGACCGACTCTTTGTCATCAAAAGTGCTTGGAAATGGTTTAATTGAAATAAATGCTTTGAGTTTGAGTTCTACCAAAGATTTAAAAATAATATAACATTACGAGTATATTTGGGGTCAAAGGGTAAGTTCTGTACCTTCCTTATGAAATCCTAATGTAAAATACCTAACTCAGATACTTTACCTACCTAGTAACCTACGATAATATTTAGAACTGATTCATCATTTCAACAAGAGAACCATACGTTGAATTCCCAAAACTCGTGCAAGTGTATTTTAATGAGCGCACAATTATTTTGGTGCTACATCAGTTGTGTTCAGTTTTTCAGCCAACCTAACCTTTGCCATTAACACGCAAACTCGAATCGTTTCCACTCTGCGTGACTCAACTGCGAGAGAATAACTGACGAAGTTCCGAAACTCTTCGTTCCACTGGTTTCCTAAGGTCACTTTAGCAGTCACGTTGCAGAAACAACGCGATGAACTGTAAAAAGTCTTGAAACTCGTGTTTCGTTCGTTCGTGGTAGAATTTTTGGGATTAGCGACTACTACGGTGTACCAAGTCGGTTGTATATCGTTTGACGCGAGATTTGCTTTGAGAAAGGTGAAGGTGGGTGAGTTTGCGAGTGAGCTGAAGAACAATAGTAGAATGTTTTGTTCTAATAGAGGCCGCGACGGAGCGTCGACTTTGAATGATAGTCGAAGACGGACCGAATGAAGGGGAATGACATCTTTTTCGGACTTTGCCGCATGTTGGTGCCAGATGACAGGCTAAAAAAACTGTTTACACATACACTGCTGGCCCACCGCCGCCGGGGCTAGCGTCCTGTTGATATGGAACACGCGATGGATGGCGATGTAAACAGCGCAGCTAGTATTGTGTTGTTACTGTGCTGAATGTATTTTCGAGTAGGTATATGAGTATGAGTCGCTCTATTAGATTAATTTCTTGTGCTGTTTATTCCAGTATGAAACGAATTGGTGACAAATGGTCTTTGTCGCTCCATGCCTAACTATTTCAATTTGTTTATTTATAGTTTTTGTGTTGTTTGAAAAGTTTGAAAAGTTGAGGAAAATATTAAAATTCTTATATGTGACGAACTCTACGTTTAATATCGCAGATGACATCAGGACAAAGAGAGTACCATTTCTTTTTACCTCTCTAGAATAAAGTCAACAAGTCTCCTAACTTTTTCAAAGTTCTTCCAAGTTATTGTACCGAGTCATCAGCACCAATGCCGTGACCTGGAGACCCCTCCGTGGTCAGTCAATTCGCTAACCATGGACTTGTTTCGCGATTTGCAATACGTCGAACTGTCCACGCCGATCAATTCTAAACCCTAACCGCAGGGCACAAGGCCGCATTCAGGTCGTTATCACGCGCAGTGATAACACGTCGCTCGTCGCACTCATAAATGAAAACATATGTTTACAATCACACGGGCCGCTCTATCGAGACGACGCTTCGAGATCAACTCGTGCAAAAATAGGTTAACAACGATACGCGGTATCGTGTCGCTGTTTCGTTGACGAAAAAGAGGCGTTATTTCAAAATACCTATTTCGGAATTTCAGGACCGAAATCAACTTCATAACAATTAACGATACGACCCCCGCCTCTAAATTCCTCGCCCCGAGCGTGCCCGCTATACGTGGCGGTACGACGCCTTCGCATAGATAGAATAGAGAGCGGTTTCGGAACGCACCCGTACAGGCGCGCGGCTGTGTGCGCGCGCGGCGGTGTGCGCCGTGTCCGTGCACGCGCACACACGCGCGCCGCCGGTGAGCGCTGTTCACCGCACTCTGTGAGCGCAAACAACCATCTATAAGGCCACGCTATAGCTGACGGAGGGACGGGCCGCGCCACGAGCCGGTTGCATATTTGGGTTTTTCTTTGTTCATGTTTATATCTAGGTAGCGACAGAAATGTTGGAGCAATGAGCGTGTACGCGCGCTGTGATTACAGATGAACTTCAGCGTAGAGTTTTATACCTTGTAAGACTTAGGCTAGCTTCTGAGTTTATCTTATATTTTACTAAATAAATCTCCATAGTGTAGTATAATTCATAGACTTTTTAATGCTATTAGCTATTTTAGTTTTAGTCTCATGATTGTATAGTCTGTTAATTTGTTTATTTTAACATTCAGCTTTCGAGGAGCCATTGATTTAAACATGAAACTGTTTGATACATTTTTTTTGTTTTATGGGCTCAGCACATCGGTTAGCTAGCACTTGGTGACCTTTTATTTTAGCATTAGCATACTACTACTTTTTACTTTAGGTAAATAAACCACTTTGAAATAATTTTATAGCCGGCTCAGTATTGTATTAACTAGGTAATCTTGGGTGGAAGGTGCAGTTTATATCTTCAATGAAACTTATTTGTTTGTTATACTTAACTTTATTATTAAAATCATTGCATTCTAGAACCCACTAATTTCTATATTACAATTCAATCACATCACGTGGTAAAAATCATTAAAGAACGTTTACTTATGAGGTACTTAGCTAATTGATTTGCTAATAAAAATTACCAAAATTTTTTTTAGTTTAGGTAATGTTTATTAGCAAATCTAATCCTGTGCAGAACACATTCATTAAGACTACAAAAAAAAGCGCATTATTCTCTGGCATGTTTTTTTTATTGGAGTCGTTCGTAGATGCGCTTACCAAAAAATAAAATTATTAAAAGGAGCAGAGAAGTAAAATCAATAAAGAACTCTGAACGATTATTTGACTACACAAGTCAAAATTCATAAAGAACTCTGCATTGATAATTGAAGAACAAAATAATTGAAGACTAACACTCTACCAAGTTCAGAGATCTCTTTCAGACTACCTAGGTAATAGGTAATAGGTAATACGGGCTGGTATCCGCAACTCCACGTCAATGCGCGTATTTTGCGTACGGGACTACCTATCAATACTAACAACTTAAAAAATATATTTAATATACGTTAGTGGATTATTTTAAAATATTTAAGAAAATAAATGTTTCAATGTTTTAGCTTACAATAAGGTAGGTAAAGAAGGTATGAAAATATTAGTCATTCAGAAATTTTACGAAGTTTTTTTTTGTTTTATTTTTTATTTGTTTCTAAAAATACAAATGTTATCCAATGTGTGTTAGTACTAGGTTTAAACAGGTATTTGACGTTGAATTAACTTATGTAGCATTGTTTTAAAAAATCAGACATTTTAAAATTTTCGGAAAAAATTGAGACACAAGACATACCCCATATAGCTTCAAGGTAAGCTTACCCTATACTTTACATTTTAACAAAAGAACCGAATCCATAACTCCTTCTACATGATTAAAAAATCGAAAATAAGCTTCCCATACAAACTAAATAGCAAAACCGTATACCGGCTTGAGGCGCGGCGCGGCCGGTATATTTCCGACATAATACCGCTGCGTCGAGCGATTACTACTATATATTCTATATACATTTAATAGCTATACAGGCGCGCATAGAACTGGCCGTACTTATGTGAGCGCTACGTGGCGCGCGCTCGTGGCGCTGTAGCGCTTCACGACTTGTGGCTGTCTAACGATACTTCGTAGGACAGCGCTGCAGCGCAACGCTTTCTAGGTAGCCGGCTTATTATTATCGTAGATTGGCGTCGGCGCAACTACACGGCGTTAGAAGGACGTTCCGTTTTAAATATCAGGTTTTATTATTATGAAGAGCGGCGCAGCGGAGTGCGGACGGCGCGGCGGACGGTTGCGTGCGATAACATTTGACATTCGTAATTACTCGACTCGAGCGCGGACGGCGGTGCGGCGCAGGCGAGGCCGGCTCCGCGGACATTCCGCCGGAGTCCGTGGGGCCGGACAAAGAGGTCGCGCGTTGCGTCAGCGACCGCCCGAGCACCAACCAGCGCTTGACAATCGCGTCGTGCCGTCCACGCCGCGCCGCCGCGCCGCCGCCGCTACTCGCGCATTTCACATACACTGCCGAAATATACACTAGCCTTGACTAACATTGTCGATTATTTCTAAACGCACAACGCTAGTCATGTTTCCGTATGTCGTAGCGAATGTTGTAGACGTCGTCAGTTTGGCAAGATAGCAAACTTAAGTTAGAGAGACTTCAATTTTCGTAGCACCCTAATTAAACATTAGAGCGCTAATTTTCATTTGTCGATTTTAATCAGAGAGAGAAATTAAAACTTGTTTTGTATTTCTCATTTGTTTCGTTTCGTTCTCCAAAATTCTGTTTACTAAATCCAAAATTTCCGAATGACGCTTAATGAGTCTGAAAATTCAAGAAAGGACGTTCGGGGGGATTTCGGCCTTAGTCGTTAGGCATAAGGTCTATAATGAGTGGAGTCGAGGTTGTATACGTCAGCCGATGTCAAAGAGCAGAGAGGCAGAGAGAGATAAAGCGCTGGAGGAAAACATTGCGAGCGCTACGCCGACACCGGGGCTCGTCTCGACTCGATAAAAACACGAAATTATAACGAGAAAACGTCTTCGCCATCGTCGTAGGGGGCTATTTTGGACGTCGCCGTAGCTTGCTCGCTCTTTGTTTACGAATGCGGCGTCGCTCCTGCGAGCGAAGCAATGAATTAGGCTTTGTTTGTGCCAAAAAAAGGTTACCAATCTTCTTTATATCGCTCTGTAATGTTGTAGAGGGTAAGCTTTTCCACTAATTTGTCGTCAATTGCTTGATCTTGAATTGTCGAGCATCCTCTCAGGGTAGCCTCGTCGTTGTTCTATTGGTTCTAATGCCTTTGAGTCTGATGCCAAAGTCTCTAGCTTATGAACCTTAGACAGTGTAATAGAAATCGGATGGTTTGGCTCACTGTGCCATACTGTCCGCCAGTTCGTCGCTACATTTCTCTGGAATGTTTCTTTGTGCGTTTGAGACTTGTTTTCAATCAATGAACATCTAATATGTGTTTTTCCAAGTATGTGGGGTTTATTACAGGTCAGTCAGTGGTTAATTTGAGCCTAGACATTAATCTGGCAGCTTTGACTGCCGTTTCTTTCTTGAGTCTGAATCTGACAAGTGTTAAGATAGAATGTATCTTTATTGCACTTTGTTGAAGGTTGTCATTCCGGGAAGTCAGAGTCAGATTAATGAGGCTGTCATTACAATTTCGTGTAATAAAGTGCATATGGTATAGAGCCTCAGACGTCCTTAGCACCTAATCTATGGAGTGGATCTCTTGGTCCCTGCGAATGGGGACGTCTGTCGTCTGTGGGTGAATTCTGTCGGTGTTCCCGTTATCTAAGGCCGTTGGCAACCGGTGCTCGCAGCCATCGTCCTACAGGTTGGGCATGAAGTTTGGATGCCTGTGGGACTCCTATGGGACATGCAGTATGAGTGGTACGGTGGTTTTTAAACCCATGTAGGGCAATGACCGAATGGTATAGGTATACGAAATGATTAGTACCGTACTATACATAGATGACTAAAACTAACCTATCCTTACAAACAACTTAGTAACATATTGATTCTTTATATACTTTTTTACGTTAAAATAACAGCAGTTTGTACGTTGTTTTTTTGTCATATCAATAGGTATAAAACATTTAAACATTCACATAAACTTTTCGTGCTTATTTTGAATGTTTGTTTTACAGGGAAATATAATAATATCTAATAGAATTGATTCAATATGGATCTGTAAAATATTTATTATACTAGTTATAATATGTAATTAATTATAATGTAGTTTTGTATAATAGAGTTTTACAATTTTTATTGACCCTTCTCCTATTAAAAAAAAAACTTTGACAATAATTTTTCAGGTTTCTCTTTTACAAGAAAAAATACTCTTTGAAACCTCATCGATGTTCCTTTGTACACACACGAGCAGACACTGTCTGTTGTCTGTTGCTTCGCCAAAAAGTGTACCTTTGACCTTTTCCCGAATATGTACCTACCAAGTCTAAGTGAACAAGAACTGTCTACGCAACTACGAAAAAATCATCTCTGCGTAGAACATAGTTGCAATCAGAAATTCCGCCTCCAACTCAAGGATAAGCAACGTGGCGCAACACGAGAATCAAACCCAGAACCTCGACGTCAGAAGAGGCACCTTCTACTAGACGAACGAGGCGACCCAAACCTGTTTATTCTACCTAAATCCACCATCGCTGGCTGGTAACTGTCAAAATTATCACCACTTGAAAACCCGCTTTATTTTTTTCTCGATAGAGTTCATATTCCAGTGAGGTGTAAGTCACGCAGCCGAAATTGTTATCGTCACAGCTGCTGCTATGGACGATAGAAATATTGTTTTTGTTACCGATGATGCAGTGGACTTGAAGTGACCAGCTGGAAAGTTCAGGGTTCAAAACCTTACTGGTTCCTTTAATATAGAAGCATATTAATTAGGTAATGAGACTGCGATTGGGATCAATGACCTTTAAAGAGAGTTGAAATATGATGACGTCATGAATCTATATGGATACCTCGAAATATTTTGACAATTGATTGACTTGTTGTTTGGGTTATATAAAATAAAATATTCACAGAAAGAGAATACTCTGTCTGTATATAAGGTCTATCTATTCATATCATACACGAAATATCTGAAGGGGTCATTGTACTAAAAAAAAATCAACTGTTCCCTACATTTTGGCGACTTATGCGAGCATAAATGTAGGGAACAGCTGATTTTTTTCGCGATTTCAGTTTTGGTCCCATAGTAAAAGTTGTTCGTAATGATGAATACAATGACCCCTTAAGAGATTTCGTATATGAATAGATAGAGCTTATTTATGTTCTATACTTACTTCTAAGATAACCATATTATTTTCCATAAAATCGCCAGCGGTTCCACCTATAGTCCAGAATTGATTGTGTCTTTGCTGAAGCTGAAGACCCTGCTAGAGACCATCCTCTACCGCAAAAAACTAGAAGTCGAAGATTCCAAACTTTACCTTATTATTTTCCATAAAGTCCCATATTCGCCAGAGAACCACACATTGTCGAGAATTGAGTGAACTTGAGAACACTGGAAGAAACCATCAATTCATACTGCCATCTCCAAAAACTTATATTCCAAACTGGCCTTAGGTATTTACTGACTAATTAACTATGCTAATACATGTACCTATAATATTTTCAGTGAATACCTCTTGAAACCTCAAATGTCACTTACCCATCACCTCTGACGTCACGTTGGTTACAAAGGTAAGGTAAAAATAGTACAAACTCTTTCCACATTTGCCTTCTCGCTCCCCCTGAGAACTACAGAATGTACAGAACAATCTCTCTTTCGAGTCGAACGCGGGAACTTACCTAAGCAACTAATGAGTTTTTATATTTTACGTAACGCTATATCGTTACGCCTATAATCCTTGGGAGAGTAGGCAGAGGTCAGAATTGTACTGTTGTGTGGCTAACGGAGGGGATCTTATAATATTACACCGGGAAACCATTCCGGCTTTTTGGTATCCATGCGACAAATGGCAAACTTTGACAAAATACTAAAGAAATGAAATACATAAATGTAAATAAGTTGTCATTTCTAATCAAACAATGAGATCCAGATTCAGCGTCCTGAGAATGTCTAAGATACTAATATCTCAGGCATTCTCAGGACACATCAGACTTCAGATAAAGAGTTATGGATCTCTTCCAAAATATCAGCAAGAAAATTTATCACAGTTTCTCGTCCCAATTCTAAATTGAGAGGACCATGATTTTTTGTAGTTAGTACCAACAGTATCGACCCATAAGTATTTTTTATTACTAAGGTTTCAAACCCACTAAAGATTCGAGAACTATCCTAACTCCTGTTACTAGGCCAATGAAGAGACTATTATATTGTTCGTCCATCCTTCGAACAGTAAGGAAACTTTTTGTTGAGAAGTAACTCTGGCATTAGCAATTCATGGTATTATCGAAAAATCCTTGAAAACTCCGACTACTTCGCCGCACGGCTCGGCTCAATAGTTAACACTTCATTTTGAACTCATGGTAATCAGTTAACAATAGTTTAACTTGAAGTTTGGCAGCTAAGGAGTTAAGTTAGTTTCAGACCAGTCTGTTGGAAAATAGTTAGAAAACGCCCATTGCTTCATCATGGGTCTTCCACAGACACCATTTATTCTGTTGAGATTATGTAAACATCGGAATCATAATCACCAGCACCCTAATTGCATAACACACTTTCAATCGTAATCTGAATCATTTTGAAGGATATTGCCAATCTATTGCTTCATATATTCGAAAAAATTGTCTGCTCAACAATGTAAATTACGTAATGAATGTTGTTGAACTGTCAAAATGAAAGCCATTCATACTGCTAGTGTGTTACGCAATTACAACGCGGGTTTGGAAAACTTATAAGTGATCGCTTTGATGTGATTAGCAGGTAAGACGATCATGCAGAGTTGCATCATCTAGCATTTAAAAGAGCCTCCCCGAATGGCGAAGCCTAGCCTAAATGAATGTCCAGGATCAGGAACCTTAGGCCGTCGTTCCTACTACACCTTCCTCTCTGTATTTTTTTTTTATGGGAAGCTATTCTGATGTACGCATAATGACATATCAAGCTATAGTACAATTGCAGTATGAGCTGACTTCTCATTGTACGAAAAGCCTATACAATGCGAGATTAGCAACTGGAAATGTGTAGCTTGAAGTGTCGTTGTGAGTACCTATGTAATGCTTATACAACTGAAGATGAAGGTTTCCTTGCCATTGTCCCTAAGTGGTATACCACGACCGTTCGGCAAATTACTTAAGCAGCCTATATTTTAGGGATCTAGGAGATGTCTGCTTCCGTTCAATCTAAAAACTACAGGAGGCCTACCACAAGCTCTTAACGCGATCCATTTTAGGACCTAAACTGAACTGTTCTTCTAATTCGTACCATGACGTTAGTTTAACGATTCAGTTTAGGCCGTGCCATCTGCTGACAGCGATTGTCCCAAGCTGAGTCGCAAGTTTTTGTTTCATTCATACTCGTTTGGTACCATGGTCCATAGAGCAGTTCAAGCGATGCAGTTTAGGAACCTAAACTGTAATGTCTTGTTTTTGAATCGTTTTTAATTAGATCATGGTAGGCCACCAGAACGCCACAACAATTGTCAGAAATGGTAGAGTAGATAAAACTAAAAGAAAGCCAGTTGACAAACTGAGTGTTGTGATTTGTATCGCCTGTAATAGTGATTTATGTCGCTTAGCACTAATCACGCAACTTAGCTAGTACTTGACTGTTTTTGTGCCATCTCCTGACAGTTTCAAGTGGTAGGGTTTCTAATTTTCATATCGTTTAAGTACTGTAGTGAAGATTTTTGACAACCCTTGACTAATTTATTTATTACCAAAAGTCCTTTGGGTTCGCAATAGTGATTTGAACTTCATTTGATTTTGGGATCAACTGAACTTTTTGGAACATGTAACTGATTGTAATTTTTTTATAATTATTGTAATCGTAATAATAGTAATCTATTTCCAAAACCTCAGTACCTACACGTTACATCAGTGAGCTCTCGACCTCTGAACTAGGACGTCTTGTATGACGGGGGTCGAGGTTTCTCCAGATACATGGATTAGCATGAGAAGGCTTAAACTAAATACAATTTAGTGATTTTTTAAATCATGAAAAAAAAAATTGTAAACACTATGCAGCAATCGAATCCGCATTACGTAGCCTTTACAAATACCACTGCGCCATTCGGGATCTAAAAGCAAGTACAAAATAAAATCACAATAAAAAGTGTGATATTTCTGTAAAAAATAAAGCCAAGTCGCAGCCAATCTGCCAGATTCCGCATTCAGGTCAGGGGCAACAGAACCGAGCCAAGGAGGGATTTATCAGAGCCTGTGAGTGCTCCCGGGGACGTTTAGCTACGAGATAGTCGGGGAATCTAAACTCTAGACCTGGTTACGTTCTATACCATGCTTTGAAAGAACTAAATGAATTATTTAACAAATTACAAAGTGAACTTAATTCCTCCCCATTAGAATGTTCCAAAAAAAAATGTACTTAGGTACGCTTGGTTAGTAGATAAATGTGTTTATTCGCCTCAAGTACCTATACCTTACTTAGTTATAAGATTAGAACATTATTGTTATTTCTTACATGTTCTTATTACCGCCAATAATAGCCTTATAATTTTAATTATTGTAATAAATTAGAATATACTTAGAAAAGTATGTAGGTCTTTAATTTTACTAAAATATTATGATAAGTTTCGAAATCGTATTATTAATAATATTAATGTTATGTAACATTCATGTACGACCTATCTTCCCATATTATGCGAATAATTGTTTTGTTTTGATTTGAACTAGAATACTCATTGCTAAAACAAAAAGGAAATTGTAAGAAACGTGTAATTTTTTTGGAAAAAATAAGTTTAAAAGTAGGTATGAAGAATTATGCATATTGTTATAAAAGTAAGAATCACAATCATTTAATTTTTTCATCTTTATTAATTAATTATGTACTTAAAAATTTACTATTAGTAATTGTAATTTAGGACAAGCTCCAATTAAACGTTAGATGATGAGAGAAGCTATGATCTGCAGTGCTGGACTGGATGCAAAAGTAAGTTAAAGTAACGTAAGTATGTAAATACAGCAGCAGTAGTGGACAGCAATCAGTTGGGTTCACTGATTATTTAATGTAAAGTACATAAGTTCCATCCGAGGGACCAAGGTACATACCTCACAGGTATCAGGAAAACAGTTTCCTTATTCATTATCAACTGAACATTTTCCTGGTCTATTACTACAACTTGGTTGCTCAATGGAAGCCGTTTGTACTACATTCAGTTCCTTAATATATAGTATTCCCTATCTAAGCTCTGTAACTACCAGGAAAACTTGGATTTAACGAAAATGACGTCATTAGTGCAAGCATATGCCTTGTCCCATATATCCTTAATTATCCTGCTCTGTCGCTGCTGTGAGTATATGGTAATTCAAGTATATTTAATTCTGGGTTTAATAGAAAAGGCATAAATTTTCCAAATCAAAGAAAACAATCGTAGGTAATATGGCAGTGTTAAATCGTAATTTTCCAAGCTACACCTACCAGCAGATTGGCAGCGCAATATCGCATACAATATTATACCTATTTAATTTTTGTACGGAATTCTTCGAACAAATTGCTCTCGTGCGGTACACGTAGTGGAAATTGAAACTAAGTGCGTGTTGTAGATAAGAGAGGCAGAGCTGTGTAGAGACTAATCAACTCTAATAAACGCTGATGGTGACGACTGACGACGACGCGGGAATTAACCTTCGGAGAATTACACACACTTGACTTGCGGCTGAGTGCCGAGTGCCGAGAACCGAGAGGCGACACCGAAATGTACACCATGCGCTATTGGGCCTGCCGGTCTGTACCTACTGTAAAAATGTCACCGTGAAAACTTAGGCGAAGTGAACTTGAGATGAACTGCTATCCTGATGCTGATGCTAGAAATTGAGAGAACAGAATTTACTTTAAAACATGGTATACTAAGGTCTTAATAATAGAATTATAATCTTACAAGTTACGCCACGATATCCGGCATAAATATGATATACTTAATATATTTGCATGTTAGTCGGCATACAAATAATTTGAACCAATGGAGAAAGATCGCCAAAGACAGGGAGGTTTGGAAGGAAAAAGGGGAGACCTTTTCCCAGCAGTGGGACCACTATGAGTGGGACACAATATAGGCTAACAAAAAAAATTAACAACATGATATGACACATTGTCAATCAATGTTAAATAAATATTTTTAACATTGACAGTTCACTTCAAGATCATAATTTTTAGTAAGTATATCACCGCAGTACTGTCTAACCGTCAGAAACTCTTACACAGAACAATAGTTTGACAGCCAAAAGAATAAAGACTACATCAAAGTGTATAAATTAGCAAACCACCGAATAATACTTTTGCGACTGAACATTTTAATAAAGTGGAATTTTCCATACATTTTATCCTTATGCTGTAGTCTCTGGTTTTACCGAAAACGATACTGTACCACATTTTAATCTCGAAATTATAAATAAACCTATTTCTCTCTTATTATTTTTTAGTCTAGATTTGTGCCCATTTAATGGCAATAGGCTCGCCCCCCATTGACACATAACTGGCAAAATGTGTGTGTACTATAGCTACATCTCTGTCTAACCCTTTGGTGCATACAGGCATGATGTCATGTCATGCTATTATTAGATAATTTTTTTTACATTATATTTATGTTTTTCATTGTAAACTTGACTCAGGGTAAAGGTTACTCATTCGTGTCATTAAGCGGTCAATAATGAAGTGTTATTTTTAGCGAGTGTTACGTCACGTCTTTATCACGGCTACGTCATAACAGCTGATTAGGACCGTAAGCTACTGAAATGTTACGTATGTAACTTTGAACTCGTGTCGATGTCACTATTCACTTTATTTAGTGGGTACTTACTAATTAATTGTAGAGCACCGGTGGCCCAGTGGTAACGGTCGTGACTTACGAGTTATAGGTCGTGGGTTCGAACCCAGTCACTTCACTTTGTGTAAATTATTTCTGCTCTCAAAATGGTGACGGAAAATATCGTGAGGAAACCGGCATGCTCTAGAGCCAAAAATTCGCAGACGTGTGACATCCGCCAACCCGCACTGGGCCGCGTGATGGATGGCCCACTCCCTCTCACCGAGAGAAGGCCTGTGTCCCAGCAGTGGGAACATTATAGGCTGATTATGCGTATGCTAATTAATTGTATCGGTTGAATGTGTGTTCTTCCTTAGAAATACTATGGAGTTTCTTAGTATTCAAAATTGTGGTAAAGTAATAGGAACTAGCGATTTCATAGTCTGTTGTGATAAAGAGTTTCAATGACTTATCACAGATCAAATTGTTCCTGCCATATAATATCATTCTCAAAATTATACAGTAAAAACGTAACTTAATTCCTAAACCAATTTTCACATTTACTATTATAGATGTCAAAATTGGTTTATTGAAAACACAAAGACTAAATGAGAAATTGACTCTGTCAGTCTGTGTTTCACGCCTAAATGGCTGAACGGATATTGGCCCACGGATAGACCATGACCTGGACTTGGGACATAAAATACTTACCTTTTTTCCGGGTAATACGTTTCCATGGCATAATTTCGAACACGCAGGCTAAGACCAAAAACGTAAGACCATAATATACTAATAAACATTTATTTTCTTGCGGGTAATTATATAATTAGAGCTTCATTTGACAAAATGTTCCACCTAGTCCCATAATAATGTTTATGAAATGCTGCTAAGAAAGAAATCCAAATCTAAGCCAAGAGTAAAAATATGCACCATTTTATGTGACCACCGTTGCCATGGTAACACGAGTACAATGACCTAATCATAGAAATCATAGCTTTTTTGGCAGAAACAAAACACGATCACATTCAGCATCGAATGTCACTCCTTTTAGGAATTAATTGAGGGCTTTATGCTCGTTTCAAATCTCAAAATAATGCCACGCTCGGTTCAGCGCTGATGGTTGAAAATCCAACAGCGCGCTTTTATTTAAAATAGAAAAAAAAAATTAAAAAAAATTATTTGCGGTAAACATGACGTAAAGAAAGAACAGAAACACAAAAAAAAACAAGTTGGGGGAAAATATGCGTCACATCCACGCAGAACGGCCATTGCTCTGCATAATGCTACGAACAACTCAAAGCATTTATTTCAATTAAACTATTTACGGGCATCTTTGAATTGTCAAGGAGTCGAAAGACGAAGCTAGTTGCCCATTTCAAAGCGTATTAGGTTTCTATGGAGAAGAAGAGTCAAGAAACTCCATGGGCACTCTTTTAAATCAAAAATATTGTTACAAAATAGTGGTTGCATCATCCATGGTGCATCTACATTCATTTAAGTGTCGCCTAGAGTTAGTGGAAACGGGCATTAGGAGTCCTTCATGTCATTGTCTTCATTGGTCTAAAAGTGGCACCACCTTTTTATTTATTAATCCTCTTCGATCCTAGAGTTAGCAGGCTTGCAGGCTCTAGCTTCTATAAAAGGTCAAGCAAACGTTACCGAATTAGGCATTACAGATAGAAAATTAGTTGAAAATAGAATCTTATCGTTAGCAAAAGGTAAGAGGCCTCATTACGTAATAATAACGTCTATTATTGAACATGGGCCCTCCCAAAGAAAGCTGCTCTACAATAAACGTGCAAAGAAAAAGTTGCCTTTATTACCATGCTTAGTTTAGCAGTCAGATGATTATCGCATGCAAGCAGTCACCAAGATGCTGCTGCTCATCCTCAAAATAGGATTAATTCTTTATTTGCGTTTTTTTACGCCGATGCGACACACCGGCCGAAAATTACGCAGCGGAAATTCCGCATGATTATTTTTACAATGAAAATTACGCTACGTAATTTTAGCCTGACTTGTCATTTATAGGTAACTAGCGACCGGCTCCTGTTTCGCACGATCTTACGACTTGACAAAACAACGAGGTTTCTTTATTATATAAGGTCTCATTAAAATAGATGGACAAACTTTAGAAATCATTCAGACCACCAATATAAGGACGATGGTAAAAAAATATATATGAGAAAAACGCATTAGATACTTACGAGAAAAATAATCAAGTAACGAAAATACAATAATGTGTCGGCAATTCATTATTTTAGGTCAAAATAAAATCAGTTTAATCAGTGTTTATTTTTTGCTTGGATACCTATCTTTGGTTAGACGTACTGAGCGCTGTGTTAAAATTTGTCCATCTATTTTAATGGGACCCTGTATGTCAGATTAATACTAAGTAACGCCTCATTTCATTGAAAGTGTCTTACGTACCACTGCGAGTTGGCTTCGGCCCCTCGTATACCTTCCAAAGGTCCGGGACCACAGGATCCCGAGATATGTCAAAGTAATGTAGGTATTATTATACATATAAACCTTCCTAAATGATGGTGAAAACCGCATTAACATCCATTTCGTAGTTTAGAATAAAATGCGGTCTCACAGACAGACACGAAACTAGTTTATATATCATTGCACGAAACCGACTTTATGTTATAATAATTACTTGTGTCATCATCTGCCTAGCCCTCTCCAAACTATGTTCGGATCGGCTTCCAAACTAACCGGATGCAGCTGAATACTAGTATTTTTATATAGAGCGACAGCCTATCTGACCTCCACAACCCAGTAAACGGGTAATACGATATGCCATGGTAAAACTGATTGCCAGACTTATTTATTACAGGTTTAATTAAAAAGTATTGCAAGATTTAACACGTAACTTTTCGTGTCATAATTTCTCCACACTCCTTGTGTGGAAAATTTAGGGGCTAAATTTTCCAGATTTAGCCAATCCTGACCGGGTTACCAACTGCACGGAATAGAGTCAAATATACCAGGCGTAAACCTAACAGGCGAAATATGGGTGTACTATAGTTACTCTGCCTAACCCTCCGGGCAATACAGGCGCGATGTTGTCTATGTAAGCTACATCTCTATCTATCCCTCACAGTTTACACTATTAGTACAGACACCAGCACATCAAGCTACCCGAAACTGTAAAATTTTCCCAGTCAACCTTGAACCTAATGCTTTAGAGATAAAGTTGAAAATCTATTAAAAAAATTTGACAGTTTGTAGTAGCTTGATGTGCTGGCGTCTGTACGTATATTATATTATAGTATGTACAAGCTTCTGCCCGCGACTTCGTCCGCGTGAAATTTCTTGTTCCCGACCCATCCTGTCGCATCGCATCGCCTGCTCGCGCTATTACACTTGTACTATATTTTATTCTGTGCTATTACTTCGTTTTCGGTCAGCATTCATTTCGACTTTTTTGTTTTGGCTCCTAAAGCTCCTAGAGTGAACCTAGAGTGAGTGAGTTAGTAGCCTATAGACTTCCTCAAGAATTGGGCTATCGAATGCATAAATATTTTTTCAAATCCGAATGGTACCTAGTTCTAGATATTGGCGTGTTCAAACAAACTCTTTATTATAACAGCTTTATTATTAGTATCTTTCATATCCATGCCTCCCAAATGTAGTGACAATAACTCATGTACATTTGCTTCGCTTTAATTTTCATACAAATTTGAATAAACACTAGACGAGTTTTTGCCTGAAACCGCTGACCTCTGCACTGTCATTGTTTTAGGGTTCCGTACCTCAGAAGGGAAAAGGTTTATGACTATATTTTCCTTATAAAGAATTATTTTCAAAGTTATTACTGAATTCCATTTCCCTAATATACCCTTTCGACTTATGAGGGACTATGATTTCGTACATTGTGTACCGGAATGGAATTCAATGGCACCCATGTCCAATTTGAGGACATGTGATTGATTTATTGGTGTTTCAATAGGTAAATAGTATCTATTGTAATTAATTTGACCACTAATTCATTACGTAACTATTCAAATAGGGTATAAAAGCTGTTATCAAATGCTAGTTTAAATTATTGGCTCGTGGTTAAATGATACTACTCGCACGGGTCGATCGAAGGTTAAGCTACGCTTGCCGAGGTCGGTTCGTGGATGGGTGACCATCGATTACATATCGAGACCCCTCCGTGTCTCGTAAAGCACGTTAAGCCGTTGGTCCCGACTGTCATTCGTAGATCTTTGACAGTCGTTACCGGTTGTCTGACTGATTGACTGATTTGGGTTTCTGACCGAGTATTCAGAATCCCAAATGTCTGACAACGTAATGACTGTCCAAGGCACGGAGGGGCCGGGGGGTCTTACGAAGGGGTATCATGTTACCCAGTAACTGGGTTGTGGAGACCAGAAGGCAGTCATTCCATGTAAAATACTGATATCCAGCTGCATACGGTTAGACTTGTAACCGGTTCTAACATAGTTGGGGAAAGGCTCGGCAGACTGGATTTTTGGTCAGAAGCTTATAATGGTTAGTTTTTGGCTTCATACTTTCATCCTTACAGAACTATTGTTTCATTGCTTATGAGCAAACATTGTTGCACAATACCGTGGACTGCCAAACGCACCAATGCATCGATCTTAACCCAGCTTCGAATAAAAACCCGCTCGTCGACCATATGTCAACAACACATTCTCTCCTATTTCGGCCACATAGTAACTACGCAGAGGCGATGAAAGTTTGGAAAAACTGATTGTGGTTGGGAACACCGAAGGCAAACGATCACGCGGTCGTTCTCCAACACGTTGCGATGGACCGATCAGGTGAAGGAATCATCGTCCTCGAAATTCTACACGGTGATAAGGGATGTGCTAGACAGAAACCGGTGGAGGCGGGTCATCCACTCCAGATGCAACACCGAAGCTGACCACGATCCTCAAACATGAGGGACTGACTACAAAGCGAGATTGTTGCACATTTCATTCATCCCTATAACTTACATAATCTGAATTCGCAACTTATTTGCCAAAAATGTAAACAAATATGAGTTAATGGAAAAATAACTTTAATTCCTCCACAATAAAGTGCAGTTTACGCTACAACTTCAAACATTTTTATAACTTTTTCAATAGTGCTAGTCACTCTGAAATCAACTTAATTACCATTATGATAAAGTTGATACTTGTTTAACTTGAAATAACATCAATGTGAATAGACTTTAGGTATGCTTTTACCAGGAACCTGGTGAACATTAATATTGCGAATCAGAAACATAAACATCACGTCTGATTTCCCCGAAGGGTAAGGCAGAGGTGTACGCACGACGACACATCAACTATACATTTCTAGTTTAGCTGACCTCGCATTGTATAGGCTTTTCTTACAATGATAAGACAGCTTATACTGGAAATGTACTCACATCCTGTTTTTCTTGCGTTTCCCTGGATACCAGTTCAGTCATTACAGCTTTTCCAAAAAGACCGGGAATTTTATTTACTATTATTTTATTGAATTCTTAATCTAGTCTCTAGTGTGTATGAATATGATTATCCAGGGGACAAACACAGGCGTAAATGTATGTGTATGATAGGCTACAAGTCCATATCTGGCCACCGGGCATTAAACCGGAGAATTAGTAAATGTATTTTTTCAGTAAAATGACCTCCTTTCGCAAGTTACTGGGAGAAATTTCTTAAGAAATAAGCAGTACCTTTGTACTCAATACTAATAGGTCGTATCTGTATTAATTTTACTGTGTGTACAGACGCCAGCACATCAAGCTACCCGAAACTGTCAAATTTCCTCAATCAACTTTGAACCTAATGCTTTAGCGATAAAGTTGAAAATCTATTAAATAAATTTGACAGATTGTAGTAGCTTGATGTGCTGGCGTCTGTACATAAATAATAAAATAAATAAATGACGTCCACTGCAGAACATAACCCAGAATCGCCACAATGACCGAAAATATGCCTACATTTTTTTTATCGTTTCTCCAGCTTGAGAAAGATACGACTTAGGAATCAAACCCAGGACTATCTTGCAAGTTGCAACTAAACATTAATATTTTTTCTTTCTTTCTTTCAATGAGCTAGCTGAATAGCTCTAACATATAAACAAAACACAAACGCGCAATCCTTTGATAACATTAGTAGAGGTAGTTCAATCAATGATGAGTAAGTACATAATGCGTATGTAATATATAATACAGATGCATATGTGTGTGAAGCCAATGTACATAGCCCACTATACAACCGTTGGTTGATTAATAATTTTACCAGGAAAAGCCTCCACATGAAAAATCGTGCATTGAAAATGTTTAAATTTTGCCCACTGAAATGAAATATAGCGTTGGGAATATTGGGATGATAGGTCATAGGTTAACATTTTATCTCTTATTGTGTGCAGTTGCGAGTTCAAGCCTCATCATAATATTTGTGTTTCCTAATATGCATATCTTAAGCTTACCGAGGTCGGTCCGTGGATGGGGGACCGTCCATTTCATACCGAGATCCCTCCGTGCCTCGGAAAGCACGTTAATCCGTTGCTCCGGGTTGTCCTTTGTACATGTTTGACAATCGTTACGGGTAGTCAGAAGCCCGAAAGTCTGACAACCAGTCTTACCGAGGGGTATCGTGTCACCCAGTAACTGGATTGTGGGGGTCCGATAGGCAGTCGCTCCATGTAAAATACTGGTATTCAGCTACATCCGGTTAGACTGGAAGCCGACCCCAACTTAGTTGGGAAAAGTCTAGGCTGATGATGATGATCTTTAGCAGAGGTCCTCTGTAAGATCTTCGGCATTAGCCTTATGGCAGTCCAACTACCTTGGTAGGAACTAAAAAATGCGGCAGTTTACGGGGTTTATTTATAAACGTTGTTTAAAGTTAAGTAACGATTAACGTCTCCTTAACCATACATATTATGACGTTTCTCTCTCTTAACTTTAATCAATGTTTATAAATCTTCTTAGATTTTTTTTGTTAATAATTCATGGTCAAGTGTGTCCAAACTCAGACACTGTGTCAAATAGGTAGGTATGTTGATGCAAAGGCTAAAAATGGAATTAAAATGTCCCAAGCTTAGGGTTATGCTCGTAAATCTGCTAAAGTTGCAAACCAACAGATCTACACTAATATGTATTATAAAGACCTAAAATTTGTGTATTTGTTTAGGGTCTATAGGGGGTAGTCTTCGGGACTGCTGCTCCGATTCCGAAAATTTTTACACGAATGGGAAGCTACAGTATTGCCGAGTGTCATAGGATATGTTAAAAGAGAAATCTCGCTTACGAAGTCGCGGGCAGAGACTAGTCTTTAAATATACTGAGTAATGTGTGTGTATAAACTAACAGTGATTAAAGCTCATTGGAACTCACCTATCAAGTAACACTGCACGCGACTTCATTCATCTAACTGTAATGTTTTCAAACCTAAATAATTGTTTCTGTAAATTTAAATAATAAGTAAGTAGATAACAACTAATACATAATTAATTAATAAAAATAACAAAATTAAATCCTAACTTAACTAACCCTATACACAAACTAAAATATAGCGTCGAAAAATTCATCCGCATCGCTGTCGACTGGTAATGTACCCAAGAGACTGGCGGCATTACCACGTTGTATGGCAATACTTAGCCTTTGGCCAAGGTAAAAGCCAGCCCTTGGGTCACGGGAGGTGTCAACCAGTCGTTAACCTAAATCAATATAATGTGGCCTAAACAGGGTGGCAGGGACATCGAAGAGCAAAATGTAAGTAACCATGAATTCAGCACAGCAAATTTTTCGTCAGTTATCAAAAAAAAATAAACCTACTGTTTCAGAGAAAAGTGCAATACCTTTGCGGTCAAAACGTATGGAACAAGTGATTAAAAAAAATTACTAACGACCAATTTTAACCCAGGGGTGTTCAGAATCATGTGCTGAAACCATGGTTACAGAACAGGTTGCGCCTCGATTTCCCTACCACCCTGTATTGATTAGGCGTAAAATTGCGTTTTCTGAACGAATAATGAAAGGCAGCCTCTGAAATATATCTCTCAGTATTTACAGAAAACAATTATATTTTAAAGAGTAATCGTGGATATTCTTGCCAGCTCTTCGCCATTGGAAATGACCAATTGGAACCGTGCACCTAGCTTCTGACGTTTCAAAGGTACCCATGTAGGTTTATGTGAAACAAAATATTTTGATTTGATTTAAATACTTTAGGAGAAAATTGATTTCGTATCTTGCGTAGTGTAAGCGTGACTGTACAGTCAAGAGAAGAGATAAGTGAAGCACCTAACTACAACTCCATCTAAACCATGTTGCATATTTGCTCAAAACTGTGACATTGTTCTTGTGATTAGTTAAAAAGTTATTATTAAGTATCCTAATTTCGCCTATTTAGTGGTGCAACGATGTTATTTTCTTGGATGGTTACATTTCTTGTTGACTGTACTCGAGTGAATGCCTCATATCCTACTAGCTTCTGCTCGCGACTTCGTGTGCCTGGACTTTTACCCGGATAAAAAGTATCCAGGTTATAAACTATCTGTGTATCAATTTCATCCAAATCCGTTCAGCAGTCTTTGCGCGTTTGAGTAACAAACATCCAAATATACAATATTATATTAGGGCTAGCTGCGCCCCGCGTTCTCACCCGCATAAGTGTCGATCCCGTGGGAATATCAGGATAAAAAATTCCTATGTCCTTTCCCGGGACTCAAACTATCTCTATACCAAATTTTATCTAAATCGGTTTAGCGTTTTAAGCGTGAAGAGGTAGGTAACAGACAGACAGACACACTTTCGCATTTATAATATTAGTAAGGATTATTATTATGATGATGACAAATATAGTATAGTTGCCCACACAATAAGGAAATGCAAATCCACAAAATAAATGAATACAATGTTACTTTTGCAAAAGTAAATATTTTCAGTAAATTTCGGGCTCGGCGTGCCATCGGTTCAGATATGCTATCAGGCTTTATCTACGTCTGCTTTAGGTCGACAACCTGGCGACTGATTTGGCTTTCTTTGCAACCTCTAGATTACCTGCGGGGTAATTGCGTAACACACTAACAGCAGGAATGGCTTTCATTTTGACAGTTCAACAACATTCATTGCGTTATTTACTTTGCAGAGCAGACAAATTTTTCGGACATATGAAGCAATGGATTAGCAATATCCTTCAAAATTATTCAGATTGTGATTGATTGTCGCAAGTTTTTTGTAGGTCTTGGAATAATTCCGTATCTTCTAATAGGTTAGGTTTCCTTTTAAGAAAATGTATACGAAACCTTTACATCCTGTAGTTAACTGGTGACCTGTAATACAGGTTTTTATATAAACCTATCTCAATACTCAATACTCAATATCTTTATTGCTTTACCATAATGTGCACTTAGGTGGTAACTATATAATTTAGATCATTATGGACCCTGTAGGGCACAGCAAAAGGTAGGAGAGAGGAAGCCCTGTTTTAGGAGATCATTAATTCATTAAGTTGTTTTTGTGGGAACAACTTATAACATAAATATAAAAATCAAAGCCATCTCTTGCACTACTGTCAAATGTCTAGCATTAAGTTCATCACTTGTGTAGAGAAAATAAACGTTATTATGAACGTAGGTCTAGAAATAATTCCGTATCTTCTCATCGGATAAATCAGGCCTCCTTTCAGGAAAATAGATCGTGGGAATAGACAGGAAGGCATTAAAAAATATTATTACAACAGTACTTTCGTACAGTATATCAATCCAGTTATGTGCGTTCATGACTAAGACATTCGTACTAATGACAATTCAAGGTCATCAGGTAGAAGGTTTCAAAAACATCACGCCTAGCAGAATACTTAGCAAATATTTCCAATATTAGTGGAAACGACGGAAGGTGACAGTCTAGGAGGACATAATAGTGACCTTATTGGTGTTTTTCTTCGAAGGTCAGGTACAGACGCCAGCACATCAAGCTACTACAATCTGTCAAATTTCTTTAATAGATTTTCAACTTTATCGCTAAAGCATAATGTTCAAGGATGATTGGGAAAATTTGACAGTTTCGGGGAGCTTGATGTGCTGGCGTCTGTACATAGTGCTCGCAACCGGCGTGTGTGTGTAACGTAAACGAGGCAAAAGGAGAATGTAAGGATCGCAGTAGGTGGAGTTCTACAGTTTCTGTCCACCCCATATGACGAAGGAGTGAGTGTATGTATCTATGTATTTCCAAAATGAGCTATTCCAATCTAGCTCGTTCACATACGAGAGAAGAAAAAAAATATCAATAGCCCCACACATTAACGTGACTTGGAATATACCGTCATCGGTAAAATATGGCTGCACGATCACCTCCTACTCTGCTTACCTTTCAATGAATGGACGGTACGTATATAAACATAAATACCTCAGCCCTATTGCCATCTACCGTCATTCCAGCGAAATAAAGCAGCATTGATCATCTTCGCGATAGTGAGCTGTATTTACAGAGCCGAGTCGAACGAAAACAAACAAGCTCTGAGTCAAAGGCGTCGTAAAGGTGACTTTAAAATAATTATTCCGTTTTAGATGTAAAGGATTCACTCTGCAATCTAGCTCGGTCATATTTCTGCTTGTTATTTTGTTGTTGTTCATGAATTCATGCTTTTTCTTTGCGAATTTAACTGAATTTTGTTGGAGTATTTAATTATATATGAGTTGTTGTTAGTTTTTAATATGCATTTTTTTTTATACTGCTCGAAGAAGGGTTATAAAAGTAGCCTAGCATGAGATATAGCCATTAGCCATGATGTCACCCGCGAGGTAATTGCGTAACACACTACTAACAGTAGCAATGACTTTCATTTTGACAGTTCAACAACATTCATTGCGTTATTTAAGTTGTTGAACAGACAATTTTTTGAACATATGAAACAATAGATTAGCAATATCTTTCATAATGATTCAGAACGGTGTGCGGTTTTTAAAATGCTTCTCGAAGAAGGGTTGTAAAATAAGCCTAGTATGAGACAGGCCTGAGCCATGGTACGTCACCCGGGCTGTCTTCCCTCTGTCTTATGGTGTCTTATGTCTGTTGAAGGGCGGGCGTTTTGGGGGACTGTTTAATGTAATTTTGACGTTCAAAATGTGCCGTTCTCAGCCTAATTTGAATAAGTGACTTTTGATTTTATAATAGGTACCTAATAATTGAACACCATGAATGGTTGGTCTTGGTTTGACCCTGAAGAATTTATAACAATTTGGCCATCCTTTTACTCCTTTTAGAAGTGGAACGTTTGTAGTCATCATCTCCACCGCCATCGTCACCATTCGTCGTCATTAGGTATATTGCGGTGTATCGCGAGCAGACTGGACTGCGTGTATGTGAATCGCTGCTGCAAGCTTTCCACATCGGTGTTGAGCTTGTAGCAGGGATTTGCATGAATCATATTCCAGTGTGTTAAGTGTGTAGGTTAAATTTACTAACGTAGTTGTTAAGAAATATTGTTACTAACATTTTGAGTCCTTTGTTACTTGTAATTAAAATATAAATAAATAAATCGTTTGTCTATTACCTCATGTACGCACGACGACATATCAAGCTATACATTTCCAGTATAACTGAGTTCTCATTGTACAGACGCCAGCACATCAAGCTAACCGAAACTGTCAAATTTTCCCAATCAACCTTGAACCTTATGCTTTAGCGATAAAGTTGAAAATCTATTAAATAAATTTGACAGATTGTAGTAACTTGATGTGCTGGCGTCTGTACGAAAAGCCTAAACAATGCGAGGTCAGCGAAAACTGGAAATACATAGCATGATATTATTATTTCGTCGTGTGTACCCATATTCAAGCAAATAAATTATGTGATCAGAACATCTTATTTGAGTTCGGATTGATTATTATAGTTATCTTACCTCTAAAAATCTTCATCACCGTAACAATTCATTTATCCAGCAAAGCAATTACGTAACACACCATCAGTAGCAATGGCTTTCATTTTGACAGTTCAACGATTTTTCGAACATTATGAAGCAATGGATTAATACGAGATATACTCCAAAATGATCCAATTAGGGTGCTGAATACCAAGAAACATCATAAATTTCGAAATAGCTAGGCTGTTTCACCCCGCCTTTTAATATCACTGTCCTTTATAATAAAACTCTGTGACAGCCGTGTTCAGCCGCCTCCACTTCCCAGCATTTAGGTTGTCAGCAGTGTCTGCTCAACGCTGCATCCCTGCTAAAAATGGAATCATACAAATTGTGGAAAGACCAAAAATACATTCTTATTATTTCTAATTGTGCATATAGGGTTACTTTAAACACGATACAATAAAAAGATTCGAGAAGAAGACCCATCGTGTTTGCGGAGTTTAGCTAGCTAATTTAAAATAACCCTGTATAAGTGTATATGCTCATGAACATAATTTAAATGTGTCTACATGATGTTACGATTGTTTTTGAAAACATATATTTCCTTAATCTGCACAATGAAACCCATCCTACCTAACGATTTCATTTTGTACAACTCAGACAAACTTTGGCTTGAAAATAGGTACTAGGAGAAATAGTCCATGGGATGGATTTCATTCCTTCGAGTTCCAGTGCAAATTATTTTCAAAGTGTAGTTGGCTTAATAACCAATTTTAAATAAGTGCTTCATTTTTTTTTCATTTTCCAAATCAATATATGTAAGTTTCTTTTAACACAACAATATAATCTTTACTTTTATTACACACACCTAATGTCAATGTTTCACAAAGAAGTCGTTAAATAACTAACTCAACTCAGTATAGGCAGGCAGGCCGCTGGCCGTTCGTTTACCTAGCACTTTTTATTGCCTCTCATCTACATAATTCCACGACGTATCTTTGGTATATGAAAACTATTTTTTGGAAGAAAACATTGATGATAAAGAGAAAATTCTATCCTTATGTTCTCCTCGAAAAATTAGCAAACACAACGCGAAACGCAAAAGTTAAAACTCGAAACTCGAATAAACTTTACTAGGTCGGTTAATATTGTATGAAACTAAACTAAAAATAAACTTTAGTGTCATTCCAAACCGCATACAGTCATACTTTGCTTTCTGAAAACCGTCGTTTCAGGACAATCATCACCTAGGTCCCTGACAAGATTAAGTGTAGTTATAGGTACTGAAAATAACCTCCCTTCGGCCTTGAAAACCCCACAATCACACAATGTTATTCTAATCTACAGGTCTTGACTGCCGAGTACCATAAACCGCTGTCATTACCCTTGCCTTGACGTTCTGAAAACACAGAATTCCTATAACAATGGTGATGACGCACCATGCGCTAGCGTTGACAGGAAAATAATGCTTATTATTATGTGGTATAATGATTAAAACTGCGTGGAATGAAAAATATAGTTGTAATCGCTTGACTACGGCGAACTAAAGGAAAGGTTGAGTTTACCGCCTGGCTATAGAGTTATATTTCTGTAGTTATTCCTTGTGATGATCAATAATGAAGTAAGCAGAGAACGAGGTGGTTCTAAGTGAGTAACTGTGGCCTGAATTCGGTATGTTATTCTTCGTTTTAAATGCTGAATTAATGTCACTGACTATTTATAGCCACTGAATGAATTGAAGCCCATTGCTGTCTATAAACAGGGAAACTAATTGCCTCTAACTTGTGACAAGTAAGATACAGCATAGTACTTACTAATTCCATGGATACAGGACCAGAGCAACAAGCAGACGTTTGTCTTTGAAGCAGCATCAGTTGGGTACGAAGGCTTCTCCACGAGATGCGATACTTATTCAAGTACTTACTTAAAATGCACGCCAGGAGCCCTTTTTTTTTTTTTTTTTTTTTTGTGGATGGGAAATCATCTAATGACTCCTCCCGCTCTGGGTGGAGCGGAAGGGAGTGTCAGACTCTTACTGACTAAAACCCACCCGTGTTCCTTCCTTAGCCCTTTATGTTCCGGGGCAACGGTAACCCTTTCGGACGATCCCGCTACCCCGGCAGGCTTCGGCCCTGGCGGGCCCCTTCCTTTATGCTGACATCTCTTTGAGGCGCGCGTGGAACACATACGCGCCGTCCGGCACGGGCCTGGTCCTGATCGGACGGAGAGCTAACGCCAGGAGCCCTTGGGCAGTCAATCTACCACCTTGTTGACTGTTTAATACGTACAGTCAACAAAAGAGATAGTTATGCAGGATCATCGGATATAGTTGAAGTTTAGTAAGAAACCGATGGATGTTGTCGACTGAAATTTAATTTGATAAATGAGCTGTTTGTTTTCTATTAATAAAATAAAATTTTGCAATTGTATTAATAAAATAAACATGTATATACCTACATTTTGATAATACATAAACACATGCATGTACTCCCCGAAGCGTTTGTCAGAGCTGTACCAATAGTACACCCATATTTTGCCAGTTATGTTTAAGTCCCATGTAATAGAGAGCGAGCCTATTGCCATCAACCGGGCACAAATCTTCAGATACTTCTGAGAAATTCCAGATAGAAAAACCCAATAACACTTTGCCCGACCCGGGAATCGAACCCAAGACCACATGCTCAGCAGTAGTGCTAGACCAACGGCAACGAGGCAGTATTTTGATGATAATGAATAATAAACCTTTCGAAAAGGGTTCGTGAACCTCATCCCTCTTCAAATGCGACGTGTAACATAATTAAATACTTGTTCCATTATGTACTGTTCAGAAGTTTTACAGGGTAGGCAAAAATCACATATTTATTGTTAGCATATTTCATGGAGACAAGCTATCTTATCATCTGAAGCTATTAAATGTACCTGCCACAGTACCTCTAGGCCCTCTAAATGAGCTCTTGAAAAAACTGGTGTCACTAATAAAAAAGCGACCAAGTGCGAGTCGTACTCGCAAACGAAGGTTTCGTACGCACAGCTACACATCAAGCTATACATAACCAGTATAAGTTGACTTCTGATTGTACGAAAAACCCACACAATGCGAGGTCAGCTTAAACTGGAAATGAATAGCTTGGTGTCGCCGTGTGTACCATCGTACATATTAACACTAAGTATTTTTTAAAATTTAATTTAGTAAAATAATCACTTTTCTTTTACGGGGGTCCCCTTTTAATTATTAACTTTATTTTATTATTTTTTATTATAGCGGCGATAGTGCACTGTGAAAATTTCAGGTTTCTACCTACTACAGTTCAAATGATATAGCCCTGTGACAGACGGACTGACAGACAGCGGAGGCTTAGTAACCCCTTGCCTTTGGGCACGGAACCCTAAGAATGATGATTGACTGATTTTACTAACGCATTCATAAATAAGCCTTACTTTATCATGCCACTTCTATGTTCTATGTTATGGGTTTGGTTTCCGCACTTAGTCCTTCAAGTGGACCATTGTGCATCAACCATGCCACTTTTTTTTCTACCTGATAATTGAATCCAAGCGCCGGTCCACTGCCGGTTGGTGGATGTGACATGTCTTCGATTTTCTTTTGATTCTAGGACATGCCGGCTTCCTTACGATGTTTTTGACGTGATAACGTCTTATAAATCGATGAACGCCAGCTGCACGTACGAAAAATCATGACTCATTGTCACGTTCCGCCTGAGCCAAGCGTGCAAGCGAGAGCGCGGAACAAGCAATAGAGAGGCATGTTTTCTTATGACGTTATCATGTAAAATTATCATCCGTAAACCGACTTTACAGACAAGCAATTTTTTTTAATGAGACTACTTACAGTAAAAATGGAATTAGAACAAACATTGATCAACAATATTATTTAAAACTTCATAGTAAAATGTCATCGTACATTTTATGCATTGAGTTTCCTGGGGCTCATCTGTTGTTGAATTTATTTATTGACTGGCTTCTGCCCACGAATTCGTCCGTGTGTCATTTTTTGTTCTTCCGACGCACCGCATCGCGTCGCATCGCCACTACGTTTTCGCGTTTTTTCTTTCTTGGCTCCTAAGGTTCGTAGCGTGGTGTTAAATAGCCTTTAAGGTTCCTCAAGAATTGGGCTATCAAAAGCAAAAAATAATTCCAAATCCGACCCAAAAATTAGCCCGTTCAAATAAACAAACAAATTCTTCTTCTTCAAATTCTTATATCAGTATAGATTTATTGATGGTGGTCCTGACGCCATAGACATTTTCTACCAGTTAACCTTTGGGTGATGCAGAGACAAACAGTGGTAGGTGCAATAACAAAAATTGAGGAATACACAACAGCGAGGGATTGAAATCCTGAATACAATCGGAGTAAATTAAAGAGGATTGGCATTAGCACTAGGGGGATGAGGCTTATGCCATTAGTAGCTCAACGGCTGAAGATGATGATTTGTTGAATAATACATCGGCAACAAACATCATGTCTTCCCCGAAGAAGGGCGTACTAAAGGTTGGAGTAGGCCAAGGAGGTTTTGGTCCCTGGTGTGGTCACGGCGTGCTATGTGTTCTGATGCGCAAGTGATGAGGAGTACTCCCCAGAGAAGGCTCCGGTGGCGGACAGCCGCGGCGGGTTCAAGGATGAGTACTAACGCGTGCCCGTGTTCCCGCCGTAAGCGACAGATGAGGACACCGTGGAGTTTTAGTGGGTTAGAATCCCACATAACTGCACTATCTCCCCATGGTAGTGCAGAATGCATGAGCATTTCTCCACGTTAATAAAAAAAAATATAAAAAAAGGCCAAGGAGGTTTTCCAATACAGATTTCGCCACTAAGTTTAATGTCCAACTCCAGTCTCATGTATTAGGGTGCGAGCCTATTGCCATCAATCGAGCACGAATCCAGTAATCCGGCTGCTACTTGTTCTTAGCGAAAAAATAAATATCTTTTTTTAATTTGTTTGGCCCAAAATTCAGCATCGCGGATATCGTTCGCTGACGAAGCCAGGTCTTGCATGTGTGCGGGCATGCGGTGCCTGATGGGAGGCCATCGGCTGCTACTGAGAAATTCTTAATAGAAAATCCCGTACTTGATACTTCGACACTTTGATCGAAGAATGTGAGCTTATAATTGTACAGTTAATTTGTCCCTCGGAGCTTTCCTACTAAGTATCTGCATATAACAAAGTCCGTACAATAAATAAACAGGGCTACAATATCGTAATATAAACAGCACGTCTTTAAACTAAACATGAATTGCACACTCCTTATTTTATAGGTACAAATGGTACCTACACGATATTTTTCAAGTGCAGCAGTAAAATGATACTAGCAAGGAGTCGGTTTCGCGCATGCGTCGTGGCTAAATTGCCGGGTTGGCGACTCGCGCGCACCGTGCGCGGCGCATGTCACTGGCAGGTTGACGCATGCAGTTTGCACACCTTGCGTTTACACCACAGGCTTTCTTGCTGGCTGCTTGAAATCGAATCTATAAATATATTTAGGTATAGAGTTGTTTATTGTATTTTTATTGTAATTGGGAAGTAGGTTATTTGTTACTGTCTTTAGATATTTAATGGTAGTTTGCGTTGTTTACTTAGGTATCGGTAATTCTTATGATATACCTAGTGTTATGTCATAATCGGAAATCTTGCAGAACAACGCCAGATAATTCTATCGGAGGAGTAATTTTGCATTTTTGACAGTTCTTCCTTCCAAATCTGTCAGTCGTCAATTTTATTCTACGAATAAAGATTATCTGTCGATTGAAAAATCAGCCCTTAAATAACTGCCTATCACATAATAGCATAGCATCACAAGCAGTGAGTGCATCATAATTAATTATTATAAAAAATAAATTAAAAAAGTAATTTAAAACTTTTATTTTGTAACCAAATATATAAAAGTCATAATAGGCAGTCCTATAAACCCGCAACTACCTTAACCACCTGTATTGTCAGCCTTTCATTCAGGATAAAGAACGACACTTCGCAATAAGTGCACACGCAGGCGACTCGTAACTTTATTTTGTTTCGCCACGATCGCGTTCACTTGTTATCTGTCAAAAATGCTCCGTCATCGTGACCACTGGATCACTGCAGCTCCAACTTCAATGCACAGTTTACCATTATTTTAGTTCCAAAACTAATATAAATTAATCACTTTAATAATATTGAGCGGGCGACCTAAATATTTATAATAGTATCTAACGAGTACTCGAAATTGCCGCCGAATGATTTTTCTCTTCGGCGCGTATTTGTAGCAACCGTATCGATCGGCACACGCCCCATTGCCGGCGCGCTATCCACGTCGCGTCGCGACGCCCTCACTGCACGCGGAATGGAACGCGACAAACTGGAGGTTCTTTTGTCATGCGGTGATTTGCAAAACGTACCTAAACACGGTAAGGGCGTAGTCAGTCGACAGCCAAGTGGCGCACTCTCGTGAGAGATGAACGAACAGATAAATCTGAGAGCAATGTTATGTTACGACCGCACTCCGTGGAGTACATTATATTGCTCCCTTACGCCGCTTCAGACACGTTGCGCAGAGTAGCTACGCGGCAATGTGGCTCGTACAGAAACGCATGCTCAATAGTGTTCTGCACTCGTCGGTGGTCGATAGTAAGGGGCGCAGGGTCGCAGAGCTAGTGCGGCCTCGCGGCCCTCTTCGCCGCAACGCAAATCGTTGAAATCAAAACTTTCACGCTACGAGAGCGCTACGAAGTTTTACTGCTACGAACTTCCTGCTACGCCGGCCGTAGCGCGGCGCACTCAAAACTTTGTTCAGAAAGCTTTTTTATTTGTCACTTTCTGTTATCAGTTGACTGAAAACTTGAGCTCTTTATGTTTGAGCGTTAGGATTCAGATTTCATTACTGTGCGTTGTTATCAAGCGGGTGTATAAGTGTGTCTCATATTCGACGTGCTCCCCAGTGACGACCCGTTTTATATTGAGGTCTATTCGTTTTATTAATTCATCAAAGTTGATACAAAGGCTCGTTTTTGTTTAAAGAAAGTCATCTGCTAAACATCGAAATTCTAAGCAGTGCAAATGAATTATAATGATTGCACCATCTGATCGTAGATGCGAACAGTAAGTCTGTATGCAGTGAAACTCGGGTATTTCCAGTGGTCAGGCGGGCGGCGGACGAAGGCATTGTGGTGTCCAGGCAGCAGGCACTCAGGCAGCTCTCGGTTCAGTTTTGTTGTTCGAGTCGCAGGTGGGCGCTGCGGCCCGAGCCGCGCCGAGCCGGCCCGAGTGCGCCCGAGAGCGCCGCGCCACAGCGACGCGAGTGCCGGACTGCCGGCGGGCGCGCGAGCCGCCAGCTCCAGTCTGCGCTCGGCCTCCACCCTGTTCGCTTGTGACTGTGACGCCGTGCTGTGACACATTTGACAGTTGTTATCGTGAATCGTGTGATGTTTTCGTATCGGAACTATGGTGTATCCCAATGAAAATGTGGAGTGATTTCCAGGTAAGTCATCGTAGTTATAAGCATTAGTAAGTTAAGTGAAGCGGCAGCGATGGTTTCGCATTTTTTTCGAATTCGACTTGTGTTCTCAGTCATAAGTAGTTTTTGTGTTGAATACAGTTTTGTTATAAGTTTTTAATACTGATGAAACTCGGAATCTAGTCACTGTATGGATCGAACTATTGTGATTAACTTAAGTGTACAAAAAGTTAAGTAAAATATTTCTCAACTTAGAGATTTTTTACTAAGTGGGTAGAATCGTTTAAGTCTTTTGGAGGAAGATAGTAGCCAAGTGAATCTTTGGCTTTGAACTTTTTCTTCTTTGAACATTGTATGTCATGTATCAGCTAAAGTATTTAGGTAAAACAATTTCTTCTGTTATTTTACTAAACAGTAGTTATGTAGGGAAATATGTTTTAGGATAGAATATTTTAGCATTATTCGTATAAGTACTCTTTCTTTTTGTTTCATTGTACGGATTACCAATATTATACTGTAGTCTATTGTAACTTCTTCTAACTTTTCATTGTAGTTCAGACTTACAAATATAATATTGTGCAACTACAGAAATGTACCTTTCATCATACATTAGGTATTGTCTTAGTAATAGGGTTATAACTTTTCTATAATGGCCCTTAAAATATTCATAAAGTTTACAAGACGCGCGCCTTTTTTTCGAACTGACAGCTCGGCGCGTTTCCGGCGACCTGTCAAACGCCATGTGATAGATAGAAGGGCGCATTCGGTGGAGTTTTAAATCAAAGCGCGGTATTCGGCTCGAATCTCGATAACTGCGCGACGCTCGAGGCGAGCGAGAACTCGTCACAGAAATACGTAGTTGTTCTTGTCTCGTTCTATCGCGCGGCGTTGTCTCGTTCTGGCGGCGGGTGTTTTTGTGTCGGAGCGGGTTTTTTGTGCGCTCTGCGAGGCTGGCGCGGCGGCGGCGCCCGTTCGCTCGACTCCACTGACTCCACATTAATTATCGCCGAGTTGGCTGTTGGCTCGCCATCGCCAGCCAGCCAGCCAGCCAGCGCTAACGCACTTTACTTTCTATATTGCTACGATATTACTAGACTCTTTTACAATGCGCCGTGGTTTTTACTCGAATGTAATGAATAAATGGATGACCACTGCGATTCGTTAAGCTGAATGATACTAAAACAGGTCTGACATTGATTTAGAATTAGACAATTTTGTAAGACCTTCAATTAGTTAGATGATGAAGTAGAAAAAATATCAAAAGTTTGTTTGAGGCGGACCAGTCTATGTTTTGGTCTTGTTTTGAAAACCTCTTCTATGAGCGAATAGGAGTGTGATCCGAGGTTTGTGGGTTTTCCTGGTAGCGGCTAGGGGTGCGTTGCCATGGCGACGGCTGGCGCGCCCCGCCCAGCACCGGCCCAGAGCGCCTCCTCCATTCCACTTATTGAGATTTACTCCTCGACAGGAATCGCCATTGGCGAGTCCACTCCGATACCTTTTGCTGTTCTTTCTTTATCTAAGGAACTAAACAGCCTGTAGGCGAAAAGTTCATTAATATCGAGGTTTCGATTTCTTTTATATTTTTCTGACCTCGATTGGGTACAAGTCTAGACCTAATCGGCCATTATTTAGTCAATATATCCAACCCTCCACGCCATAGAGGGTCTTACATTTAAAAGTCTATGGTTCCCAAATAAAAATACATGTTTATAGGTATGTCTGTCCTTCACGACACTTATAAACTTTTGTTTGGGAATTCCAATCCTTCCAAAATACATTATTCATATGCACAGTTTCAGTATACGGTAAAAGGAAAAGAAAAAAAGCTTTGTTGGGACTACATGACGTTGAATCTAAAGGATCTGATGACCAATCCAATATACTGACTAAAACAAATACAGTACAGAACGCACGTATTTTTATCAATGACATAATCTTTTAAGGGTTAAAACAAATATGTCTCTCGTATGTAGCGTGTTCCAAATCCTTTCCGAGAATTGGCTTATCAATAGACACGTACGTAACCCAAAATCTAAAAATATTGCCTTGTTAAAAATAAACCCGTATTACAAAAATGATACAAATTCCGTACTATTTATATCTTGCATACGTTTTGGATTAGAATACTCTTTATTATGTATACCTTATTATAATATACAGATGTAAATGTACAAAACACACACATACACATACCACGATACATATGAGACATTTTAAAGGTTCAACATGTGATATGAGCCGTCAAAATAGACGTATAAGTTGTGTAGTGGTATCGGGGTTGTTTGTAGGCCTATGGGGGTGGGTGGGGCGGAATGTGACTTGTTGCAGTCACGTGCGCTAAGAAACTATGCACAAACTACCCTTATGCACTTATATATAGTTCCACAAACACTCCCCAAACGATTCCAAACTCTCGCGGCCAAAGAATAAAGTCTACATTCGTTCGTATAGACAGTTTACAGTAACTTGTTTGGCCACCTAATGCAATAAACTAGATGCGGTACCCGGTTCTGTTCGATCGTTGATTGCTGCCTTACCGTCGCACCTATCTTCATTTTTTAATGAGAAACGCTATAACGAAACTAGTTTCACCCAAACATTTGATAAATACTTATACCATTTTGTGCCTTCATTATAACGTTCTCGGGAACAAAGTCACTATTGTTTTATTCTAACGTTTAGAACCAGCAAATGAGCAAAGATACGTCATAAAAATATGAATTACATAAAGAAATCTAATATTATGTACCGTTTCAGTTGTTTTTCTATAAGTTAGATAATGTTTACAAAATCTAAGACATGACCACATGACTAAGAGTCATAAAAAGTTTATTATACAAAATTACATCATTTATTATATTAAGTAATATATTAGCGAAAAAAGATGGTACTGGCAACGATTATTAACAAAAAAAAAAACGTTGACAGACGGTACACAAAACATAACTTATTACCATAATAAATAGTTCGTTTGAATGGTGTTATTAACCTCTTGAGTGAACGATCTGTCCATATACTTAACTGTTTCATAAAAACTATTGATGATTAAAAGGCAGAAAAACCGCGCGTCACTGTGACTAGGCTAGTCTGGCCCAACGATAGTGAAATAGGGTGTGAAGGCGCTCCCGACGGTCAAGACCAAGTGTACCACGACAGCTGATAAGATTGGCATCTTGAGGGCAAAAAATGCGATCAACAAGTGCTTATTGTAATGGATTATAGTTGGAGAAGGAACGGTTCTTCTGGTGCTCGCGATTTTAACATAGATTTTGATTTGACCTATTCAATTCATGTCTTAAATGAGTGGTTTGTTTATTTACCAATAATTTGACATCAAGACTGGGTACCTTATTTACTTATCCAAAAACACCCAAACCCAAACCACACTTAACTTTAAACCGATCTTAAAAGTATCTCTATCGCTACAATATACCTCAAAGTTTCAAAAACAGCGTGTGACCTAACAGCGACATACAATTGAGTTGCGTTTGAGCATCTGATCATCACTTTCAATTGTCCGTCGCATAAAAAAAATATCTAGTAACTTTTCCCTCATAATCAATTCTAAAGAGTATTTAAAAAGCCAAAATAACCATCCGGGAAGTCAGATCATGCTCTGTCCGTGCTATCGACGGGTAACCGGAAGACAAAGTACAGGAACAATCCGGTTTCTTGAAAAAATATACACTATGGCTACACATGCGATCTGACGCAGTTGGGCGTCTTCCGTCGGCTCGTAGGGATGAACATCTTAATGATGAGGATATATTTCTATATTTATGAATAGGACAATGGGATCGGCTAGATAATAAGATGTTATTTTATGCGGTATCGTAGCATTCTTGAGTGAGTAGCTGTGAACGTCATCCATAGGACGGTATGATGACAAGAATTTCTGCGATTTCCATTTTGTTGATAATTTTTCAGATTATAATTCAGTGTGTATTTTAGGATGTTTTGCAAGGATTTCGTAGACAAAGATTTCGTAGGACCCATTTTAGTGATTTCGTAGCATTGCTACGCCACGTAGTATATTTGCGTAGTTCTTGCTACGCGCTACGAAAAATTGCATTTCTGTTCGCGATTATCCGCTTTAGGCTTACATTTTTTGTTATTTGTCTGAATCACTCTATTTTACACATAATATCAAGAATGAAATCCTTTTATAAGATTTGCGATCCACTGTTGGAAGTTTCTAGAAAATGGCAGCGAAACGCCTTTTGGTAACTTGCATTGAAATCACATGGAACATCTCCATTTCGCGCATCCAGTAACAGCTCCGTTACAATGTAAATAGTTGCCATACATGGCAGAGATTCTAACCTCACTCCACCCACGTTAAATAAACATGTATGTAAACAAGCGGTCTATCAGCCGCATTATGAATCAACGTCACAATGAGGCGCTCCTCCTTAAGCACATCGCGTAATAATAACAACTTTTATTACACATTTGCCGTTAAATTCACGCTCGCATTGTAAACAATCGACCACGTGGAGTAAAAGTAATAGTAAACTCATAAACAAATGAATGAATTAGCCATAGCGGTGCCGACGTCATCGGCGAAGACACGCATAATAATCGTATATGCAAACGAGCCTAATTATGTAAAGCATTATGAACCACGCCGACGTGTTTTGACATACGCTAACGACCAATTATATGGCCATTGTGTGACTCAATGAACTTGAAAGACATACAATAATATAGGGCATCGACACGCGCTGAGCGACGAGCCGCCGACACCTGTTTAGAAAAAATATATGCGAATGTCAGGTGCACCAAATTCAATGCTCGCCAGTATTTTATTATTACTGTTATATTGGGCCGCCGCACACAGTTTGTTTACATTTTTTTGTCGGTAGCTTATTGTCATGTTTGAGATGCATTCACAAACTCGTGCTGGCTTTCTCAATTACTTGACATCATAATATTATAATACAGTCGCTTTTGTACAACTCCGTATTTGCGCAAGTGAACCTAATCAGCATTCAAAATATCAGATTACAGTACTTAAATTATCGCAATCTTATCGTTGCTAAATGTACCGGCGTGATAGGAAATTGGGGATTTTTAGTTTGTTGATATTTTTCCCTAATTGCATATCTAGCTGTATTTATCAGTATTCGCCGGCTCATCGGACGTAGAATCGAGAACAGGGGGATAATAATATCTTTGGAATTCGCGGAGTGTCTCTTCCACGCTCTAAATATATTTCCCATGGCCTCAATGCCGCACCGCGACCCAATTACGTCTGGCAATAAAACAATATGTGAGTCGTTGAACCCTCCAGTTTAGTGTGATCGCTATGTAAACATTGCATCTCGGTAAACAAGCGCGCGGCGTGTCCGCGACGGACGCGAGACGAGACGTGCCGCCGCCAATAATTTATGTAAATTCACGTCATTGTATAAGAGTGATGTTTTTATTGCAATCTTGTTTTGACGGTCAAGTTCGGCATGCAGCGAAAGTTAAACAAGTACAATAACTCTTAAAGTTTGCGGCGCATCTGAAACGATCGCCATGTGTCGTAAACGAACATGAAGGTTGAGAGCGTGCACCGTGACATACGTTGAACTTACAGCGCTCCGTGCTTTACTATATCTTATTTTATTAGTATTTAGAGCAGTGGGTTCACTACCTTAGCTGCTTTTACTACGACAATAAATCAAACACCGCGTGCAAATCTAACAATCCGCCTCGACGATCAATTATACGAGTATTCAATACACTTGTAAATACAAAGTTGTAAAAAGTTATAGTTAGTTTTGCTTAACAAAGGAATTTTTATACTAGTCGTAAAGTTTGGTCGATAGAACCATCAAAAATATCGGCAACCGCAGCAAAAAAAAAAACTTAACGCTTGAACGAAAACGTAAAAGGAAAACAAAGGTGTAATTTTGATTTAGCTTCCAAATGTTTGTAAATAATGTTTTACTACAGCCAGCAAGTAGCGTAAAATCTTGTTTATAATTATGATAATAGCTTTATTATATACTACTACAAATCTATTTCGTAGGTAGTAACCATTAATCACTTATGAATGAATGAATGTTATTATTATACGGCAAACCGGTCAACGATATCAGAATGTTGTAAACGTCATTTTATAATCATAAGCTCATAAATAAACATGATGACGTATCGCGGGTGATCACCGATCGGCCGGACTCGGAAGTGGTCAGTCTGCGCCTGCGCCCCGGTACTCCGGCGGGACGTCGCTCGTCGGCGCGCGCGCATGGCGCACACCTCACGCATACGCGGATAATTATGTAACAATGTTTTGACATTCAACAACGACACATTTAGCGCGGACATTAAGTGGATCAATGAACTTGAGCCGTTTGTTGTGCTCGCGGTTACGCAACGATCGGCGTTTGAGTGAGATTAATGCGCGCGGATTATGGCACGCGATACATTTCAATTTACGTTCCGTTTCATTCATGACTCGAGATAATGACGACGTACTCGTTCCGCTTGTTTATTTGCTTTTGCTTGTCGCCGCCGGTGTCCGCTCCGTCTCGCGGACACTTTACATACTCGATCGGCGCTGATCGACCGCGATTTATGTGCACTCGTCGCGATGCGCATACGTCACACCTTTGTAATCAGCCGACACGCTCAACTTCTTCAGTAAATCGAGCAATCATTTAATAAGCGTCGCCACTTAGCCAGGTCGCCGCTCATTTGCGTGATCCAGGAGAAACTTTCAACATAAACATTGTTTATGAGAACACAAACATGTGTGCGGGACCGACACTAGGAAGATCGTACTATTAGCTACAAGTTTGAGCACAAGACGGCGGGGTGAAGGGAGTAAAGTCTTCACCCATTGACGGTTGAAGCGCCCCGCGACACTTTCACTGCTCCGTTATTGCAGTTACTACGCGCCTACTGTGCACCGGGGGGTGACGGGCCGAGGGAGCTCCGCCACCCTACTGCATTCACCCTCGTTCTCACCCCGCGTAGGGCACGACTTCAACAAGGGTGCATTCCTTCTAAATTTAAGAATACTATCGCTAGCGTGTCTCGTAGTCGCTTACGACTTGAGGCACCTAATAATAGAGATATAGAGAATGGTACAGCGATGTATTGAGACAGTAACGAATGCAAAATGTTAGCAGCGAGCGTATCGACGGTGATCGTATCTCAAGTCTAGACGGGCGGGCAGTCGCTCGAAGTGGGACAATGTCAACTGTGCTGTGAGGGCTCGCTATTATTTGCGTAGACACGTGTGCGTCGGCCGAGGAGCGGCGCGGCGGCGGCGGCGGCGCGAGTGACAAGTGCTCGTGAGTCGTGACGGAAGTTTGTAAACAGCGCCGGCCTTGCTCCCGGTGCGCCCGCTGCACCGCCGCACCGCACCGCAACGCGCCGCACCGCGCCGCACTCACCCGGTCACGCACAATCTATATCGACGTGTTCCGATACTCAATTACAGACTTCTATCAATCCATGAATGAAAATGATAATGTCCCACCCGACCGACCGTGACAATCGATTCGATTCATATCTGCGAATCGAAGACAGCTGGATTACCTACTATTACTACGGGTATAACAACAAACTATTATCACGCGCATGCCGGCGCGATGTTATCGTAGCATCGAGAGTGGAGTAATCAGAGAGGCGTCTTTTCGCAATGTACTGTTTGGAGGATGAGTTCGAGTCGAGTGCGCGAGTGAGGAAAAGTGTAGATCGCGGTCGCGTCCTTTGGTAGCGGGTGTTCGAGCGGCGAGCGGTGATTGATGGGCGATAGATAGTCGCGCCTCGACATTGAACCCGGCGGCTGCGGTGCACGCCTACACTAAATATATCTAGTGCGGACTTCCGCTCGTGACGTCGCCTGTGACGTACGTCCTGACGTAGCCGTCGACGTAACATTTATTATACTTTTTGTTTACACTATAAAACGGTATTTACATTGTTATTGTTATGTGGGGTCGTCGTCTTATCACTTTATTGCTTTACGGCTCGGTAGTCTTTATTGGCTACCTGTCTCTCGATTTCGAAGCACTCGGATGTTAACGTTTACTTGAATGAATTGCCGAATACAAGAGATAGTAACAAGAATCAGTAAATCCCCTACACTTCAAGAAGTTTTCAACACGAGTAGGTACATTTGGATTACTAAAATTTCTGATAGCTACGCATTTCTCGCCTACGCGTTTTTCGAGGGCTCGTGAAAAACCGCGCGTTACGTAAAGTGGAAAGTATTAATTTCTGTGTCTGTAGATATTATTTTTAGCCGGCGTACTGTTGTTACTTGTTAGCAAGTTAACTGGAACGCTCTCGGGACTAATCTCCTAAGTGCGTACTGTTCGGAAGAGGCTGGCTCCGGGGGTGGGTTCTCATTAAAAATTCATTCTTATTTGGTAGCGCGCTCGTAATCAGCCGCAAAGGAGGGTACTACTGTACGTGATGCGTATTCTTCTTTATCTACTGATTTATTAGTTTTTATTTTAGGATGGAATTTTATTTATGTTAGTTACTTTTGATTATTTCGGAGTTTTTCGTCAGCAGAAGTGAAAAGATCGAGTTTAGTTGAGGTGTACATTAGTCTTTAAAACCATCACCATTTAGTTTCAAACAAGCATGAAACTACCATAAGAATCTTGATAAAGAACGAACACGAAAAGGTCCTTCAGAAAAGTCCCTTAGCAACTGGCGTAGCAAGCACTACGAAAGCGAAATTTCGTAGCGAACCTTATGAATTCCATGGACGAAATGCCTTCTACTTCTTGTTGTTTTCTAACGTAGAAGTTGAACAAAGAATGACTTCTCTAATCATTCAATTCCTTTATCAATTACAATGTTGCTACGCGGCGTAGCGCTCGTAGCATTCCTGCTACGAAAAAGGACCTCCGACTTTTCATTCCGAACTTTACTCATCACAAAGAGCCTAACATTCCTTTTCCATTAACGGTAATGACTTCCATAACAGGTAAATAAATAACATTATCTTACGGGTGTCACTAACCCAATAGCTGGTAATTAAATGCATAGTCATACATTTTTTAATAATTGGATAATTACAGTAATGTAGTCGCGTATGTGTGTGTTCACCATATTCCCCCATCGGGTGGGGGAGGCGGCCCCCGACTCACTCCAGCACGTCTCTTTGATGTGCCGTACCAGTTGGTCCTTTCGAACTCGATTGTTTCTCGAACCAGAAAAAAGGAATGTCTGACAGGTTTTGTGTTCCAAAAAACCAATACTCAGCCCATTTTTTCCGGTGAGTTACAATTCTATGTTCTTTAACTATGATTCTGCTACGAAGACTACGAACTTATTTACCACATAGCAACTGCACTGAGAATCTTCAAAAATAAACAATGGTCTTTCTCATTAAAATTAAAGTAGGGCTTTCAGTTTCAGCTTGCTTATTTGGAAAGTGCACTTACAATTAGTAGCACTGTACATTATTAGATCGAGTCGAGTCTCGTTGGTAGGGGCGCAGCGAGGGTTGGCCCCCACGCCGCCCCCTCACCCCGCCGTCCTAATCCTCCACCCCTCCCGGCTAGTGACGTCACCACTTACAGCTCTTTTTTGGCAATGAAAAAAGTGATGAAGTTATATTTTATTACACGTTTTCTTTCACTTTTTAAGTCTCCGAGGTCGTTGCTTTGTTTATTTGCTGTTCTATTAACATTGAATGTTTATCATTTTATTGATTTTAGTAGGTAGTACTTTAACCCTTTTTCTGGAAACTAGTTAAAAAGTAGCGGCGGGTTTCTGTAAAGATACCGAGTGAGTGACTCGAGGCTGCGAACCTTACCTTAATTGATACACGATATAATCGCCGTCGAATCGTAAATAAACAAGGTTTTTTTTAATAATAACGGTCCTAAACCGGTTGTGGTATAAGCTGCGTGCAGCGGGGTGCGATGATGTATGCATCAATCACAGATCAGCTGATCGGCGCGGCGGCCGTTTTCCTTTTCATCTTGCACTTAATTTAATTAATTGTTCGCCGCGGGCGGCACGGGCGCTCGACTCTCGGTTAAGCCGACTAACCGCTGAACTAAAGCCTCTATAAACTTACTACGTTTACCGGCGTTGTGATCAGATTATGAATGAACCACGTTTGATCTCAATTTAATCTAGTTTCGAGTCTAGTATACATCGGGGGCTCGCGACTCGCGTGCGACCGTTGTTTAACGTTTCGTCCCCGTATCGATGATCGTTACTCTTTCTTTATTTGTTTTCACACTATTATGCTTTGAGATGTTGTGATCGCATGGGCACGAGCCGAGTTATGTCATGTACCGCTAACAATGGTGATTTTCGCTCGTAACCAATCGACAATGACAACTGCAATGGACCGCAATAAAGAATCGTGTTTGTGAGACGACCGGTCCTTTGTTCGGTTATCCACGCGTTCTACCGAAACAGGTGCTCGTTTTATGGGGCATTATTTTGCATTCAGTGGAAGTCGAAGTCGGACAAAGTCGTAGCACTATAACTTGAGCTCGAGTGATAGTTTGCCCGCATACAGTTATGAAGCGCAAGCGCCCCTATAAGAACCAATTATCACAAGATTGGGGAACGCCCAATATCCTTGGTGAGTCTGACAATTATCAAGAGTATCAAGTGTAGCGTTGATGTGAGCTCGGAGCTGACGTATTTTTAAAGGCATTTCAGTTGAGCAAGTGAACGTGTCGAGAGGGGGCACCTCGTATCGGCTGCTAGCGTCGTATTTCTCATACGGAGCGCGGTGTTGCAACATCACCGTGTAGCAAGACAGCGCTGTATCGAGCACAGAGAGCGGCTGTCACGTTGTCTTCAGCCGGCGTATGGAACGCGTGTGCTGCGCGTGTGTGCGTGACGTCAACGCGCCACTTTCTCCATACTTTCGTCGTTGCTGGTGCGCTAAAAAACGGCGCTCGCCTAGACGACGACTATTAATACATACGAAGCGACGTCGCACGCTCTGTCGCTCGAAATGATACGGAATTATTGTTCTCTGCGTGCGACAGGCGTGCGTGAGGTGTCCGCGGTCGACTCTCCCCGGTGCACCGAGCACAGCTATAACTGTTCGTCAGTTAGCTATAGCTTGCACTTTTTCCAGCTGAGTACTTCTTTACTCAAATATTCAAGTAGTCCAGTTGCTCGGCAGTCTGGTTTGTTGACGAATGATCAGACTAACCAGTACTGCGAGTGGTCGCTAATGTGTCGAACAAACAAACTGCGTCAACTGTACGCTCACGCCCGCGCCGAAGGTTGACGCTACAGTTCTCCGGTCCACTAATTTTAAAAGTACTACTTTAATTCAGTCCCAACAATTTTTGCTTTAATTCGCGCTGAAATATCGAACAAGTAAAATCCATTCGGTGCCATCGCACGCCTGTCTAATTAAGCTCTGTCATAGACTCTTCGAAGGCTCTATTACGAGCCGCCTCCAAACTTAGAGCGGACTATAACGCATTTGGTATTCAATCAGTAATTCTTGCCGGCGGAGAGTGGGTTTTATGCGGGGGTAGTAAGGTCGATATCGCGAGGGTGGAGTGAAATTCAGCTCGCTCAGTGTGACAATTACGGCGATGCGGCCCGCCCCGCGCCGCCGCAATCGATAGGCCTACGGGGGAGCCGGAGGGGGGGGGGGGGGGGGAGGTCGGTGAGGGGTGGCGGCGGCGGTCATTACTTATGCAAAACAGCATCGGCACTGCGAGCGGCGTGCTGCGGCCTGCGGCTGCCGAGCCGGCTCGCACGCACCGCCGTCACCGCCGCCGCCGGCGACCCTGCTGCTGCCCACCGCTGTTGACCTTACTCTGACTTCGATTTATCGACCCACCACACCAATGAAACTGACGCAGCTCTAATATTCTGTCGATGTTTCATTTACCTGATGACGCCAAATAAAGTCTATTGTTAGCTCGCATCGGGCGGCAAAGTTCGGGCCCCTCATCTGAGTTGGCGCTGAGCTAACGGACCCGGGGCCCGGGACCCGGGACTCGTTACTGAATTGGGAGTCGTTCTTTGTGCTCTCCCTCGGCGCGGGAGCCGGAGGGTCGCCCCTGACTTTTGTTTAGTGCTGTATTCAACTGTTTGGATGCAATGTATTTAAAGTACGACATCAAAGGCGGAGTCTTAATTAAATCCTGAAAAAAAGGATACCACTGTCCGACTAAAGGCAGAGTTACCTACTATGGTACTATTCGCGGAATAAAGTTAAGATTATAACTGTAGAAGTATGGTTAAGCAAACTTAGTTTGTTTTTATACATCTCATCAAAATGAATCACAATAAGAAAACTGAAGATATGGACATACCAAACGTTGAAAGAAACCTCTTACATCAAGCGAAAGAGGAAAAATTGCCAACTTGTGTTGTCATAGGCCTGAAGGTAACCTCATAGAAAGTAGAAAACACTACAACACAGCCATTAGTACATAAATTAAAACAATTCATGTAAGAAAAAGTTTGAATCGTAAAATTAATCCTAAGCGTCGATGTCGTCGAACTAGGCTAAGCTTGTGAAAAAGCTTCGCTCGGCGCACGAGCTTTTGCGATAAAGTTTTCGCGGGAAAACTCATTCCCGCGCTTTATAACCTGTGAGTTTCCAAGGCTTGGAGGGGGAGGGCTTTATATAAGGCTCCCTCTCGCCCCTCGCCCTCCCGTACATAATGTAATTGGCAACAGCGCCGATCTTCGGGGCGAGCATTGTGGGCGCTCGCTCGAGCGATGCTACACGACAACGAGCAACGTGCCGCCAATGCGGAGCTGAAAACTTCTCGAAAAAGAAGTCGAGTTTCTGTTCGCAAGACGATGATGATGTTTTTAGTATCATGTATTAATGATACCGAACTTTCTACGTAGACTTGACTTGGGATAAAGCAATCTGCTTTCATTTAAAAATAAGAAAAAATTAGCTTACAATGATAATGTTGTCTAGCAAGAGCTTGTTTTGTTTTCCAATATAAATGATTGTTTACGTTTTTAACAAACTGATATCAATAAAGATAGCAAGTAATGCAAACTAGCAATGTTTTTGTTATGACAGATTTAGAACTAAGTAAGTAACTGTTAACAAATTCAGATTAACATTTTATAACAAAACTAGCATTGATGGCTTCATGAAGCTTATAAGCTGTAGCTTTATGAAATCAAAGCTGTCCAATGTCAGTTCAATAATGTTTAAAGCATAAGAAAATAAGATTGTGTGCGGCGCGCTGGTCGGGTCGCCGGTATCGGCTCTTATCACACAACAGGCACGTTATCAGGCCTCAAGGTGACGGGACGATGTGAGCCGATTGCACGACTAAAGATACGGCTGACAATTATTATGTGTTCAGTCCGATCCTGAGTTTCACAATTACATGATAGATAACCAAATCGATTGCACGAAAATGAACAAAGAAAACAGCTCAATGCTAATTACAGGCAAAAGCTGTAAGACATGCAAATGTCCAAAAGTAACATAATAACGCGGTTCAGTAGATACTGATGCATGTATGATCTAGCACAAGTTCAATAACACGGATATTACACGTTAACAGCACTCCGTAATGAGTCACGAATCACTGTAATCAAACGCACTATCAGTATCAACTTTAACTCGTCGACTATTTACTTCAGCACTACTGAAACCAGCACTAACACATGTGATCATCTACTCGTACTTTTTAACCGAAGTAAGTGAGAAAGTAAGTTGTCGCCAAGTTGTCACATGTTGAGCGGGAACTCGTGCAGCAATTATGTATAATATCGGCAAGGCCACGTGCTCCGTTGACGTTAACAAAGTTTCCCGATGCGGAGAAAACTTTGTGACATGTGAGTGGTAGATACTTACAATATGTTCTGTGGCACGTCCCCCGCTCCCCGCGCCCCGCCCCGCCGACGCCGGCACCGCCGCCGCCGTGACTCAGCGGCGCCCTCGCGCGACGTCGCCCCGTCTGCCCCCATGGAAAATTTATACCCACCCTCTGCCCAAGATCATTACGAGACGACTCCACTAAATTCAACCTACCCCTGTAGAAATAAAGAACATTTTCGCCCGCTCCGACGGAGCAAGACAAAGGAGCTCCAGCAATTTCGTCGAAAACAAACCTTAACTCCTGTGGGATATAGTTTGTAATTTATGTGACGAAGTAGCTCACGTGCTATGAAAACGTAGCAGTGACGTCACGGACCTCGGAGGTGGCTATGATGGCGGCACATCACGTTCTATGTTTTTTTTTCTACTTTGCGCTAAGCCAGTCTAACAGAATAGAGTCCTCTAGAAAATCAATAGCATCGTGCAGTTATAAATAAGATACGATTCTGAACTTTTGGAACCAACGAAAGCCATGGTAAAAAATAAAACAAAAAGAATAGCTAGCGGTAGCGCGTCGCAGTGACACCGGGCTGCGCTCTCCCTTAATTCCCTGCTGGTGCGAGGTGGCGCGTCTAGAGAGCGTGTGCTCTCTCATCTCCTTAATTCGTCCTTCGCCGCAACCCCCTTAATTCTCCCTTCTAGCATTGCTGCGAGGGAGGGCACTCACTCTCTTGTTAACCCGAGTTCGCCCCCCTTATTTATGCCCGGCGCGTGGGGGCGGCGGGCGGTGGGCGGCGAGGGGGTCCTATCGACGTCCGTACGCCGTGTCTATGTGCTGGTGAATTAAGAGCGAGTCGGCTTTCATTTTGCTAAAGCTTCCACGCTCGTGTGCTCGCCTTTCAGGCGCTGCTTGCTGGTGTGCACAGGGTAGCTCGTGCAGAACTCGACTTTAATGCGGGGGGATAAGATCGCAAGCCGCTCGCCTCGCCTCTTTCGCCTTCAGCGTTTTATAACTTCAGAGGGCGAGGAGGCAGCAGAGTTTTTGTGAGTGGAAGGACTTTTTTGAGTAACGTTTTTTATGTTTTACTCGGTTAGGGTTCGCTAAGATAACGACATCTCACAGAGGGTGGAGAGCGTTCTCATAGAAGATACATGTTCGACGGCATTGCTATTTAATAAAAAATAGAATGTGATTTTCATGAAACATTATGCTGAATGATTGGGAAACATGAATCTATACAGAAAGCCGACGTGAAAGATGACAGCAGACTGAAGTTTTAACAAGATAGGCACTTACTAGTGTCGAAACTATTTAGCAAAGTTCGCGAGAGGACGGGGACGTGGTGGGTGGCTAAGTCTACGCACAACGTCTTCGGAGAAAGTGAAATTTAGCACAAGTTCGGAGAAATACAACTGTGTTCGGCGCCTCCCTGCCCTCACGACTTGAGGGGGTGGCAGTCGGCAAACGCGGCTTATAACAATTAAGTTTATTCGCTCGCAGGTTTTTCTCTTCGTCTCAACAAAAAACACTCGAAATTAAGAGTTAAAGAAAATAATTTCATTTAGTTTGGTCGGCGGTGTCGCCGCGACCGGCCTGTGCACTAGTGCCCACGTCGACTCGGATTCCTCGCGAATATTTCGATTACCAAAAGTTTTCTCGAGTTTCGTGAATTTCTCAATCGTAATTAAGCAAGCTTTTCAAGGAAAGTGCGAGCGCTGAGGACTCGAATCTATCATTAAATAAGCCCAAAACATTTTTGCATTGGTAAGGATTGTTGTCATGTCCTCTCAACATAATCTAGCCTGCAGCTATAATGTCAGTTGTTGCTATGGTATCGAGCGCTCAGCATAATTGGTTTACCACTAATTAAAGCTCACAGTGGTCTACAATTTCCGTACCAAAAAAATTTCGAAATAAACGAAAGAGATGGCTGATTAACGTCGAATTTTCCAGAATTTTCATCGATCCGTGAAAAATCGGTGCCTTGTATTGATTATTTTTATTAGCTCATTTTTCGGGAGGTGCAGGGGTTGTCATCGTGTGTGATGCATGCACGTCGGGTTAAAAATGGCGAGAGCAACTGCCTCTGTGACGGTTGAACGACCTTTGCTAAGGTGTCGGTTTCGGGCAGGTTATTTAGTGCGGGGGCGGGGGTGGCAGGTGGCGCGGGGGGCGCTGCCCCGGGTCGCCAGGCAACGGCAACTGGGTCACTCCGGGCCTGCCCCGGCCGCCCACCAATTACGTACACGCTCGTTACCGGACACGCGTTTTTCAATCACATCCATATTTAATTGGGCATCACGAAGCTGGAAAATGTGTTTGAACCGCCATGTTTTACGAGAACTTTATTTGAATTACGTTACATTATATTGTTGCTGATTTTACCAATTAGGTATTGCAAAACGTTTTGTAGGTATTAAACGTTCGGCCTACGGTGCTACGGGTTTAGTTGATGTGTGCTACGGTTCGTAGACAGCCTACGACCTACGTGTCTTTGCTACGATAAGCCCTTTTGGAGTTAGTTAACAAATTTGTCGCATGTTGAAATTCGGTATTGAATGCAACTTGAGATTGAGGAAACGAGGCGGAGAAAGCATTGCATGTGTGATAAGTGGCAGTTAGTTGAGCGTAGTGCCGGGCTCGCGTCCGCGGCGCGACTCGTCTTCCGGGCTCCTTACAAGACAAACCTGTGCCCTAACTTGTTGCATGGATGCACCGCGGAGGGTGCGGGGGTGGCGGGGCGGTGCGCGGGCGCGGGTGCGGGGGGGTCGCGGAGGGCCGCGGGGGCGTCTTCATAGTGAATGGGCGCGAGATGTTGTGGCCGGCCGCCACGTGCGCGTATGGAGATGTCTCCATTGATAGCCGTGACCTCGCCCTTATCGCCGCCTGTCGATGATGCCTGCATACATCTCACTGACTGTGCATAGTCCTTAGCTCCTCGCGAAACGTATGTCTGTTGGGAAATTCCGTGGCTAACTGTACGTGTATGTCAAAGCAGCTAAATTGTTAAGGTAACTTTGAAAGTATAGTTATGTAAGTAAGTAAGGGCTTAAACTTTCGTTCCGGTAAAAAAAAAAGATAAATGTAATGTAGATGAAACTGAAAAAGTCTTAAGTTAAACGGTATAATTCGTCAGCTCGAGACATTCATTCTATATAAATATAGCTGACAAAACTGAAAACATGAACACGCACCACCATAGATATCCGACGCACCACGCATAGTCAGAGTAAAACTTAATCAGTGCATGATCTGTGCTTGAACACACATGGTCCGGACAGCGTGCACCACTGCACAGTGGTGTACAAACCTACTTACAACAACTCTGCAGTAAATTGGCATAACGGGGTCGAGTCAACTCGTAGACAATTAGCATTGAGCACGGCCGGGCGGGGGCGCATAGCAAGTGCAACCTTGACACTGAACGTCGCCCTAATGTCGTCACATCGATTGTCGGAATGCGAACAAAACCATCTCCGACCGGCAAATAATAATAGTGTCGAACCGATGAATGAGCATATTAGCGAGCGGCGCGGGCGCGGGCGGCCGGCGCCGAGTCATTACGCGGCCCCATTAATCACTGCAACAATCGGCCGATATCTCGCTATTTACAAACGGGGAGCACGTGTTCACCGCTCGTACTACGCAGAGTGTATTGACCCATTTAGATAGCTCGACCTTCGCGCGGCCATTGTGAGCGAAAAACATAAAAATAAGTTTTATTGCGGCGTCGTTATGCGTATCGCTGCGGCGCGGGACGCCGCCGCCGTCACGCTCGCACCGCCCAACAGCTGATCGCGACGTGACATTTTTATTTTATTCGCTCTCTTCCGGGGATTCTCCGAGATACGTGCCAGTGACGTCATTATCTGCCCGCGTACGCCGCCACCTGATTTATTATCTCGACAGAGCGCGTTATAAACTACACCCCCGGATCGTGATTTATACCGTACGAAGTGCACTAAGTCTAACAATGTCAGTGTTAAGTGTAAAAGTGCCTTGAACCGGTCCCGTGTGTGTCATATTATCACATTGCGTGTAATTACTTCACGTCAGATGCACTTTTCATTTGCTCATTGATAATGACAGCGCGTTAATCCCATGCAGTCGAATCCGACGCGTTTTATCCTATAACGAGAATGGATTCGGGGACTGTTTGAGTTTTTTAGTGGAACGAAGCAGTGCGAAATTAGGTCTAAAAGGATTAAAGGATTCGTGAGCCTGAGCTTGAAAAGTAAAATCGAGTAGCATATGAGGTGGTGTTGGTTGAAACTGGCAGCCTTGCAGGGTACTTCTTTGCACCAATGGGTTACGTGGACGGTGGACCAGTTAGGCTCGGAAGTTTGCTTACGCAGGGCATGTGTGGCTGTTCGCAAAAGGCAACTCGCCGAGGAGCCGAGCGCGACACTACCGACATTCCGATCATTGAGCGGGCGCCAGCGGCTGCGTTCGGGGAAGCGTGCGTCATCTCTCTACCGACAAAAACTACAAATTTTCCCTTTCATTGCATCGAGTGGTCGCAGCTCGCAGCTCGCTGGACCACGCTCATCATAATAAACGCATAACGCGTTGGCTCGCACGCGCCCTCTGTAAACAATGCGTTTCGGGAATTCCCTCTCTTTTTATGCGGGATCACATTCCTGAGGGATTCCTTTTGTTTGCTTTTCAACTGTTCATTTTTTTCCTCGCCACCTTGAAGTTATTTGACTCTATTGACACTTGTATAACGGTACGCATAGATTATGAGCTTTTTGTGAGCCCATTCAACTGATCTATCATCTTACAAAGCGCCTTTATTATGCTGCGATACGAGTTAGCTGTTAATGCATTTTTCTTTCTATAGATTGGGTTGAAAAAGTAGACACGATACGTTTGATTTAGTTGATTTGAATTTTAATACGGTATTAGATTGATGACAGGCAATAAAGCCAGTTCTTAGGTAAGTACCTACTCTTCCCACAAAATTATGCATTTATGTATTTGTACTAGATAGGTAGATGCAGGTACTGACTAATAGACTATGGTAGGTAGGTTCAATGGGTATACAACAGAGAGAACACATAAGAATTAAATCAAATTGGCGTAAACGCAAATTGTTGTCAATAAATCCTAATTCAAAATTGACATGAAAGCCGCCATTTGTTACGGTTAGGTGATGGCAAAAAAATTAATTACACAACACAAACACAACTACTGTTAACATCAATCTTTACATGCAGTAGCCAGAGGCGTGAAATAAAAAGCTCGACAGAAGCACTGCAGCGAGTCGCCGAAGCTGCGCGAGCGGCCCACGAAGGCACGAAACAGGATGTGGGACTGGTTGGCGCACGCACACAGACGCGCACAGGCGCACGCGCACGGACGCACACACGTCCGCGCGGCCTCGCCGCTCGCCGCTCTCCGCTCACGGAAATGTGCGTGCCAGCCAGGGCTGCGAGTGCTGCGACCATACCGACTACATATTTTATTTTTATCATTCCTTCCACTCATGCTGCCGTTGAAATTTGCAAGTTTATCGGCTCGTAAAAATACTGTATTTCTTGGGATTATTGTCTTTTGAGACCTCTGGATTAGGGATAAAAATTGGTGTGTGCTTGGAATGGTGGTTGAGCCATTTTAGGTGAAATTTTTGGTGTCGTTTGTAACATTGTGGTGGCACAGCCCTGGGGCCTGCGACAGGCGAGGCTACCTTCGTGCCGGCCGCGTACCGTGCACATGCCACGCCACGATAGCCTCCGACTTTTTTGACAATTCATTGTCTCCGAGCAGGTTGTTCGACAATGTTGCCTGCTCTACTTCTGAAATTCGTGTCAAAATTGTATTCAAACCCCATTTCTTTACTAACAACACTTTCCAAAGACCTTGAAAAGAGAATTTAGTAAGCAAAACACATAACTTCCTTCTGTCAATGACGATAGCGATATCACAATAATTCACACCCCATACACAAATTATTCAAACAAAACGCAAACATTAGAACAAATTGCAGTGTTTACGATCTCTAATCTCGATAGCACGGAACAGGTCCACAACAAACCGCCCTTCGGAGATGAATGAAATTACCACCGGCGGTCACGTGCTCTATTGTACTGAAAAGGAGCGTTAATGGCTTAATCGGTCATTGAATCGGCTCGATACTGCATAGCGCAGCCTCTTCGCACCGCTGTTTCATGAATGGACGAAAAAAAATGAAATAAAAATCTACTACGATGTTATGACCGTGGCGTCGTAAACAATCGTTATTTATACAGGCATCGATGTATTCCACACACAAACACGAAAGTTGCGTTAAACACGTGGGTGGGGAAATGTCACCGAGACTCGCCACTGAAACTAAACTAACAACACTGAAATACCTACAACAACAATTTATTTGTTTTGATATCTCTACATTAGCTACTTTTCTTTATTTTTATTTTGATAAAATGTTTGATACATAGTAGGTGCTCTAACTTTTTTTGACAAAAGGTAGGTACACTAAGTATAAGGAAAATGTGTACCTAATCAAAAGAAATTCCATCGCTTATAATTCCCACAACATCTGACGCATAACGGCGGCATCGTATTTTCTCATGTGGGTAGAGCGACCCCATAACGTGGCTCAGTACACCCCATGCTATCTACCCCGCTTTATAGTTGGCTATATAATACAACGTTGTCGAGGCGCGCGGCCGGGCGTAGGTAGCTGTAGCGCTAGATACCGCGCGCCGCTACGACGTTGTTACGTGCGCCTGTGTGCTGCACGTGCACACAGACGCGCGCCCCCGCCGCCCGCGCCCCCCCACTCCCCGCCGACCCGCGCGCCGCTCGACATGGCTGTGGCGCTGTGAGGCAATGCCGTTGCCGTGCCGCCGTCTATTTGGTCTCCACAATGCCATAGAAAGTCTCCGTTCGACTCGCCTCGCCGACCGAACTTTTCCTACCACCTCGAGCGAGAGGCGCTATAACAACGACGCCGCTCCGACGACTCGTCGACTATGACTTCTCAACGCATACAGTAGAATTCTTTATGGTTGTTATTTTGAATAAGCACTAACTCCTCGCCTCGGCGCTATAGCGAGCGGTACGGTTATAAAATGCCGCATATCCGAGACTAGCGATAAAATAAACGTCTGACGTTTCCAAGTTTCGAGCGGAGAGAACGAGCGACGCGCTGCGCATCAGAAAAAGAACTTTACGACAAGATTAGAAAGAGCGAGCGGAGCGGCAACGTCGCGCAGCCGCGTTCCAGAGGCACGGAGTGGCAACGCCGAGCGCCAACGTCATTTACTAAATTTATTTTCATGAGCGCCAGCGCTGGCGACGACACTGCTACATACATACAGCGCTCGCGGGCGCCGCGTGATACAACCTCACGCTAGATATTATCTAGCTATTTCTGCATATTGAAAACTCGTCGCGCTCGCTTATAATTTTCCTATAATGAACAGTAGGTGTACAACTGTAGAGGCGTGCAGTAATCGCGCTGTACAGTGAGGCGGCACGTTTTCCGCGGAGCGATAAAGGGGTGACGCAAAGTGATTATTTGCAGCGTTGCGATGAGTGGCCGCTGACTCAACGCAACGGCAGGCGGCGACGGTCGCAACACTGACAGCGCAAACTCGCAACCTAACCTACTAACCGATCATGCGTTGTTAGCTTTTATTATGAATTCGTTCAGCGCTCTACAATAGCTACAGCTAGCGACTTTTTGTTATCAAAATATCGGTATTAAGTAGATCTATTATTCGCAACCAATAAAATTCATTAGTAGGTTTATATTGGCGTTTGTACGACTCGTTAAAAAATTAAGACCATGGATTTGCTGGTATTTAAAAATATGTATAGATAGCCAAGTAATTTTCGTTTAAGTAATGTAACATTTTCTGTATAATAATAGGCGGTGTAAAGGCTAGAGTATCTAGGCAGGTTCTGCGAAACGCGTGTGCCTCCTAATTGTAATGGCAGGTGCGGAGGCATCTGCCGCCTGCTGGACTCGCCACTTACTAGTTTATTTTTTCCACGACGTGTGTATCGCCACGCACGGTGTTCGCCGGCTCGATGCATTGCAACATTTCACGATGAACACTAACGAAAGTGGCAATGTATAAGAAGGTAATTCGATAAATATGCGTTACTGCGGTAAAAGTCAACGCCTGCACGTCCGTCACTTAGTACTGCGACGCTGCAGCTGCTAATATGATAGCCTGGTGTATTCAAGTTTTAAATAAATATAAGGATACAATTATAAGACACTAGGCTCAGGCTACTCCTGCTTTATAGTCTGATAGATCGAGGAGTTGAAAACGGTGATTTTTCTGTAGGGGCAAAAGAATGCGTTCCGAGCTCCGGTAGAAGGGTCCGATGATCCCGGCGGGTGCATGGGTCCCTACCTGAGCCGCTAGGGGCTGCTCCCCGGCACATTGTCGCTAAAAAAACTGAGTAGGGTCGGCGCACAATAGAGCTCAGACCACCCTACACCAGGTACATTGTGCGCCGTCTGTTACTCTAGCGAGCTCACAGATGGGAACATTCCATGCGCTTTACATTCGACATTCAATTTGAAGCAGATATTGTAGTTTGTTGTTGTTAATTATGAGGCAGTTCAGACTTATTATGAAGGTAGTTTGAGATTACCAGGGTTTTTATTTGTAGCCCAAATGTTTTTGAATACTATTCTACACTCTACATTTCATTGCAGGTTTTAGTATGGCTATGAGCAGTCGTGCAAATTCAATAATAAAAGCAAAATAGTATCGTTTACCTAAAGGAAAGAAATACTGATTTCCCGAAGAAAGAATTCCAGATTGATTCGAATAAAGAAGTACCTAAACCTACCTAGGCTACGTTTACTGCTTTACGGACACTTGGATTTATGACAAGTTATTATTATTATTAGTATTATAACGCTCTCCATTAGTTTTCCGTAGAGTGCATAAAGCGTCTCAGCTTACGGTACTTGTGGTAGTTAGAGAGCGGCGCCGCGCGACTCCGCCTGTCTGCTGCGCCCACGCACCATTGTGTTCCGAGTCTCTCCACCACTCGCTTCACATCCGCGTCTACACACCTACCTCGCTACGTTCATCCATGCATTACATTCTGACTAGATTTCGAGTTCTACTCTTCAATTTTTATTCGTCAACATAAGAACTCGTTTTCATTAAAATGAAGACGAATTACACAATGTCACTGTCAGTGTCATTACGAACAATTCGAATGTTTTCAGCGGAATGTTTATTCTGGTATCTATTTTAATCTATTCGATTTTAAAATAATTATAACACAAAACGTCATCCGAAGAATTCGCAGTGCATGTAGCGTCAGTTGGAATGCAGTGAGTAACCATGTTGTTTGTGTATTTGCAGGGCTCGGGCGGCGGGTGCGGCGCCAAGCGGCGCGCCGGCTCCCCGTGTGAGGGCGGCGGCAAAGTCGCGCGCTGGGAAGACTCGATCGCACGGCTCGAGGCCGTGGCCGCCGGCGCCGGCGGCGGAGACTGCTGGCGCTCCGAGGAGGAGGAGAGGCGAGCGTGCCGCCGGCGCTGGTGCGGCGGCTGGTGCGGAGCGCACGACACCATCCGCGCCGAGAACGGCAAGTCCTACCTGGAGCTGGGCGGAGCGGCCGCACGCGCCTGCTGCGACGGCCGCGCGGCCGGTCGCTGCGCCTCGCGCCGCTGCTACCGCGAGAGACGGTTCAAGATGATGAACCTATGCGCGCTGAAGCTAGCGCGCCTTCGCCAGACGGCGGACCCGTCGCTGAGGCGCTCGGTGCTCGTCTGCAACACCCTGCGAGGCATCGAGCGCGAGATGGAGCGCGAGAGCGCAGAGGAAGCGCCCTTCGAGCCGGCGTGCGTGGCCGGCGGCGTGGCGCGCTGCGAGCTGCTGAGCGCGCGCGACCCGGCAGCCGGGCGCGCCACCCCCTTCCCCGCGCCGCCCCCGCCGGACCGAGACTCCGGCTACGGCGACGAGGAACAACGCACCATCGACTGGGGCTCCGTGCTGAGTCTATCGTCGAGGTCGGCGCTAGACCCCCCCGAGGACGCGTGGCCCGACGACTGGGGCTGGAGCGAGGACAGCTTCGTGCGGCTGCTGGTGCCGACGAGTTAGTGCACGGCGCGCGGGCAGGATGCGCCCGCGCCCCACTGAGCGCCTGTGATAGCGCGGGCCGCGCCGCGCGGTGAGGCGGGCCGCGCGGCCGGCTCGCGCGTGCGGCCGCGCGGAACTCTAGTCGGACGCGCCGCGCCGCGCGGCGACTCGCGCGCCGATGCGACGCGACGCATACACGCAGTCAGTAGTTAGTATTATGTAATTGCAAAAGGGAAGGTGCTAGCTTCGGACGTGACGCAGGACTTAAATGCGAGCCGAGTTATTTTTGATAGTTTTATTTTCTTTAAGTGAATTCCAAACCGAATGAAGAAGTGACTTAGCTAATGACGTTATTATCGTTTAAATTAAAACTCAGGTGTTTGAAATTTTGTTGAAATTATTATGTAATTAATTAGGTAAAATGACTATATTTATTTCGTTGACCAGAAGAAGAAAAGTGACAATTTGAAATTATTTCTGTCTTGATATTTTCATTGAATAATGTTTCTGAACAACGAGTATGACTTATTTCTATTATGGGTTATGTTGACTCGACGAGATCTCCTGGGTGAAGTGCGCTCTGCGGCCGGTTCGAGACTGTCCTGGATTTCAGTTAGTTATAGCGAGTCGTAAAGCTCGGAGCGCACTCCACCGCGAGAGATGTCTACGTTTGTCGTATTAATAGTAATGTGTGGACATGTGCCGTTTTGATACCGCGTCAATGCTGTGTTGTGCTCCTGCAGTGCGATGGTAATGCGAACAATGATGAACAAATTGTAATAGCTAGTACCTTAGTACTTAACGTAACTGATGAACTTTCATGAGTTCCACATCCACCACACAGCCGTGTGGCTCCACTCGTAACTGGATGTCAATTAAACAAGCCTTACCAGCTGTGACTATGAAAGTTTCATGATTACAGGAATCGTGCATTTGAATAATTGGAATTTGTAATACATGACTGAACCGTGGCTGTAGGTACTTAAAAAAAAATCACTCATATTTCGGAATTGAGATTTCTGTCCACTGATTCGGATGCCTTCTAACGATCCATTTTAACTCTATTATAGCCGTTAAGATCTTTTTTTAGACATAATCAAAATAACAGTAAAACCTCTCATCGAATAATAGTTTATTTACTCTACTAACAGTGAACTGCAGTTCCTAATACGTAATTAAAACTAATTAGAACAATCTTTAATTTATTCGAAACATCTACCTTCTAGTTTTGTACTAAAGTATTATTGTTAGGAGGCATCCGAACATATCAGATTAGGTCTTCGATAGAAACAGTTAGTTCTTGGATGGACTCTGTATGCATTGAGAATTGAAAAGTGTAACAAACCAGTTGAATATTTGTAAAAATAGTCTGAAAGTTCAACAACCCGTCGTTTCTAAACAGAGGCTGGTAACTAACAATGTCCTCGAAACCGAATGACTGGACGAAATACTTGACTTGATGATACGTTCTCTCATTAGTAACATCGGGTTGTGTGACGCTGTGCCCTCGGGGCGCTGCTGGAGCCAGGACTGGTGGTCGAACTCTGTGGAGCCGTGTAGCTGCTGTCTTTACCCCTCGTGATTATTACCCTGTATCATGATAATTCCGTACTTAAACAATTGGTTTATTCAGTAACCTTGTCTAAAGCTGACCACCCTCCGAGCCAGCGCGCCCATTGCGCGAACCACGGAATTGTGACTGCATGGACCAAACATACCTAGCACGACTTTAATAGAGCAAAGTACAAATTTCAATAATAAGATGCATTAGTGCTCCGGCGCATGTTTGTCCACCGTTGTCAATTACTCAAATATTTGAATTGTGATTCGGTAGCTAATGAGAGAAAACTCTATGTTCTTAAATTTAGTGTACATATTATATACGGAGATGGGCATTATGGCGTGTGATCGCGCCCGTTGTAAATATATTATGTAAAGTAATAATTTTATTAATATCGATGTCGACTGTCGGGTAGCTCGCCACCGCTGGGCCGGGACCCCGCGCCGCCCTGTTGTATATTACGACCTCTATTCTGTCCAATACATTCAACAAGTACAGATTTACAAGTTACATAATTATGCATTATTAATATAATAAGATGTCACAAAATTTTATCGCCAGTACAGACCAATAATATACATGAACAACGTTTAGTTATAATTTTGGGTTCTAAACTCATAAGTGATGCACTGAGTAACTGAATGATCAGCTCAATCTATTTTATTTTATGGGTTATTTCGCGTTAGATATTTTGTTGATGATGTCCGTATGGTTGGTTGTGATGGTTTACTTAAGTAAGTTAGCGACTCTCCGGCAAATTGCCCTGTTTCACTCGTACCTACCTATTACATTTTACTCTATATTTGTACTAACATTTTTGACACTGTTTTGTATTCCTGACCCACAAGTGTATGACTTAATTTTTTGAAAGTACTTAAACCTAATTAGTCGAAACTTTCAGTCAACTTCCTTAAATATTTCAATTAGTGTTATATTTGTTTATACTCGTGCGTCAGGAATATGAAACATTAAATGCTTGCAATATAATGTAGGTACAGAAACTTCTTTATCCTGTCATTTTCATAAAATAGTCGACTGATTCTTCGGTCTTCCAAGTCGGGTTTTCAGTGAATAAATAATATGATTGTAAAATTTTGTACAAAACTAAGTGGTGGGCCCTACCTTAAATTGTATTTAATACTCCTTAACTGTTATCGTTTGTGTTGCGAGCACGGCTCGCCACGCGGCGCCGGGATCCTGGCGCGGTGGCGGGCGCGTTTCACGGCCGCGGGTTCGCACATTCGAGCGACCAGCGGCTGCGCAACTTGGCCGCACACTGTGTTGTGACCTCCAGCAATAATTATGATGACAGGTAGACTCCTTGTCGCATCCGTCTTTACTCAGTTGCGAACGTTTCAAAGAGATGTCCGCAACGTTTTCATACGTAACTTTACGACTACAATGTATAAGTGTATTTTCCTTAGTGTTTTTCATTGCCATTGGTTACCAAAAATGACAGGATTTTTATTGAAACTATTGTGAATATATTTTAGAAAGAATACTCTCGTTAGAAAATTGAGAAAACCATTTTGAAGGGGCTCATATTGCACATCGAATTGTTAAATCGTTCCTCATGTTGAGAGTGTCTCAAAGTCGTTTCTCGATTTGTCTAATGTAAGATATATAATTGTAATATATTATTGTTTAAGCCGTTGTATCGAAAATAACAAGAACAGGAATAATTTTGTGAAACAATGGCACAAAGAATGAACATAAATATTATATATATTATAGAAACAGAAATGTGGCTATAAAAGCAATTTTTATAATAAATATTTACTGTTGAAGAACCTTCGACTTTTATTCCGATATATCTACATATTACCTAGATACTATCCCCAGCATCAAAATACACAAGAACAGAGTTTTAAATAAAACATTAACTTTATCAAAGAAATACTATACACGAACTTCTTCCTTCTACTATGAAAATAAATGTGGAGAAAACAACATTGAAATTGAAAATATGAGGGGGGGCAATGCGATGACTACCTACAATCTATTCTAAATCTAAGGACAAGCCGCGACTACGAAGAGCTACGTGGAGTCTACACAGAATTTACGTGGAAACGACGGAGCGCCTACACTAAACACTAACGCAAGCCTACGCAGCGTCTACGATATAAATAGCGTTCTGAAAACTTACTAGGTACTTACTTAGTAAAATTCGTCGGTGCTAATCTCAGGATAAAATTGAATTGAGATTACTTGGGTCTCCTAAATTATTAGAAAGAAATCAAGATTACAAAAATAGTCGATATCTACTTTTGTCATAAGACAGATTTTTGGTGAAATTGGATAGTAAATTAAAATATGAAAATTTCTACTAAAGTACGTTCTGTCTCAATGGTAAGTAGGGGAACGGAACTTACCTAATTCTTAAAGCCGTGGGAATGTAGAACAGCTGCTGTTCTTCAAATATTTAAGGCTATCCATACACTTTTAAGCTCGAACGGATATATTTGAGGTCAAAACGAATCCTACATAAAATGACCAGTGCACAAACCGTAACCTAAATTACCGTAATTCTAGATTTAAAAGTTTCACAGGGTAGGTATTGCACTTTTCTATGAAACAACAGATTTATTTGATAACTGATGAAGAATTTCTACGCTAGGGTCTACAATCATAATGCTGAATTCATGTTACAGTTTACGCACTGATTAAAATGTTTTCCTGTATATGGAAAAATCGCCATCACTTAGGTAGTTGTGATCATGCTCGTCGCCTTCTCTAGGAAAATAAACTTTTTGTTAGTTATATGGTAAAGTTATACTGTAAAGCCCTTTGCACGCGACACGGTTTCTTTAGGGCACGGCGTATAAACCGCGCCGTAGAAAAAACGTGTCTGTCAACACAAGAAAAACGTCTATGTACAGACGCGAGCACATCAAGCTACCCGAAACTGTCAAACTTTCCCAATCAACTTTGAACCTAATACTGTAGTGATAAAGTTGAAAATCTATTCAAGAAATTTGACAGATGACAGCAGCTTCATGTGCTGGCGCGTCTGTACAAAGGACCCACTACTTACTAATAAAATGATAAAAATCGGTACAGCGTATTTTTATATCGTAAAACATATAACGAACCCAGGAAAAGTTAAGTTACTCTTTGTACACTATCAAAAAAAAGTAATTTAGCTTTTCCGACTGTGCAGATACAGGGCGTGAATAAGTAGGTATATTCTGCACTTATCTACACCGACAAATATTAGCTGGAAACTGTTCAATACTTCAGCTATCAACTTGTGTGTAAATTCACCATGAAACCAATGTTAAATTGAAAACTTTAAACTATAACTTATCCCAATAAAATGTGACGAAAGCATTTTGATTAAAATGTTTATACTATTACCTAGGTACAGCATCGATGCATTTAATGAGCTGTTTCAGGAATAAAACCTTTTATCAAAACTAATCAGGTACACACCAATCGGACAAGGGATGCCCATGCACAGGGATTATAAGTCGTCATTATCCGAGTTAAGCCTCTTCATTATATCGGGACAATGTTTATCGAGAAAATGTTTTCAGCTGCAATTTTAAGCAACAAGTAGAAAGGAATCGATTATCAACAGTACGAAGTTGAAAATGAGTAGGTAGCTACACGGCTCTCGCATGACGCGTTAAAATAAAATGAGTTTTGAAGTGAAAACTTCTTTAGGTGCGTTGGGCATTTTATGAGATGGGAAAAAACATTGAATTCGCGCCACTATTACCGTAACCGACACCGTTTCGGATGTGTTCGGCTGTCCTCGGGATGTACTCGGTTTTAATGTATTTCCGATATGTCAGTGAGAGATGGCAAAGTATTATGTTTGTGTTTTGTTTATATGAAGATTAAAAAAATACACACGTAATTGTTCAAGTTTTCACTTCTGTCGGCACTCCCGGAGTGCCACTTTTTTTTTTTCATTCATATCTAGGTAGTATTTATAGCACCTTCCAGAACTCTAAAACTGTAATCGCTAACCTGAGCAAGCGTGGTGATTAATGCCCGTATCTTCTTTGAAAAGATAGGTCTTTACAATTAGCAGCCGCGGTAATTACTATAGGTACGTCAACAATGTCGTATAGCGATTACTCTGACTCATGAGTCTGAAATTTGAGAAAGGCCTCTGCCCAGCAGAGTGAAGTCGAACTGTGGATGATGATGAATCGCTATATTTTTTGTTTAACCTGAAAAAGAACTGTGATTCTTCGGTAGGGTTCTTAAGTTTGATTCGTTTTGGCTAGGTATTTAGGCCTTTTACCTATGGTGCTTCCATGACAATGCAACAGTGTTTCACGATAGTTTCTGATGTTTTTACAATTGCATTCTTATGGAGTAGACCAAGTTCTGTTGTGAGACGTAAATGAGGCGAAATGTTGATGAGCATGGATTTACGAAAACTTTTTAGGTAAGTATCTACTACTCTCCTCTTTGAATTATATATTTTAGTGCTACATGCCCAGCCAGAGGTAGTAGAGGATCAAGTTAAAAAGAGTGCGTAGCCCACAGAAATAAGAACAGTAAGAATAGCAATGTTACGAAGCACAGAAATAATAAGAAGAAGATATAAAAAATATATGTAAAAAAAAAACTTCTTTCTCATATCTATGGTTATCACAGTGTATAATATCCTGTTGTATGCAGCTGTCCATAAATACGCATCCTATTTTTGTACTGTTCTAGTACTGCGCTATTTGGAATAGCATGATCTTTCCAGGAAAATAGGCCAGTGTTCAGTTAGTGACCACAAGACGTCCTTGGGATGTCAGGCACTTTCTAATAATTGGCCCACAGACGACCGCTGTAGGTACTCGTTGATACTTTTTGACTCGGCTAATTTTAACGCTGACTCGCACTTGACAGGTTTTTTCTATATGGTAAGTCTTAATTAAAGCAGGGATTTATTTGAAGCGTACTTATCTAGTCAAATGACTGGAAAAGTTACTTGGTTTTTGTCTGTTAATATACAATTGTGGGCTGCTATAAGTACATAATCTACCTTCTTTTAGCAAAAACATCTCGAAATCTTCGATTTTTTTCATAAAAATATTCTTATGACGTTTCCACGAGTTGACTATTATGATAATGATAATTATTTATTGGCATTAAAAATGTGTACAAAACAAAGAGAAGCCCTGACTCCTGCGCTACGTAAACACACCTGTGTTACAGGAGCCAGTGTCTTCTCCCAATCAGTACTTAGGTTCTGCGGGGTAATTTATTGCGTAGCACACTAAACAATAGCAATGGCATTCATTGCGATATCTACGTTGTAAGCAGACAGATTTTTCGAACATATGAAGTAATGACGTATTGGCAATATCCTTCAAAATTATTCGGATTGTGATTGAAAGTGTGCTACGCAATTAGGGTGCTAGATTGTATGCCATATAAGTACATTTATCATCATCATTTATCTGTTATAAGTAGTAACAGGAAAATCTACTTTTAGCATGAGAACTACAAACTTTACTCTTTTCTGCTAATTGATATGTATCTGCGTAAATGAATTTAATAGGTCAGTGAAGATACACTATTATTTTGAGGCTCTTAAATTAATAAGAAGGTTAGTATTTGTAATATTAAAAAAATAAGTTTAAAAAAACTACCTACAACCAGACGACTGAAAAGGATGAAACAAAAAAGTACCTTCCCGTGGGCGCATGCTGCTGTACTACCATACTTAATATAGGTACTTAATAAGCTATGGTAGCATGCGACCACGGAAAGGTACTTTCTTGTTTCATCCTTTTCAGTAGTCGGGTTTTAGTTTTTAGTAAACTTATTTTTTATTTAATTATTTTGGGGCTTATTTCAGTAATATATTTATATTTTTGAAATGTGCTAAATATGCGCCCTTTCATTTATAATACCCAACAAGACACCATCATAAAATATTTATTTTTAAATTAATTGCTTTATGTCCTCTAGAGGACGCCATATTGAATATAGTGTGACGTCACATAGCCTATAACCAGCGGACAGTCAAGACGCTTCTAACGATACCTCATTTGTCAAATTATTAAGTACTATTGAAGTTATGAGGGAACAGATGAGCATACATAAATATGTACCATACATACCGGTTAAAATCATATACCCTCCGTAGTTGGGTAAAAAATGTACTGGGTAATATAACTTATCCATGTTTATCTATCTTTAGGGTCTTATGCCATCAACATAACAACACGGTTGTTTATATTAAAGTTCTGAAATAGTGCCCTTTCTTTATCCTTTTTATAAGTAGCTAGTTTGAATTCTTGCAAGTGGTACTCAATAAAATATTCAGTCAAAAATAGCCTTTACGAACTTCAGATTTGGTTTAACGTAGTGCAAATTCCGGTCGCCATAGATAGAGATAATATATTGTTATATATCAATCTATCTGCCTAACCTTTTCCCAACTATGTTGGGTTCGGCTTCCGGTCTAACCGCATGCAGCTGGATACCAGAATTTATATGGAGCGACTGCCTATCGGACCTTCACAACCCAGTTACTGGGTAACGCGATATGTACTTATTCCTTGGTAAGATTAGTTGTCAGACTTTCGGGCTTCAGACTACCCGTATCTAACGACTGTCAAAGATGTAGTTGCTAGAAGAGGTGTGAACGTCATTAAAAATATACAAAAACCAATCAATTCTCTATATAATAATATATTTAACAATAGTTATTAAAAATACTTAATATACATGCATATGGCACTGCGCACGACTGAACACTTATCCCCCTACTTTGAACCAACTAGCGCCATCTATTGACAATATTTTGAAGTAGATAGTCTGAGGTAGGACGTTCAACTTTTTTATTTTATTGTATCACTTCTTTCGTTCTGTGTCGATGGACACTGCTTGGACTCCGTGGAGGGTTCGCTTGTGCTTCCACATGTCTCCAGATCGTCTGCGAACAAAAAGATATGAGGTATTTTTATGGTTAAAACAAATATTATAGTATATAATCCACCTGGGATCTATTCACAGACACACCATCCCACATGCAAAAAGAGAAAGACCACAATAATTAAGTAACTGTAGGCCATACAAATATTAGTTACGTGCGTGAATCGAACCCATGACCCGTAGCACAGAAAATCAAGCGCTCGGTGCCGCGCCACTGCTGCGCCATAGTCAGTCACCGTGCATGTCTGTGTTGTTAGGTGAGCAGAGGGGTTCCCCGGGCAGTCGTTATCATTATATTATTTACTTACAGCATGATAATCGTATCTGTAATTGTTTATCGCTGTGATAAGTATTTAAGAACTTTTGGATGCTGTACATGATTCTGAACTGAACCCCCTGCGTTGAAATTTGTCGTAGGTTATATACAAAAAAATACCTGTTCCATACATTTTGACTGCGTAGATATTTACACTTTTCTATGAAACAGCAGATATTTTTTTTATAACCGAAGATAAATTTCTGTTTCTAGAGTAAAACATTTTTCATCATGTGCTGAATTAATGGATACATTTTGCGCATCGATTGCGCCACCGAATAGTATAGATATCCTAATGTAAAACATGAATTTTACTCACGAAAATTACTGTTAGAACCACCTAAAATGCTTTAAGGTTAGAGAATTTTGACCAGCAGTAGCAACAAATATGAAAGACAATTTTATTAAACGTGTATTCAAAATAAGTAATTAACTTCGCACGCAAATTTTAAAAGTAATCAACAAAAATATTGGTAGTTGTAGTGAATGAAAGACAAAATTTTAATAATATTAAACTTTAAATCGGTAAAGGTTCACCTCGTATTGTTTTCAGGAAGTACCTAATCTTCCACAATAAAGGCCTATTTTGGGGAGGACTATATGTCCAGCAGTGGACGTCTTTCGGCTGAAATGATGATTATGATGATGATGAAAGGCCTAGCTATTACCCAGGCACCCTAGGTATATTACCTACCTACTAGCTGCGCCCTGCGGTTTCCCCCGCAAAAGTCTCGATCCCGTGGGAATATCATGATAAAAAGTATCCTATGTCCTAATCCAGGTATGGTCTACCCATGTGCCAAATTAAATCCAAATCCATTCAGCCGTTTTAGCGTAAAAGCGTAACAAACAAACATACAAAAAATCAAATCTTTTCTCTTTATAATATTAGTATAGATTTAGATGTAGTACCTACTATTATATAATGGAAACTAGCTGTGCCCGCGACTTCGTTCGCGTGCATGATGGAAAACGTTTTAATTTTTTTGTGCAGAACCCTAATTCTTATTCTAAAATAAAAGTATCCTAAGTTACTCCTTATTATATCAGCTATCTGCCAGTGAAAGTCCCGTCAAAATCGGTCCAGCCGTTTCAGAGATTAGCCGGAACAAACAGACAGACAGACAAAAATTTAAAAAAATATTATTTTGGTATACGAGTATTTACCGTGTATAGAACTATATGCATTTAGTAAAAAGCGATTATTTTAATATTAAAAACAGACACTACAATTTTATTTATTTGTATATATAGAGTATAGATAAGTTCTCGGTCTGTAACAGAATCACGTAGTTACATGCGCTATTTCATTAGTTAGATTTTTTCCTTACCCTGCACCAAACGCTTGCAAAAACTCGGAAGGTGCGCATAAGGATAAAGGACCATAACTAAGTTTTTGTAAACGAATGCAGGTAGAAAGGCTACAATAATACAACTGATTTCGGTCGGAAGGGAGATAAGCATTGAGGTAGGGCCCTTTGGGCATTCTTTGCTTACCCTGCAATAGCTTTAGCGTGAAGCATAGAAATACGGGTACTTTGTGATGTTAATGCCGTAGGTACCTCACTGTTATTTTTAAAGTTTACGAGTTAGAATTTGAGCAGAGTAGGGACAGATGTTTATTCAAAGAGATTCCATTTTTGTTGTCTAGGTATCTAAAATATCTCATGATAAGGAAATAAGGATCGAGCCTATAAAGTAATACGTACAAACAATTTTCATAAGACCGGGCAATCCTAACAGGATTCCCAATTCTCGTCTAGGCGTGTCATGAGAAAGCCGACTAGCAAAAATATTGATTTCGGCTTTGACAATTGTCCTCACAACCCTTTGCCTCTGGGTGTCCCTGACCTAGACTAGAGTCAAGAGTAAACCCATATCAACTAGAAAAAAAAAACAACAGTTTTTTTTACAGTTAAAATATATAGGCTGACAGGGGGACATCGACGCGCAAACTGTAGTCATGAATTCAGTACTTACATGAGTCTACACTACAAGCGTATAAATTTTTGGTAGGTTATCAAAAAAAAAAACAACTGCTGTTTCATAGAGAAGTGTGATACCTACGCGGTCAAGATGTAAGGAACAATTTTTTTTTTTACCAGTGACAAATTTCAACGCGGGGGCGTTCAGAATCATGAATCCAACGTAACAGGTTGCATTTCGATGTCCCTGCCATCCTTTATGAAAGGCAGTCATTCTAGTAGGTACCTACCAAATGGACCATCGTACCCTGGCCTAGAAATGTATTTCATAAAAAAGATGTTCCTTACCTGAAGGCAGTTCCACAGATGTCACACTCGTGGGGTTTCTCTCCTGTGTGTATGAGGGTATGTACGGTTCGAGCGTATGGTCTTCTGAAGGCGGCACCACAAATGTCGCAGCGGTAAGGTCTGGAAGTAGACATGTAACTAGGGTGACTCTTTCATAAATCAGGACTTTCTGAAAGGTATAGAAGCCAGGGAATATCGCTGAACTGCGGGGTAACTGCGTAATACACTTACAATGGCAAAGCCTTTCATTTTGACAGTACAACAACATTCATTGCGCTATCTACGTGGTCGAACAGGTGAATTTTTCAAATACTTATATGAAGCAATGGATTAGGAATTGTTTTCAAAATCCTTTGGTTTGTGATTCAAACTGTGTCACAGAATTAGAGTGTTTTGCTTATTATATCCTCATCAGACATCAGTGGTAAATGGGTAGATATGAGTATGGATACATACAGGGTGTGTCGTAAATAGTGGTCCACCGTTAAGGATTCGATATACCAGATAATTTACTATAACATATTATAATTTTAACCATTTTAGTAGTACATTTTTTTTTTACAAAAGCGCTCCTGAATTTGCATGATTATGCTAAAAATTAGGGTTAAAATAGAGAAGAGCTAACTTTTTCTTCAAAAGCTCTAAATTTACATAAAAAACTATTATTTTACACGATAGCTCTAGTATTCAACAGTAATTAACAGAATACAAAATGAAAAATGTATGGTTTTTGTTGAAACTACAACCAAATTTGTAACAAAAGGTTGAAAAATCGTAACTAAAAAACAAAACTAAAAATTATTTTCGGAACCCTTGGGTAAAAATGGTTAAAATTGTAATATGTTATAGCAAATTATTAGGTATATCGAATCCTTAACGGTAGACCACTATTTACGACACAACCTGTATATCTACCCATTTATCAGTTATGCTTGTATCTTTCGAAGGTGTAGCCAGATCAAAGAGACAAATGACTAATGAGGCGGTTGTTTAATTAAAATATATATCCGGAAAGGTAACAATGGAGTACCTGCATTGAAATATTTTTGTATAGCATAACCTAAGTACTTACTATAATGTAAATGGTGAAATGAAAGTCACCAATAATTTTATTTACCGAAATAGCGAGATTTTCTATTGCAATTGCAACCGGCTGAGTGCTCTCAGTATTCGTGTTCACGAGTTCCGAGAATTCATCCCGGGCAAATTAACGTTTCGCAATACCTAGATATCAAATATAGGTAGGTAGGTACTATTGATAACAACAATAATATTGGAGCTGCTCTACGGAGTTACTGGAAATAGTTATTGGATGAAAATAATAATCACAGTAGTCCAATATTTAGGTACTTACATACCTAATTAAAAATTGGAATCCCACCATCAATAAGTTCTGTACCGGTGCGTACAAAAGAAAAAAAAGAACATAAAGCTTGATGATTGGCTAAAAGGTCCCAGCAACCAGGCCATTAAACTATATAAAAAAAATACATCAAGCAAAGCTCCTTTTTTTGTTCTTAAAATTCAAATAATATTTCGAATATGAGATCGCTAGCGCCATCTCTCGTTAACTTTGTTGGTTCTGTAACTATCATAGCGCTCAAGGAGCATTTGCAGAATGTGATGAAATATTGCGGAGACCATATTTTTCAAAACTTTTTTACAAAAAAAAAACAACCGACTTCCAAAAAAAAACACTACAAAGTGAAAAATAACTTTAATTTCGGAAGTCGGTGTCGTTGGTTCCACATTTTTGTTTTTTTGACACCGACTTCCGAAATTAAAGTTATTTTTCACTTTGTAGTGTTTTTTTTTGGAAGTCGGTTGTTTTTTTTTGTAAAAAAGTTTTTATTTTTCGCTTTTTAGTTGTACCTACCCCATAATACAAATTCATATAACACTACTTGCTATGTGAATATTAGTGACAGGAAGATAAACATCATCAATATAAACTAAGTGGCAAACAAACGTATTGTTGAAGCTAATTCCAAAACTATCCAACCAAAGTTCATAAAATTTATATGGGACCACCTCTGAAGCATACCTTATTCATTAATTAGACTAGATGCTGATAATCCTGGCTGCAGCATCAGGCCAAACTTATGTCAACATTGCATTGAACTTAAAATTTAGTCCTGTTTAAAATGAACCCAAACACGACTACGGTGCTGTAATTTCAAGGTTTGTACTTTTTCTGATGCTCCTGGCTTCAGCATCAGGTCTCTATGTACTTCGGTCGGTGTTCCTCATTAACAGTACGTTTATCCACACATCGAGCCCTTTTCAATGAGCCTAAACACGATATATCTGCTGTTTGTTGTCGAGGAGTTAGGTAATCTGCAGACTATCCTGACTGCTGCATCAGGTCATGACTTGATGATCATGAGACCAAATGTGGCAAATGACCTATCAAACATCAAAACAATTTACTAAAACAGTCCTTGCCTGTTCGAGTAACTTCTTACTGTTAAGGAGTTGTACCTTCCATCATCAGCCCAGCTACCTGAGATGGTGACAACCATACGCAAATACACAAGATACTTCATAAAATATGCGAAAAACAATAAGTGAGCCTATAAAATTTGAGGGTTGCCCTCGATTTCTCTAAGATCCCATCATCAGATCCTAACTTGTTGACTATGGGACCATTTGGGAAGTATACCCTTTCCAACAAAAAAATAATTTTTCAAATCGGTTGGCAAGCGACGGAGTTATGCGCGAACAAACCTAAAAAAAAAAAAAAAAAAAAAAATACAAACATTCGAATTGAGAACCTCCTCCTTTTTTAGAAGTCGGTTAAAAACACAAAGTTCTCAATTGAGAACTTATATTTAAATACATGTCTAATTAGACATGTATTTAATTATTTATTCTTTACCTACTTCATAAAATCTCTAAGTGATAAATGGTAAGAAAGATTAATTAGAAAAAGCGATTCAAAATCAAACCTGCCATAATAGTGAGTCAATGTGAAGAAAACTGTGTCTGGATGCAAAACAAAAGGATTGTATGATAACCTTTGGTCTGTGTGAATGCGTGCGTGTTCACGCAAGCGTGCTGCGGCAGTGAACGTCTTAGGGCACGCTGTGCACGCGAAGGGTTTTTCGCCTGTGTGGGTCCTACGATGATCGTCGCGCTCCACCTGCCACCAACACCATTCCACATACATTATCATACGGAAAAAATACTGGGAACTATCTGCGTCCATCCTATAGTAAATAGCGCGTGCAATGAGCGTTTTTGCGATTACGTATTATTATTTGTGTGGTTTTACTTGCACTTGGCATTGTTTGTAATTGAAGTTTTGTAATCAATTCATAGAAATCTATACGTTTGTACTTATTTGCCTTAAATAGATTGTAGAATTTTGATGAATTGTCTATTCGTCATACTCAGTCGTACATAGACCTATTCTAAACATCGATGACTAAAAAAACGCTAAAGCTTCTTACTTTATAATATTTTGCAGTTAATACAATTGAGATTGACTTTTGTTATCAATGCCAAAAGCCCACAATAACTTCCTACGAAATCTTGCTCCACAGTTTTGGATTAATTTCTCGTGACCAAGACAATACGATAAGAGTAAAACTGGATTACCAATTAATTAGGTAAAATATAGATAATTTTTTCTATATTATTGTCCTTTTTTATGATTAGAAACAACAACAGCATTCTACTGGAAAATCTATCTTGAAGTAAGGCTACCTTGACTTTAAAGGCTTTAGGGCACAGGTCACAGGGGTAAGGCCGTTCCCCTGTGTGCATTCTCATATGGATGGCCAGGTGGCCAGACTGGTTGAAGCGACGTCCACACACGCGACATGGGTAACCCTGGAACACGGGAGCATGGTTTATTGGTGAAAAAGGTATATTTGTAGGAGGTGAAGTTTGTAATTTTACTGGCAACGATTCCTTTCAAACTATACACATCAGCAACACTGCTTGGCCGCCGGATGAACTTCATCACAAAGAGCTCTTCTAAGTACCTACTTACCAAATCGTATCCGAATCTGCGTTATAAAACCAACCGATAGCATACCAATTTGTCTCACTGAAAAGGCCAAAGCCCTAGCTTGTCTCATGCAGAGAAAAAATAGAATAAAAATCACCACGCCTCCTTACTTTTCCGAATCAAAAGAAATAAGAAAAAGTTTTCATATTCTACGAATAGCATAGGCATTTATACCGATGCTCAAAGAAAAGAAACTCCTACGCTTCGTTCAGGGGACCCCTTCTAAGAAACTCTAAGGGCGTGACGATATTGTGATGTCCCCTAACGGAATAGTCGAGGAATAAGCACGACAAGACGCCTTCTCTTCCTTAGACGATTCAGATGCAGCAAATTATTCTGGTATCTCTAAGTACGTACACAATGTTTCTATTGTTTTAAGACTAAGTATGACATGTCCTCAAGCTCCTCGCTTAATACTGTTAGGTAGGTAAGTGCACTGTGCACACATCACATCTATAACTATACTAATAATAAAGCTGAAGAGTTTGTTTGTTTGAACGCACTAATCTCTGGAACTACCAGTCATATTTGAAAAATAAATTTTGCATTTGTTAGCCAAATTTTAAAGAAAGCTATAGGCTATTTAACATCACGCTGGGACTCTTAGGAGCCGAGCACAAATGAAAAATAGAAAGACACTCAGCGAAGATGAAGTAATAGTGCGGGCAGGTGATGCGATGCGAGAGGGTGGGTCGGGGAACAAGAATTTTCACGCAGCCGAAGTCGCTTGCAGAAGCTAGTTAATTGTGTATATACCTTGTGCGTGGGCTTTCGTTCGGATTAAATGCTATTGATCTATTCTTGATACAAGATTCCTAATCATTGTTGAATGAGCGTCACCACAGCCGAATTTACACAACAAGTTAAGTACATGTTTTGTAAAATAATGATGACAGCAAAGCTTAAGTTACTACCAAGCATGTTAAGTGGACCAAAGCCCAGATTCACAACAGAGTACATGCCAGCGTGTCAAAAAAATACACTGACTGTTGGATTATCAACTCTCAACGCTAAGCACAGTGCGGTGAAATTCCAGAACGCGATAAAAAAATCGCTGCGTTAAAAAATCGCCCGCGGGTAACACCATCGTTTGAACTTCGTAGAGCTTAAAACGGCATCACCATAAGCTAGGTAAGAGTGAAAAATAAAAAAGTTAAATCAATAAAGTCATATTAAAACGGCCGAAGCGAGAGGGTTGGGTCAGGAACAGCGTTAATAGTTTAAGACAGGCCAAAATAAATTAGGTATCTGCAGCAATTTTCGTGTTCACAGCAACAATGTAGTAAAATGCAGCAAGCTAGTTGGTTGTGTAACGTACAGGCTTAGTAACTTTGTGCATTTTCTTGTGCGTGTGCAGTGCGCACATGCTGCCCAGCACTTTGTCGCATTCCTCACACACGTAGGCCATCAGCGGAGCGCCCGAGGGTCGGTCCTCGCCTCGTTTGTGGCGGTACAGTTCTCTGTGAAATAACATTTCATTAAACGTAGGTATCTGATCTATATCTATAGTATAGCAACAAAGATGTATTAACGCAAACGAAGCAAAAGGAGCATGTAAGGGTCGTAGTTGGCGTTCTGTAGTTTCTGTCTACCCCCAATCGACAAAGGCGTGAGTTTATTTATGTATGTATGTAGGATCGCAACACGATTAGGTAGGAATAACAAAGCCCAAAGGTCACTTCTGTGCGTAGCTGTACAAGAAAATCAAAGTAATGATAGGGGTAGTTAAAACAGTTAAATGTATTAACGGTAGACAGATCAAACCATTAATGTATTAATTTTTAAAAGATTTTAACTTTTCGAAAACAATAGTGCACGATTTTGTTACAGATACGCGCCTACTAGCGCCATCTACCGAACGAAGACAAAGTTAAAGGGCATCCTTTGTTACAATTTCGAGGGCATGATATCCAGCTGAACATCGGGGCACGAATGAAGTTGGATAAAATATCTAATTAGGTTACCAGCTTCGATTATTACCTGGCCGTAGCGAAAAGTTGGTTGCAAGAGCCACAGTTCCACATTTTGCTGTTACCGCTGTTTGTGTACGACCGCCGTGTGTTTCTAGGGGGCGCAGGCCTTTGACACTCCAAGGAATGAATCTTCAACTCCTCAGTAGATGCATACTGTTTCCCACAGGTGTCACAAGCATAACAAATTTCAGGTCCTTGAGATATATTCGCATCTGAGATGCAGCTGTCCTATGAAAACGATACAATATTTTTTTTTTATATTGATGTAGCTTTTTGATAATACGTACAGTTAGTACTAACGTTAATCTGTGTGAATTTAGTGTAATTAGTCTATAATGTTCGGACTGTGCTGGGACACAGGCCTCCTCTCTGTGAGAGGGAGTGGGCTGTACTCCACCACGCGGGCCCATTGCGGGTTGGTTGATGTCATGTCTTCGAAATGTTGGTTCTAGAACATGCTGGTTTCCTGACGATGTTTTCCTTTACAGTTTTGAGAGCAGCAGTGATGAAATAACGAACCTACGACATACAACTCGTGAACTTAGTTCTGGTTATTTCGGTAGGTAGGTAACTGGGGGAGGGAGAGTAAAACTTATTATTTTGACTTACATTTTGACCCTCGTAATAATTATTTTGGTCCTCAATGAAGCAGGTCAGCCGGTGTTTGTCCAGAGCATCGCCATCGGCAAACAGCCCGCTACAGATGTCGCAAACGTACATAGTGTACAGTTTGCGGGATGTGACACTGCCTTTACCATCGGATGCCATGCAACATAGTTGTTCTGGAAAGTTCAAGAGCGTTAGGTAACAAAAAAATATGACGACATCGTACATTCAAGCCTTGCATTTCCTGAAGGGGTAAGTAGAGGTGCATAGAACATCCACATTTCGCCAGTGGTGATTGAGGAGATCAGCCTTTAGTCACCAACCGGACACAGATCCAGACTTCGGGCTACTACTGAGAATTCTTGGTGGAAAACCATAAAAAAAAACTTTGCCTAAACTGGTGGTCTTACCCAGGATCCCCAGTAAAGTTTGCGACAGTTTATACCAATGAGGCAGTTGAAAAAATATACTTAGGTAAGTAACGGAAAAAGTTAAGCATCTGGTCATCAATTCATCATCTACCCATCCTACACGTAGACCTCGGTTTTTGCGGAACCTAAAGCTGAAATCGCAATAAAGACAAGTACAGGCACAAGGACCTTATATTTTTAGAAACGTAAGTAAATGCTTTATTATTAAAATAAAACAATACGTAATTTACCCGTGGGTTCAACTTCCAGAGCGGTCGATAGCACACGCTCGCACATTCGGCAAACGAGCCACTCAGTTTCGAAGTTTTCATTACTGTGAGCTGGTTCTGAAAAAGAAGGGATACTTTAAACTTTTAGGGCTATGCGAGATGTGTCATTTAAATGAGAACCAATTCACGGTGTTACGGTTAACCTACTGTTCTGAGTTAATGCATCTGCAAGGCTAGCAACGTAGTGGCGTACCTGCCAAACAGCAGCCGTCTTTTGGAGGGGCAAGTTTAAGGCACGTTGGCTATCGTAGCAATACATTTTCAGATGCAGATGCCAGAAATGTTAGGCAATCAGGCAACTTGATAAGTTGTTTGCGTTATCTGTTGCTCTCCAAAGCAGAGTCTCACGGCTGAGAGCATGAAGATTTTATGACCCTCAAATTTGCAAGCGACGTTCATAGCTCTTTACAAAAATTGCGTTAATTAGCGCTTTAGCTATAGTTTACCATGTGATTCTCATATTATCTCAAGACTTAAGTAAGGAACCATACAAACCTGGTACACTCCTCGTTTCGACTTTGTCAATAACAGGGGTAGGTAGTAGTGTGCTTTGAGCCTGGTCTATGGAATCATCGGAAGTATGAAGTGAAATAGTGTGGTCAAGAAGATCAGCTTCAGTCGTAAATATCTCATGACAGATTACGCAAGAATGCAGAGCCAGCAAATCCGGACCGGTGCTATCACTACTCTGGAATCAGAGAAATAATGTTTTAACTGGAATTAAGCTTGCTTTGGTTTCTGAATCTATCAAGTAGGAACAAGATAGGTACGTTTAAATCAAATCTAGGACTTCTAACTACAACAACCTCATCTACAAATTTGTTATTTGAATAAAACCTTCGGCTTTCCTGAAGAGTCCTGGAGAGGCAATAAGAATTGATTGACAGTATTTTCATCAAGCAGAGTTGGTTCATAGTTAAATAAGTTGTCCGACTGTATAATGTACAGTTCCGTGTTTTGTTCCACGTTTAAATTTTCTTGGAAGAAAGAAGAATTTTCTACATTGAAAAATCTTCCAGAATCATTTGAATGAAAAGATATTTGACTTTCCACAGTATTCATTATTGTAGTAACGTTTGGTGGATTTTTATTAACATTAGTTAGGGTTTCATTAGACTCAGCAGGAACGTTGGTGAAAAGTAAATCGTCTGGATCATAAGTTTCTGATAATTCTTTGTATGGGTAGTCGGGTGGATCAAACATCATGTTTTAGGCTGAAACAATTACATGTAGTTATAGAATTAATAACAGATTATGATATAGCTTTTCGAAAAGCCTTTTACTTTGAAAGGAATTCACAAGTCAGAAGACAATAGTGTTTTCAATATTTTATTTATCTTGGTACAGACGCCAGCACATCAACCTACTACAATCTGTCAATTTCTGTAATAGATTTTCAACTTTATCGCTAAAGCATAAGGTTCAATGTTGATTGGGAAAATTTGACAGTTAGGTGTAGGTTGATGTGCTGGCGTCTGTACATACCTACCCAAACTTGTTTCAAATTCTCGATAAACAATGGGTGGGCAAATTAAATAAAACACATGCCCTGGGACTTAGTCAATTCGTAATCTACTAGTTGCAGATATGATGTATTTTTTGTTAATTTCAATAAAACCATTATTATGCTTATTTTTGTTTACGTTTTCACGTTTTCCTATACAGTATTGATATTTACGGATTTTAAACTTTACGTCAAACGGAACGTAATTATTTTTAGCTATGGCAGTCCTTTGCTCCGTAAGTCAATTTCTGACATTTTCTACCGACCGGCTGTCAACTGTCATGTCATGATGTCATTTCGGGGATTTCGGCTCAGTTGAATTGGTTTTTATTTTGTTTACAGACGCGATTACACACATTATATTTCCAAATAACGTGTGAAGGATAAAACGGTGATCACGATGAAAGTAGACGCTGCGCCACCTTCTGATAAGCCTAAAATACCGTTGCCGACCCTTTCTCAAATCAATGCTGATCGGATAACTCAGGTAAGTTAGGTTATCCATTTCATAACATTGGATAATAATAAAAGAAAACCACTCGATACATGCTTTATATTTGTATTTGAACTCTGTCTGTACCTATTTCTACAAATGGGAAACGTTATAGAAATTGTATAACAATGTTAACTGTTAATAAGAATGATTTGGTAAAATGAATATGAACTACCAGACGATACTAGAACTGAGGCGAATTCTTACTAGTGACTACATGACAACCCGCCCCCTCTGACCGCATTTATTTCCGGCCATTTTTCTGTTATTGTTAACAACCTCTTAAAATATTTTGGCACTGTATACCTAACCAACAAACTTTACAAGCTTAGGTTATGTTTTTCTTTCTTATTCTTTTTGGTTTTGGCCCCTTCAGAAGAAACTTTTTCTTAAGACATATAAAAGTACTTAATAAACATAAAATGGTGTAACATTGAAATTAGAATTTAATTTTTCATATGGGTGAAGTGACAAGAACTTTTTATAGAATGTTAAATTACACTAGAGAGAAATAGTCAACTTTTATTTATGCATTCTGTATATTTTCATTGTTAATATTATGTGAGCCACAAACAATAACCTAATGGTAGCTCTCATGATTAAAATGTTGTAGTCTATTTAGTGAACAGTGGTTCACTAAATAGATTGCATAGAAAAGACTAACAACAATCTTTAGGTTGAGTATCTCTGTGTTCATAATGGTTCCAGTTGGCTCAAATTATTGAAACAATTTTTTTTCTTCAGTAGTTATATTGTTGACATAATGAGGCAACACTAAACCAGTTTCCTAACTACTTTGGCATAAAAATAAACAAAATAAATATTCTAATGATTGTTTCTGAGATGAAACTCAATAAAGTTTATTGATTGGTACTGCTAACATGATTTGCAGGTAAGTATAAAAATTCACATTTTTATCTTATTCATAGCTCATGTAGGCTCATCCGCAGATCAGCTATTTAGAATTCAAGTTTTTAAAATAAATTGAGAAAGTAGTCTGTTATTTTTAAACCGAAACAATTTGAAACACCTAAGGATTAGGTAGAGATGTTGATTTTATTATGTACCTACAGTCTACAACCTAATCCAATCCAATTCATCTAATCATTCATTAATCTAATCCAATTAGGTTGTAGCTGTAGTTACTTGCAATTTTATTCAAACGCATGTTTCACACTATAAGCTGCTTTGGACTATTTTCTAAGGTCACACCCATTAGATGTCGCGCGCGACTTCCGACCGTAGTATTTGAATCCCTTTACCAGAATAATCTATAAATTGTTAAAATAATGTTAGGGAGAAGACAAACACATTTAGTTCAATTTTACATTCTGTAGTAGTAACTACGTCTTGATACTATTACTTTTCATGTGTAAAATTTAATTATTTCACATGGTGTGCAATTTGGGGATATCATTATTGGTCATGAGGGATAAAAAGTAAGTAGGTCCATGTAAAAGTGTTAGGTAGGTAGAATGATGTTAGGTACATCAATATGCATGTCTCTGAACCAAACTAAGATGTATTATTTGTTATGTAATTCAATCAAAACTAGAGCCCAAACAACTCTTGACCAGCTTTGTTAATCCCCATCTGACCTAGTGCAAATCCAACATGAAATTCATTTAAAATGTGTAATAATATCTAGGCAGTCATGTTCATACATAATTTTAATATACAAAAAGCCTACTGGTATTACACTATGAACAAAACCCATTAAAGCAAATCTATGCAACTATCCACATGGAATTTTCTAACAAATCAACATGGTTGCATTGTCCACAGCTTGCTAATCAGTACTGGTCACCACAAACTAAGGAGAGCCACCTACCTTATGATGCTTCTATTGTGGAGTCAATCTACCAAGCAGAAATACTTGGATCCCAGTAAGTAACTTAAAATACTTGAAATTACACAATAACTATAAGTTATGCAAGCTCCACTTGCTCCTGAGCCTAACTGATTTAAACAAATGAACAGTTTAGGGGTCAACAGCCTCATAGAGTGGGTGCAATGACCTATTTTTTTTTTGCAAAACACCAGTTATTTTTTGAGAATGGTGCAGTGTTCCCATATTTTATTATTTAATGTGCAACAAGTTTAAAATTATAATCATTGTTATATTTATAATTATTAAATATTAATTAAGTTATTACTATTGATTAATAAAGTTTTATGTTTTAAGAAGTTTTATAGTGATTTGGAATGACCATGGTTAGTGCAAGTAGTTTGTACCAAAATACTTATTAGTACTTATTACAGAAACATAGGTTGATGTATTCATAAATAGAGATGTTTATTTTGATAGAATAGACTATTTTGTTCAATATTATGTAGTTTATATTTTTTTTCAAAGTAAGATTTCTGCCTACCCATACAGAATGTCAGTTTTAAATATATAAAATTAAAAATATGATTAATTAAGAACAATTTTTTATTATGAAGATAGAAAAAGAGAGGCCTGAGTCCTGAGTCTGAGTGAGTGAGTGTGATGATCAGCTACAAACAAACAATATTATTATTTGAACCTGTATTGTACTTATACTGGAGAAAGATTGTTCCTTATCATTATATTTTGTACCTACCTAATCTTTGGAACAGTACCAACACTAAAACTCTTTTCCCATAATTTCCAGTTTCTCAGTACGTCGTATCATGATGCTGGAGTTCTCCCAGTACCTGGAGAACTACTTATGGCCGCACTACACGGCGGGCGAGGCGTCGCAGGCGCACATGATGTCCATCATCGTCATGATCAACGAGAAATTTCGCGAACGAGTGCCTGCTTGGCAGGTGAGTCTATGGTAGAAGGCATAATTAGCCTGTGTTCAGTATTAATTTTTAAGCTGGGGTGAACCTATAGTACACCTACATTTCGCCAGTTTTATTTAAGTCCTAAGTAATAGGGTGCGACCCTACTGCCATCAACCAAGCACAAATTCAGACTCGGCTGCTACTGAGAAATTCTTGTTGGAAAATTTACTGCAGGATAGCAGTATCATTAAATCCATCCCATATTATGTAGATACTACAAAGGCATTTAGAAGGCCTATGTCTGGCATGTTCCAAACGAAAAGGAAGAATTTCCGTCCGTGTTAATATAGCACATAAGTTTTAGAAGAGAAACCAACACATTGGTATGAAGGACAGAGACAATGCTCTATTAAGCCGATTTTTTTTTAAACACGATGTGCCAACAGCAACGCAATTACTTGAGTATCCATACTAATATTATAAATGCGAAAGTATGTCTGTCTGTCTGTTACCTCTTTACGCTTAAACCGCTGAACCGATTTAGATGAAATTTGGTATAGATGATATTTTGAGTCCCGGGAAAGGATATAGGATACTTTTTATCCCGATATTCTCACGGGATCGAGACTTATGCGGGTAAAACCGCGGGGCGCTGCTAGTAATTTAATAAATTAAACCTTTTCATGCTTCAGGCATTTCTGAAGAAACCGGATCACTTCCCAGCATTCTTCGAGCAAGTTCTCCGCGCGAGCGTAGAGGATGATCGTTCGAGAAGTAACATGCGAGAACAGACGGCTCTGCTGTTGTTCCTGAACCATTGCTTCGGCAGCATGGAGGTGCAGTTGTGCAGAGACCAGGTCAAGCGGCTCGTTTCGCTTAGTATGTGGATCAGCTTGCAGGAAGGTATGTAGATTTTATGAGTATGGAGACATAGAATGTATCAAAATCGTACATAGATACATACAGACATAATCTGACGCTTTCTTTCCATGGGGATTTGCCTTTAACGTTCATACAAATAGTCATACCTGCGTGCTGGTTGCGAGTACTACGCACCTGACCTTTCAAATCAAAAGTCATTTATTTAAATTTGGCTGAGAATCAGCACTTTTCGAACGTCAAAATTATAAAAGATGAATTTTTCAATTGGACGTGGATGGCCAAATTCGAAACTATGAGGAATAGCGAAAAGTACTCAAAGGAGTCTCGTGCTCGATTTTGATGAAAACTAAAACTGCATCATTGGATTTTTGAAAAATCAATATTTCTAGCCAGGAATCGAACTCGTTGATTTTGATAAAAAAAAACACTGTAATAGTATACCATTAAAAACATACAAACTAAGCGCTACACGCTAAGGGCACCCTCTGTGGGGTACGGACCTCGGCTTATGGCGTTGCTGGGGGAGGGCAGCAAGGAACAGGATAAATCGGATTATCATCAGACGTGTTGTCTTTTACGAATATTTAGGCGGACCCGTGCCTGTAGCCCGAAATATTTGTAAATGATGACAAGACGACCTGCCTCATTGTATTGGTGCTATGTAATATTACGGATCCCTTCCAGCCATTGAATAATGGGGTTACATAGACATATACTTTTCTTCTAAGGTACTGTTCATATTGGATGGCTCGCCTGCCTTGTCGTATTGGTTGAAAGAAAGGGTGACACAAGAGGCTCTACAGTCCAATAACTCATGAAAAGTGTGGCTTCACCAAAACACTGGTTGTTGGAGGCCTAAACTAGACTAAGAGCTCCAAGTGTAATTATGTTTCTAAAAACTACCGTAGTCTCCTCATGACTAACATATTTCTAGATTATCTTATAATATAGTTTTAGATAATCTAATACTAACAAAATATGGATATTTAAATAGTCTGAATTAAACGAATTTAATTTTTTTTATTAGGTCGAAGAAACCAAGAATTCAAAACTGTTCCAAAATGGCGGAAGTACTGGCGCGCAATTCAGAAGAAGGATAAACCGGAGCTCCTAGAAAAACTCAGCTGGGAGCGACTGTACCTGCAGAGGCTGATGATCAAGTTCATGCGCATATTGGAGAGTATACCGGAGACTGGGGAAGTAGATTCACATGCCGTGAGGTAAGGGACCATCATGTAAATTATATAACGAATTTAATACTCCAGTATACAAACCATAACTATACCATAATCAGCCTATAATGTTCCCACTGCTGGGACAAAGGACTCCTCTCTGTGAGGGAGTGGGCCGTAATCCACCACGCGAGTCCAGTGCGGGTTGGCGGATGTCACATGGATTTTTTCTACATGCCGGTTTCCTCATGAAGTTTTACTTCAACGGTTTGAGATCAGTGGTGATAAATAATTTACGAGATTTAAAGTGCCTGCTTGAGTTCGAGCCCACGACCTACAACTCGCAAGTCGCGGCCGTTACCACTGGGCCACCACTGCTCTTTATACAATCAATAATCATTATTGTAATAACCCAACCTCTTATTGAAATTATCATAAAACAAGCTTATCATCACGCCTTACGCCAACAAGTCATGATTTCATGCTATAAGGGGACGCAATTACACAACGCGTTTTAAACAGAACCACGGGTATATGAACGAAATTACGCTCCTCTCTCTAAAAATTTAATTGTGTCGCGAATATTTTCGGAGACTTGCTTAGTGGTGAGAACAAGATGGTTGTCGTAAAAAAAATCTTAACACGAACACTAGAACCAACATTTATTTGAAGACCTTATTAATTCAACAATCCCTGCAGGTAATGATAGTTTGTTTTTTTTACAATTCACTAACAAAATTATAATTTTACAGATACTGTGAGCGGTTTCTGGAGCTAATGATAGACTTGGAGGCCCTGCTGCCGACGCGGCGATTCTTCAACACAGTAATGGACGACAGTCACCTGGTCGTGCGCAGCCAGATGGCAGCACTCACGCGCAGGCCTGAGGGACAACTTTTTTCACAGGTAAGTGATAGATTTAGTATGGCGTCGCTGTTACACAAGGAACTATGAAGAGCTATAAGTAGAGTAACCTTCTGATAATATTCCATTTAGATGTGTATTTGAATATAAACCGTCTTCTTTTTCATACTTTCCCTGTGTAGCAATGATAGCGGTTTCAATGTCATTTGGTTAAAATATTATTTTACTAGTAGATTAGAACGCGCTGTGCATAGTACTCGCAACCGGCGGCGTGCGTGTATGACCAATGTATGAACGTAAACGAGTGAAAAGGAGTAAGGATCGATCGTCAGGTGGCGTTCTGTAGTTTCTTGTACCTTCCTATGGGGTCCATGGGAAAAAGACGTGAGGTTATGTAGGTATGTATTAGAACGCGGTGTCATCCTACTTGGCATTATTGATGCACGAGATGCATGTCACGAGAGATAATTTCATTTTTCCATATAATCCAATTTAAATAAATATCATTAACATGAAAAAAAAATACGTTTACATTTTCTTTCTTTTTGAGAGACAATGATAAAAAAATTTAATGATCAAGTTATTGAAGCTTTATAATGCCTAGCTGACATTTTTCGTTCATTTCGAGGGTCAGATGTAGCTGATGTCGTTGAGACAATATAAAACTGCATTGGGGGCTAGATACGTTAAAACATCTTGGGGTTTATTCATAAACGATGATTTAAGTTAACTGATGTTCAAACGTCAAAAATGTATGGTTGAACAGTCGCTAATCACTACATAACTTTAAGCAGCGTTTATGAATAAAGGAGCTTATATCGACAATTAGAACAATACAAAAAAAAATGCTCTTGTAACGACTATCAGGGTTTTGATTAATTCAAATGACCAGGTTTCCATATTTATCACTTTGTTACTGTGTGAATTTTGTCTCGTTCTTCGACTACCCAACCAACGGAAATAAGCAAAACTACTTCATGTTTTTAGCTGCGTTTAATAAAGTAAATTCAAAAATAATCATAAATGCGTATCGTCATTATAGTTTCGACAAAACAGAAAGTCCAAGTTAAAATATTAAACATATAAAATGAAAATTATTCTTATTATGTTAGTGCAAGAGAGCTGTGTATACAATACATATTATTTATATAAATTCACTAACCACCTATAGCTGCTAATACAGAAAAAGGACGGACATAATGCTCGTTTTTGATCAAATAGATAGCATACATTAAAGCCTCGTATTCATAGTACACTCATTGTTTTAATGTCGATGGAAATCTAGTCTCTCCCAATTACAATCATATCAGTTGTTTTTTGTTAATATCTTTTGTTTAAACATTAATTTAGTCATTTTTGTTAATTTCTAAAATAATTTTAAGTATCTTTTATGAGCAATCAATTCCTAACGACGAGAGATCAACCCAAATATTGTTTGGAAACAATTATTATTCAACAACATATATTTTTTTAACACTTTCTTTAATTCATGTTTATGATTTTGTACAGTCAACAAAAGAGATAAATATGCAGGATCGTCGGATATAGTTGAAGTTTAATAAGAAACCGATGGATGTTGTCGACTGAAATTTAATTGGATAAATGAGCTGTTTGTATTCTATTAATAAAATAAAATTTTATTCGAGAACATCCATCGGTTTCTGTAAACTTCAACTATACCCGACGATCCTGCATACTTATCTCTTTTGTTGACTGTACATCACTCTTTATGCCAATAAGGCTTTGAGTATTTTACTGCTCCAATATACATGCTACAATACTGACAATTATAATATTTTTATATATAATTAATAAGACACTTGGTTCCAATTAATAATTAATACATAAATCACAGTTCAATCAAAACTACTATAACCTTCAGAGAGTGGCCTTAGTTGTCTAGTAGAAGAAATAACTTATGTTCTAGGTAGGTGTTTCTAAATCATAATTTGAGGCACATTTGCAAGGCACACGCATTTGTACACAGAACATATATAACTGTTACGCTATTATTTTATCATTACAACTATTTCTATGTCTAGTGTCATATAGCTTCATTCATCACATTTTTAAAATATGTCACATTCATACAACCGTGCCTCTACTTGTGTGGAAGCTTGTGTATACCGGCTCTAAAACAAATATTCATTAACAAGTTTCTACTTGATATTCGTTGATATGTCAATAATTCCCTCCATTCATATGAGTCATCTCGTCGCCCCACTCCCCCGTAGGCACAGGCTCTGCATAACAACAACTCTTGCGCAACAAAAACGTTACATGCGGCTGTCGTACGATGCACACGTAGAATATTAAAATTGCCTGGAGTAGGTTCACGAATATGTGTGCGTATAGTAATTCATCTATGTTGAGCCATGACAACAAAAGAAACAGCCATGCTGTTGTCATTATCAGGAATAGTTGTAGGAATAAATTAAAGCTGGAACAAATAATTTTAGTTGTAAGTAAATTGGACGTAGTTTAGCAGTAAGGACTCAACCCACAATACGTCTTTTTTGACTTATCGAGGTTTTTACTTTAGGTGTGTACAGTGTATTGCTGTAATGATGTTGTATTTGGAATATTTTGAAATATAATCATGTAAGGGCAAAATATACAAAAATACAACATCATTACAGCAATACACTGTACACACCTAAAGTAAAAACCTCGATAAGTCAAAAAAGACGTATTGTGGGTTGAGTCCTTACTGCTAAACTACGTCCAATTCATCATAGCAGGAAGGCGTAACCAAAAGCGATCGTCGCGTGAATACGCGATCGTTTGTAAAAAAAATTACGTACAAACGCGATTTGATTGATCGCGGGAGTATGTCATCTACACAAATAAATACAATTGAAGTGTCTGTTTGTAATGTCAAAATAACAGCTTTTTACTAAATGCATATGAAAGTATATACGACACTTCTAATCTACCATTTTTTTTTCTCTATCTGTCTGTCTGTTTGTTTTGGGTAATCTCCGAAATGGCTGGACTTTTATTGTTGAAAAGAGAAATAGGGTTCCGCGCAAAACACAATAAACCCATGAAATTCCGACATGCACGCGAACGTCGTGTCGTCGAAGTAGCGGGCACGGCTAGTATTCATATAAAAGAGCGCTACGGTCGCTTTTGGTTAGGATAAGAATCGTAATAGTTGTAGTACATACCATCCCTTAAGTTTATGATGAATTCTGCCATAGATATTAATCCTCTTTATGATTTTCAATGTTGTGACGTAAAAGAAAACATTGAAAATTATGGTGAATGCAACTGGGGTGAAGAATATAGCGATACCGAGCAATCCTGTAATGAACAGAAAAAAACTTGCTTAGTTCAAGTGGTTAGACTGGACAGACTTTACTAGCACAGAATCTAGTTGTTTTATACGCTACTAGCTTATACCCGCGACTTCGTCCGCGTGAAATTTCACCCTCCCCCTTTTCACCCCCTTAAAGGTTAAATTTCCAAAAACCCCTTCTTAGTGCTCCCCTACATTATAATAGGAAGCCGTGTGCAAAATTTCACATTCCTAGCCCCAGTAGTTTCGGCTGTACGTTGATATGTCAGTCAGTCAGTTCTCCTTTTATATATATAGATTGAGATTTCAAATGAGTATAGAACAACTAGATTCAGTGTCAGTGCTGCTGATTAGTAGGAAGGTTGAACCAACTTCTTAAAACGAGGTTCCGTTTATCATGTGTGTTAGTTTCCTTAACCTATAAAATAAGGTCTCTATGGTCGTTACAGTGAATTAAGTTTTTAATTTCGGTGTACCGTGCTAGTAAATATCAATGCATCATCTTACCGATAGTTTCCTGTTCAACATCGTCAACGATGATTGACGAAGAGAACTGGATCCTACTCTTCCTGTTCGGATTAGTCCCGGTATCGAGTAGGAAATGCGCGCATATTGCCATGCCCGCCATGATTAGGACGCAGAACCACACGACGCTCGAGTAATAGCAGTATTTGCGAACGTCCGTCACGCGTAGGAACACGTTGCGGGATCTGAAAATACAATTTATTTATCAAACTTAGCATAGATTTGTTTACTTTTAGTCTAGATTTGCCCACGCAACACGGTTTTAATTTTCGGGCTCTGCAGTCTGCCATGCATTAAGTATGAATTATGAATATTTTCATGCCTCTGCCTAATTTCAAATTTTGTTATTTGATTCAAATTATTTAGGTAGCAGTTTTGATTGAAAATCCAACAGTGCGTTTTTCTTAGGTATTACATTTAGGTGTTGTGTAGTGTTAGTGACAATGGGCATTAGAGCAACTTAAAGTGAAAAGTGCGTGACATAAGCCTTCAGACAAATATTACAGGCATAATTATGCAGAAAAATTGCTTTGGAATGTTTTACTTTCTACAACTACTGTATTAGTAATAAAAAATGCGTACTTGTAAAATACATACTTGAACGTTTTCCATACATAAAAACCGAAACTGTTTAGCCAGAAGAAAGCTGCCAGTAGACTGATATACAAGATAATATCTGAAAAAACAAAAGAAAAATGTCAACCCCTACTAAAATACCTAGTATGCAACAAATGTATGTCATGCATTTACTCTAGGGTTCTCTACTTACCAGTAACCATGAAGCTGACATGGTTACTGAACTCGGTGAATATTCTCACCAAGTCTGCTGCCTGGCTCACAATCAGACACACGTTTATAGTCGTGATAATATTACCAGCCAGGTCTCGGAGGGTAGGCAATACAAAGTATATCACGGCCACCAGCAAGAACAAGATCATTGCAATCGCATGAAAGACGGGGTTAAGGATCTTCTTCATGAGGAAATTGGTGTCTTTCCAATTGATTTTGACCTCTGGTACACATACTAATGCGTATGCGCCTGTTATGTTGGCGGGTTTTTTTGTTTGTGTATCTTTTTGTGTTACTAATATCTGAAAGGCAAATTTTTATTACAAAAATGGGAGAGCAAATGAAACGTGATTATTAGGTACATAGAATTAGTTTGAGAATACTTTATTGTATTTTCACTATTTTATGAAACACACAATACATTATCATTATCTAAGTGTTTATACACACGAGCGGCAAGCGTCAGCGGCAGAGGCAACTGCAGTCGTCGACAGCGTGCTGCTCTCGTATTTGAGCGCCGCGCCATAATCAAATACACGAGCGGCACGTTGTCGACGACGGGTCTCGACGGCTGCAGTTAGCTCTGTCGTTGAAGTGCCGTTCGCGTTTATGGACACTAAGTATGAAGTATGAACTACTTTATGAAACTACCTTTTGAATTTCGTTACTTTAACTATATTCTATCTATGAATGATTGATTTTTTTAATTTAAATGAACATGGGTATCAAACCTTCACGCCGGTATTTCCAATAAAACTATTTGCATTAAATAAAGTTCCATTGAAACATTTTTTTATGCATAATATTAACTTGAGTCACCTAATGACTCAGATAGGAGCAAGCTTAAACAAAGTGGAATGTGAAAGTTTTTTTAATGTCATTCACTGATAATGAATAGTTGAAAGCTTATCTATACTAGGTCAGTGTGTCAGGATAACGTGCTAGATTTAAAATCAACACAAATTCTATCTTGAAAACCATAATGTGTGTTGTTATAGCTACTCTAAAGTAGAGGTTACTCCATCAATTTGTTCTTTGATGCTTTTAAAAGAAACAATGAAGTTATCTTCTGTTATGTGTAAATTGATTAATTTACGATTTGAAGTGATTATTTTTATAATTTTTGCTATCCCAGAAATTACGAGATTGATTAAATTGCCACCAAATTGATGATGTTACCATCTTAGAGTGGTGTTATTATAAATACAATGTTCCATGGTATGTGTCCCACCTTATCCATGCAGTATTTGGCTTGGTTGTGTATGTACGATGAAGGTTCCTTCTCTTCCGGTATTGATATGCTGTCATGTAAACTGAATGGGCTAATCACCGGCTCCTCTTTCACGTCTGAACTGGGTTGGTGATTGATAATGTGGCGTAAACGACCATCGGTTAATAAATTAAGCCTGTAAAGTAAATTATGTTGGTTGGTAACTTATGAATTTTCTGCAGATGTTTTTAATTTGCTTGCGGAGTTCAATCAATTCATACATAGCATAGAAGTCTAATAACATGCAGTCTGTCATTTTTGGGTTTTGTGATAACATATTGTGATATTGCTAATGTCAATAATGTACCTCATGAATGAAGGTGTGTTATGGGATTACTTACGTATCTTCAGATTTTCCTAAATCAAATATAGCTCTCTGTTGTGTGGTGGCACAGTCTGGCACACCATACACATAGTTAAAGTATTTTACTTTGGCATCGTTGCCATCCTCAGTCTTAAATTGTGGTGTCCACAAACCTGTAAATTATAAGCACAATATTATATCAGTCTGTAGTAGATAAAAAGCATCATTTTAGTGTAGAAAAAAAATCATAATGCCAATTCTAGTGAGCCTTGACAATAGGTCGGTTTTTATATAATTAAGCTTTTTTTTGTTAGAAGTTTAGTATTCACCCAAAAGTTTCCAGTTAAAAATAATTATTACATTGGAATACTATGTAGGTACCTATGTGTTAACAGTCAATAATGCATAGTCTGCATGTTATTTACATATACTCACTCTGGTTGTATCTATCGGCTAGTCTACATATCCCGTCCACAACAATCTCGTTATGTTCGCAGCATTTGTTTATCTTAACTCCATTCAGCTTGTCCGATATCTCATTGAGATCTGTCTCCCCGACTTCCGCGTGCAATTCATGCGTCGCACACAATAATGACAATGTTAACAGTGCTACATACATGTTGTTATTGAATCTTTAATACTTTCATTACAAGGTACTTGTCGCTTTTATCGATACTTTGTTTGTCATGCAGTAAGGCACTTACACTTAACTCTATGATCACAAACACAAAACATAATAAAACCATGTAAGTTGATGTCAAAAGACGCTAATATTGTTTTATAACTAAAAGTTTTTGATTCTTTGGATTTAATTCGGAGATTCTGAAGTCGGGTCGTTTGCGTTTCCGCTCGCTGCACTCGCGAAGTTTGACGTTTAATAAAAGTTGACTTGACTTTTTTGGAATCGGAACGCTATGTTAGCACGGCTTTGGGATTTGGTCTTTTGAGTAACATTCACCACTATCAGTACCAACCTATTTTTTAGACACAAAAATGTACATTTTTTTTGTTTGATCAGTACTTTGTTCAATGGTTACGTGAGGTTATATTCTCATGAACTATTTGTAAAAGGAAAGTCAGATTGAGCGTTTATTCGTCTATAAGATGATAATAATGAGGCAGCAGCGTTAGCGCAGGGGGGCTCCCATACAACAAACGTGATTTTTTGTCATTATTTGTATGTAGTGTTAACTCGCACTTGGCCGGTTTTTTTTACTATTGCAACGAAAGTCTATAATTAACCTCGGGGGCTGCTATTTGAGATTGAAAATGCCAAAAAAAAATTTTTTATAACAAGCGTTTAAAGCATAACATTAAATGAATACCTACTTATCAACTTTTAATTGAATTTAACATCCTGAACATGTTTTATAACTACTTATAAACACTTGCTTAAAACTACTTATAAACACTGTGTAGTATGGGGAAGTTATATAAAAATGTGGCTGTTATTTTAGTATGTGTCTTACGATCTCTACGCGAGCAAAAGCTAAGTAGTTCATAGAATAATAACATTTTCTGTAACAGTAAAATTCGCAGTTGTAATAATAATGAAATCAAGCAAAGAGCCTCGACGGTCGACCAACACCTGAGATAGCTCTCGTTGGGCTGCTCAGAAATGATTGAGAAAGCTGTAGGTACTTCTGTAGGTACACGGCTGGCATTGTCAGGAGGTTCCTCTCTTTGGAGCCCTGACTGCCGGTAGCTTGGACCCTGTTCCCGATACCGGTGGGCTACTATTTTTTATCTTTTTGTTTATAAAAATATTTAAAAATGTTATTTATAAGTATTTAAATGAAATAAAGATAATAATTAAATCATGTCGGAAAGCAGGGATTTTTGGGGCTTAGTTAAAATAAGTATGTAGGTATGTAAAAACACTACAAAAATAATTAAAATATATTTATTAGTATAAAATACCAACATGCATTCTTGAAAAAAAAAAACATTTATAATTACTTATAGGAACTAATTATTATTTAAATCTTACTTTCTAGTATTTACATGGTGTAAATTCTAGTAAATTATTAATTTATCATCATATTTAAAATTAAAATAAACACTTTATTTTATGGCACATAAAATGGTGATACTAAAAGTTAATTATAAATAAATTCAATAGTAACAATATCAGAAGGCCAATTCTCGTAATTTAATAGGTACCTACATTCAAAATCTAGTCACAATCACAATCTCATCTCTGCGACAAACAAATGTCAAATACTTGTCAAAAATTTAAGGAAATTAGAGGTATTTTTGACAGATTGAGACTGAGATCAGACTGTGAACGTTCTTAAAATTACGAGAATTGCCCCTCAGTTCATTTTGAATCGGCTTATTTTGAGGCAGATTGAAAATGGCACATGTAGAATACTTAGGTATTATTAAATCAGTAATTACTTACGTAGATTTCAGCTAGTGTATCGATAAACATTGTTTTATGTTAGAGGTTAAACGGATATCTCATTATAAATACTCAATTTGTTAATTTTCAGAATTATTATGAAAGATTACTTTTAAAAACATTATAGGTGGATTTTAAAATCATATTTTTTTATCGCTCAGGTCATAGAGTGCAGATACCAGTTGGTGCACCTATTTACCTATAGCGCATTTGTACTGACAAGTTTATGTTCCATTATTAACCTACTTATAATGATACATTTATATCAACAAGCTTCGTATTGAAAATAAATATTATCTCAATACAAATGACATTGGTATACATTTTTCATCAGATTTTCCTATTGACTAGTTATAATTTAAACTTATGTGACATGGAAATAAGATCAAAAGGATTTTTGATGAATATGATGAACGATCCACTTCAATTTAGCCTGACCTCCACGGTATCATCTCCCAGTATCTCCTGGTCATCCGAATCGTCGTGCGGACTTAGCTTCTCCGCCAGAGGGCGACTGAACCATAGACAAACGTTCTCGTTAGCCATACCTCGCATGGCACGCCTCCTCAGGAGCACGAGTAATAAGAAAATGATGACTCCTTGAAGGCAGTTAAACGTGTCCATGATTTTCCTGTAACATAAAATAAAAAAGGTTAGAACCGAGACTCACTGCACTTTAATCAACAAGCCGCGTAAAATCTATTCAAACCTGTTTCAAATGAATATTATTTCAAGTTAAACAAAAATCAACTTTATTTTAATGTTTATTAAGTTGATTTCAGTGACTAGCACTATTGAAACAGTTATAAAAATGTTTGAAGTTGTAGCGTAAACTGAACTTTATTGTGTAGGAGTTAAAGTTATTTTTCCATAAACTCATATTTGTTTGCATTTTTGGCAAATAAATCGCGAATGCATATTAGGTACCCGATGGGGTTCCCCATCAGCAAAAATCACGAAATAATAAATATCATACAAACTTTTTATTCTCTGCCGTCAGAGATTTTTATTACCTACTGTTCCTAAATTCTAGGGTAATTTAGGAACAGTCACATGTTAATAAAATAATAAAAATCTCTGACGATAAAAATTTAGTTTTTCCTAATTGTGTTAATATTAGTATTTAGGTCGGTTCCCCTTTAGTAGAGTGTTATTTTTTCGTACTTAGGCACGTCGTATTTGAAAAACATTGCGACAAACATAGTTAAGGGCAAAAGCGTGATCGTGGCAATAAAACTCGTACTATAGTATTTCGTCAGACATTAAATTAGAGTAGGAACAGGGGATAGTTTACCAAATAATGTGGGCTGAACCATGAGCGAAACTGGCGATCTCAAATATCCAGGAAATTCCCATGACGAGGAACAGCTTCAGAGACAGGAGGAACCTGAAAATTTAAGTTCATGGTTATTATTATTTCCCCATACCAAATTCTGCTACGGTGACCATTTCTGTTCTTGAAGGCTATGGGTTATGTAAAGTGACTGACAACATCATACCTGAAGGCCCGTAATTAAAAACGTTTAAAATCTAGTCGCAATCTCATCTCAGCGACGAAATCAGATGTATTTTTGACAGATTGAGTCAGATCAGACTGTAAACGTTCTTAAAATTACGAGAATTGCCCCTCAGGTTTTGTACAATAATTAATAGAAGAAGGTACTCACTTGTGTTTTAGGACATTTAGCGTATTGACTTCATATTTCCTAGTTTGCCTCCATAAATTGAACGATGTCATGCCGAAAAGCGCTACGTTAGCAGCAATAAGAACCGCGACCGGGCCATAGAAGAAAATCCAAGTTTCGGTACGTCCTAAAACAAAAGTAAAATTAACATCTCGTGCCAGGACATTAACTACTCTATGACATGAACCATATAGAACTTAATTCACCATTGAACCAGCAGCTGTGATTTCCGAATCCTGGCTTGAAGTGTTCACCTTCAACGAAGTTGGCAATAAGGGTGACGGTTAGGAATAAAAGAGTAGAACCCCAAGCGTAACAGCTGTAGATGAAATATTGTTTCCTCTCCGTCTTCTTTAAATAACTTGAATCGCTGAAAGAGAAGAGAAGAAATAACAATGTGTAATTGAATTAATGTGCATTATGAAAGTACTTTGTTCAGAATCGTTTACTGAATCGATTTCTGTAAGTTTTAATATAGGTAATTTTTTATTCCAAAAATAATTAAAACTACGTAAATTATAGTCGCACTTCCGCTGTACAGTCAAAACAAACCAAAATGGACTAAGTTCTCACTACGCTAGACCATACGTGTGCGACTGTGTGCGTGCGTAGATTTGTAATGTGAGCACAGTTTTCTCCCACAATCAGTATAACTAATTTAAGTAATAAATACTGTTTTATACATAACTAGCTGCGCCCGGCGGGTTCACCCGCGTAAAGGTCGATTCCGTAAGAATATCGGGATAAAAATTAGCCTGTATGTTAATCCAGGGTGTCAGCTACCTCCATACAAAATTTTATCAAAATTGGTCCAGCCGTTTGAGCGTGAAGAAGTAACAAACATATAAACACACACACGCACACACTCACAATTTTCAACTTTCGCCTTTATGATATTAGTGTGCTAGTAAAAATCCAGTGTAAGTATTATGATGATAACAATATTCTAATTGGGGCGACTCGTGGTGTGCGTTAATTTCGGGACATGTTATATAAATAGACATAACATTTTAGATTAAATAATAAAGGAGACATAAAGGCTAAATTAGATAGAAGTATTGAAACTTACAGCACTGTGCGATATACGTTGATAGATATAACATTCATCCAGAAGAAAGTTGCCATCATCCAGGTGTAGACGAGAAAACCTGAAAGCAACAAACAAAATAAATTAGAAACGGCAAAAGGTTACACTAGCAGTTGCATAGGCAAAGCTTTTTGGGGAAAAGTTAAGGTACCTACAGTTATTGGAATTATGTCAAAATCGGACGGAAAACCAAAATTAATTAGTAATGTAGACCACAAATGCAAAAGTATAGGTATTAGAAGAAGAAGAAAAAAGTTTATTTGGACACAGTTCGTGAAACACAAAATACAAAATTAATAAATGAAATTATATTAGATATATTACATTATATATTATAATATTAAGTACAGAACAGTGAAAGTAATAAATAAAGAAAAATTTGAATTTACCTGTGATAGTACAAAATTCGCCTCTAAAGCCAGGGCTCAGTTGGAGTATTCCCAAAGACAGGAATCCCATGGCCATGCTGACGCACATGCACATGTAACATAGCCCCTGTAGATCTCTGAAAATAATCAATGAAAACGTTCAATGTAAAATATGAAATCATGACAGAATTTAATTTGTTTTGACGTAGGTGAGGATTTATGTTTCACAACAATATCGACAATAATGGGCGTATCATATTGATATGATATTGAAACTAGAACACTTCACTAGCGTGCTTTTATGAGTAGTATTTAAATGGGATAAAGTTGGACCAGGTGGGGCAATTGCGTAACACACTAACAGTAGGAATGGCTTTCATTTTGACATTTCAACAACTTTCATTGCGTTATTTATGTTCATAGGCAGACAAATTTTTCGAACATATGAAGTAATGGATTAGCAATATCCTTCAAAATATTTCAGATTGTGATGAACTGTGTGATATACGTATTGGCAGTCATGTTTGAAACCCATGTAAGGTTCGAGCCTTATTCTATCAACCGGGTACAAATCCAGACTTTGTACTGCTGGTGCTGCTGAGTTTCTAATCAGAATCTAACCAATAGTAGTGTTCAGTCTTACCTCAACTGTGGCAAGTAAGTGTATACGGCTATAGTACCAACGAGGAAAAACACAGAGATAAGTGTTAGGATTCCACTGGTTTCTATGTCGCTGGTCCTGGAGATTTCCTCAAAACACACCACAGCCACAGGGATAGTGCCCAGGGAGTGGTCACTGTTGTTCCGGTACATGCTGGCCACGCAATACCTGGCAAATTTTAAACAAAATTAATTTAAGGACAATTAATTGAAGAAACTTCGCGTCTGACTAGTTATACTTTGATGTCTATGCGATGATAGCTATCGCTGGTTTTTATATTATGGCCTTCTGTAGGTACATACAAACTTTTACTTCACCTAAATATTTTCTTGTTATTTTATGTGGCTAACAATAATGATGATAAATAAAATAACTAATGTACGCACGATGAGGCGTGGTACCAATATAATATTTCTCTATAAAGCGGACACGAAATGTTCAGAAGTGTCACGTAAGCCATCATGAAATTATCAAAGTATAGCGACATGTGTATATAGCTTCATACTCACTGGTTAGGGTCTTCAACAAAGACGTAGTGGGGCGAATCTTCCGTGGATACTTTGGTGCCTTCCAGGATGATGTCCCTGAGAACCATTCGTCCATGCGTGCAATTGATCACAGTCATCTTCTCCGTACCACAGAAACCCTTTGGCAATAAAGTCTCGTTCATCGGGCAGCATGGTATCACAGACAATGCACTGCCGCAAACAGCCAATACTAACAATATAATTTCCTGAAAATAAGCAATATTTATTTACTAATGAACAAGCCGTGTGCGCGACAGGAAGTCCCATCGGCAAAAATTACGGGTTTCCATAAAACATTTCATCGCCTATAACTCCATTAGGTGGTGAATTAAAAAAAATCCTGGTTGCAAAGTGCTCAGCTTCGCGATATATTTTACGGAACTCTGTGAAAAACTTCATGCTTCTAGCTAGACCCAGGGGTTAAGGATGTGCGTTGTCTGTCAGTGAATAATTAAATTTAAGATTTTTATTAACAAGTCGTCTGCCCGATGGCATCCACATTAGAAAAAATGATGAACTTCCATATAAAATTGCATCCCCTATAATAATTTAGGGGATGAATATTAAAAGATCCTTTATTACTTAGATTACCTTGGTTTAGGCAGTGCGTAGTTGTGTAAGTGAATTAATGAATTAAAGTTTTTAATTGAAACTCGTCATCATAATGTATTCTAGCTTCGCATTATCAGCTTCTTCTTTATCATTGAACTTTGAACTTGTGAACCATTAAAACAAATTACTTACAGCTATGAATTTGTAATGTTTTAACTTAGAATCTTAGAATTAATGTTATTGATGTTATAAATAATAAAATTATTCTATTTCTACGCGAGTTTATCGCTGATAAATGACTCATTACAATCTATTGTAAACAGGCCCGTGACTAAATAACAGCCGCGCACGCTTGCCGCGGTTGGTCTGTGAACGGGTGACCATCTTTACATACCGAGACCCCTCCGTGCCCCGGAAAGCACGTTAAACCGTTGGTCCCGGCTGTCATTCGTGGATCTTTGACAGTCGCTACGGATAGTCAGAAGCTCGAAAGTCTGACAACCAGTCTTACCAAGGCGTATCGTATTACCCAGTTCCAGCAACTGGGTTGTGGAGGTCAGATAGGCAGTCGCTCCATGTAAAATACTGGTAGTCAGTTGCATCCGGTTAGACTGGAAGCCGACCCCAACACAGTTGGGAAAAGGCTGCCTGCAGATGAATTAATTGTACCTAAACATGGTCGGTAATTTCCAAAGTAAAGATATTATGTCTGCTCAAGAGCGACTATCTAGCTGTAGATACTACGCTAGGGTCATAGACTCATAGAGTAATTTTAGCCCTGATGCACTCAAAATAACAATGTGATAACGCTTCGTGTAATATTTGACACCGAGCAGAGACAATGACTGTTTACAGAGTTCGGCACAACCTTTGTGTTGCGATAGTTTATTGACCCCGCTTCTTTTTTCTTGATGTGATGTAATTTATAATAGGTACCTACCTACCTACTTAATGTGGTTTACTGTAAGGCAAAATTAAAAATGAAGTAATGAATATTATGTATATTATTATGAATTAAGTAATTTATGAAAAGAATGGCTCAACGAGTTAATTTTATTTCATTACAAGTCGTATAAAAAAAATTGTTCATATTCATAAGTAATCCGAGTTCGAGTTTTGGTTGCCAAACATGTAAACAAATATGAGTTATTGGGAAAATAACTTTAATTCCTAGTCAATAAAGTTCTGTTTACACTGCAACTTCAAATATTTTTATAACTTTTTCTTTAATAGTACTATTCACTCTGAAATCAACTATTTACACTGGTATAACGTTGATATTTGCTTAAACGGAATTAACATCAATTGGAAACATGAATTTGAATAGATCTTAGGTTAGGTGCTGTTCATGAGAAACAAAGTCAAATGCTTTTGACATGTCAAAAAATATCACCATTGTCTGCTTTTTCTTATCAAAATTAACTAGGATATTGTGCACTAAATCAAATGCGGCAAATGTCGTTGATTTTCCCTTTTGAAATCCATATCGTTCCTTTTTAATTAGTTTATACTTATCCAAATACGCAGATAATCTTTTATGCATAGCATTTTCAAATATTTTGGAGGTGATAGGGATTCTGAACCCCCTGCGTTGAAATATTTAGTTGGTTATTAAGTAAAAATTGCTGATCCATACTTACATTCTGACCGCGTAGGTATAGGTACCTATTGCACTTTTCTATGAAACTGCAGATTTTTTTTTGATAACCTTCGAAAAATTTCTTCCCTAGGGGTCTAGAATCAAGTGCTGAATATTGATGTTACGGTTTGCGCATCGATGTCCCTGAGACCCTGTATTTATTCTTTAGATCATCTAATCTCATGAAAAAATATCACTTCAATTTCCAACTCTAAAAACAACCTTCTATTTAGCAGGGTACGGTCATTACGGATCAGACATCCAGTGTCTTGTAACTGTCATGTCATGTCAGTGTCATGTTATGAAGATAATTGTATAATAACAGAGGGGCAATTCTCGTAATTTTAAGAACGTTCACAGTCTGATCTAATTCTCAATCTGTCAAAAAATACCTCTTAATTTCCCTACATTTTGACAAGTTTTTGAACGTTTTAAATTACGAGAATGGGCCTTCTGAGCTCTTTGCTTAACTACACACGCATTATGCATGTGAATATAAAATATTAGTTTTGCCCGCAACTTCGTCTGCGTGAAATTTGTTGTTCACCCACCCGCCCCGTCGTACCCCGTCGCATCGCATCACCAGCCTGCGCTATCACTTCGTTTTCACTTAGCGTTCTTTCTGACTTTTTTATTTTTGCTCGGCTCCTAAGAGCGCTAGCGTGGTGTTAAAGCTATAGGCTTTCCTCAAGAACAGGGTTATTAAATGCGAAAATAATTACATATTCAAATTCGACTGATAGTTCTGTAGATTAGCGCGTTCAAACAAATTCTTCAGCTTTATTATTAGTATAGTACAGATTAAATAACAGGCACAATTAAATAAATTAACACCGTTTGAGAGTAAATACTTAAATGAAAAAAAAAGAAAAGTGTGACGGTCAAAATGTTACACTTTTTTCGGTCAAAGTGTGCAAATAACGTGCGACAAGAAACTTCTTTCCAAAAACCCAATGACACATTACCTAACCTGGCGAACGAACCCAAGACCTCAGAAGTCACCGTGAACTTGCAATAAATCGGTGACTTATTGAAGCCGATCAAAGAAGTGGGTCAATCAACAATCAGATGGGTAATGATATGTAAGTAGGGTAATTTAGTTAGCTTTGCGGCTAAGGTCACAGTCACGCCTACAACCTACCTACATATGCAATTATACATGATATATGTGGTAGGTACAGGACTACTGACTCCCATCATAACTTGAGACAAATGCCTGAAAGATGAGAACTAAGGGGAATATGTACAATGCGTTTAGTTATTTTTCATTTCTCATACTCTGAAAGAAGTGTTTGTTTGATCCGAATAGCGGGTGGAAGACGCTGCTTCCCACCTTAGGGCGAAAAAGACTCATAATAATTGCTTCGCTCTCTAGGGCGGGAATGAATAATTTTAAATATAGAACTAAATTGGTTAGTAGTCAGCTGAGCATTTCTCAAAATTTTTGACCGTAGTTTTCACTAATTTCCAAGTAACAAAATAAGAACTTTTATTTCGACCTTAACTAATATTTTACAGGTTTTCTAATATATGTATATTTAGGACATATTTTTCACATATTATGGTTTTCTAATATATGTATATTTAGGATATATACAGCTAGCTAAAAGTAGAGTGTTTATACAAAAAACCTGTAAAATATTAGTTGAGGTAGAAATAAAGGTTCTTATTTTGTTACTTGGAAATTAGTGAAAACTACGGTCAAAAATTTTGAGAAATGCTCAGCTACGAAATTTTTTACATAATTAAAAAAATGTTGCGGTCTTGTGAGTGTATAAACAGCAAGTGTCAATAAAAAAAAATACCTATTAAGCAGGACGACCCGCGGCGGTGACGCAGTGTGTTCCATATTTAAAATACTCGTAGTACGCAAATTGTAACCACAGACATAGAGTAGATCTATGTCTGTGGTTCTAACATCTCAATTAATTTTAAATAGGTACCTACTATTCATGTTATTATCAATAAATGTTTTAGAAAAACCACAATTTTTTACTTTCCTTATATTCGAAATGAAAAGTAGAGTGTTTAACACGGACTATAGCCACCCTCGCTGCGCTCGGGCGTCTAAACACCTCGTATGCGAATAGGTTTCTTTCGACTCTCGTACAACAATCTACTATTTTTACATCTGCTCACACGATTTAGATATTGCAATATCTATCTATTTATTCTACGTGGGACACTCAGAAAGTTTTGCAAAAATAAAAATAAATGTTCTATAGGTAAATATTTTTTATTAAATCTTTTCAAAGTAAGTACTCTCCAGTCTCCACTAGCCTCTATACAAAGTTTCATGCGTCTGAACCAGTTTTCGAAACACTTTTTCCAGTCCGCCGCAGACACCTCGTTTACAGCCTACTTGAACGCTGACAGCGCATCTTCCGGCGACGAAAATTGTATCCCTTTGAGCTGATTTTTTATTTTCGGGAATAAAAATAAGTCACACGGTGCTAGGTCAGGGCTGTAAGGAGGGTGACCTAGGAGTTTGACCAAGTTTGAAGTATTTCCAAAACAGCTTTAGTCGTATGGAGATATTCTAATATTTATTTTAATTAATTAAAATTATTTATTTGGTTAGTAGTATGTAGGTACTACAACTGGATTAATAGCATATATTTTATTAAATCATTAATTTGTGTTTACGCATTTGGGAAAACCTTACTACATCTAGGTACCTATTATGTATTAGTTTGTAAAGCAAAATTCTGAGTATCACGTTTCCATTTTTGCGAATTAATGTATGAATGTATTTAATATATGTAGGTACTTACCTATTTCCTGTACATTGTCATCCAGCTTGGATCGTCCTAACTTATTATTATAAATGCGAAAATGAGTTTGCGTGTTTGTTACGCTCTCGCGCTAAAACGGCTGAACGGATATGGATGAAATTTGGCACATGGGTAATTGGGTAAACCATTAGGATAGTGTCTATCTCGATATTCCCAAGGGATCGAGACTTATGCGGGTGAAACCGCGGGGCGCAACTAGGAATATTGTAAATCTGAAAGTTTGTATACAGTTTGTTACTCAATCACGCACAAAAAGGCTGAACGGAATATATGGTAAACGCAGAAGACGCGGGCAGAAGCTAGATAATAATAAATAGGTATTTTATTTGCATGTAACGGAAATCTTCTATTTAAGAGGGGCCTAGGGTTAGCAGTCTTATGAATAATTGGATTATAAATAGATAGAATAAATAACTTTGGAATCGATTGTCTACGTGTAGCAATAAATTTATCACTTTAATGTCGGTAATTAACATAAAAGAAACACAAATTCTAACAGCATCCTAAATAGGTGTACCTACTGACAATAATGCTATTGTATTTATGCATAGTGTTGCTGCTAGTTCACGAATACTGTAGGAAAAAAAATTGTTTACGAGAGCATTGGTGGCCCAGTGGTAACTGCCCCAACTTACGAGTTTTAGGTCGTAGGTTCGAACTCAGACAGTTACTTTACTTTGTGTAAATTATTTCATCACCACCACTCTCAAAACGGTGAAGAAAACCATCATGAGCATGTCTTAGAACCAAAAATTCGAAGACATGTGGCTTCTACCAATCTGCACGGGGCCCGCGTGGTGAATTACGGCCCACTATCTCACAGAGACGAGGCCTGTGTCCCAGCAGTGGGAATATTATAGCCTGATTATGTTATCCATACAGTGTTGCTGATAGTTTGTGAATACTGTAGAAAAAACTGTTTATTTTAATTAAAATAATGATAGTATTACATGTATTAATAGACAACGTTAACAATGTCTATTAGCGGTTCGCTTTGTTCACTTTATGATATAACTAGCAGTGCCCCGCGGTTTCACCCGCATAACTTTCGATCCCGTCGGAATATCGGGATAAAAAGTATCCTATGTGTTAATCCAGGGTGTCAGCTACCTCCATACGTACCAGATTTTGTCAATATTGGTCCAGCCGTTTGTGCGTGAAGAAGTAACAAACACACTCAGTAAACTTTCGCCTTTATAATATTAGTGTGATTACTTACATGAAATGCAAGATTCATTATGGTCATACAATAATGGTTACGAGTTTGTCAATGTATGATATACTAGCTGTTGGCCTGTTACCCGCGACTTCGTCTGTGATCCAGGATGAAAAGTAGCCTATGTCCTTCAGGTCATGGTCTACCCATGTGCCAAATTTCATCTAAATCCCTTCAGCCGTTTTAGCGTGAAAGCGTAACAAACAAAAATCTAATCTTTTCTCTTTATTATAATAATATTAGTTTAGATATTGTAGTAGGATTTAAAATTATAATTAATTGTTTATTGAACACAAGTAATCATTTATAAATATTAATCCGTTTGTAGAAAAATTTACATAACATCTAATTAAACAGTAATTAACAAATATCAATGAACTCTCCGGGTGATGACTATGACAAGTCCATCGTTTTCTATTCAAATTCAAATTCAAAATATTTTTATTGTGGGCAATACGTTAGTGACAGGTCTTAACAATAAATTAAAGTTCCAATATGTCCTGCCTAATAGGCATACAATAATTACATAGTGGCATTAAATTTAAAATTATTTTCAAATTTAGTTATTATAAATGTCAAAATATCAATGTACTGTCAAATTAATACATAGTCAACAATTCAATCAATAATTCAAGAAATCTTGGATCGTGTTGAATGCTTTATCAATTAAAAAGTAACGAAGTTTATTTTTAAATACTGGAAGTTCCTTAGTACTCAGAATGTCAATAGTTATTTTGTTGTAGGTATATTTTGTTCTATGAAAAACAGTTCCAAGAATATTATCCGTACTTATTTGTTGAGATATCGTGTGCGTAGGGGAAGTACGCTTTGCATATTGTATGATCGCTAAAGAGTAAATATCATCAATCCATATCTACGACATACCCTATACAAGTTAATGAGAAACTACGTAGATATGCTATTTAAATGCTGTTTATAAGTACTCAATTTTATGATTTCATTAAATTGTTGTTTATCTATAGGTAAGGACACGGGTTCACCGTATTATATGATATCATGTCAATCAGACAGTGTATCAGGAATAGAATAAATGATTACGTCATGGTGTATCGGTTCTATAAGAATAAACAGCCTATAATGTCCCCACTGCTGGGACACACGCCTCCTCTCTATGAGAGGCGTCATAATCCACCACGCGGGCCCAGTGCGGGTTGGTGGATGGCTTTTCTATAAGTACCTGCTAAATTATTTAATCCTTAGGCCGCGTTCGTACCAAATCTATAGTTTGCCGCGATTTTGAACTTTTAACGCCCAAAGTCGAACGTCAAGTTCAAAATGTATGAAAAACAACATTAGCATTTAGCAACCGACTGACTGTCATTTGTTTTTCAATTTTTTATAAATTTTCACAGTCGGCGGCCGACCATACCTTTGGTGTGAACGCTACCTTAGATAATTATATTTTTAATTAACTATCCAAGTAATGGCTCCCGCAGACAGGCGTGGCATGACTCCGGTAGAACAATTTCCATGAAGATTTCATAGACATTGTTCCATCGCGCTTGTCAGTGGGAGCCTTAAGTTAGTTGGTAGGTACTACGCTTGCGAGCTTTCAGGGTTGAGAAATGATTTTGTTCATTCAGAGCCTCGTCTATACAGGGTGACAGGGAAACCCGACAAACTCGACGTATTCCTTGAAAGGGGTTATATAACTACAGGACAAAACTGGATGGTTACCAAGCTGTGTCGGTTCTTCGGTTTTTGCCCAAAACTTGCATAATCTCAGAAATAAAATATATTTAGTAGCAATTTTTTTTAAATAAATAATAATATTTATATATATTTTTTTTTAATTTTTACTGGACTAGATTTGTTGCTAATGACCTCTAGTATAACCCCTTTCAAGGAATACTTCTAGTTTCCCTATCACCCTGTATAAATGAACAAACGTTAACTAGGACCATTGACTAACCGAATGTGATGTGTGCTATCAACAGTGCGTTATCAACGCATGTTTAAGGTTTTATACGTATGTTCACAGGACCTTTAAGAGCTGACATGATAATAATAGCTAGATAATATTTCTATTTACTTTAAAGTTTTTAGTTTAATCTGCATATAAGTACACATTACAAATTACACACGGCTGTATTCCTTGAAGGGTAGGCAGAGATGGGTTATATTTAAGTATTTATACAAACTTGAAAATTAATTTATTAAATACTAGCTGCGCCCCGCGATTTCATCCGCATACGTCTCGATCCCGTGGGAATATCGGGTTAAAAATAACCTATGTCCTAATCCAGATCGTGGTCTACCCATGTGCCAAATTTCATCCAAATCCGTTTCACCGTTTTAGCGTGAAAGCGTAACAAAGAAATATACCTACACCATTTTTTTTTTTCTGTATAATATTATTTTATATTCAGAAAATAAGAGTAATATAATGATGATAATAATGTGCGAATTATAGACATAAAAGACTAATTAACACGAGATGAGGTCGTGTGTTATCGGCACAGCAAAACAGACGCCCCGATACAAGCGCCGCGATGGGTATTACGAGGAGTAGGTATATGCTATATTATGGTCGTTGAGTATTTGTAGCTAAATACTGATGATGCTTTTTACCCGACTGAGTTTCATGTACTTAATTCAGGGGAAACAAAAACTTTTTTAGAAAAAAAAAACATCAAAGTGAAAATCAACATTAATTTTGGAAGACGGTGTATGTCGTTGGTTCCGCATTTTCGTTTTTTGACACCGACTTCCGAAATTAAAGTTATTTTTCACTTTGTTGTGTTTGTTTTGGAAGTCGGTTGTTTTTTAATTTTTCACTTTTACCTACCTACTACCTACCCCACAAAAATTCAAAACTCGTATAGATATACCGGAGATGCAGTACATTTATGCATATAACTTCGTACATAAGAATAATTACCTAATGTATTATATAAGGTGTTAAAAAATTAACCTTACAATCTTTAAGAGGTGCTTTAGACCATCGAACTAAACAACTTTCACTATGGGACCAACTCTGAAATCACGAAAAAAAAAACAGCTGTTTCATACATTTTGGTCAAGTAGGTATTGAACTTTTGTATTAAACAGCTGATTTTTTTTTTCGTGATTTCAGAGTTGGTCCCATAGTGAAAGTTGTTCAGTTCGATGGTATAAAGCACCTCTTAAAGTTTGTAAGGTTATTTTTTTAACACTTTGTATACTAAAACCTTCCTGGACGTATGTAGATCACGTTAATGAAAGAAACATCAAAATGGGTTCATTAGTTTTTGAGAAAATCGCTGACATACATACATACGGGTCGAATACAGAACCTCCTTTTTTGAAATCTGTTAAAGTTTGGTTGTACCTAACTGTCCGACACCCAACTTCTAATTTAGGTGCATTAGATACTGTCAGAAACCCAACTTGTAATTTTGATGCTAGCTAATGACGTCAGCCTCTCAACTTCTACGCTTTGGGTGTCTGAGAAGGAAGAAGTTAGATGTCTGACATTCAATCGCAATGGCATTTAAATTTACCTATATGCATAATTAAATGCAAAAGATCCAGTGAAGTTTATGGACATAATATTTTAATATAAAACACTAGGTATCCTATTGAACTGCGGTCAGGGGTTAAAGCTATAAATACAATAATGATAATGGATAAATGCTTTATCGTTCAAAAAGAGGAAGTGTGGCGTCGGCGTCGTCGCTTTCTAGCAGTCTATATTGTGAGTTGTGACGATGATGACTTGATGTCACAAACATTTGATGACGTGACGTGATCACTTCCTAAACATTTAATACGCATTATAATGCGTCAACTAATTCGTTTCCTTTAATTCTAACAATCATGTATGATTTATGGTTGTCATGGTATGGGCATGTGATAGCTACGGAAGAATGAGGAAAATGTCGTGAGAAAAGTTTTCAGTATGAATGTCGATGGATATAAGAGTAGGGGAAGACCAAAGAAACGATGGATGGACTGTGTGAATGAAAACTGTGTGAAAAATGATATGGTTAGAAAGGGGGTGACTACCGAGATGATGACTAATAGAGAAGTATGGAAGAAAAAGACATGTTGCGCCGACCCCAAATAAATTACAATAAGGGCAGGAGATGACTTAGTTTAACGTTAGAATTTTTCAGCAACTGTCATCAAAGATACGTCGAATGCTGATACTGATAACAGTGATAAAATGTTGTCAGTGTCAATGTCATCAGCCCGGTAGTAGGATCCACTAGATTTCGGGTAATATTTTAAATTACCTTACCTACCAACTACCTAAGGTGGTGCCTTAAATAGTCGAATGAGCGTTACGATATATTTTTTTACATTGTTCTCACATATAGAAGCAACAAGAAAAATGTACCCAGGATTTTGTAATATCTTGATTTAAAAGAATGTCTTTGGAGTTTCTTGCACGTTCTTCTCCATAAATATCTACCTACGTTTTGGAATGGGCATCTAGCTTCAACTTTCTGACTAACTGACCGACTCTTTGACAATTCAAAAGTGCCTGTAAATGGTTTGATTGAATTGAAATAAATGCTTTGAGTTTTAGTAGGTCGGTACTTGTTTAGGTACCTAAATAAAAATAAAGTTATTTTTATAAATATTCATGTACCTACACATAATAAGCATTATCTCGATAAATATAGCCATAACTATGACGCATGTTTGCACTTATAAATCGTTGTTTACTTGTAGACTATGGAACCAGTAAATAATCGTATATTGCTTTAATTAATATCTAAACTATCAAAAACAAATAACCGCTGCATAACTTAATTGATAATTCTTACATCAGGCTGAGTGCAGACCTGAGACCAAGGCTGTGTTTAGACTTTAGACAGATTATCGAAGCTCTACAAAAAATTATGGCGCGCAGAAGTTAAAATTGTCAAAATGTACTGAAACGAAGTCTTAATAAATTGTTCGTCACCATCATTTCAGCAGCCATTGGAAATGGCCCCACTGCTGAGTAAGGCCTCCTCCCTTCTGTGTCATGCGTCCCTGGTGGCCTACCGTGATCTAATTAAAAACGATTCAAAAACAAGACATTTCAGTTTAAGTTCCTAAACTGCATCGCTTGAGCTGCTCTATGGACGCCATGGTACCAAACAAGTATGAATGAAACCAAAACTTGCGACTCAGTTTGGGACAATCGCTGTCAGCAGATGGCACGGCCTAAACTGAATCGGTAAACTGACGTCATTGTACGAATTAGAAGAACAGTTCAGTTTAGGTCCTACAATGGATCGCGTTAAGAGCTTGTGGTAGGCCTCCTGGTCTGTGCGAGCCTCATCCAGAAAAGTAGCTGCGTAGAAATGGCTTTCATTTTGACAGAACAGTTCAACAACATTTATTGCGTTATTTACGTTGTTGAGCAGACAAATTTTTCGAACATTTTTATTTATTCAGTAGTACCTACACATACATTTTATACATTTAAGTTGGTGCCAACATAAACTCATTACAGATTTATCGTGCACCAAAATTATCGACTACTTTAGAGAATTTTAAAACCACGTGATTGATAGTATGTTGCGTAATTAGGGTGGTTTCAAAACTGTTTTGAAACAAGATAAATCTGTTCTGTCAATATCTGACAAAACTGTTTTGACCCTGATGTGTGCACTGTCTAAGTCGCTAATAAAAACGTGTTACGGGTCAATTAAAACAAGGAATCCTAGATTTATGTTTTCCTAGTAGTAGTTACACTACCTGTACATTACATATTATGTAGTGGCATGATCAAACACTGAATCAACGTTCTTTAGAAAAACTGTGAGTTTCTGTTTGACGACGACAAACAAATAGTAAACTTTATAGACGTTTTGTGTGACGTTTTCGTATTAAAACCTATTCATATTCAAATATTCAATGTTTACTTAGAAACAATAAATTTTATATATAGTTACCCTTTTTATATCTGTTTGTGAAATAATAACATTTCGTATTATAGCATAGGCACCATATTTGTTGCGAAACTTTGGTTGCCTGTTGATAAAGTTGAAAAAGGGTTAGCAGTACACAATAGTCTCGTAATTTTAAATGAACTTTTACCCACTAATTAGCTAAGCTAATCTCGTTTTATGTTATTCAAACAGTGGCTTTGCTTAAGCGATAATAGGCGTACTTGTATGTGTTTACACTATGTACCTACATGTCACATTGTCGGGGTGTGAACGCCCTGTCTTTCCATATCTCAGTGTAACTACTTCAATCTGCCTAGCCTTTTCCCAACTATTTTAGGGCCAGCTTCCAGTCTAACCGGATGCAGCTAAATACCAGTATTTTACATGGAGCGACTGCCTATCTGACCTCCACAACCCAGTTACTGGGTAATACGATACCCCTTTGTAAGCTACCTCAATGTACCTACATACAAAAATAATATATAAATATGATAAAAGGTAAGTACCAGGCATGATCGCTCAGTTCGCACAGGGCAAGTTATTTTTACTTCAAGAGCTTGCTTATATTTAGTTTAAGTGCATCGCCTTGAAGATTCCTTTAACTTGTTATGGTGATTAAAGGAACGTTCTCTTTGACTATTTATTTACTTGCATGGTAACATGGTCACAAAGGTATCTATCATCTACATATACTTAATAATATTATAAAGAGGTAACATTTGTGAGTTTGTATGCAAGGTCCACTTCGGAAGTACTGATCCGATTCCAAAAATTCTTTCACTAATAGGAAGCCACACTATTGCTGAGTGCCATAGGATATGTTTTATGTTAAAACGAGAAACTTCACGCGAATGAAGCCGCGGGTAGAAGCTAGTAATGTATAGGTATGTATCATAGGTATCGGTATCGTAGGCTATGATAAAGTTCAGGTAAATAATTGGTACCCGCGCAAATCTAATAAAAACCATGTTAACAGGAAAGGATGCGCATAAATCACGTTTAATCAATACTAACCGGTTCGGTTTGGTATTTTCATAATAGCTTGGTCAAGCTCCAATACCACTAAAATTAATATTGTGCTGGCTATGATAATAAAATAATTTGCAAAGGCAGTGGTCGTACCGGTTCTAAAGTTTAAACTCAATAAAGTTTTACACTATTTTTTTATTTTTTTTTATAGAAAATGCCAACGTATATTGTAAAATAAAACTACGCAACTAAGTGTTTATTATCCCAACAGTGACTGTTCTGCTTTCGATGTTTTATCATTACTTATCACATTTTATATTTTAATTGTTCATAGCATTTTAATTGTTACTTTGCAAACTTAGATACCACTCATTTTATTATTTTGTCATTTAATACGCTTGCGAAATGATAATAATTTAATCGCACAGAAAAAAAAAGAAAAAATAACGTAGCCACAAATCAGAATACCCCCAAATTGGTATAGTGATGAAAAAAAAAACATTTCTTCCACTAATTAAAACAAACAGCTTCTTTTTCGCGATTATTTAAACAATACGTCACATTAACTCACCTTCATATTTACTCTTTCCTTACAAAATATTTTTAATCACTAACACAACATACACTGGTTTCCCTCGACCGCGTGCGATTGTCGAATGAATGCTATAGCTGTTAATTACTGTCGCATGACACTCGCTCACAGTCGATTCTCGATTTTAAATATCTCAGTTACATATCGATATAACTTGCGAGTGATGCGTGTGGACGACACTGCCCTTAGAAGTATTACTATTCACTGAACGATGGTATTCGGCATTTTTATTGTTGCTTACATAGGTTCTAGTGTTCTGTTCTATTACAGTAAAAACGGCACAAAATGCAACGTCGGTAATCTTGCGTTAGAGTTAGGTACACGAATCGTAGAATATTAAGTTAAATTATATTTTATTTCTGTAAATTGGTTTTAAAAAACACTTTGGCGCGTAAAAACAATAATATTATGTGACGTGCCAGCCCGGCTTCTCAGCGCTTCAAAGCTTGCATGACATGCGCGGACGACGCGCATGCGTATGACAGACGGCGATCTGTCAAAATCAATCAATCTGCCGAGGCTTTTACCATGCTTTTACCCAACTGAATGGCCAAGTTCAAGATATCTCTAAGTCCACTTAGGGATTTTATGCACTAGCAACACAGCTGGTAAAGCTGGTAATTTTCTATTGTTTTATCTATTTAAGACGTTTGTGAGTGGTCCCTAAGTGTGTTTTTTTCTATTCACATAACCTAAGTCCAGTGATTTCAGTCAAAAGTGGGATTACTCCATGACTTTTTACTGTAATGTCACTAAGTTGACAGAAACCATCATTTTTCAAAATAATTTTCTTAACGAACAAAATTTAGTTTGTAAGGAGAACTGTGGAAAAAGTAATACACGATACGATTACAGTAGTAATAGTGTCGATTTAATAATAATTTTATTTTCGATTAAAATTATTTTATTTTAAAAATAATATTCTGGTTAATAATGTCCCCTAAGCCCAAAATACACTCACCGGCACGGAAACTTGGCCACTCGTGATTTTGCTGATTATTTGCATAAAAAAATTTGCATTTGCATTTATGACAATAAATTAAGGGTAAGTGGCTTTAATACGTGTCTCTTATGCTTTAAGAACTTAGAAATTAAAAGATTACCTCACCAATAAATCAGTTTTTAAAATCACGCACTTTCACTGAAATTAGGAATTTTTCACTATAAATTTAAAAACACTAAAAAATAAAAAATAAGGTCTTTTTCGTTATTGTCTATACGTTTTAATATCGGGTGTTTCCTCCTCTAGCCCTGATAACTGCCTGCATTCGATCTGGCATACTTTGGATGATGTTTCGGACATCAACTTGCAGTATACTGCGCCAAGCGGCCAGCGCTGCAGTTCGGAGCTGGTTTAGAGTTTCCGGCGGGTTGGAGCTGGACTTTATCTTTCTTTTGAGCATGTCCCAGATATGCTCAATTGGGTTTAAGTCTGGGCTACGAGCTGGCCATTGCAATTTTTGTATGCCAACCTCTTCCAGATATTCTTCAACACAATGTGCAACGTGTGGGCGTGCATTATCGTGCATTAGGAGGAATTGGTCGTGTCCAATGAACCCCGAATATGGCATTACGTGTTCCTGAAGAACTTCCTCGATGTATCGAACAGCTGTTAGCCGATTATCGACGATAACCAACTCTGTACGTGCATCAGAACTTATACCTCCCCATACCATTATTGAGCCTCCATGGAAACTCACTGTTTGAGTGGTAGTAATGGGTAAAAACCGCTCTCCTCTTCTTCGCCACACTCGTTCTCGACCATCTGGAGAACGTAAAGCTATTCGACACTCGTCTGTGAACAGTACTCTAGCCCACCCAAGTAGCAAACAAATGTCTTAAAAAGGTATTGTAGATATCTTGAAGGCAACTAGACGAATTCCAGCGGTTGTCTTGGCTAAAACTATTATGTCCCTCAAGATATCTTCTAGATACACTCCAAGGGGGAGTTAAGTAAAAGTGGGCACAGCATTTAAGAACATGTTAAGAAAGAGTTAATACTACTGTTTAGATAAACTTTAACCCTACTTAAGAATGTGGTTTTGCAGAAATCTTAAGCACTGACTTCAAGATATCTTGTAGGTAGACTTAAGATCAAGAAATAGACTTAAAGATATCTACAATACCGAATTAAAACTATCAATATTGAATTGCAGATATTCAATCTTATCTTAGTGAAGTATAAATAAAAACTTATTTTGCTTTAAAATGCTTTAAGTAACATTACTTTAGAAAATATGGTGAACTTTTAAAGTATTACAAAAACTGTTTTAAGACTTATGAAAATGGCGATTAAACAACAATTTTTTATGTCTAGAAAAGGCTTTCTTATGTCGTTGAATGCATTAGAAATTTAAAACGCATGATCATTTCTCGTGTAAAATCTATAGATAGTACTATAAAACAGACGGGCTTTTAAAATACTAGAAAACAAACAATAAAATTTTGTATAATAATATTGCAAATTAAAAAATTTGTGGCATTTAGTGCAGATTACTACATTTTCTATAAATGTGTAAGTTATTAATGTAGTTAGAATTACTATAACAAAAATGGAAGTTCAATCTACTCTAGTTTTTGATGAAGTGTTGTCGGCAAATTTTTTATTATTTTTTCAGTTATAGTGCAAAATGGCGTTAAATCTTATTTTTCCTAACGAAGTAAGATTTTAGACAATACTGATTTTGTAAGGCTAGTTCAGACAAAGTAAAGACAAGTTACACTTGAAGTAGTGCTAGTTAAGAGATATTATACTTAACCTATACTAAAAACGGTATTGGTGAAGTACTATTTAATTTGTTTGGTATTAAGTGATTCTATAGTTTGATTTAGTTAAAACCAGATTACGTCTTAATGTTTTCTTAACTTGTCATTTCATCGTTCTTGTGTGGTTCTTGTTTATTTTGTGGTGAAAACAGTTTTATGCAAGATAGTCGAAAGAATATTATATATAGGACTTGTCAGCAAGGAAGAGCTGATTTTTTTTCCACTTACTCACTGCCACTGAATGAATAATAATTGAGATGTAGCATTTGGTAGGTATTAGAAAAGGAAAATGAATTACCACTTCCTTTTTATGAAAGCTCTCGCTGGCGAATCACATATAAGATCGCAATTTTATTGTTATTAAATAATTAAGTATTTATCTCAATGCCGTTTTGCAAAATTTCCTTCATTTCAGTTACGAAAGGTTTTAAAAATTCATTAGACTGAGGTTTTTCAATACCACAGTAAATTCCAATGGTCATTACAGGCACAGTGTTCATCTCATGAATGTTAAGTACAGACGCCAGCACATCAACCTACTACAATCTGTCAGATTTCTGTAATAGATTTTCAACTTTATCGCTAAAGCATAAGGTTCAATGTTGATTGGGAAAATTTGACAGTTAGGTGTAGGTTGATGTGCTGGCGTCTGTACATAGAATTGGCCAAAATTCTACTTTTGAACTTTTGTACGTGGGTAACCCGTCGATATTTACATTTATACATAAATTGTCATTTTTGTCCAAATTTTCAAAATACTGCACAATCTTTTTTTTTAATCCGGTATATCGAACCCTGTGGCAGTGGAGAATACTGGCTTCTCCACTGCCACAGGGTTCGATACTCGTATCTACAGATTTTAATGTTTTCAGAAGTGTTCTAGCGTCTTTTGGCACAACACCCGGATCATGCTTGTTAATAATCTGCAATAAGTCATTGATTGCAGTATGTAGACCAGTTTTTTAATTAGTCTCTAAAACCAAAATCACGATCAACTTTCGATGTGTTACAATCAGCTGTCGATTCATTAGAGTCGGAATCACTGTCCACTTATACGATTTCCAAATTTTCCGCGGTATCATCTTCCTCGTAATCCGTTATGAGGTCCGACTCCAAGATATCGCATTGTTAGTAACGTTTGCAGCACTTATAGGCATATTGGTTAAGTTTAATTTTTTTATATTTTATAACACGCCGACGAAAGCCACCAGATCTTTTTAATTTTTTTACTTTATCCATATTTATAGTTTTACACTCATCCATATTTATACTTGGCTCTATTTGAAGAGAACGTCCCGTTAAATGTATTTTTACTCTAAACATACTAATTTTAGTCAAAAAGGAATAAAAATATACTCAGTAAAATCAGTTTCTAGAAATTGGTATTACAATTATCTTAATTCTATCTACAAAATCAATTTTTTCTTTGTTTGTCTAAAAAGGTACTTCAATTATTCAATTGAGTTTTAAGTGAGCTTTCAAATATTCTGAGTATAGTAAAAAAGTATTTTTAGTTTTAACTGTAGACATACTTAATACAAACTAGTTTTGAGAATACTTAACTTGGTTTTTGGTATTCCTAACTTACTTAAGTAGCGCTAGTTTAAAACCATTTAGTATTAAAGAAAGAAAAGACTTAACGAAATCCTTTTTGATTTAGCTAAATCCAACTTTAGATAAAGTATAGATATGTAAGATTTAATCACTATTCTTGTTTGCTACTTGGGCATTGCTCGTGGGTCCAGTTAATGTGTTCTCGTGCGAAGTGAAGTCGAGCTACTCGGTGCTGTCTGAGAAGTTCTGGACCTCGTGCTGGTCTACAAGCTTTTAAATTGACTTCCTCCATTCGTCTTCTCACCGTACGCTCACTAACATTAACGCCTCTAACAATTTGAAGCCGCTGGCGTATCTCAACAGCGGTCAGGTAGCGGTTTCTCAAAATCTCCAAGACAATAAAGCGGTCGTCTCGGGCCGATGTGCACCTTACGCCTCCACTGCCTGGCCTGCGGGTGTACTGTCCTGTCTCCTGGTATCTTTTAAGGGCATACTGCATTGATGACCGTGGTACGTTAAGAGCAGTAGCAACTTCACGCTGTGTCAGCCCTTGGTTAATTAACGCAACGGCTTGTGAAACCTGTGCTGGTGTTAGAGGCATTTTTATTGCTTTTAAAGCACCTTTACTTATTGAATTAAAAGCATAAAATCACAATAATTCAAAAACCGAACAGTAAACTTTTCACAATACACAAATTTAAAACGTGAACTTAGTCGCTCAAGTGATCCGATTCAACTGTAAATTGAAAGTTTCGTCGTGGTGCACTTAAACATAATGGATTACCCTCTTGAACTAAAAGTAAACATTTTTTGACATACCTGCACAACAAACATTCATCAGAAACACTTAAAACTTTTGCTATCGCGAGATAAGCGCTTGGCCAAGATTCCGTGCCGCTGAGTGTATTATCTATTAAAATCCCTAATTCCAGTCAAAAGTCCCTAAGTCCAGCTTAAAAATCCCTAAGTCCATAGACTAAGGGACTTAGGCTAAACCATTTATATTACGATTTACTCTATTACTTCTCATTGAATTTAAATCCTACATCGTTCATATTAAAGAGACATCTAAGTTATATTTTTTGACGAAGATTCGCGATAAACAGTATTTCGGAGTTGTTTCAAAGTCAAAGAAACTTTACCGGCGCCATTTCTATAACCTAAGAAAAAGGACTTAGGGACATCCTGAACTCGGCCATTCAACTACGTTCCGGTCGCTTTCAGTCCAAGCGGAAGCATCAGAATACCAGTATTTTACATGAAGCGACTGCCTAATCTGACCTCCACAACCCAGCTACAGGCGTCAGGGTAATACGATAGATACCCCTTGTTATGACTGGTTGTCAGATGTGTAATGGATGGTCACCCATCCACGGACCGACGCGCGACGTCGGCAAGCATAACTTGTCAGAAGGTGCTTCTATGGCTGGGCTAAATTAGATTTTGGAAAACTGCGGGACTGTGCACATAATGATATTTTATAATGATTAATAGAAATTCCAATAGGTAGGTACTGGAGATAACTAATATAAGTACCACCAGACTTTTTGCGGATATGTTTCGAATGGTATCTGCAGATGTGGACTTCTAGTCACATTCGCATCCAAAGGAGATAATTCATTTTGGGCTAAATGATGAAACAAACATATAAAAAGTTATATTCCGTTAGAATATGTTATTCTCCTCACTTTTCACTATAATTGGATCAAATCTGTAGTGTCATTCCCTACGCTGTTATACAAGTTTGTAGAATACCGTTTTCAGGAGGGAGGTATGTTTTAGTTAAAAGAGTAATCTAATTATAGTACGAGTAATAGCTTTTTGTGCCAGTAAACATCAGTTATAATTTTTTACAATGGGACTAGGGTTATTTTTCACATAGGTACTTAGCTACAGTACCTACCTATTAGAAATAATATTTTATTCTGTTTTTAACAGTACTAGTATGATATGAACTGATTTAAATAGGTAACTGAATTTGTGCCTCTTTAGTGGGTTCACAGTGAAATAAAATAACTCTTTCTTTGTAAAGGTTTCATCACTTTCATTTCCTTAGTCGATACCTCAATCTTGAAGATCGTGACTGCACTCAATGTTATGAATAGTATCTCCATCTGCCCAGTGTAGCTTGATGGAGTGATATGGACAGTTCCATACCTTTGACCATTTCTTTCGGCTGAGTTTTCGTAATCTTATAATTTCTATTTTGCCTATCATTAAAAGTCTCGGTATGTGATCTGTGTTATGTCTGTCTATCCGTCTGCCTCATTTGAGAGAGTAAGAGCGGTTTCGCACTACATCCGATCCGAATCCGAGAAATGCCGGTCCGAAGTGACCATTGTCCTATTTGTATGAGGGGTTGCGCACTAGATCCGAACAAATAGGACTATGGACTATTTCTCGGATTCGGATCGGACGTAGTGCGAAACCGCCTTAATACTGAATGATCTTGATCGTAATTTTAGTTGCAACAAAAATAGTAATAAGATTGCATCTTCATTGAATTCGGAACTAGGTAGAAGTAGGTAGTATTTTTAATAAATAACGACCCTTCAATTAATTAAACTAATTAATTCTATTTATAGTTGTGATTAATGTGAGTGTTGTTATTAGTTCTCTGTTTCATAGTTACGTCGATATAATGTGCTCTAGATAGATAAGCCAGGTGACAGCTTTATGGTTTATGATATTCAACGGATATAATAATACTAGCTATTTCTTACATTTTAAAGAAAATATAAAAATATATTTAAAAAAAAAGTTCCTGATCCATTATAAAACAAACAAAGAATCACTTGAAATCATCGATCGATTTAGTGATCGATGCTTGAAATATACTTATTGTCATATAAAAGGATAGGTTAAATTACACACATTGCAATATTAAGCGACCACTGAGACAACTTTTCTGATTATTTGTCTGAGTTTCATGTAAGTATCATTATTGTTTAGTCAAGGGTATTGTTTTTATTCTGTCAAGGGTTGGGTCATAGTGGGCGGCCAAGCAATATTGTAAACTTTTTAGTTCCCGGCAATTTGATCAAATTATTAATTACAAAATTAATTAATTATTAATATGATAACGGAACAACGAAAGTTTTGAACAGAAATATAAAAAACTAGCTCTTTGTCGTTAGTCAGTATTCAGAATAATTTGCAAAAAAATTCCAAACCGGGCAGAAAAAACACCGGGCCAAGTTAAGGGGGTATAGTAGTTACCATCGAATGCCCGGGCCACACCAACGGGAAATGCCGATAATTACCGCGATAAGTTGTGGATACGAATAACGCCCGTCATCGCGATAATTATCGGCGTTTCCCGTTGGTGTGGCCCGGGCATAACAAATAAGTCAAATAACCATTACCTAGTCCTTGTGTCATCCACAGAACAGATAAAGTTTATCTGTTCTGTGGTGTCATCGTAATGTAATTTTAACATAAAATATCACGCCTGTAGGTATTCCCCGAAGGGCTAGGCAGATGCATTAGTAGTAGGTACACCCACATTTCGCTAGTTATGTGTAAGTCCCATGTGAGGGCCTGTGCACACCAAGTTTTTTAATCGCGCCGTTGATTGAGTACTTACTTATTTTGGCGATACAGCGGGGTAATTGCGTAACACACTACACAATAACAGTAGGAATTATGGCTTTCATTTTGACAGTTCAACAACTTTCATTACGTTATTTACAAATCCAATTACAAAAATAAATCCAACAACTGGAAATGTGTAGCATGAGGTGTTGCCGTGCGTACCTACCTACATACTTACTTTTACAGTCGCATACTGTATTAAAATACCTTACCTTAAAAGTATAAAATACAGCATTCTTTCCACATCTCCTTATTATTAGAAGAAGCCAACGAATGCCATTTCCTGCAACTTAATTAGGTACATATAAACTAACTGAAACTGACACAATTTGATAATGACTGAGCAATAAAAGGACCAGATTAGTGACAGTCGACAATATTATAAGGTCGTGAGTTCGTGACCCTGAATCTGACTAACGCGCGTATAAAAAGTGAAATCATCGAAATATAATATATCTTTGATTTGGGTTAGAATACTGCATTGCTCATACGCAAACTTATATAATTTACTAGCTTCTTCCCGCGACTTCGTCCGCGTGAAATTTCACCCCCCCCATTCACCCCCTTAGGGGATGAATTTTGAAAAATCCTTTCTTAGTGCACCCCTAGACCTCATAAGGAACGTACGTGCCAAATTTGGAATCTCTAGACCCAGCGGTTTGGGCTGTGCGTTGATATGTCAGTCAGTCAGTTCTCCTTTTATATATATAGATATTTTAAGCATTGTTCTCATGTAAGTGACTTTGTGTCTTTTTTGAGAATAAATATCTTTAAACCTAAACAGCATTGTTTACAAGTTGTCTCATGCACTGCGCATGCGCAGGCGCTGCACCACATAGCATTACTTTTGCTGTCATGTCAGCCGGCACGTGTGTTTTCTGGGAATACCTGGAGCTGTCCATTTCATGATTGAAGCTAGACCGCGATGGTTGTGTAGCATAAATTCAGTTTTCCTAGAAATGTAGCGTTCATCGTTAGTGTCATGCGAGTGCTATGAGTTGTACCCTATTGTACAGATGCCAGCACATCAACCTACACCTAACTGTCAAATTTTCCCAATCAACATTGAACCTTATGCTTTAGCATTAAAGTTGAAAATCTATTACAGAAATCTGACAGATTGTAGTAGGTTGATGTGCTGGCGTCTGTACCATAGTGCGAATTATCTTGCTTTGATTGACTATATCTAGTGTTGTCCGTAAGTTCAATAGTGAAATAAATACTTTGACTTTGTCAAGTGTGTGTAATGTGAAGTTAAGTGGTTTATTATCTGATGGGTCTTGTCATGACGAATTTTTAATGGCCAATGAAATCATGAAGACTGTTGGAATTCTAAAATGGTATCTACGTATAATAAAATGAAACCTGTGTTTCAAAACGCCATGTAGATTTCAAATAAATTTTATCTAAGTTCTTGTATAAGTAAGTAATTTTATATAAATAAATACTAACTATACTTTTTTTTAAATTATATAGGTACTGAAAATCTAATAGGAACTTGGTGACTTTCGAAAATAAAATTCCTTAGAAGCTGACCTACTTATCAGAGACAAATATGTTCATTTTATTATACTTTTTATTTATGACTCATGATTATTATAATTCTGTAAACACATAATATTTGTTACGGTCGCGAATCATATTTTGATCAACATACAACTTTTGGTTGTTTTCTTAGGTTTTTTTGCAAGTCTGGCTGGTAAAATTTTGAATATCGCGGGCTACCTTAGCGCATTTTAATGGTCACCAAAATTTGCATCAATATCATTATTTTGTTCTTGGTAGGAATAGGAACTAATCGTAATGTTATTCACTTCCGGTATATTGCATGGCGTTTTATGTAGGTATTTGAAAATTGGAATTAATATCAGCAGCCCTCTGGCTCTATCCATTCTTTTCATATTTTATTTTACTACTCTTGGAGTCTAACTTACCACAGTACCTAACCACATTAGTCGATGAGTAAAGAAATTAACGGAAGGATCGTTTAAAAACTCAATTAGCCTTTAGATACTCGGAAATAACTTAATAGGAAAAGAAAGGCCAATAAAAAGGAAAATTATATGAATATTTGTGGAGATTGGAATTAACAGCTGTTTTTTTTTAACATTTTTACATAGTTATAGTTACTAACGTGGAAGGCAATAGGGGAGACATTTCCAAGCCCCACTCAAATCAATGGGATGGCAATGGTTGACAAAAACCACGCCCTTGCACTTTAACGCCATCTAGTGGCGAGTAGTGATCAATAAAACCATACCACTGTGGTACACTTTTGCCGTACTGAAACGCCATCTGCTAGCGAGCAGTGTAACTTGTGTGTATGAAGATAAATTAATTAATCATTTAAGCGGTAGATGGCGCTAAGTGTACGTACGTCATTCATTCTACAGATTTTGTAGTTCCAATAGATTCTGTAAAATATAATCTAAACAAGGTGGTGAACGGTGATACCTAAGTATAACAAAACTTGACTGGGGCCAGTAATAGTTATTTCAGATACCCTTTAATTATTTTAGTCGTTGTAAAGATGGTAAAATTCAAAATTTGTCCGACCTAGGAATCGAACCTAGTTCCTACCTGCCGAGTAGCCGTCACGTTTATAACTATTGTGTTACACTTAGAATAAAAAAGAATTTTGAAAATCCGTCGACAATTGGCGGAGTATTCGATGAACAAACATACAAAAAAAAAAAAAACAAACAGCCGAACATAGTACCTCCTCCTTTTTGTGAAGTCGGTAAAAAGTAAGCGGATGTGTGTAGTGTTCAACAGAGCCAAGCATCCTGTAAATGTTAATCTGGGTAGGGTTAATAAATAATAACACCGTTAATTTGTACACATTTCACTTTTTTATTTATTAATACATAGCATAGGTACGACTATAAAGAACACATAATCACGATTTTACAATTAATTAATATAAAAAATACTGCTCTTAGAATTATTTTATGCCCGACAAATAATTAAAACTAGTTACTCCGTTTATTTTATATAAGTAATAAATTATTGATCTACTTACGTTTCTTAAGTATCTACTCATGAACAGCTCTAAACATAACATAAATTTCATGCATGTGCATGCTTGGTCCTATGTAAACGTATTGGCCAAAACGCCTTGGTATTCAAAATTAAAATCAATACTCAATATAAATAATTTATTCAATTTAGGTTGAGATTTTTTTTTTATTTTAGGAAAATACTTAGGTCCTTCGTTAATTAAGTAAAAATCCTAAAATCTAAATTAGTATTCAAAATTAAAATCAATATTATAAATAATGTATTTAAATTAGGTTGAGACTTAAACTTTTTTAACGAAACTTCTTAGGTAATTATTAAATTTAAACATCTAAATCTAATTGAATAAAAAACATTAATAATAAAAATGTACTTACTCATTTTCTTAATTATGTAGGTATGTATAGATTTTTTTTTACAAAAAATGTATTAAAAATATAAGTACAAAAATAAACTCTGTAAATATTTAAAATTGTGCGCCACTAATACGGCACCATATAGTGGTTAGGGGTGGAAAATAGCAACAGGTCACAGAAAGCGATCTCCGTTACCAACTCAATCCGTATATCATTTCCATTTTCATTGTAAAAGTGAAAAACTAACAGAGAAAGTTCTTAAAATCACTTTTCTTTTCTCGGTACCTACAAAGCCGTATTTTTTTTAAATAAGGCAATTTTATATTAACTAATACTTAGTAACCTACAGTTCCAGTACAGTAATAACCTATTTGAATCATTTGGAAACAGATTAGACTTAGGTTAAATTTGGTTAGACTAGAAAAATAATGGCAAGTGCCATCTTGCCTCTTCTAACTCACACATTGCCAATGACATCAACAAACAGCATAAAATGTATTGTTCTCATGGTTATAGGCACTTGAACAGAACTGTGCTCTGATTTCTTTGCCCATCCTCCATCCAACATCAACAATATGGTTAAAAATTTGCCCTTGCAAAAAATAAAATATAATTTAAGAAACTTGCATTAGATCTAAATATTACAGATTAAGTTAAATGCTTATTGTTATGTACGGTATGATTGTATCACATAATCCACGTTGTTAAAATTATTAAGACATACCCTAAATACTTTATATAATAAAAAAGAAATGCTGTTCGTTGGTAAGCGCGTCGCTTGGGAACAGCTGGAGCGATTTGGCAATTTTTTGTTATAATTAGATTTTTACGGATTGAAACTTGGTGCATTTTCTATGGGAATTTTTGTTTGAATTATTGAAATTTGGACAGGACAACGTCTGTCGGGTCAGCTAGTTTATATTAAAATGTCTGCATTGAATCTCGGTGTATCATTGTCACGAACATAACACTTATGAAAGAAAGTGATTCACAGCACTGCCATACATCATCCTATTGCAACGGTGTTTAAAAAAACTTCTAGCACACTCGTAAGATGGCTCCATATAACCGATATAAGTAATCAGTAGCTAATAATCTTTAGTATATAAGTAATACTGTTTATATCGAGCACCTTCTCATCATCATCTGCCTAGCCTTTCCCAACTATGTTGGGGTTGGCTTCCAGTCTAACTGGTTACTGGAAGCAGCTGAATACCAGTACTGTTAATGTCGAGCACCTTCTGTTCCCGCGAATTGGGCTGCCTTTTTACCAGAAATGTGTTCATATTTGTAGCGAAGGTTATCAACCAATAGGATAGTTTGACATAGTTTAACTTAGCTCTGGTGTAAAATGATCTAACGAAGCTAAGTTTTTTACATGTACTAGTTGAAGCTAGGAATGCGCGAGTTGTGTACTTAGTTATGTAAAGTACGGAGCAGAGCTGAGTAGAGAACATATTACGTAGTTAGCGCGCTAAGCGCATCTTCATAGCATGTCTTACCCGCTCCGATAGGTACAGCGCGATTGATTCAAACTTTGTGGGGTTCGGAACATGGGACGAGTCGCTGCGCAGTAACAAATTCACCTGTCTGTGGGGGTGATTGATGAGATACTGCGCAGCGAGTAGCGCACTTCAGAGCCGTCATAAAGTTTAAATCGGGCAATACATCTCTCTCTCAATACAGCTCTTGTGGAAAGTAGGCGTATCATCGTTTCGTAGCTTATAACTTAGTTCTATCGTTCATTGGCACGTCAGTATGTTGAACTACGTTTTCCTCGTCGTCTTCTGTCGCTAGATATCTCTCAATGAAGCCTGATATGCAGTTCAACCAGCCATGCTTGTACATCATCTTTATTACACGTTTGCGAAACGCCACTAGCAATAGGAATATTAAGATCCCCTGTAGCGTGTTGAATATATCAAGTATGGTCCTGTAAATAAATAAAAAATAGTGTTAGTTTTTGGTTGTAGTTCAATAAGACAGATATTGTAATCGAATGTAAAAATCAACAAATTATTGTTAAAATCATAAATTATTCTTTATATTACTTAAAAACAGCTAAAAATATTCTAGGTTGAAGACACTCTTTGCATTATAGCGACGTAGTTTTGCTATCGATCGCTAGATGGCGTTACTGCATGAGAACGGTTTATACCTCAATGTTTAACAAAATGCTCATTCATCAAATCATTATGCCTAGTTATTTTCAATTGAAACAGCTGCGACTTGAATTTATTTTATGTCTACTTTACAAAGTACAAACAAACATCTTGTCTGTGACAATTCATACCTAGGGCAAAACAGTGAATTTAAATTTCTTCATGGGAATTTAATGAATCGCCGAAATGGTTATCCTATCTGTCCACAGAGCATTTTTGATACTATCACTATGTCATTAATTACTAATAACAAGTCAACAACGTTCGTCGGTAACAAGTTAGTGCTGTTATCAACGCCCGCACCACTTTATCAATTCTCTTCATTTGTTTGAGGCAATTCCGTGGGTAGTTGCCTCATGAAAAATCAGAATGTGAATATTGTAAAACATTTTAAAAGAGTAACGGTGGAATTTCTTACCCATTCTTCTCCATACGAAAGCTACCTTTTGGAATGGGCGCCTAGAATCAATTCTATTTTATTGTAAATTTTGACTTTCATAAGTGCCTTTTATGTGCCTTTTTCATATAAATGCTCTTGACTCTGAACAACGAACGATTTTTTAATTATATTTAGCAAATGTTTTCCTTTATTTCTTGGGTTTTTTCTAATTAATTACCTACATAAAAAATACATGTCGTTTTTTTTTCGGGGTGAAATGAATATAGACGTGAAAGTATTAAAAAGTAACGAACCATATAATATGCTTCTGTACTAATGATCCGATCATTTCGAAAACCCATGGTAGTCCCATCAAAATGATTAGTCGCACGGTCATCACAAACCTGAAAAATTAAGAAATAATTAAAATCTGATATCTGTTTGCTAGGGAGATTTGATCCTTATGATGGACCCTATCGATTGGTGCCATAAAAGACCAGAATGCTATTTTTTCAGATTCTAGTCTGTTCGATTCCCGGGTGTGGCAAGCCTATTTTCAAAAATCTTTAAATTCAGTTTTGTTTCTTTTTAAAAATAAAGGAATGTTTCCTTTGAGTAAAATTTGCTGTCTTCAGTATTTAGAGTACTTTCCCTCCAGGTATGCTTCGAAAATTCCATCCTGTATACATATATAAGATGAAAGTCCTGACAGACTGATATATCAACGCACCGCCTAAACCGCTAGTCCTAGAGACATGAAATTTGGAGGGCGTGTTCTTTGTGAAGAGTAGGTATCCACTAAGAAAGGGCCTAATAGTGGGAGGGTGGGTGGAGGAGAGGGTGAAATTTCACGCGGACGAAGTCGCGGGCAGAAGCTAGTAGAAGTAGAAGGTATAGATCATCATCTGCCTAGTCTTTCCCAACTAGTTTGGTTCGGCTTCAAGTTAAACCTGATGCAGCTGAATACCAGTATTCTACATGGAGCGACTACCTATCTGAGCTCAACCCAGTTACTGGGTAATACGATACCCCTTGGTAAGACTGGTTGTCGGCTTCTGACCACCCGTAATGACTGTCAAAGATCCACGAATGACAGCCGGGACCAACGGTTTAACGTGCTTTCCGAGGCACGGAGAGGTCTTGGTATGTAAAGATGGTCACCCATCCACGGACTAACCGCGACAAGGGTGGCTTAGCCTGATTGAATGACCCGTGCGGCTGTTATTACTTAGCCTCAATATAAAAAGATATACAATATAGTTGCATAATATTTACTTGAACTTCAATGCCCTTATATGACTCGATGAAAAGGACAGACGCCATATCAGCATAGACGTGTAGATGAATATGCAAATGTTGGCAGCCAGGAGCATGGAAATGATACTGTACATGTAGTACCATTGCTGATGCTTATCTGAAATTGTAAATATTTCATTATTAAAACATTTCTATTGGCGAGTTTCTTTGTACAATTATTAAGTCCACTCCACAACGTTCCTCGACAAATCTTTTACTGTTCAGGCTGCTCGTTTGTGGAATGCATTGCCAGTTGAGATAAAACGCGCGCAGTCGTTATCAGTAGGTATTTAAAAGACTCTTAAAGGAACATTACTTGTTATTGTGATCTTGTTCTCGAAACTGTAATTATCTATAGTCTTTATTTATTTTTGTTGCTTATATTTTTAGTATGTATGTATTTATGTATCTATTATTTCGGATATGTATATATCTGTGTATCTATTTTAGTATATTATTACACCAACGACAACCCCATTTTATGTCCAGGCAAATCACTGTCCATTCCAAGGTTGCCTGGAAGAGATCGCAGAAAGCGATAAGGCCGCCCATTGTATATTTTTAGTGATCGATAATTTTTTTGTTACGTATTTTTGTGGTGTAAAATAAAGTATATATAAATAAATAAATAAGTATGCAGTCCGTCTGATGTGGTGGAAGTGCCTGGATCAAATGAGAGGACTGCCAAAAGTAAAATGAGAGTATAGATTCAAAATCACTTGATCATTAATATGGACGTGAATGCTTACCAAAGAACCAGCAGTGATTAAGTCCGATCCCGGGTTTTTGATGTTTACCGGGGTGAAAGTTTACGATCGCCATGCATATGGTGAGAACAGTCGGGCATCCCCAAGCGTAAATCATATACCACTTGAACTCTCTCCAGCCATAGTCTAAAGTCGCAGGTCGCCTGTAAAATATAATTTTGGGTTGTCCAATCAGAGCACAACAACACAATTTAATTCATTAATTTCAGTACAGACAGGTAAAACGATTGCATACTGTCAAATAATATTTTCCGACTATTCAAATCACAACTTTCATTCTTTGACAGTCTGGCAAATTGACGCAGTGAGTGAGTTAATCTGCTAAACAAATAATTTCGCTGACTGTACATCGCTTAAAAATGCTTCTTACCGTGTGTTTAAAAGGACCTGTATTGCTATTGCGTTTGTCCAGAAGAAAGCAGCTATCAAGAAGTAATAAGCTAGGAATCCTGAAAACCAATAAATAGTACTTAATAATTTTTTTTCGGTAATATAAAATATTACATGAGTGGGATGATAGAGGGAGTGAAGTGGCGCCATCTACATCGCCAGAAATGTGTGTTGAAATTCAGCAGCAAAATTATATACTTAATCATTTTGGAATTTTTCGATTATTTGTTATCAGTATCACAGAATACTGTTAGTGACTGCTCATCTTTATATGTACCTATATATAATTCTTCTGTTCGTGTGTATGTCACTGAACTCTTAACTAAATAGCTGGACCGATTTTGATTAAATCTTTTGTGTGTGGTTGAGTTGGTCCCTGGATGGTTTTTAGGTTCACAAAGGCATATGTGCGCTGCGATCGAGTTCTAAGAAACAGGACGTCTGTCCGCTCAGCTAGTTGGTATATAAAGTTATATCTCTCATTAAAACAATCATAATATTAATTGAAATATTATTATAAGGCTTACCTCTAACGGCACACCATCCCATGTCATAGTAAGTCATAAGTTTCATAATGGTGAGGACTAAGAGACCTATGCCGAGGCTGATGCAGAAGTTTATGATACTCTTTCCTTGAACATCTCTAGAATATGAAACATTTTACATATTAATATATTTTTGTCAAATTGGATAGATTGATGGAAATATAATAAAAAATGAATAAACTACTAAACTTTATCATAATCAAATCTATTCACTGATGAAATAGTAGTAACGAGTACAAAATAAGATTGTGTTTTTTCCAGAATTAAGATTTTCTGGATTATGCGCCATGAAAATGCAGATTTTTTTTTTTTAATCAATTGATAATGTGTAACAGTGTAACTGATAAAAAATATATTTGCAGTACTTTAAAATTTTGCTTATTTTATTGATCGAAACAGAAAGCTTCAAAACATTTTTTTTATTGCTCAGCTAATTTTGAACCGTCGTCGGTACTTTTGCCAAAGCTCTCAAATACTTTAGTTTGTTTTGTATAATTTAGCGGTTTAGCGTACTTGAAGTTGTCTTATGCTGATTATTATTCCACTAAAAATAGTCTGATGTTGATTATTTGTGAAATAATTCATTATGCAACATTTACAGCAGCGGACCTAAAACTTTATCATAGTCCTTAGTTTATGATACTCTTTTAACTACAAACACGCAGTCGCTAACTTACAAACTCCGGGCTGATACTAAGAAATTCCTAATGAGAAAACCCAAGATCACTTTGCCCGACCCGGGTATCGAACCCCGGACCTCACGCTCAGCAGTCACGCTTGCAATCAAGAGACCAACGGGGCAGTCAAGCTTGTTTGTATGAAGTGTCGAGAGTGTAAAAATACTAACCTGAGTTCCGGCAGCAAACCATAAATAAGAGTTGTAGCCGCAAGAAATATGACTGAGACTATCATCGTGTAGCCCAGTATCCTATCATCTATGATCTCTTCTTCTTCGGCGGCGCATACTATCGCCACCGGCCTGGTTCGACTCAGATTCACATCTCTTACTATAGTATAGTTTCCCAAACAGTACCTGTAAAAGAGGAAAAATATATATAATTAGATAATCGTAAGATATCTTCAAGGGTTGCATCGCAGTGGGCAGCCAAGCAAAAGAAACTTTTTTATTTTTGGCGATTAAATCAAAATGCGCAAAGCTAATTCCTAGACATAAGTATTATAGCTAAACTGAACAAATTTTATGTACAAAAATAAAAGGAAACATCCTGAATGATCATAGAAAGATTCAACAGTCATCGACAAAAGTTGAAAAAAACATTTTGTATTTTAGATATCATAGGATAGGACCTTATTGTTTTAATCTTCTATCTATACCTAATATAAAACAAAGTCGAGTTAGTTACACCATTTATAACTCACTAGCTTCGTCTGCGTGAAATTTCACCCTCCCCCATTCACCCTCTTAGGGGCGGAATTTCGAAAAGCCCTTTCTTAGTGGATACCTACTCTTCACAAAGAACACAACCTCCAAATTTCATCTCTCTAGGACCAGCGGTTTAGGCTGTGCGTTGATATATCCGTCAGTCAGGACTTTAAATTTTAACGGCTAGACCGATTTTAATGATCTTTTATTTGTTGGACTTGTCTTCGCCCCGAATAGCAGAATAACTATTTCATTCATTTTCTCATACATTTGTTCCTATTGATTCGGAGGCGGTACGAAGCTCTCCGGTTCAACTTGTATATCATAATAATAGGTAACTAATAATATGTACTGTTTTTAATGCTCTTTGCTAATAAATAGCGGAAAGCACTAATTTCTTACACATTTATTTTCGTTATTTAAAAATTACAAGAAGCTTTGGAAACTGTTTATCTTCATCAATTGCTGATATTTGCATGTGACATAACTGGCGAAATGTGGGTGTAGGTACTATAATACACCTCTGCCTAACCCTCTGGATAAACAAGGCGATATGTAATGTTTATGTGTAGGTACAGTCAACAAAAAGAGTTAAGTATGCAGGATCGTCGGATATAGTTGAAGTTTAGTAAGAAACCGATGGCTGTTCTCGAATAGAATTTAATTTTATTAATAGAAAACAAACAAGTTCTTTTATCAAATTAAATTTCAGACGCCAACATCCATCGCTTTCTTACTAAACTTCAACTATATCCGACGATCCTGCATACTTATCTCTTTTGTGGACTGTACATTTGTACCACACGAATGTAATGTAGTCGGGGTATGTATACTATATACAATAATGTATTGACAAGCGCTCAAAATACAGTTGAGTTTAGACTGGGCGTAATAATAACTTTATAAGTTTGTTTTAACCATTTCTAAGATTTTTTTATATGTAATTTATATTCGGAGAACATACATATAAGGATTTATTCCGGTCTGATCCTCGATCCAAGAACGAAACACAATAAATACTTCTCAGTTCATAATTATGTAGGTATACTAATAATGTACAATGCGCAAGAGTATAATGCCATTCAAATATAAATTAGCGAAGTTTTTTCTTTCACCTTGATGCTAGTCACGTTACTGACCTTACTCACGTGGTCATGTTGGTTTTGGTATTCACAAATCATACAAGTATCTTGTTGTTGGTTTCTAGCTTCACATCAATCACACACTTTATCAGTAGAGATAAAATAATAATGTTATATAAAACCACTGCATTAAATTAGAAACATTTTGGGTACCTAATTGATTTTTAATTGATTTAATCAATTACCCATTACTGTACGATGGACCAGCTGGGTAGTTGCGTAACACATTATCAGTAGCAATGGGGCTTGTGGCTAAGTAATAACAGTCGCTGCACGGTTCGATCGATCAGGTTAAGCTACGCTTGCCGCGGTTGGTCTGTGGATGGGTGCCCGTCTTTACATACCAAGACCCCTCCGTGCCTCGGAAAGCTGTCATTCGTGGATCTTTGACAGTCGTTACGGGCCGTCAGAAGCCCGAAAGTCTGACAACTAGTCTTACGAAGGGGTATCGTAGTCGTTCCATGTAAAATACTGGTTTCATAATTCAGCTGCATCCGGTCGGACTGGAAGCCGACCTCAACATAGTTGGGAAAAGGCTAGGCAGATGACTATCAGTATCAATGAGTTTCTTTTTGACAGTTCAACAACATTCATTGCGTTATTTACATTGATGAGCAGTCACATTTTTCGAACTTATGAAGCAATGGATTAGCAATATCCTTCAAAATGATTCAGATTGACATTGATATTGTGCTACGCAATTAAGGTGCTGTTAAGGTATATGACAAGCCGTGTGGAATTTACCACCGGCAAAAATGACGAACATTCATACAAAGTTTCATCCCCTAGGTAACCCCCTATGTATTACGATTGCACCTAATAGTCCTAAAGCAGGCTATTTAAATTTTTGTAGATACTCCGTCTTGGGAACTTGGGCTGGCGAACTGTAATACAGGTTACCATGTGTCCTACACCCTATCCTTTTGAAAGATATTGCTAATCCATTGCTTCATATGTTCGAAAAATGTGTCCGTTCAACAACGTAAATAACGCAATAAATGTGTTGGACTGTCAAATGAAAGCCGTTGCAACTGTTAGCGTGTTACGAAATTATCCCGCAGGCTAGGACGCCAGATAAAATTCTGTAATTTGTTAGTCTCTTTACGATTGATCCCTAAATTATAAAATCATACTTATTGTAACAGATGAAACCCCTATACTTAAATGGAATTATTTTTCAAAAATTCTCCCTCACGCCTGCCGCCTTTATCTCCGAATTGACCAAAATGAAAAATGTGAAACAATTAAACTAGAGGTTTATATGAACCTAGGCACTGTTTTTTAGGCCACAAAGTGGACCGATGACCTTGTGAAGGCCGCAGGAATCTGCTGGATGCGGGAAGCACAGAACCGGTCGAAGTGGAGGTGCTTGGGGGAGCCCTATGTCCAGCAGTGGACGTCTTTCGGCTGAAATGATGATGATGAAAACACTCGAACTTTTCGAGCGCTTGGGTTTCGCATTTTTCCCTATGAACCTCAGTAACCACCCACGCTTCCGTGTAAAAATAAAGTACAACGATTGATGATTTTCATAAATGAATATTCGTTCCAGTTTGCAATGAAAGCTACAATGAAGAACAACTTGCATGCGAATATGACATCTATTTTAAAGAAATTAACGTGCTATATAGAGTAATTTAGAGACAGTGCCATCTAGCGTTGAGTAGCTGAACTCATTGTTAATTTTCTACTGATTAGTGAACTCCTTCAAAAATCTTTATACCATACCACGAATGGGTTAGGAATCCCACTCAAACAGGTTTTAGAGGAATTTAAAGAGTTCAACGGTTAAATTGGTTACCAGAATAACCCTTTCAAAGTTTTATTGTTGGAATGGGGTTTCTGCTTCATTGGGTTATAAACAGTTACACCATACAGTCTCACCGGATGCAGCTGAATACCATTTTTTTACATGGAGTGACTGCCTATCTGACCCCCACAACCCAGATACTGAGTAATACCCCTTGGTAAGACTGGTTTTCCGACTTCTGTGCTTCCTGTAACGCCTGTCAAAGATCTACGATTGAAAGCTTAACGTGCCTTCCGAGTTTCCAAGACACGGAGGAGTCTCGGTGTGAAGGTAATGGATGGTCACCTATCCATAGACTGACCTCGGCAAGCGTTGCTAAACCTTAAATCGACACGTGCGGCTGTTATTACTTAGCCACGAGCCCCTCGACAGCGTCTCAAAAGTGAAAATAAATTTTATTTAGATAAACAAATCTTATACTTTTTTATTTTTTATTACTGAATGGGCCTGCTTTTGACCTCGATCACGCCTAATGAAAATCGATTGATGAGGTCTATGATGAAACGAGCGTGCCCAGAAGATGCCTCTCTCTCACTCTTGCTTTGAAGGCACACGGGTGAAATAATACTTACGAGTTAGTTTCAAATGTTTCGTCAAAATCATCTCCCAAGTGTAATTTCAGTTCGCCAGCATCATTAACATAAAAACTCTTTAAAAATCTCAGTGTTAATTTACACGGCAAATATATCGATGTTGTGACATTTGATTTTGGTTCCCAACAAACATCCCTCTTCATGAGAAGTGCTTGTCCATCAGGGCAGCACTTGGCGCTGGCTGATACATAGCTGACCAGTGTCAACAACGACACGAAAAATATACTGAAACCCATTCTAGAAACCTTAGATAGATCACTTTACTAATTCTTGACAAACGAAAACCGTTTTTCTTCAAACTTTTGCACTTTTTTTTCATAAATACACTGAAATCCTTTTGACAAATTCGACTTTGCCTAATGTTCTATGTCCAAAGGGCCACATGTGACTTTTAAAAACGTACTGTTTCGTATTATTTATAAGTTACAGGTTACGTTTAGTAACATTTACGAGTGTGCTCGAAATTAAATTCAAGCGACACGCCCGCTCCGCTGTAGCGGCGGCTGAATACTAGTGTAGTGACTAGAGGTGGTCGTTGTATCAATAAACTGTTTTTTAACGACTCCATTCGTTAACGAGATAACTCTTAATCATCCATCAATGAAAAAACAGTTTGAAAATATTAGCTGTTAATTTACGTCAATGCACAAGACGCATTAGTTCAATAGTCATTATTTTACTCAGTTCCAAAAAACCAGTTGAAAATAAAATGCTGCTAATGTTGTTAATTTACGTCAACGGCTCAACGGATTATTTTCAATGATTGAACAGAATTATCAATGATTGAAAACGTTGACATAACATGACGCTAATAAACCTTACCGATTGAACATTCAAAACCTGTTGATAATTTAACAGCTTTTTTAGCCTGTTGAACATTGATGATTAACAGTTAAAACCGTCAATGACCCACCTCTGTTAGTGACTCTAGACCGAGACCGAGGCAGCTTTCGATAAAAATCTTTACATAATTTTTACACAATATACATTGAATTTTCCAGTGCCGCAGCTGGGCCTTATACCTTATATAAAAATAAAGGCCCGTATCAAAAGGAGATGGATAATGGTCCAACAAGCGTGGTCCAGAAAGGGACATAGTCCAAGAAAGGCGAAGTCACACACAGATTGTTTATCTTTTAAGAGGCATTAAAAGATAAACAATGCAACGCAATATTTTATGTTAGTTATCTCTCCTATATGTTAGTTATAGCTCTGTGCAAATCATGAACGACATGTTAGTTATAATTCGATGCTCCTTAAATATAGTTTTAATATTTTATATTCCAAAAATACTCATGAAACCAAATCAATTATTACTTACAAAAAGCATGTCCCTCCCAATTACAATCTCATTTCCAAAATTGGCAACATAAAGATCTCCCCGAATACTTGTCTAAGTTAATAATTAAGTTTGTCTTTTTTTCGAAACTATACCCCTGAAGGGGGATGGGGGATGTCAAAATTTGTATGAAAGAATTTTAACGCGTGGCCCGAATAACTCGAAACTCAGTATTTATACTTAAGACCAAAAAATTAAGAATAACGTGTATCAGCCATCAGGGTTATTTAAAAATCTATCCCTAACGGGGTGAAAAGGGGTAGTTAAATAGGGAATGATTTTTCTGCGTGGCTAGATTAACTCAAAAATTGGTATACTTACATCATTTTTGAGTCAAGTTATGAACACATCCCAAACGATTTTTTTCAAAATTCCACCCGTTTCTTAGATTACAAGTTTGAATGTTATATTTTTTATTGTTTTCATGATTTTGTCAGATTTAATATTCTTTTTATTGTTAGTATTTCCTGTGCGTGTCACAAATAAAATATTCTTCTTTCTATCTTTTTATTAAAAAAAAAAAAAAAACATTTATTTCTAGCAGCACAGTAACAACCTTACGAACTTATAATATATGTATATATAAGAACAAAAATAAATAAGAAAAACAAGATCTCATGACGAAGGCGTTGTGCTATAACTATTGTCATAATTCTAACTTTGCTAAATTGACGTACTTGGGTCTGCCGATCGTATCTCATACTTGCTGTCAGAGTTCTTTGCAAGTACTACTAGTAATCTGATTTCCTAGTACTTAAAAATATCGTGTTTTTGTTCTTATAAGTCAATACACATCATCATCAGCCTATAGCAGTCCACTGCTGGACATAGGCCTCTCCTATTGCACGCCATTCAACTCGATTTTCGGCAACTCTCATCCAGCTGCTACCAGCCATCCTGCGAAGATCGTCGCTCCACCTAGCCTGAGGGCGTCCCACGTTACGTTTACCGATTCGCGGTCTCCACTCAATACACATACATGACATAAACTCTCGCCTTATTCCTATACTTAGTTATAGACGGAAACTACAGAACGCTACCTCCTAAAAATAATGGTATTCCCATAAAGCTTGTCTGTGTAGGTGCAATTCTCCTTCTCGGTAGGTATTAAAAAGGATGTTTCTTTTTTCAGCTTTTGAATATGTTGAAATTTTACGCAAGATTTGAAATCAGCGATGAAACAGGAGATCCCATGACTGACCGGGATATGACTTTGCAACACTATTCTAGGATTACTTCGCTGCAGGTAAGGCATAAAAAAAGCTATGAAAACAAAATATTTTTATTAGTTTAATCATGTAAATAATACTATAATCCTGTGCTCTGATTTTTAGAAAGCAGCATTTTCCAAGTTTCCTGACCTACGTTTGTTTGCTCTAGCAAATGTAGCGAGTGTAGATACCAGGCAATCCTTGGAGAAACATTTCGGAAACTTAAGGTGCGTCTAATGGTATACAATTCATTAGGTATCCTATAATAACGTTTTTCAAAATAACATTTCATAATTAAAATGATAATAAAAAATTTGCTGTTCCCTACATTTATGTTCGTATAACTCGTCAAAATGTAGGGAACAGCTGATTTGTTTTTCGCGATTTCAGGTTTGGTCCCATAGTAAAAGTTGTTCATAATGATGAGTACAATGACCTCTTAAGAGGCTGTTGATGTTTTTCCAATAACCCTGTACTTAAATTATGATTTATCTAATACTAACCTATTTATATTTTTAGTGAAAATGCTCTGCGTGCAATAGCTACGTATTTAAATCTGGTACCGCCAGAAGGAAAAGAAACCGACGCCCCCTGGCACCGAACAGACAAAGAGTTCCTCAAAGAATTACTGGTAAGATGAACTTTTTAATCTATAAAAAACCTTTTCTTATGTTTATTTTAATTGAAATTTGTTGATTTAATTAATGAACAAAACAAACGTGTTGATCGTGTTTAAGAGCTAGTCAACTTCGCGTATTAATTTCAAGCAAAAGATATTTGTGTGAATTGCATGGGTCAGCCAAGAACTGAAGGCCAATTCTCGTAATTTAAAACGTTCATAATATAGTCGCAGTCTTATCTCAGCGACAAACAAATGTCAAAAACTTGTCAAAATGTAGAGAAATTAGACGTATTGAGACTAAGATCAGACTGTGAACGTTCTTAAAATTACGAGAATTGCCCCTCTGATTCCAAAACAAACAAAGTCCCTTCAACAAGGAGGTAATTTGTAAAAGAAAATTCGAGATTCTTTTTTATTACAGCTCGATTCAAACTTCATGGCGGCTCGGAACGGGTTAGGGGTGAGACACACATCAGAGCCGCCATATAGTTTGAATCGGACTGTACAATTGATACTTACTTGATTCACATTTTTTTTTCTTGTTTACCAGATTTCGCGTCATGAGCGTCGCATATCGCAGCTAGAAGAACTGAACTCTATGCCTCTATACCCTACAGAGGAAGTGATATGGGATGAGAACGTGGTTCCAACAGAAATCTATAGCGGAGAGAACTGCCTTGCATTGCCCAAACTGAACCTACAGTTTCTTACCCTACACGATTATTTACTGAGAAACTTTAATCTATTTCGTTTGGAAAGCACATGTAAGTGAATTATTTGTTGTACTTAGGCCGCTATATTTTTTTTTTGTATGTATACACCTTTCTTGTGTCGCGTCCCCTCCGCGACACGACCTCACTTTACCTTCATCTTGCCAGTCTCGCTTGCGCCTTAGTGATGCGTTGACCGGTGCTTGAAGTACCAAGTGATGAAAAATATTTTTAATAATAACAAGCCGGAAATAAAGCATTTTTTTTTTAATAATCATGTAATATCAAATTAAAAATAATATATAAATTTGACTCTGTTACAGATGAAATTCGTCAAGATATTGAAGATGCCGTATATCGATTAGCACCATGGTACGTATTTTTTAGATAGGCTGTGCAATGTATACTTGCTGGTATAGTGAAAATAACGAGAGAAAATTGAGAATTCTCTCCTCCAGACTGACCTGCCCGTAAAGCTTCGACACACTTGAGCTGATGAGCTAATTATGTTCTTTATTAAAGAAATCGTGTTTTCACAGGCGTGCAGAAGATACGAGTGTATATTTTGGAGGCTGGGCTCGTATGGCCCACCCTATATCCAGCTTCGCGGTTGTGGAAGTGGCCAAACCCAATATAGGAGAGAAGGCACCCTCGTGTGTTCGCGCCGACGTTACAGTCACGCTCAGCGTCAGAAACGAGATCAAACATGAATGGGAGAGCTTGAGGAAGCACGACGTTTGCTTTTTGATCACTGTTAGACCAACACAGGGCATAGGTAATTCTTAGCTATTTCAGTAAAATTTTGTGTCGTTTTTCTGAGTCTACGAGTCTTAGCTTTCGAATTTTCTAATTTTTAGGTACTAAATATGATTATCGAAAAAGCATGGTCGAGCAAGCAGGCATAGTGTATGTTAGAGGGTGCGAGGTGGAAGGTATGCTGGATGCCTCGGGCAGGGTCATTGAAGAGGGACCGGAACCGAGGCCAGAGCTCGAAGGAGACGCGAGAACATTCCGCCTTCTACTCGACCCCAATCAGTACAGGCTTGACCTGGACCACGCTAGCAAAGGGAATGAGGTATGTACAATTTTGCAACACGTTTTTCAGTGGTAGAACTGGGTACGCCATATTAAATCGCTTGAAATAGAAACTAATGTTTTGAAAGCTTTCAGGTGTACGTGACTTCCTTAAAATTCCTGATGTATTTCATTGAAGTCACGTACGTTTGAAAGTCAAAACAATACAAGGCAAAACAATACATTTTTAAAACACTATGTTAATAAAAAAATTATTAACATAGTGTTTTAAAAATGTATTAGACAATAAAATAGGGATAATAAAATATGATTATGTATTATAATATGATTGTATACAGGATGTTTACGAAACGTTCAACATCGTGATGAGGCGCAAACCTAAAGAGAACAATTTCAAAGCCGTGCTGGAGACGATACGAGAGCTGATGAATACAGAATGCGTTGTGCCCGAGTGGCTTCACGATATCGTGCTCGGATATGGAGACCCTGGCCAGGCCCACTACACCAGGTAACCATCTTTCTTTTGGTCACATTTTATGTAGGTTCCCCTCCTCTTTCTAGATAACTTACTTGACGGAACATACCGATGTTCCTGAGCTACATGACGAGTTGTCCCAACTTTGTACCCCCGTAAAATACAGCCACATAAGGAGGCATAGATTGTTCGCCGTGCCTGCGAGTCACTCCTTCGCGCGGGGCCAGTCCCTTGTCCCTCGCTCTCTCTTCGCTCTTAACGCTCTCTTGGACGCTAAACCAGACTGTTTCGTTTTTGCGGACGAAGGGGAAACAATCATGTCCATAATTATGTTTGGGGTTCTATGAGACGAGTGTACTTATTCATTTTTGTCTTATTTTCTTTAAATAAAGATTATATTGGTTAAAGAAAATTATGCCGCCAATTATGGAAAATAGCCAAAGTAAAATAATTCTATATGAAAATTCGAAATTCATTAATTCACTGACAGCTAGCCGCCTAAACTGCTAGGTCTAGAAGCATGAAATTTCCACAAGGACAAGAGTTCGTTATGTAACGAAGGTGAGCACTATGCAAGGATTTTTGAAAATTTATCCCATAATGGGGTTAAAAATGTGATGAAATTTTGTAAGGAAATCTCATCAGGCACACTGCTTGTATATGTCGCAGCCAACTGGTTTAATTCGCCGTTTAGTTAACCGCCTATCCTTTTAACTAAACGGCGGCCGTTCAACTAACGGCCTGAATGATATTCAATTATAGTTTAGGTTGGAAGTCTGTAACCAATCACACGCGAGCCGAATTAGTAGCAGTAACTAAGCCAGGGCACCGCGACCAAATGGGTTAGGTTAGGTTAGAACTGTGATCAACCGCGTGCGAGCCGAGAGAGCGAAGCGAGGCGAGCACTACTTCTAAAGGTCAGGCGGTTAACTAAACGGCTAATTTAACCAGTTGGCTGCGACATATATAAATGAACTCTGATATAAATTTCAATTGTTTTAGAATGCCAAATGAGATCCCTACACTGGACTTCAACGACACTTTCTTAGACATGGAACACCTACGGAATAGCTTCCCTGGATACGAAATCAAGGTGCAGACTGACGATCCTAGAAAACTGGTCAGACCTTTCAAGTAAGTTCCTAGTTCAAAAGTTAGAGCCAGTAAAAAATCGGTGACTTTTTGCATCATGTTTGTGAGCTGTGACCGGTCTTAATGAAGCAATTTTGTATCAGCATGATTAAACAAGTTTGAGTTCCTGATTCATTATTTTAGGGTTAGTAAATTTTGTAATTTTTTTGTCAACATTTCTGAAATATACGCCAAAATATTTGATATAGTTGTAGGATGTACGAGAGGAGTACTTTAACACTTTTTGGCGTATTATCCAAATTTTTCCAATTTACGCAACACGATATAAAATATACAGAAAAATGTATTAGAGAGGTATGAGGAACAGAGTGGAAAGTTCACTCATCCTCCATAGAAAGGGAAGGGTCTTCCGACCATACGGTGGTCGCGTCTGTTGTATATATGGTACTCGTATTCGCGCGGTAAACTCTGCTTGCGCGATGCAGGATTTTGCGTGACGTCAGTGTGATGCGTAGTTCGCATGTGGTGATGTAGATGCCACCACAGGATCACCGAATGGTAATGCATGGCGCAACAGAAACTAGTACATAATTTACAAAACGTCAGCAACGGGTGATGCCGCGCGAGGCAACGTTAGTTTGTGGCCAACCTAAGTAGCGTCTTAGCGCATACCTACTTTTGTTTTAAATTTTAATTTAGGTTTTTTACCAATTGTGGTATCGTCCAATGACGTCTAAGATTTTTGCCTGCGGTTAGGTATTGTTGCTAAAATCAAATTATAAACTTGGCGACTAAAAAACAACTGGAAAATTTGTTTTGTTAAAAAATCCCTTTTTTGGCTAGCAGGTTAATTTTTCTCTACGAATATTGCAAATATTTGATGAAAATTCCTTTATTTGAAAATGATTGAATATATTTCAGGATATTCGAGCGACCGTCCTGATGCAAATTTTAGCTATATTCACTTCCTCGAAATGCATAGCAAATATCTAGTAATTTTTATCTATCTTGCAGTTTCAGCTTATTGACATTTATATTTGAAATTATTGTTCATTACTCATGGTCTAGACGCCGTCATCTCAGTTATTAATATATTGTTATAAGAAATTGATAATAAAAATAAATGTTGCATGCATGTAGGCGCCAGTAGATATTTTAAGTTATCGTATTGTTCGGATGACTGTTTATTTATGTTTGTGTCAGATTTATTCGCAATTGTGATTGATTTGTCAATACTATAAACTAACTACGATGCTTACAATCATTACGACTTGGATATTACGCGTGTCAATTGTTGCAATTAATTGTCTCTATCAGAAAAACCGCTAGCGTAAATGTCCATATTAAGGCGAAAGCACCAGGTTAGCTAGCAAAAATTAAAATTTTCTTGTTTTTTTTTTTGCAATAATTTGCCTTTAGGCCTTTTTCTATGAGCTTCCAACGACTAGACATTACTATAACTTCTCAAGTCCCATCCATCTTCGTCAAACCTATAAATTATTTTTTTTATGACAGGGTAACGTTCGAGAATGTTCTCCAGAAGCAAAAAAATGGTGAAGATGCCATGGAGGAAGACGAGCCGCGCAAGGTGATCCTCGTAGAACCGCACGTTCAGCCCAAAAGAGGTCCTTACTTATCCAACGAACCCAAAAAGTAAGTAACCCGTTCATTGACCTGATGATGTCGTTGACATATTGTAATGTTAATCTGTATTAAAATAAACGCTAGCACATATACATGCATACATGATACATAGCCGGAATAGCTCGTTATCTTGTTTTGTTATCAAGTAAGAGGACTTTAAAATTATGTTACCGTAAAGATTGAAATCCGATAATATTACATTCACATATTTCGCATACTTACGAACAATTCCTAAGTATGCGAAATATGTGAATGTACTTTGTATTCTTATCAGTTACCACCAACCGATTGTGACGAGCTAACTAGTAATTGAATGTACTAGATCGCTACTAAGTTAAAAAAAAATACGTTGGGGAATAGAGTGTTCTGTTTTATTCTGTGGATCGTCTAAAGCTGGCGACTGAGTCGATGACTAAACTGATAATACGACATAAGTTTCATCACTTACGGACAAGTTTCTGATTTTGTGAATTACTTTTTTAATAAATGATTCAGGAAAGTGATGCAAAAGGCTTCTTATCTCTCTCATCTGTAATAATTTGATACAGGCGTACCACAGGGTTCAACCCTAGGTCCGCTTTTGTTTGCTAGTTTACATTTTATGATCTGCACCTACCATACCACAATTAGAATGTATGCAATATTGCGTAGTAAGTCCGTAAAACTCAAAGCAGAAATATAAAGTCTATTACCAACTTAACTACCGCGAGTTTTTGAGCCGGTCGCTGTATAACGATTCGCAACAAAAGAAGATTAACACTGTTACTTTTAGATTTCAATCAAATTGACACAGCATTTTAGCCTTTCTTGTAGCGGTTTAGAGTTTGCAGTATGTCTAAGTTCGGTGTCTGATACGAGTAAAAAAAAATGTGCAAAAGATTAAGTTCGCATGAGCAAACGAATCAATCGACCCGCGTCATTTACTCATAACGGTAACATTTGTTACTAGGACTAAGTATAGCAAGTAAATCATATATATATTTTCAAAACAGGTTTATACTTAATGCAGAAATGGTGCGGATGGCAACGCAAGGCTATAAATAGAAACAACATAAATACACCACATGGCCATTTTTTTTATGGCCATGTGGCAAGCCGCCATGCTTATACCGCATTCGAAGCTGGTTTTACGGAGCGACCGTGCGAATTTAAACCTACGCTGAAATTATTGGGTGAAGTTATGAAAGACGATATAAAAGTATTTTTGTGTGTTATCTTAAATATGGGGATAATATGGTCATTTCCAATCCAAACTCTGGGCAAGAGTTGTTTTTCATTAATAAATCAATAAATAGAGTCTCCGCACCTTGGGGACCTAGCGAGAGAAACCTAGATGCGTACCGCTTCGGCTGTTTCGACGTGGTGCAAGAAAAAAGTACCTTGAAATTAGGAACACCTTTACCCAGCTGATGGACAGTACGTATAGGCCAATAACCTTATTGAAACCCCCTGCTTGCCCGAGACCAGCTTAAGCCGTCAGTCCTCATATCATAATTATAAGGAGCACAATAATTTAACAAAAATGGGAATTGATGTAAAAATAAGATTTAAAAAACGTGTACGATCAGTATACCCCCGTAAGGAACGCACTAGTATAATTATAATAGACAGAGAGAGAGAAAGTCGCATCACGTTTTATCGTTACGTGTCGATTTCTACCAGTCAACTTCTACCGCGAGACGCGTTAACGAATTTCGTTCCAAAAAATAAATATAAAGAAACAGAGAGAGAGAGAAAGTCGCGTGGAGGGGGCATAACGTTTTTTCGTTACATGACGATTTCTACCAGTCAACTCTTACCGTAAGCCGCGTTAAAGAACCTTGTTCCAAAAATAAACATAAAAATTATAATAGAACAGAGAGAGAGAGAGAAAATGTCGCATAGATATAACGCTGCGTGCGTGTCTATTAGCATGCATTTGTTTTACATGGAGGTGACATCGAGGTAGCGAGCTAAACCGCGATCGCGATGTATCGCAGTGAGGCATCTTCGGCATTACCCTTAGCTATATAATAATATGTATATAGTACTGATCTCAACTTTCGTTACTGTCCGAACTAATAAAATAAATATCTCGTTGGTTGAACAAACGTTTTCAATTACGGGTCGTACAGACATAAGGACTTTATTTTAAACGCAGTCCGCGTTATTGACCCCATGTAACCGATATTTTCACACAATGAAGTTGTGTATCCATCCCCCAAGCAGTCGGGAATATTACACAGAATATGATAAGCTTGTTGAAAGAACTCTTTGTATTCATACTTCGAAATAATATAGCGGTAAAACCTACTCAGGAACGTGGTTTTTCATAAGATTCTTTATTACAGAAATACGATACCATTCACACCTACGCAAGTAGAAGCTATTCGGTCTGGGATGCAGCCGGGATTGACCCTGGTAGTAGGACCCCCAGGCACAGGTAAGTTGAGACAAAAACAAATGCTATTTTACGGATTTCGCTATAATTCTTCCACTTTCATCACTATCAAACACGCGATCCCCTATGAGCTTGTATTACCTGCGTAAGTTCTGAAAACAAAATGTATATGTGACAGCCGATTACACCGTCCACATGTCTATGGTGGAGATGGTGGTTATAAGAGTAAAGAACGACCAAGAAAACGATGGACAATGTGTGCAAAATGATACGCCTATAAAGTGGGGTGACCACTGAGATGAGGGCTGACATAATGTTTGGAAGGAGAATAGATGCTGCGCCGAGTCAAAATAAATGGGGATAAGGGAGGATGAATGGTACGGTACATGTAGAATCCGAAATCAATCCAAACTTGTTGAGATATTTTTTTAATTTAATTCGAATAGTGTCACGATTTTTTTATCGTGCGTAAACACGTACGATAAAAAAATCGTATCCAAAGTGCTGCTGGCCTTATCGCCCGCTTCGGGCATAAAACGTTACCTACTTACAGGAAAGTTTCCTTATTTATCGTGTTTTTTTTTTTTCTTTATTTGTTTATTTAGGGACTTTTATAATCGTAATGCGTATGTCAGTCCTATTTATCGAGTGATCAAGTGATAAGGACAATGCACTCCAATATCTACCTAGGTGTATACGATAACTTTATTGACAAGTAATTGTCGTAGCCAATCCATGCGAAGGCAATTCGTTCTGGTCTAGTTAATTTCAAGTGGTTTCAATTGAGTTCGCCAATTTTGCAGGGAACACGTTTAGGGAATACCCAAACCACAGTATAATAAAGTAAGCAGTATTATGTCTTCATAAAAACGACCGAAGGCGCTTCGAAATCTCGGTTTACTTCGGTCCTCAAGTATTATTGAAGCGAAGCGAGCATAACTTCTTTGTCAGGTACTTAGTAGATATTCTAGGTAGGGTATCTCTTTTTTTTCATGCAATTGTTGCCAGAGTGAAGGAACAAAATATACTTATACTTACTAGCTTCTGCTTGCGGCGTCGCCCGCGTGAGGTTAGGCCTGTATAAGAACGTCTATATCCCGCGCCCCGCGATCAAAAAACCTTTCGTGAAATCCAAACTATTCATCCCAAGTTCATCCAAATGATTTGGAGTATAGGTAATGCAATTTTTATCTACATAAAATTTACCTGAATAAAAAAATGATAAAAAAAAGAAATGAAAAGATGACAATTTATTATAATATGATCAAAGGACATTGCCGAGTCGTAATACTGCTAACTTTATTATACTGTGCCCAAACAGAAATATAATAAAACAAACCTAATATCGTTTTGATAACGAGAATAAAACCCAGGCAAATGCAATGACGTAGGTCATCAATGGTTATTTCTTATTTGAGTGGCATGTACAGCAGCGGCATGACTGGTGAAATTTGATGTCCATTGAAGAGTACCATTTTCTATCGCCGAAGGTTTTTATTAGGTTTCGTCTAAATATGTATAATAATTCAAACCAACCACTTGAAATGAAATCCTCAGTTCAATTTCTTGAAATTGGGTTCAACTGGTTATCTTACATTAACCTTAAGAATCAGAACGAAATGATTAATAAAATATTTTTGTGACAGGTAAAACCGACGTGGCTGTTCAGATAATATCAAATCTGTACCACAACTTCCCGTGGCAACGCAACCTGGTCGTGACCCACAGTAACCAAGCGCTAAATCAGCTGTTCGAAAAAGTGGCAGAGTTGGATGTGGACGAGCGGCACTTGCTGCGTCTCGGACATGGTGAGGAAGCCCTGCAAACTGACAAGGACTTCTCCAGGTTCGTAAACAAACCATTAAACGACACGAAAGTGCCATAGGAAATGTATAAAAGTGTTTGGTATTACTAGTTTTAATCGTTCGATAAGATCGATGTAACCTTTAATTTGTGCCGTACTATAACTTTTAGGAGGAGTTCGCAGACGCATTGAACTGATAAAGTAAAAGTGCTTAGGGAACTCAAAAAACATGGATGTTCCGCAAAATGCGATAATAGTGCTGGATTTACGAAATAACACAACAATGTAGGTAATTACTAGAACATAAATTAACAAGTGGCTTATCAACATAACATGGTTCGACACTCGTATAAGCCTGGGTTTTTTTAATACTATTTCGATATTTCATTCATATCGCACAAATACTCTTTCATGTAAATGCTGTTTAGGTATGCTAAACTTCTATAATAATAATTTGTTAATTTATCGCAGATTCTGGCAAAAGTTTGTCTGCGGTAAATTTTGTTAAAATTCAGCCAACTTAACCAAACTTACGATAGGTACGGTTAACTATGGTAAGTGCTGATGTTCTTACCAATTGTTGATTTTAACAAAAGATGATGTCTTTGAAGTTTTGAAAACCAAAATATTGAATTTATGAAGGTGTTCACCAAGGTAGCATATTGGTGCCCAAACTGTTAAATTTTTTCGGTACTCCTATATTAAATCTACTTAAGCAAATATTAAAAGTGAATTCAACTGCTTGTTTGGAGTTTATAAAATCCAGAATACAATTTTAAAACATGCTATGAATTGAATCACTCTGTTCTTTTTGTTGGCAAACCTTTCTTTCATGATACGGTTTTTTTTTAGATCTACCTCACAACCAGTGTGTGTTAGCTATACAACCTAAAGTACATTCGCCAGGCCTTTAATAGGCAATCAATTAGTAGTATTTTACCTGAACGTTTTAATTTTGTCTCAGATTTCACATATATAATATTTATATCTTGTTTAATATGTAATAGCATATCTGCACTCATAATCATTTATTTTAGCTGCCAAAACTGAGATATGTACAGTTCAAGTGGTTGGCCATGAACTAAAAACATGGAATACCCGAGTCCATTAGTCTCACTTTAGGAACCGGCAATTACCATAAAAGCAAAAAAAAACGCCTGTCATGAAAAGTAGGTATAGGCTGAACACAAACGAATCATTGGATCAAGTGATCAAGGCATAACGTCTGGACTGTAACCGGTCTGAACAAGCCATGGTACCGCCAACCGTAGGTCAGAAGAAACACTGGAATTACAAAAACCGCCCTTACTGCTACGAAATAAAGACACTGTCAATGCCAACTTTTCAAAATGGACTAGCGTTGACTGAACACAAAAGCCAGATATTGAAAAATAAACAAGTCGGCTAACGGTCATCTCGTTCTCAAGTTCTTAACACAATATAAAAAGAAACTTCAGACTGGACTCCATTGCAAAGTGTTGCCATATTCAAACATAGAGGTATTTTTAGCGGTTGTAGCTAACTTATCTTGTTTTTTATCTCGCAGATTTGTTTATTTATTTTTAGATATTGTCAAGTAGGTATGACGTAAGCGCATATATATTGGTTGGCGTAACAACCACGATGGCCAATATGTTATATTAGATATGCAAATATTGATTTGATACGCACGTAACCTGAAATTTGATACCGGTCTAACTTCGATCCCGAGTTTTAAGTTGCTATGGCAATATCGGGGAAATAAAACCATAGGTACCAAAGAATTAATAAAAAAGTAAACGCCAAATCAAAGGCAAAAGGGATCCATGAATTCAATTAAAATGTATAACAGGTCAATTAATAAATGTGCGTCACTAGAACTTTCTTTACACCTATAAGTATTTAGGTATACATATAATAGAAAACTAACATCATCAGCCTACAGCAGTCCACTACTGGACATAGGCCTCTCTTATCGCACGCCAATCATCCCTATATCCACCTGCTACAGACACCCTGCTAAGATCGGTGGTCCTACCTTAAGGTTGCCGATTCCCGGTCTCCAATCAAGAACACATCTCCCCCAACGGTCATCGGTTCTACGGCTAATATGGCCGGCCCATTGCCACTTCAGCTAGCTTATTCTGTGACCTACGTCGACAACTTTGTTTCTCTGCCGGATCGCCTCGTTCCGGATTTCATCCCTCAGAGACTCTCCATAATTCCACTATTTCTATACCTCACCCTAATACACGTCCGTAAAAATACAAAACAGTTTTCAACCTTAATTAATTTAAAACAAATCCGATCATTTTCTTGGTTTCTGTTTGAGCTGATAAAATAAGGTGTTATTTCTCAACATTAAACAAAAATAAACATCCATGAATGTTTCTAAACTTTCCTGTTTCAATAACAAAACAAAAACTAGGTGCACGTTCTATAACGCATTAGTAATAGATACAAAGATTAACATATAAGTACTTATGTATAAATCTTGATTAAAAGCACTCGATGTTACTAATTGGACTGAAAATAGATCTGAGGTAGTCGTTAAGATTATAAATGAATAGCATTTATGAATCCCTTTTAACGCACACATCAAAGCGGTATGATGTCGTAAAGGAAATACTTTGGGCATTTGAAAAATAAACGTGAGTCAAGACGTTTCTCATCGCGGGTTCGCCAGTTTTTAGTAGGTATTTATTACCTGAAATATTGATCCATTAAAGTCTACAAGGCCATATGATACAATTTGCGTCATCATGATTATTCCTTTCCTGGCGAAAACGGCAGACTCCTCGCCATATTATGTTGACAATGATCTAGGACGAGGTCGACAAGCACCGAGATACTTTAGAACTCATTATATTTTTCACAGAAATAGTCCTTAAGTATTTTAATTTCTGTATATATATGTGTACAACCTAGTTCACATGCAACGTGCGTTGTAATGTAAACATTGCCTATTTTACTGAAGGTGTGTCATCAAAACTGGCAACGCGTTTCGACGCGCTCGTATGGGTAATAGAATGTATTGAACGCGCACTTCAAAAGTCCACCTTGCTTTTGTTGGTCACCAGACCTAGCCCAACAACATCTGCGCTGCTACCGATTTATAATTTTTATGATACTTACATAAAATTCCTTTCCCATTGAACAGATACGGTCGCGTGAACTACGTGCTAGCAAAGCGTCTGGAACTGCTAGAGCGTGTGGGTCGACTGCAGAGTACCTTGGAGGCGGGAGAGGATGCTGGCGCCACCTGCGAGCTGGCGCATCATTTCCATGTCTACCACGTACGGCCACGCTGGGAGACATTCCTCGCAAAGTGTGCGCAGGATCAGGTAATACGCCCTTTAACACTTCGTATGCCGTGGATACACGCGAGACAATGGTTTTTTAATTGTTTCCGTAATTACGACATTCAACTGGTTATAAAACGTTATCGCATACCTTTGCTTACTTTATTAGATAGCGATTCAGCTGTGTATATTATAAAATACTTTTATTTATTCCATAGTTTTTCAATATTGCATCAGCCACGCCGTCATTTTCACGAAACCGACGCGACGCAGTACCTAGCCTCCCTTTAGCCTGCGCAGAAACGTTTAAAAAATTATAAAATGTTCCGGCCATTGTGTCACCCTTTGTAAAGTTTCTATATGTATGTCTGTAATTTGTATGGTGTACATAATAAAGAGTATTCTATCCTAAAAATCCTAATAAAAAAAAAACAATAGCGATCCAACTTGAACTCATTATAGAAACTGAGATTCGGATGCGGTTCTACCGGTTTTATGTTCCGGTTTTGATGATCTGTCCTACGAAAGGTCTTAGTTTAACATTATACAATGTTATTTTTAGCTGAGAATTATACATATATTTTATAACTGTGTATATTTATAAAACTAATAGAAAAGCTTGATAACTTGATGGCCTTTAAACATTGAACCACAAGGGCCGCACGCGTTGTTTGCCGGTCTGCGCTATCGACTATTTCTGAAGCCGATTTTATGTATTGTAAATATACGTACGTTACGTTGTATATCACGTATTCGTATGCGTTGTATATTATTACGTTCATCAATAAATAAAAATAAGATCACTATTTTTATTTTACTTTTTCAGACGAAGTCTATGGAAATAATAAGCAAAGAGTTTCCTTTCCACGAGTTCTTCGACGATGCGCCTAAACCATTGTTCCCTGGGAAATCTTATGAAGAAGACATGGAGGTAGCGCAGAGTTGCTACAGGTAATTTCAAGGTTTTTTTTTTTTGGATGCTTAGTTTTATGATGTTTTTTTTTTAATTTTTAATTAAGTAAATATTTTGAAAATTTGCCAATAAAAATAAAGTGGTTACCGCACTCTGGTACTGGACATACCTATAAACCTAGCCTTGTGCCTTCCGCATCCCGTATCTTTCAGCCTCCTTTTCGATGTCTAGCTGTGGGCGTCTCCTAAGTTTGCCGATTCACGACCTCCACCCAAGAACTCGTCTGCTCCAATGGCCATAGACACATGGTCTGATAAACTCATACAAATGAAATAACCCTTAATATTACAGGCAGAGGGTTCAAATTCCTTTGTGTATAGGGTGGGTCAGGTAACAGCTATCACCGACTGTACAGACATGGCGAGCCCACTGCTACTAATGTCAAGTCTGTATAGGAAGAAGATATTTTTAAACGCACTTTTTTCTAGTGTGTTATAATAGGTTTTTAGCTGTTTATGTCATGTCAGTTTGTAGCGGCACAAATGTGTTCGTAAACAAAATTTTGAAAGTAATTTGTTTCAGATTTTATTTTTAAAATCGGAAAACCCCGGCAGATGCAAGCGTGATCCCAATTTTCTACGATTTTATTTTTCTTGGCAAGCATATGTTGCCTATTGGGAATACCCATGATGTAAAACACTTGCCCCACGATTTATTATGTTTTATGTAGTACAACACTACATAACGACAGATGTTTAAAGGATCCTCTTACATTGATTAATGTTGTTAGTGAAACATTATACTGAATTATCATAATAATTTTATTCCTATAATATTAAGAACACGCACTAATTACGCTAGAAAGAGTATTACATATGAAGGAGCACAACTATTTAATAATCTACCCTCATATATAAAAAGTGTTAGCTCTCTCAGCAGTTTCAAGTCTCGGCTATCCAAACACATAATTGAAAACTGCCTTGACTAACGTCCTCCAATGAATTTTAATGGTTGAGAGTTGAACTGCTGAATGAGTATAGAATAATTTTATATAATATTATACATATACTTTGGTGACGGTTACCTAAAATAAGTTTACTATATGTTATTTGTCTGTTCTCATGTAAGTGGCTTTTGTCTTTATGAGAATAAATGATTTAAACCTATATATAAATTAACATGATAAAGGGGGTGGCTGTTGAGATGGCGGCTAATAGAGAAGTATGAAAGAAAAAGCCATGTTGCGCCGACCGAAATGTGTGTCGCATCTGTTTTTTTTTACCGACGAAAAAAAGTAGGAGGTTCTCAAGTCGACGCGTATTTTTTTTTAATGTATTTCCACGCATTTCTTTTTTGTCTGTAAATTTAGGTACTTACAATGTGGCCTTGAGTAAATTCCTTTATATGTTATCATTGTGTTAAAAAACCTTGACTGAAATTCTGGAAGAGTATGTCCTTCGCTGAAATGTGGGTATAAATTTCTTGAAGTTCTATTTTGGTAACCATTCCCACGCACGCGCCCTAGTAATTGACTTGATTGACGGCCTTATGTAAATAATGTAGGTCAGTATCAAGTTAACTATGTGTTCGGTCAAGGTCGAGATGCGTCAGTCGTCACGGGTCGTTGATACCATTACGACACCGGCTAGACCTTAACCATTTATTGTCCCCGTTATGAGTAACTATAAATTTTGTAAATAAAGAACTTTTACTAAGTTACGTAGCGACCATTCAATCAACAACAAATCATCCCAAATTCAATCAACTCAAAGTAAAATACGTGTAATACGAAACTAACGAGCAATTTCACTTGGTCGGGTTATATTTTAGCGATATAAAGCACTGACGCCTAATGTTTTGTGGTACTGGAACGCGTCTGACTCATAGAACGTAAATATTTGGGCCGCCATTTTGAAGTAAGTTCACGCTAACGATGTCAATGCTGCAGAATGCAGAGATGCAGAATACTCGGAATCGTCTGACGACAGTAATTAGATGTGTGTGTTAACATAATTATGTCCCTATATAAAAATAAAAATCATTACTAAACTATTTTTATTTTATTTGATCCAAAGGTTGCGAACTCCTGAATGTGTGTTTACAAAATTAAATACAATTCTATTAATAAAAGCGTAAGAAAAAAGAGAGCGCCTGTGTTTGTGCACACACTATAGCTTTAGCCTTTGACTTCGTCCGCGTGAAATTTCTTGTTCCCCCGACCCACCCCGTCGCATTGCATCGCCTGCCCGCGCTATTATTTCGCTCTGAATTTTTTATATAGCCTATAGCCTTCCTCAAGAAATGGGCTATCAAATGCAAAAATATTTTTTCAAACCCGAATGGTAGTTCTGGAGATTAGCGCGTTCAAACAAACAAACTCTTCAGCTTTATTATTATATTAGTATAGATATAGATAATATCTCCTGCATCAATGGCTGGTCTCCACAGAGATAAGCCACCATGTTGGCCGGAATTCGGTCAAGAGGACATAATGCTGTGAATATCTTTGATGGCACATTTTGTATTTCCACAGATACATCGACCACATATTCGAGGAGCTCGAAGAATTCCGTGCTTTCGAGCTTCTGCGGTCAGGGTTGGATAGATCTAAGTACTTGCTGGTGAAAGAGGCAAAGATCATTGCCATGACCTGTACGCACGCAGCGCTCAAGAGATCCGAACTTGTACAAATGGGTAAGCACTCTTTCTATAGTGTCGGCACGAGCTAAAGGAGAAACCATACTGTCCTAAAAGATTAATAGGCCTTGGAATCTCAACCCGGCTTAAGGCTCCCACAGAGCGGTGCGATGCGACTCTAGTCGATCAATTTCTATGAAGTTTTCATGTGACAATATTTTCTCGAAGCCGCTTTTTTTGATGTTCGGCGACACACGCCTCGCGGTATTTTCAAGGGGCGTCACTTTTTAAGCGGAAGGCCTTTACTTCAGAAAGTATCGTCACTATTAGAGACTCTTTCGATGCGTGATAATTATCATTAATCAGCTTATAATGTCCCCACTGCTGGGACACAGGTCTCTTCTCTTCAAGAGGGCTGTAATCCACCACACGGGACCAGTGTGAGTTGGTAGATGTCACATGACTTCGAATTTTTGGTTCTACGATTTCCTCACGGTTCCTTCCTTCCTTCACCGTTTTGTTATACTTAATATAATAAATATTAATTCTTAGAATCTTCATTTGCCTTAACCGGTTGAATGTCGTAATTACAGACACAATTAAAAAGCCATTGTGTCTCGCGTAGATCTACGTTCCGGCATACGAAGGGTTAATGGGTGCAACAATTGTTATTGATACTGACAGGACAATGAGACAGATGCACTATCAATTCAGTCGATCACGATTCAGAGAATCGCGATTCATTATAATAATAATTAACATTTCGCTGATTGGTATTATCAGCACTTTTGATCATTCATCAGACCACCTACATTCAAATATACTGATGATTTTATGTTATAAAATTATGAATCATTGAGATTATGAGTAAAGTAGGTACTCATTGTATATTTTACTACGAGTATATAGGGTGACTGGTAATTAGTGACCGATACTTAAACACGTGATTGTACTCATGATAACAAACAACTTTTACTATGGGACCAAACCTGAAATCGTGAAAAAAAAATGTGCTGTTCAGTACATTTTGACCAATTAGGCGAACATAAACGACTAAACAGCAGATTTTTTTTCGCAATTTCAGATTTGGTCCTATAGTAAAAGTTGTTTGTTATCATGAGTACAATCACGTGTTTAAGTATCGGTCACTAATTACCAGTCACCCTATATAGTAACACAGACAGGTAGGTATGCCACGGACCGTCAAAGCCCTTTGGCGTCCCGACCGCCTATGTTACCCTACACCGCGAGAGGAGGTCTCAAATACTTATCAGATTCTAACAAACACGACATTACTAACTTTATCTTCATTTTAGGCTTTAAGTACGACAACATACTGATGGAGGAGTCTGCTCAAATCCTGGAGATTGAGACCTTCATACCTCTACTCCTGCAAAACCCGCAAGATGGACGCTCGCGCCTCAAGCGATGGATCATGATCGGCGACCACCACCAGCTGCCGCCCGTCGTGAAGAACATGGCCTTCCAGAAGTACTGCAACATGGAACAGAGTCTGTTCACCAGGATGGTCCGTCTAGGTGTGCCATATGTGGAACTAGATGCGCAAGGACGAGCCAGGCCAAGGTCAGCAATTTTTTTTTTAACTTCCTCTTCGTTTCTGTTGTCTTCTACAAACGTTAAGCCTTCTAATGACCATCTTACTATTAGTTAGTTTGTCCTTTTACGCAGCAACGATTCGACGTGATTTTTTACATAAGTAGAGATAGTTTAGCTGAAGAGTGATGAAGACAAGGTGGAACTTAGCGCTGCTATTTAATTTTAAAAAATCATCATCACTACATTTTGGCAAATCTATTCTATCTTATTTTACTATCGTCATTGCAAATCATGAGCAAATTTCATGTGAATGTTACGTCATTGATAGGTTTAAATTGCTATGATTGACGCACCCTCGTAAAAATATAACATGCTAATTTTGTAGACTGTAAGACGATGTCGTCTTTACTACGCTTGCGTTTTATGTTCTTCATTCACGAAATTGGAAGGCACTTATTTAGAAAGGGAAGGAAAAGTGTTCTTAGAAATATTTAACAAATGACTACGTGTTAGTTTTTTTTATTAATCTGTACTGTCCTACTACTAGGCAAAGGCCTCCCCCAAATCCTTCCAGGAACTCTTTTCTCGCACCACCGCCACTTCGAACCAGCCCTCGCGGTACGCGTCCAGGTCATCTCGCCATCTCTTTCTGGGCCGGCCTCAGCGGCGACGTCCATCTTCAGGCACCCATTGTGTGGACACTTGCCCGGCGGTCATCGTGCATGGGCTGATGTGACCCGCCCAATCTCATTTGAGCCTGGCGTGTTAGTTACTCGGAATAATGACATCGCTTTCTGAGAGTTCGTTAGAAAATCGGTTATTATGTGTTTTGTATCGTTCATCGACTATTTATACGCACCTACGTGGTTACTTCCATAGAATAAAATACCTAACCAGAGAGAGTGTAATGTATAATGTATTTTTACATTAATAATAATATTTTTAAATGTTTTTCTATATTTTATATGCTAATATTTAAAAATATAATTTATATGTGTCGGATTTGGCCAAGACATCAGAAGTAAAACTAATACATAAATTTATTTCAATCGAACAATCAGTTATCTCAAATCTTTAAAATACAGAAATTAAATTAATTCATTATTAAATAACTAATAATGACATTGAGGGCGGTCACATAGGGCAGTACTGACTGTCAGGGACAGTGGTCCATGCACCCACCGCAATAAGGACAGTACTAGTTGTCAGAGACAGCGTTCCACATCCAATAATCGGGCAGTACTGACTGTCGAGAGACAGTGGTCCGTGCACCAAGACGCATCCATTGGAAATGCGTACAGACTCAACCGCGCAGCTCCTTATAAAGGCTGCTCGCTAGTGGAGGGGAAACGTTACAATATTTTACTGGATTGGATACCAAGTCCTTTAAGCCAAATGATCGATAGAGTGAATGATTTGTCTATGATGCGTCCGGTGCACGTTCCACTAGCGCCACCTAGTCGCCGTCTCTCGCAGCTGCTAGACAATATGCCGTCATATGTAAATAATGAAATAAAGGAATAATATTAATGAAAGCCGAGAAAGATAAACAAATCAAGTATCTTGACTTGGCTCGCGAGGTTGTCGACATGTGGTATGTTGACTCAGCAATCATTGTGCCGATAGTCGTTACAGCCAACGGATTGATAGCCAAGAGCCTCGACCAACACCTGAGGAGGCTCTCGTTGGGCAGCTGGATCAAGGGCTTGATTCAGAAAGCAGTACTTCTGGACACGGCTCGCATTATCAGGAGGTTCCTCTCTCTGGAGCCCTGACCGCCGGTAGCTTGGACCCTGTTCCCGATATCGGTGGGCTACTATTTTTTATATTTTTAAATGTTTTTATATATTTTATTATATGCTAATATTTAAAAATATAATTTATATGTAAATAATGAAATAAAGGAAATATTAATGATGAAATAGATTTTAAATAACTGTTAAATATTGTACGCCCTATGGGTATGTTACAGCGATCTTTATATAATTATTATAATAACTGCTTTAACAAATAAATTAATTTTGATAAGACTCTCGGCAATCATTCTAATTTATACCTTAATTTACCGAGATAAGAGTTACATTGACATTGCAATAACTTATTAATGGTTTTACGTTGATCGTGATAACTACCTAAATACCTACCATAGATTTTCCAGACCGCACGCGGTCTGTTATACGGACCCACGCCTGCGTTTTTTTTTTCTGGCCAAATACTTAGTTCGCATTCGGAGCGAGAGTTTCACTTCTACATATTCTTATTCTATGGTAGCTCGTAAATTAATGGTAAATCTATTCGCGTTTTGACGTTGATGTCATAGCCTTTATGATGTAATAAATAAAGCCGTGTTCAGGTAAGCTGATACGTGAAAAAATTATGCTAACAACTGATTGTATAGTTTCTTTGCTTTCTAAAGGAAAAATTTATGACACATCACTTGGTTTTCTGTAGAAATACGATATCTTTCCGGTGCATTTTCAGAAAAAAAAAAACAAAATTCTTTATTTTCCCATACCAATCTCTGCGCGTTATCGTTTCCTAGAATTTGTGTTTTCCTCTTTTGGAATACTATTTAAAGGAATAGGTACAAGTCGCCAAATAAAAATTGACACTCATAATCACGAAATCTCTACCACACACAGCCAGCGCCCTAATTGCGTAATAGACTTTCAATAACAATCTGAATCATTTTGAAAGATATTGCTAATCCATTGCTTCATATGTCCGACGAAAATGTCTGCTCAACAACGAATAACGCAATGAATTTTGTTGAACTGTCAAAATGAAAGCCATTGCTACTGTTAGTGTGTTACGCATTTACCACGCAGTTGTTTTCGACACTTCCTATATTCTCAAAACTTATCGTTCTCCATAACAACCAAAGTTTGATGGTCTTTTTAGTTTCCCGCGACTTTGCTTAAGACCAGTAGGCGAGTCAATCAAACAAATACGACTGCGGCCTTCGCACAACTCAAACGACCTGTCATTTTATTGTTTGACTGTTAATTGTATATTGTTTTTTTATTATATACATGTTGTAAAATATACATTATCTAGCGAATCGTGACGGAATCTTTTCAATAATTTACTTCCCATATTCTGACAATGTCTACAGATCGATCTGATAAGATTGTCCCCGTCACCGCTTGAAAAACCTTGTATGACAATCGAATTCTTGTTAACGCACCATGGCACATAGGAATTGCATGGGGGATTGCCCATTACAACATGACTTCATGACTGTATTCCACGAAGGGGAAGGTAGAGGTGTACAGAATGCGAAAGGTTTAGGCGTCGTATTCATGGAAAACTATGCTTAATGTAGAAACATAGCTGCGTCAATATTACACAATCTACATTCTAGTGGGTGAGCATATTGTTCCATGTAATAGATAGCGGATAGAAAGAATGAAAATACATTTATTTTCGGTAAACATGACGTAAAGAAACAACAGGAATTCAAAAAGTTGAGTAAAGTTTGCGAGGCAGAGCCACAGCGCTGGTTTTCAGCGATAGACGTCGGGATAAACATATTGCCACTAAACTGCCCCACAAATCCAGATTCCGAGCTGCTGCTGAGAATTGCCCATTCTGTCGTCATGTAATCCTACTGACCTCTATGTCTCTAACTCTTCATACGTTTACAGCATCTGCAACCTGTACCGCTGGCGGTACCTGGCTCTAGGCGACCTGGGCCACGTAACCCGGCTACCAGAATACCGCGCCGCCAACGCAGGCTTACGCTACGATTTCCAGCTCATCAATGTGGATGATTTCAACGGGGCAGGAGAGACTGAACCTAGCCCGTACTTCTACCAGGTAAATACGTAATTTTTCTGCATCTTCTTCTTTTGTCGCTTATTATTTGAGCTCGGTGCTAAATGTGTCCTTTTGCATTCTATCCAGTCAGCTGTCACGTCATCACTCACTCCTTTTTCATTCATATTGTCTCTCACATAACCCTTTCCTTGGTCTCGCTCTTCCCCTCCTAACTACATAACCGATTAAGAAAGGAATGTAGCGCTGTGAGTCATCAGTACATTTCTTTCTTAGTCATCAGTTCTCAAGTTTAGCGATGCATTAAAATAGCCCAATAGCAGCTTGGGTTGGTGTGGCCTATATGCCCAGCCCAGTAAGACGCAACGTTACACTGGGTGGGTAGTTAGCATGGGTACCACCTTGATGTTTTTCCAATATTTTTACTATGACATGAGCTGTCGTCCTATGATTCGTGTTAATACGACGAAATCGAGTATCCAATTCGACATATTGCTAAAAACCAAGCACGTGTACAAAAATATTTTTATTATTTCCAATTTAAAAATAGTTGAAAGTGCGGCCGTGTTTCAGACGCACGTACTTTGCATATGGGATGTGTCTCTGTCTGTACGCAAATTATGTTTGCGAGATTCGTCATGCTCTAGATTTCTACATCCTTACTTACGGTTGGCGAGACAATACCAAATCTTTGTTCCAAGTAGGTCGTTCACCTTTTAAAGTAGTCTGCTTCCGGTAAGGGAGTAAATGCTTTTACAAACAATTTCCGTCTTACTCACTCGCTCGGTTTCGCTCTCGCAAACGATACCCTATATCACAAGTTCACAACGGTGCAGTCTACACAAAACAGCATGTCGATTCTGTAAAAATCTCACCGTGAAAACTTGCGTGGAGTGAGCTGTCAGTGTCATCCCACTGATGCTAGGGATTGACCAAGCAAACATTTATAATCATAATCGAGATTTTAATAATATTTTTTATGTTAATTCTATTGAAAATTTTATATAATTTCAAAGCTAGTATTTTAGTTGTCAAAACATTATTATTTCATGGGGATTTTAAATAAAATAGCAGCACAGAAACTTAATGTTTTTTTTTTTTATTTTTTTCCTAGACTGACTAGTCAATATAGCCTGAGGCGTGAGCGCGTCACGCACTAACAGTAAATAAAATCTGTGGTGTCTGGGAGAAACCTGTTAAGTCCAAAAACGTATTTTTTCAGTATTAGACTTTTAAGGTTCAAGTTTAATTTATAAATCAGTTTGGTAAAGTAGAAAAAGCCAACCACCGCTACGATTCTCCCACTCCTATGATAGTTACACTTGTCAGCAATAGACAAAAATAAAATATGATTTTTTTTAATAACAACATAGTACCAAACTAAAAAATTACGAAAATGGATTCACGTTTAAGACAGCTAGACTAATGAAAATACGCATCGACATTGTTTGTTAGTTTGAGCGATGGTAGATCGAGTCTAGTAAAGACTAACAACGCTAATCTATTCAATTAGAAGAGATAGCCTAGTGTGTCAAGTCACCGAGTGCTAACGGTGTGCCTTGCTGACGCGTGACGGACCATGGTTAGACTTTAACCCCACGTAGTTTGTGTGGCGTGATCACTTCACTAGAACTAGTTACTAGTTAGACTGGAAGCCGACCCCAACATTGTTGGGACGCCTTACAAGTCAAATAAGTAAGAACAAATCTCCAATGTGATAATGACAGTGACTAACGCGCAAGCGCGGCGTGATCATCACTTCACCCGATTCACGACATTAAATGTCATGGGTCGCGTGAAGTGATCACTTCACGCGACCCATGACAATTAATGGCGTGAATCAGGTGAAGTGACCACTTCACGCGACCCATGACATTTAATGGCGTGAATCGGGTGAAGTGATAAGATCACGCCGCGCTTGCGCGTTAGTCACTGTCATTATCACATTGGAGATTTGTTCTTACTTATTTAACTTGTAAGGCGTCCCAACAATGTTGGGGTCGGCTTCCAGTCTAACCGGATGCAGCTGAATACCAGTATTTTACATGGAGCGACTGCCTATCTGACCTCCACAACCCAGTTACTGGGTAATACGATACCCCTTGGTAAGACTGGTTGTCAGACTTTCGGGCTTCTGACTACCCGTAACGACTGTCAAAGATCCACGAATGACAGCCGGGACCAACGGCTTAAGGTGCTTTCCGAGGCACGGAGGGGTCTCAGTATGTAAAGATGGTCACCCATCCTCAGACCAACCGCGGCAAGCGTAGCTTAACCTGATTGATCGATCTGTGCGGCTGTTATTATTTAGCCACAGACCCCTCTACGCGTGCAAATATATTATTGTAAATAGATACCTACTTAGGTAACTCGCCGATGCCACTATTAAAAGAACATTAATCAAATAATATTACAAAATTCAACGGTTCAATCGACACTCGCTCAGCTCGCAATCAGAGTGTCTCCCGTAAAAATAACTAAGACCCGTATTTTTTATGCTAGTAACCCTTAAATGAAGAAGTGGTTGGTGGCAACCCTACGCCGAAGTGATGTTGCTATGGTTACGAGATTCTTGGAAGTGAATTCGTAATTCACTTCCAAGAATCTCGTAACTACATTCCGAATTGCACTGTAATCGTTTACAGCTTGCTTACACTTTGACCCCAATTATTCTGTACGGTATAAATTACCTATTATTCCCCGCATAATCTTACCACGCCGTACGGTTGTCAAGCGTGGTATTTTGACAGTTCAAACCGGTTTCGTTCATTAAATTGTGTCATAGAGAATACGTAAATAGCAGATATGTATTGATTATATAGGTAAGGAATTGATGTGGTTTCGAAGTAAAGAATCATTAAGTGAGTCATATTGAATTAGGGCCCTTTTTCCGAATTAGCGTGAGCGCGATAACCATGTCCCGTAAGTCGACATAGATGACGTCATGGCATGCGCCATCTTCCGATAACGGCGACCATGCCCTAAATTAATAATTATCACCGCGGGCGCTGTCACAAATGAATGACAGCCTGTTGTGCTGTTTTGTTTTGAGTCGCATCATAATATATTGCCTTTAAACTAACGTGGCATTTTTTAAATCGTGCTTCCGCCAGTACAGTCGCCACCTTAACAAAGATGAAGAAATTCGTGGTGTATACACAAATAAATACTATAATCCAACCATCCAACCATTAGTACCTATTCAAGTGAATATAGTTTAGCTGCCATAATAGTGATTTATCTAAATCGGAACGCTAATTACTTATGTGAGCGCTGTGCCGAGCCATAACTCCCGCCGCGCATGCGCGTTAGGTATCAAACTAATTTTTTTTAATATCCAAGTGAGCGCTGTGGGTGATGATGGCTTAATTCGGAACGAGCCAGAATTCACGCGCATGCGCGGCGAGACTCACGCCGTGAGTCACGCCGCGCATGCGCGTTAGACGCAAATCATCTAACAGGTCGAGGCTAAAAAACATAAAATTTGGGGACTTCGAACATTCAAACTCCACCACATGGGCAGTGAATAATACATCATTTAATTATTTGACGTATTCATCCATTGTCCAAGTTAAATAAGTAGTGGTAATGAATTTTTTTGATATGTAATGTCGAAGTTTCGCGCCAATCGTGCGTGTTTACATTTTTACTTTTCACAAATTTCACACACACACATGTAGATAAGATTTAAAATGAGACAAATATTATTGAAAATATTATGAACGACACGAAAACGTAATATTAAAACACAGGTCCAATAACACTTATTGTTCATTACCACTACTCAATTTGTGTTCAAAATCGCCGTCCATTATTGTTTTTTTTTTATCGTAATGATGTGCGAAAGCGATAATCCTAAACAATTTTTTTTTTATTTCGATTGACTCGGGTAATTAATATGTCGAATATCGGAAATCGATACTCGGAAATTGAAATAAAATTATTTTAAACATTAAAAACAATAAGCATTGTTAATAATAATGACTTATGCTTTTTTATGTAATTTTAATAGTTTTTTGGACATTATATTGAAACTGAGTCAATACCTGAGGACCTTTGACCATAATAGTCATTTATTGAACTTCGCGCCGAATTGTTTCTATATTTGAATATTTATCTTCGGAATGCGCTCGCCGCCTAATTTTTTTTTATTTATTGTACAATTATTTATTTTTGATACTTTCTAATAGTTTGCTACAGAATGCCCAGTATACATTTTTTTAGGTAGGCTTAGCAAAAGATAGGGAATGATGATTATTAATTGTATAAATTGGGTATTCCGCAATCACTTTACATTTCAATATGTTTTGTTAGTTGTATGAGCTTGTTAGTTTTTGTTTCTATTAGTTTACTTGAGTACCTAATAAATTGTTTCTTTTTTGTGGTAGGTTACCAAAGAAATTTAAAAAACTGACCATGTTTATATCGGACCACGCACAGTCGGCACATTGAAAGGTTCCGTAGTTGGGTTGAATATTTACGCATGCAAAATGCACATAATTAATTTGATCAACTGCAAATATGTTTGTATTTCATAAACTCATCATTCATAAGTTCATAACGTACCCATAAATTAAAGTGCCGACCAGAAAAGAAAAGTACTGTTTTCTTATGGGGAATAACATCTTGAGCATTTCTTAGATATTATTACAGCAAAAGTCTGCAATTAACCCCTTGGCTGCTATTTGAGACTGAAAATGCCAAAAATCTTATTTTTATAACAACTGTTTTAAGCATAACTTTTAAAAAATACCAACTTTAAATTGAATATAACATCCCGAACATGTTTTGGCTACCTATGACCAAATGTAAGTAGGTATGTACGCAGTATCAATATACTGCGTAGCAGTGGCGAAGGTACCATACAACTCGATTCCCGCCGGCTTCCCTTCGAAAATTCAGAACATAACCACTCTATAGTCAATTCATCATTGTAATTTTCTTTTGGTATTTTTTTTTTGCTCCAGCCTACCTCTGTCATAAATTCACCCTTCGCCACTGCTGCGTAGGTACATACTTACATTTGGTCATAAAAAAGTTAAGCAAATCTCTCAATAGAGATTTGCTTAACTTTTTTTTGTTATTATAAAAATATATTTATGACCCTCACGACAAGCCTTTTCATTTGATATATCACACGGTACCTACAGTAAGCAAAGCTTTTTTAAATTTTCTATGTGACCCCAAAAAGTAAACCCATAACCCGACATTTTAATGTCGTGAATCGGGTGAAGTGATTACGCCACACAAACTACGTGGGCTTAAATTCTAACCATGGTCTGTCACGCGTCAGCAAGGCACACCGTTAGCACTCGGTGACTTGAAACACTAGGTTATCTCTTCTAATTGATTATATTAGCGTTGTTAGTCTTTACTAGACTCACGACATTAAATGTTGTGAATCGGGTGAAGTGATCGCGCCACTCAAACTATGTGGGATTAAATTCTATGGTCCGTCAGCCAGGCACGCCGTTAGCACTCGATAACTTAACACAATTATCTCTTCTAATTGAATAGATTGGGTTACCAACGCTGAACATCGTCGCAGTCTTTTCTAGACTTGATCTACAATCGCTCATAATAACAAACAAATAATGTCGATGCGTATTTTCATCAGTCTAGCTGTCTTAAACGTGAATGTTTTATTTTATTTACTGTTCGTGCGTGACGCGCTCGCGCCTCAGGCCATAATTATAAGGACTAGTCTAGGGAAAAAAATATATAAAAAAACAACATTGAGTTTCTGACTAAGATTCTGTTTTGCTATTTTATTTTAAAACCCCACAAAATATTAATGTTTTGATCACTAAAATACTAGCTTTGAAATTATATAAAATTTTCAATAGAATTAACATAAAAAATATTATTAAAATCTCGATTATGATTGTAAATGTATGCTTGGTCAATCCCTAGTATCAGGTGGAATGACACTGACAGCTCACTCCACGCTCACTTCGCCTAAGTTTTCACGGCGAGATGGTTACAGAATCGCAGTGCTGGATATTTGTTTTAAAGTACCAGCTTTGAACAGTCCGTGAACCCTTTGTCAGAATACTTCGCACCTTTTGTTTATATTCAACACTAGCTAATGCCCGGTTTTACAATTCAATGCGGTTTTACAACAACTTACCAAAGTTTCTTCACAATCAGTCGAGCCGTTTTCGAGTTTTTGCGAGAGTAACGCACGGCAATTGATTTTTACCAGATTTTATTTAGTTTCATCTGTCCCGGTGTCTGTCTGTCTGCCTGTCTGTAATCAAATCTTGCAAGCTAAATTTAACTCACTCCCTGGATTCCGATTGAGCTGAATTTTTGCATGCATATGTAAATCGTATGACAATGTATGACATGGAGCTGATCTCATGACGAAGCCGAAAGGTGGCCATGGGAACTCTGTAATAAAACGATGCAACCCCATCGAGTTTGGGCTCATTTCATCCGTTTTAATATGGGCTACGGTCCTAGATGATATCCAGGGTCTGATGATGAAGCCAGGAGGTGGCACCCTGGTGGCAAATAATTAATTAATTTGAATATTATTTTACCATGAATGAAGATTGCAATCCCATAAAAAATAAAATAAGGGGCTTCATAAACTCCTATTAATAAAATATGTATGTGTAAATTAGCTAAAAATTACTACTAGCTAGTTAACATTATAAATACTAAAAAGTTAAAAAAAAATTTATTCCGATTGGTAATAAGCCATTTTATACTGCCTAACCTTTAAACGATAATGAAGGTCCTTCGTCGATGTCAAAATCATCCCATATAATAATTATATATTTCCAAACCTTGAACATTCATGCCATATTCTAAATAATTTTTGAGTACTTATTCAGTCTCAATTTTTAAATAAAAACGTGTTGCATTTTAATTTTAACAGCAAAAGAGAAAAAAGAGGGTGTGAGGCCATTGCGTAGACGCACTATTAACAATTAATTATGCTAATTTTATTCATTACCGGCGTGTCTATTAGGAATCCCAATTTTAAAAGCGTGTTGAATCGACTGTTGAATGACGATGACCGTGTTTTGGGGAAACTTTTAAGGTGTCTGCCCACTACACCGTACCATACCATACCGTAAAATATTCTTTGTATTGAAAAGCATGTGACTATGCCCACTAGACCGTTCCGTCACCGACCAACACCGTCGCGTGACACGCACGGAGCGCCAACAATTGTCGGCAAGAATATTTTGCCGGTGTTGATACACTCCCTACATGCCACGCGACGTTGCGAAATTGCGCATGATAACCGTTCTAAACCCGTTATAAAGGGTCAATTTTCTAATAGCCATCTTAAAAATATAGGAAATAATTTTCTAAACATAAATATTCACTCGCTCTTCCTGACGCGTCTACCTCACGCGATAACACAGGTGAACTACTACAACCGAGAGAACGGGAACCGTACAAATATGACACGCGGATGCTACGGTCACTAAAACCGTTATGCACGGGTATGATACGCAGTTGATACGTTCTAGTGGGCATACGCATAGTAGTCCGTGTCATCTTTCTTTCCCTGTCTGATACGTTCTTATTACGGGCATGGTATGATACGGTCTAATGGGCAGATTCCTTTATGCAGCCGAGGTTACGAATTTTTCGGCCATTTTAATCCGCTTTCAAAATTCGCAGCACGCAATCTACTTAATCTGCATTCGCGATTTATTTTCCAAAAATGTAAACAAATATTAGTTTATGAAAAATAACTTTAAATCCTACACCATAAAGTTCAGTTTACGCTACAACTTCAAACATTTTTATAACTTTTTCAATAGTGCTAGTCACTCTGATATCAACTTAATTACCATTAAAATAAAGTTGACATTTGTTTAACTTGAAATAATCTTAATTTGAAACATAAGTTTGAATAGACTTTAAATAAACTGCAATGTTTAGATCAGCAAACTATCCAAAGAGGTTTTGAGATCTCGGCTTAATTGAAGATGCAAATCAATTATTCCATTTTCGGCTATATTGATCTTAATCAAAGTTTAAATTAGTCTGTACCAAAATTGCTGCTTGAGTCCATATAAATAGTGCTGACTCAACAGTCTCGATTGGCTTCAAGAGGCATGACGCGCCAGTTAAAACCTTGCACGGTCACCTTTAAGAGGAAATGCGGTCGGAGAGACTTTTGAAAAAGCCTAAGCCCAGATTACTTTGTGGCCTAAGTAAAAAGTCGTGAGCGTGCGTGATCCATTGCCACTCGTTCGATGTCCACCGCGCACAGCATGGATGGAAAGCAGCAGATGAAGTGATTTTTTACTCCGTTGGTGTAATTGCTGTATGGCGTTCCAGTGTGAGGATAAATAAATAATAAATAAATAAATAAAAAGTCATAATTCGAGGTTTGACTCTCGCCTATTTCCTCCTCCAATATTGGACCAATTTAAAAATATTTCATAAACTGAATAAGAAGGATATATACTGTGTCCCTGTTTTACTTTTTTCATTAATAGTTGTCAAATTTGTGAAGTAGGCCTCTGTTGACAGCGGTTTAAATCGGCATTTTTGGAGGGTTCTAGTTTGATTCTAGTGCTTTTAAAAAATAATGTATCATCAAAAAGGAAAACATAGGGACAAACAAGTAGTTAACATTTATTACTCTGTAAAAAATCATTTATGGTCATTAACCAGAAAGAAAACAGGCGAGAGCGTTTCTATAGATGGAGAAACGACCACCCGCATTTCCTCTTAAGGCAACATGATCTTAAACTTATATGGGATCACAAAAGGTAAGGTACCAGGTAAACAGCTGCCACAACATCTTTTTTTTCCTTTTTTTTACTTTATTTTCTGTCTGACCTGCATTCCGAATACGGGTTTTGCTGGACACATTATTTACCGACGAACGTGCTTGTGCGCACGTATGTACGTTACAAAATCACCCACATGCTGTTTGTTAAATTAGATAATATCAGGGTGACTAGTTATTCGACGAGACTCTCATAAGGTGCATGTGGTAGCGTGATCTACGAAGTGTAGTAGCGTGATCTATGTGCTACAAATAAGTATCCCATGGTCTAAGCACCGGGCGCAAGTCCAGTTTTCGAGAAGGGGTAATTTCATTATTTGGATTTAGTTTTCGATTTATCCCTATACTAGCTTCTGCCTGCGACTTCGTCCGCGTGAAATTTCTTGTACTCCCGACCCACCCCGTCGCATCGCATCGCCTGCCCGCGCTATGTTTTCTTTTTCGCTTAGCGTTCTTTCTGACTTGTTTTCTTTTAGCTCGGCCCGTAAGGGTCATAGCGTGACGTTAAATAGCCCTCATCAAGAATTGGGCTATCAAATGCAAAAATATTTTTTCAAATTCGATTGGTAGTTCCAGAGATTAGCGCGTTCAAACAAACAAACTCTTCAGCTTTATTATTAGTATCATAATCAGCCTATATTGTTCCCACTGCTGGGACACAGGCCTCCCCTCTTCGAGAGGGAGTGGGCCACCACGCGGGCCCAGTGCGGGTTGGTAAGTAGATGTCACGTCTTCGAATTTTTGGTTCTATTAAGTACATGCCGGTTTCTTCACGTTTTCCTTCACCGTTTTGAGAGCAGTGGTGATCAAATAATTTACACACAGTAAAGCGCCGGTCTGGGTTCGAACCTACGACCTACAACTCGCGGCCACTACCACTGGGCCACCACTACTCTCTTATTGTTATTAGTATAGATTACCGAATCTTCGACACGCCTTATAAGGGATATCTTGGTAAGTCACTCTGTAGTGCGCAAGTAATTATTACCTGTAGTCTACGACTTTCATATATAAACGTCAAAATCCCGTTTGACTCTCACTGGGGGTTTACTATAATACCCTATTTTGGAAAAATCCTGCCTCTGTGCAGTGTGTCCCTACACACTGAGTAAATCTTCAATGGCGTGCGTTATCTATAATATCTTGCGATTGCGACCTATTTGTTTGTTAAATACTTATTACGTAAGTCAGCCGGTTGGTGGTGTACATATTGTGTACACACTTACACAGTTACTCGAATAATCAATCCCACCAAAAACATTTTCATGTAAAATGTTGCCAAGACGAGACCACATATGACTCGCACTGTCAAAAAGTTATCAGATTTCATGTAGAGCCAAGCTTCTAAATCTACACGCCCTAACTCTACACCTTAGTCAAAATATGAGGCCGTTTCGTTATTACAAGAACTATTGTATAACAGAAACGTAATGAACAGTGAAAAAATTTTTCACCTTACGCTCATGTGATGGTAGCGAAATCTAAAATATAAAATCTATGCAATTGAAACTTTATAATGTTTAATAAGTCCACTATTGAAATCATATCCCGAGAATTTTGTTTATCTGGTATAATCCAAACCCAAGTTATGAGGGTTCAAAATAACAACGAAGCGCTTCAAGAAAAGGTAGGTAGTGCCCTTGCGCTTCGCATGGCTCGTCTTGGCGGGGGCACGTCCGTGCCCCCAGATTCGCCGGGGGCAATGAACCTTGCTAGCGCGCCGAGGCAGAATGGTTACACGAATGTGAACTCGAATCCACGTGTCTTACCATTTAAGTATCTTCTCAAGTGGTAGCCGGTAATAGTTTCTTGATGACTTCGCCAAAGTTCTTAGAATAAGAAGACTAATGCCATGTCTTTGCTCATCATCTAAACTTAAGAATCTGGTGGGAGCAGTCGTGATCTCATGGTATTTAATTATAGCCACAAATGTCGTTAGCGTATCGTATATCCTGCTATAGCTTGTTTTAACAACCGTTTAAACAATTAATGTTAATATTCATAATGTATGTAAGACGTGACCCCCTTAGGCTGGGTGCAGTACGTGGACAAATAAGCAGTAAGTTACCTCAATAATGTTCTTAAAAGTTCCTAATATCACTGGGTATTTTAATCTAAGAATTCCCACACTGAGTCGTCCAGACTGCCAGCTAGCTAAAGCTGGCAATCTGAACGTGTGTAACATGAGGTTTCATCATCATCATCCACATGGCACCCCTAATTCACCCGTTGCTGGACATAGGCCTCTCTTTGCTGGTGCCAATACCTACAATCCTGTGCCTAAATGATAGCGAAGCTGAAGTAGCCTCAGCTTAGGAACATTTCGTCTAGTTTAAAATTGCGCCCCTCTATACCTTTTTTTAATACAAATACTTCAAATGTTTATATAACTGCGGAGGGACCCAAAATTTAAAATGAAAGGATTACAATTATTAGAATTCTCTAGTTGCCATAGTTAGGTACTGCGGTATCGGACAGGATTTGAAGTCGGTTATAGTATATGCCGCAAAAAAACGGAATCTCTCCGGAAAACCGCATAGCATTATTACAGTCACTTTCTTGCCTAGTTCGCTGCTTATCGTTCTACCAGTAGGTAGACCCCTAAATAGGCCTAAAAGTGGAACAAGCTCCATTCATTATTCTCTTACCCTTATCCCAATTTTGTTTTTGGTGGGTGCAACATCTCTTCTGCTTCTATGCTTCTCTATTAGACTTCTTAGTAGTCACCCCCTTTCTAGCCATTGTATGTAATACAATAAACTAAGGCGATTTTCCCTTGTGCCCGCATGCTTTTTCGGGCAAACAACTCACAACTTAATGAATAGTGTAGCTAAGGAAATAAAGCCTCTAATCACGACGCGGCAGTTAGGAGGTGTGGCAGAGTAGGCAAACCCATATTTATACTTTATTTCTGCGGTTTCCACACAAGCGCCTTTTAATGGTTTTTACATAAAACCACAATGATGCAGTATTGGTGCATTTATCAAAATCATCAATTACCTTCGTGGCGTTAAGGAAAACTGTCGAATAATTTACATATCTTTGCAATTATTCATATTTTTTTCATACTTTTAATGTAGGTTTGTTTTCTGCCCACGTATATCGACAACGACTCCAGGTCCTGACATCATTATTATTGGTTAATTAATCTAATCGTCTAGTTATCAACGATTAGTTACACAATGGAATAGGCATTAGAACTCTGTTATTACAGGATCTCAGTAAAACGCCTTAAAGTATAGGGGGGAATATTAATAACAGGTTATTTTAATTTAACCACTGTGTTTAAATATACATAGGTACCAACACCGTAGACCCTTCAAGATCACGACATTGTTTTGTTCGATTTAGAGTATAGGTTCTCAACATGGGCGATAACGCCCCCTCGTGGGCGCTTGGGACTTTCAGGGGGCAGTAGAAGACCCAGAGAAAATTATATATCGTATGTTACGACTATCATTACAATAGGTGTTTGAGATTCGCGACAGACGGTAAGTAAAAAAAATGGGGGCTCTAGAAAAAAAAAAACTCAAAAGTGGGTGGTGGGACAAAAAAAATTGAGAACTTATGATTTAGAGGCTTAGCTCACAGTGCGAATCGCGATATATTGTAATGCTAATATGGGGTTATGAAAAGGCGCTTTTTTATTTTAATGACTACGGCGACCATTTTTTCCCGCAAACGGTTGGACGCCTGCAGACGATGATCGTTCGTCATACAAGAAAAAACTAGAATACTAAAAAAATACCAACTTGCCTCTTTTTACGGTTCCGTACCAAAGTGTAAAAAAGGAACGCTTATGGTGCGACTTCGTCTGTCGGTCTGTCTGTCACGAACAACTGTTCATTTTAGGAACTAAAAATGCTACTTAAGTAGGTATATATTTTTATTTCTATTCAGGCGCCATTTTTTTTTTTTGTATAAATACCATTCCTACGGATGAAAACTGGAAAATATTTTCGCTGCCAAGGTACGAAACCCTCGGTGTGCGAGTCTGTAAATATCATATTACTCAATGCAGGTAAGTACAGTCACGCGCATAAATCAGCTAGTCAATAATATCTGATTTCATGATTCATCTATTACTCGTAATATCTCTTTGTTCGCGTGAAATTCGGCCCCTGACCCACACGCTCCGCATCGCCGGCCCAAGCTATTATTTCGTTTTCGATTAGCGTTTTCTTTTTGCTCGGCTCCTAAAGGTGATATTAAATGGCCTATAACGTTCCTCAAGATTGGCTATCAAATGCAAAAATAAATTTACAAATCCGACTGGTACCTATTTCCAGAGATTAGCGCGTCCAAACAATAAAAAACCTTTTCAGCATTATTATATTAGTATAGATCGATTTGTGGAAGGCGTTATAGGAACAAGTAGCAGTACAAATATGTGACATGGAAGTAACATAAAACTATCTGGCGAGACAAGGGACGCCAAAATATAGGATGCTGTATCGGCTTCAAAAAGTTGTGTCACCTCTTCATATGCAATTTGTTAAGAAAATTGTCGTGACTATGCTATTCCTATGACTCCGGCTCCGACAATTCAGGCCAGCAAACGGGTTTTCCAATTGATACGCTTGAGTTCGTTGACCTTCCCAAGCATTGTTCGATAAACCAAGGCCAACAAAACCTTTGAGACGCACAGACTACATCTCTTTGAGACTAGGTTACCTAGCTAGTATCTATAGTAATGATAGATTAACAATATAGTAAGTTTATCTTTCGAAAACGAAATTCAAGATTAAGAATAAAACCAAAATTGGGTTACTTTCATCATCATCATCGTCCACAGCCCGACTTCACCCCTGCTCAGCAAGGCCTCTCTTTTCTTGTGCCAATTCCCACGCTCCTGTGCCAGCCTCAACCAGGTTTTGCCCGCGATGGCAACAATGTCCCCTGCCCAATGATTTGAAATGCGTCCGCCAGTCTCGCCGCCGGACGACCGGACCAACTATAAAATTGGGTGATTTTGGCTCGATTGAAAGACTGCATTTATAAGACCTCGTTTTGCACAGCACTCCCAAATTCTAAATATTTAGCACTTTAGCTGTTGTAAACAGCTGTTACCTACCCATAATATATGAGTGTAATATTTCATAATTCATATGATTCCATCGATGCGTTCTAACAATATTGCTGTGCAATTGTAATTTGCATTGTGAAGAATGCTTTTGTTGTAAGTTGTCAGCATTCTTTACACATTGCTATTACTGATGTTGGCACCTATTCTGTGTCATTTGAATATTGGACAAGACTGTTATAATGCGTCTGAAGTTTCCGACGCGACGCGGGCGGCCATGTAAATTAATAAAGTGCTTGCTGTTTACATTCAATTACAGAAGTATGTTTTTATCAATACCTAATTTACAAACCAAATCGCATAAAATTAAATAAGCTAGGTCTTCAATAAAATTGAACTATTTATTTATTTTAGAACCTCCAACAAAAGATATACACTGAACATTATAGATATAATGGACGACAAAGTATTTGGTAGGTGTACTCTTTCAATTACAGGAGACCACAGCATGCACAAAAAAATGAACAACTAAGCTAACAAATTAAATACCTAATACATAATAAAAGAAAAACTATAAACTCCTTCCTAATTTTTCTCAATCATCTGTGGTGTATGAGGTCAACAAGGGGTACTTGAGACCTAGAAATATTTTTTAATTTTCGGCGCGCGTCGGAACTGCTCACTATGGCGCTGACTCCACGAGCGAGAGAATCGCGGCGATATTATCGTCGTGCCACGTATTTCTATACACTCTCTATGGAACCGTCTCCACACGGCGATATTATCGCCGCGATGCGACGATTGGCAATGAGCGCGCGAAACGTCATTACATCGTCGCTAGCCCGCCGCATATCGTCGGATAATCTCCACGAACGAGCGATAATTCCGCCGCGTATCGTCGCGAGTCGTAACGGAATCGAAGCGTTTCCGCGACGACTCGTAACGGTATCGCCGCGTTTCCAGAGAGGCAACGCTGAAATGACGCTGCGTTTGACAGCGCGCCCGCCGCGCGCTCGTCGCGAGCGCGCGGCGGGCCCGCTGCTAGTCGCGGCGGGCTAGCGACGATATAATGACGTTTCGCGCGCTCATTGCCACTCGTCGCATCGCGGCGATAATATCGCCGTGTGGAGACGGTTCCATAGAGAGTGTATAGAAATACGTGGCACGACGATAATATCGCCGCGATTCTCTCGCTCGTGGAGTCAGCGCCTAAGCGTGCGGTCAAATCCGTGGCGAAATCCGCGCAATTTTGGAAACGCGCGGCTACCGCGCGGTTCGGATTCACATAATCTTCATATTCGTTCAGGCGTAACCGCACGGATCACGCTTGTCTGAACGAGCGCAGAGTTCCGCAACACCTTGTACTTACAAAGAATGATACATACGCTTCTTCATATGAAGATGCGAACACGGAGCACTGATGCAATCAGTAGATTCTCATAAATACCAATCAAAATCTATTTTTAGATTCTCCCATTCTGAGAAAACAACTAGCTATCTATTACTGTTATAAAGTTATAGCTACATAATAAACGAATAACCTATGGCCCGTAAGAGGGTCCTGAAGCTAGGTACACACAGGGGCACGAACAGTCGACTGTCGTTTGTTTTTTGTAATTACTGAGAGTCAATAATGTCGTTTCTTGCAGTGACTAAAATATAAATCAATGAACGTTATTGAGTGATTTGTTTCTAACTATAGTTTACGTCACACATAAAATATAACTTGTTATGTCTATAAATCTCTTTTCGCCTCCAAATCAAAATAGTTTTGTCATGTGCCGCTTAGGTTAAAAAAGTAACTTTTTCGGACTTACTGTCACTTTTTGATGAAAAGGTTTCATTAAAATCATCTTCCGCCCTTATTTCAATTTATGAAGGTCATTGCACTTAGTTTTTTTTTTTGTTTTCATACACATCTATCTTAGTACTTACATACTCGTAACATACATAAATAATCAGCATATAATGTTCCCACTGCTGGGACACAGGCCTCCTCTCAGTGAGAAGGAATGGGCCGTAATCCACCACGCGGACCCAGTGCGGGTTGGTCAGGTTGGTTGATCATCTTAGTATCCCCACCTTTCGCCTTGTCTTCTTTATCCATTCCTCTTTTGTTTTGGTCTGCCTCCTGTCAAAGTGATGAGAGCACTCGGAACTAAGAAACTAAGCCGGAAGTAACTGAGGATGAAATTCGAGTTAAAATGAGATTCATTTGCGAGTTCTTTACCCTTCTTCCTATACACTGTGGACGAGGCACTATCAAAGTGGCGCCGCAAGAGTAGACGAATGACGTAACCAAACTAAATATATACATAACCGATCTCTTTGTTTGGTTTTACGTCAAATTCTCGTTAAAACCAACAATTTCAGCTCTGAGATAAAAACCCCAAAAGCGTTTGACTATTTCAACAGACCAAAAAATTCTTCAAAAGATGTTTTGCCTGTTGAGTTACTTGTTGTAGCCCAAATAGTTGGACCGTTTAGCCTTGCAGACTTGACAAGGGCCATAAACCATATGCCCAATTAAAACGCAAAAGCAATCGGAGGGTGTCATCCAGTGGTAAATCAACCACACCATGAGTGGCATGGTGATTTATATAATAGACCACCATGACCAACTCGACACGTGACAAGGAAATCATGAGCCTAAGTTATAGCGTCGTTAAATAAAAACAGTTAACAATAAAATTGTCTTTATCCTTTAAGCATACAATTGATGTCCTCGTTTGTCCGTTAGCCTTCGAAGAAATTTTAGCAACAATATATATATTTAAAAGCTTGAAAACTTTCTGCGTTATCGAATTGGATTCGCAGGAGTACCAAGTAGCCGACATAGTCCGAAAAATTGCCAAACTTAAGTAGTAGTGGGCGGTGTACATTACTTGCAGCATGGACGTTTGATGGGGTTAATAGTCCGATGGTGGCTCGTACCGAATGGCGAAGCGTGGTTACGCCCCTCAAAAGGTGGGACCGATGACTGGTGATGATCGCGGGAATCCGCTGGATGCGAGCAGCGCAGGATCTATCTTTGTGATTATTTTCGTAAACGGTCTATGTCCAGCAGTCGACGTCTTTCAGCTTAGTGAAGTTGCTTGCCCATTCTTCTCCATATGAAACTACCTTTTGGAGGGGGCGGCTAGAATCAATTGTAATTTTTTGTAAATTTTGACGTTGCAAAATGCCTTTTATGTGCCTATTTGAAATAAATGATTTGACTTTGACTTAAATGCTAGGTAAACGATCTACTCTCAAATCAGCGCGAAATATGTAGGTATATCATAATACGGATGCCGCTATTATTACTACGTACCTACATTCAAATCGTTTTTCGTATATTGGTCAAATGACTTTGCTACAGGTACTTCAGAAAAAAATATTTCTAAACGCATTCAATTGTTTTCAGAACCTGGCTGAAGCTGAGTACGTGGTGGCAGTGTTCATGTTCATGCGGCTCGTTGGGTGGCCAGCAGAGCGCATCTCGATCCTCACAACCTATAACGGACAAAAGCATCTGATCCGTGACGTCATTGACAAACGCTGCGCTGAAAACCCGCTAATTGGACGACCGCACAAGGTAACTCATTTTTTTTTCATAATTTTTAAACAGAAAGAAAAGAAAGAAAATACATTTATTTGCGGCAAACATGACGAATCAAAAAAAAAATACATACAAAAAAAAACAAAATAACAATTCGTGTGAAAACATGCATCACATCTACGCAAAATGGCCATCGCAACAGCATAGTATCCGGCTCGAAGGACCGTGTGGGATTTAGTACTGTAGTGCAGTTGCTCGTGATACAACACTCACAACTGCATAGCATAAACATAATCAGCCTATAACGTTCCCATTACTGGGGCACAGGCCTCCTCTCTGTGACAGGGAGTAGGTTCTGGACATGCCGGTTTCCTCACGATGTTTTCCTTTTTTGAGAGCAGTGATGATGAAATAAATTACACAAAGTAAAGCGCCTGTCTGGCTTCGAACCTACGACCTACAACTCGTAAGCGGAGCCGTTACCACTGGGCCACCACTGCTCTCACTGGCTATGACTAGGCTAAACTTAAGAGTAAGTGACCCTGTTAGGGCGCAGCAAGTTGACTCATAAAAGTGAGGAAATAAAAACAATGGTCTTGTTAATAGCATCACTTTAGAAATGACGAATCACTTAATTAGTTAATTCTTCCGGTAACCGGAATTTACTCAACTTGTCTTTTTTGTGTGTCGTTTAGTCATCCTCTTCTTTTAGGAAGTGAAAATAATACGTAAAAAAAACCGAAATTAGTTTCGGGTTTCTTTTTAGTTTGTCACTTTAGGCTGTATTATACAGTAATAGTATTTCCATTATTCCGATTCTCAATAACTAACTACAACTACAAGGATGCGGATCCTACTAATAAAATAAAATTTGTTAAATTCAGACTATTTAAATGTCCTTATTTATAGATAATAATCATGATCATAAAAAAACGTATTTTTGTTAAGATTATGCATCTGACCGATGAAATCATGTTTTGCATACTTATGGAATATGTCACACTAAACAGGTGTTTATACATGGATTCACAGCAACATTTTCTTTGAATTTAAGTTACTCGGTCGGATTTTTTTACGTGACTTGTATTTGCTATGACTAAAGACATAGAAATCCGAAACTGTTAGCTTACTAGCCCTTGTAAATAGTCAGTTGCAAAATGATTCTGACTCCTGCTAATTAAATGTTGCCAGCGAAAGAAGATAATATCGACCACACACGTTCAATAGCAACCGCGCATTTATATTCCATGACCATAGCCAACCAACCATAGTTCACAATGACCAGCAGAATAATAATCTTGAGATCCTGAATGAAATTAGGATATTCACATTCGTAACGTACAGAACGTCACGCCTTTATTACACGAAGGAGAAGACAGAGGTGTACACTGGACAGTACACGAGCATGTCGCTAGTTAAGTCTATGTTAAGTCTAAAATTGGGTAAAAGAAGCAAGCATATTGCTACTAACTTGGCACAAATCCAAACCCCGGGCTGCTAATGAAAAATTCATAATTAAAAATAATTTAAGTTACTTTGTAGTTAATAATAATGAAGTGTATGTTCGTTTAAGTTAAGTTTAAACAAACAGATAGCATTGCTTTTGCCCGCGACTTCGTCCGCGTAAAATTTCTTGTCCCCCGACCTACCCCGTCGCATCGCATCACCTGCCCGCGCTGTCACTTCGTTTTCGCTTAGCGTTCTTTCTGTTTTTTTTTTCTCGGCTCCTAGAGGTCATAGCGTGATGTTAAATAGCCTAAAGCCTTCCTCAAAAATTGGGCTATCAAATGCAAAAATATTTTTTCAAATCCGACTGGTAGTTCAAGAGATTACCCCCTACATACAAACAAACAAATTTTATTTACCTCTTTATAATATTAGTATAGACAACGTTTGAACAATAGCATCAGATCTCAGTGAGATCACAATTGCTCGAAATAGTGATGATATATAAGAGATATATATAAGGAGTGCCCTACTACATTATTAATACCAAACTCCTGACATCATCGAGGAAACCAAGGATCGTCCTTCTTAAAAAACGTCCGGCCAAGTACGCGTGTCGGACTTGGCACAGAGTAGGGTTTCGGACTGTAGTCAGGACTTTAATAGCACGTCACGTAGAAACGTCATCATCGCTTTCATTATGGGATCCACCAATACCTACCCCACACGTGTTTCATGGACCTTTTCCAATGACACCATTGTCTTTGTGACTTGTTCTTTGTTTTGTAAAAAGGAAACTAAATAACATTCTGAAAATTGTGTGCAGTTCGCGGCAGTCGTTCCGTATCTACCTACTTCGGCTTATGATAGTCTGCTCTGATAGAAGCATCTGCCATTGTCGCGGCGTGTAAGTTTTCGTCCCCACGCCATATCTTTGTTGCGGCGCCAACAGTCTACCGGCCTCAATAATAAACAATAATAACATTACAACAATAATAATATGATTAGTATTTATTTGTATGAAAATTAAGGGCTAAAGGCAACGATTTTAAAAATATAACGTCCATAAAGGATGAAACAAAAAAAAATACATTAGGTACCTTAGTTAGGTCAACTTCAGATTTTACCTGAATCAGACTGCTTGAAAAGTTCACCTGTTTGGTACATTTTATTTAAAAAAACCTCTCGGTAAATCATTCTGACATTAAAAGATTTGACCTGAATCAGACTGCTTGAAAAGTGAACCTGTTTGGTCCATTTTATAAAAAAAAAAACTCCTCTCGGTTCCCTAAAATCATTCTGACATTAAAAGTTATATGATCCAGCTGATAGATTTACTGCAGAAATACAAACGGCGTAATATTATGTTGTCCGCACCCAAGGTCGCAGGTTCCATTCTAATAGTCGAATATAAATGTTTGACCTACTTCCTAGATTCATTTGGGTACGCCACCCACTGGGAATACTAATCAATGTTACGTCAGACACTAATTTTCGAATTAAAATCATCAATCAAAAATGCAATTGGCAAGGTGGCCGCGAAAGGCAATGATGCAAAATAAGTAGGTAGAATGGCATATGCAAATTAGTTTTTTGCATAGGATCTATCCATCCATCCATCATAAAGTAAATCATTATCACCATGATCCACAGCCCGACTTCACCCACTGTAGAGCATAGGCCTCTCTTTTTTAGAGCCAACCCGCACGCTCCTGAGCCAGCCTCGTTCAGGTTTTGCCCGCGATGCCAACAATGTCGTCCGCCCATCTTGCCGCCGCACAACCGACGTCTCGTCTTCCAGTCCTTGGACACCACTCTGTCACAGCCTTACTCCACGTGTCATCGCTGCGCCTTTTTTTTTTATTTGAAATGGACTTGCTCTTGACTCTAGTCTAGGTCAAAGGTGACAGAGACAAAGTCGACGATGGAGCGAGCTTATCCAGAAGAAGCCTGTTCGCTCTCACTTTGAAGAGATTTGGGTTGTATGCGCCTTGTCAAGTGTCCTGCTCAACTCCATTTGAGTTCCATAATACGCTTTCCGATATCGAGTAAAGTAAACATTGAAACAAAAACAATACCTGACCTATCCTTAACCTTAACAGGGAAAAGTTAGTTACTAACTATTAGGTAAGGTCAGTTACTGTTTTGTGACGATTGGTCGGCTTTTTAATGTGTTTTGATAAACGATTTTATTTATGTACTTAAATAGGCTTTTACAAATATTTTTACACGTCAATCATATTTTTTTAAAACTAGATGAGGTCGGCGTTTCCTATCTGATTACTCAAAGAAAAAGGCCGAAATAAACTCAGAAGTTAGTCTCTTTTAAAGTCTAGACATAATCTTGGTCACATCATGTGATGACCATGTAGATTGATGTCTGAAATGGTCTTTTGAGGAAAGAACCACACAGATTGAGTGGACCTGTCCAGTCAGTGCACGCATTTGTCAGTAATCGTGCAGTGTGTTTTACGGGGTCCTGCCTCTTGTTGAAAACTTGATCAAAATACTGATCTTGGTCAGCAAATCTCCTGTCCAATCCCACGTAACTTGCTGTTGATGTTGTGATGAACACAGCTAATCTTTTAAATTGAGACTTGGTAATAGATTAGCTTAAATAAAGATTAAAAAATAGATAATAAACCATGTCGCTAACGCAATTAATCATTTTAGAATATAATATTCTTTATTAGAACATAACGTTAGTTCAATTAACAATGCACAATGGGTGATTGTATCACACAAAACGATACGTGAGACAACTAAATGGTATTGAAAATTGCTTACAACTACAGCCCCAAAGTGTTAATAATGTACAGTCAGGGAAATTAATTGTTCATCAAATTGACCTACCACGCCAATTTGCAAAAACTGTCAAAGAATGACAGAATGATGTGATTTGAATTTACAGATAAATTAAGTTGGTGGTCAATTTGATAAACAAATAATTTCCCTGACTTTACATAGATCTTCATAACGAACCTATACTTTCGTATTAAAATTGTTTTTCCTTCACAGGTGACGACAGTGGACAAGTACCAGGGGCAGCAGAATGACATAGCACTAGTGTCCCTGGTCAGGACCCGCGCCGTGGGACATGTGCGTGACCTCCGACGTCTCATAGTGGCCGCATCCAGGGCCCGTTTGGGACTGTACATCTTCGCCAGAGCCAACCTCTTCAGGAACTGCTTTGAGCTACAGCCCACCTTTAATCAGGTAGGATATTCGGACATTATGGCATATTGAGATTTAGAAAGGGACTATCACACAGGTAGGTGGCTTGGCATTCAAGCAAAACAGGGACGACGACGACGCTCAACAAAGCCGAAACTAAACTTTTAAATATCTCCATGTGCCATATGAATCCTTATGACATTCGCAAAACTTTGGTAGAGCGCATAATCAGCCTATAATATTCCCACTGCCGGGACACAGGTCTCCTCTCTTTGGGAGGGAGTGGGCCATAATCCACCACGCGAGCCCAGTCCTGGTTAGTGGATGTCACGTGTCTTCGAATTTTTTAGTTCTAGGACATGCCGGTTTCCTCACGATACCTTCCTTCCCCGTTTTGAGAGCATTGGTGATGAAATTAAATACACAAAGTGCCTGCTTGGATTCGAACTCGCGAACTACAACTCGTAAGTCGGGGCCGATACCACTTGGCCACCACTGCTCTTGGTGGAGAGCGGGAAAATATTTTCCGTGACACATGAAAAATTACAATAATGCAGGAACTCCCACGTAATATATGCATTTAATTGAATTTTGGACTTCTCGCTAATATTGTCACCAGTTTCCTATCAATATCATCATCGCCTTTAATTTAAGTATAGTGACAAAAGACGATAGAATCCTTTCAGAAACCTGGTAAACGTAAAGAACGGGATTTCTTGGCAACCTTTTTATAATGTTTGTGAATAAAGAAATATTTATAAATGAAATTATTGTGATCACACAACCCTATTTGCAGAAAACGATATGATAGATCTCTCTCTCTCTTGACATTTAGTTTTTATTGTCCAAAAAAAGAATAGATGCCTAGACCTAAAACAGCCAGCTGCATTAGTAAAATCAATATACGAAATTTTTTCACAGAAATTCTTGAAACGATCGGTGCGTTTTTTAATCCCAGGCAAGAGGAAAACTGCTTGTTTAAAAACAACTTTTTATTTAAATATTTGGTGTTTTATTTATACTCAAAATAACTTGGAACTGTGCCCGACAAGAGCAATAACCTTGTCAAAACATTATCAAGCCAAGAATGATTTACACATATAGGTACCCCCTTACTAAAAAACATTGTATAGTTACACAACGCTTTGTCTTCTTCTTTCGAAAGTCAAATTACTGACGGCTGAAAGAGAGAAATCTGTGTGTTCATTCATCATCATCATCATTCATCTGTATAATACGTTTACTAGTAAGGGGGTTATACTACTTTTACTCAACAGTTGTACAATTTATATACAGGGTGACAGTGTTACCATAGGTTCAGGACATGGTTCTGAACCCCGCGTTGAAATTTTTCCTCGGTTATTAAAAAATAACGTTCTCCATACTTTTTGACCGCGTGGGTATTGCACTTTTCTATGAAATAGCCGATTTTTTTTGATAACCGGCGAATAATTTCGTCGCAGGGAGTTAGGGGGTCTAGAATCATGTGCTGAATTCATAGTTACAGTTTACGCGTCGATGCCCAGGGTGGCATCAATAGATCGGAAAAATGTCAAATAATTTAGATGGGCCAGGGTCGTCATGTCATGGATGCCAAAAGGCGGGTGTCGCCACACCTCGAGGTAGGCCTTGGAAGTCCCAGCGTGGCGGCCCGGGTTCATTTTTGTCAGATTTTCCAGAGTAGGCAGCCGAGAGAGCTATGGAAGTCCAAAGGTACTTCTCCACCTACTGAATCGACCTCGATAGACTTGTCCACATCACCATTTTCCTGCCGTTTCCCCTTATTACTTAGGGTCGGCGCAACACGTTTATTTCTACCATGCTCCCCTGTCAGCCGTCACTCTATCAACCATTCCGATCGTTAAAAATAGACTGACTGATTACTTAGGTCAATCCAAGCCGTCCGAGTTGGTAGAGTTTTACCTTTAGCTGGAGATTTTTACCGAGCAGGTGGCCTACCATGATCTAATTAAAAACGATTCAAAAACAAGACATTTCAGTTTAGGTTCCTAAACTGCATCGCTTGAGCTGCTCTATGGACGTCATGGTACCATACAAGTATGAATTAAACCAAAACTTGCGACTCAGTTTGGGACAATCGCTGTCAGCAGAATGGCACGGCCTAAACTGAATCGTTAAACTGACGTTATGGTACGAATTAGAAGAACAGTTCAGTTTAGGTCCTAAAATGAATCGCGTTAAGAGCTTGTGGTAGGCCTCCAGGACGGATAAGTTGATAAGTGGTCCCAGAACAGTTTTTATATTGTCATAACAAGCAGCTGCTGCTACTGCTGCAAAACTTGCTGTAACTCTTCCAGAGAAAATAAATACATAAATAACATTTATTTCCATAGCTAGTGGAGCGTCCCCTCGAGCTGGAGTTGGTGCCGGGCGAACGTTGGCCGGCACAGCGCGGCGCAGTGGCAGCTGTGCCCGATGCCATGACACTGCGCATCCGAGACATGCCCCACATGGCGCAATACGTCTATGATATGTACCTCGACCGCGTGCGACAGTGCAAGGATCAGTATGAGGTAAGATGAGTTAAGATGCTTTAAGCAGTGGTAGTGTGCTTTGCGAAGGACCTCGTCCGGAGAAGTACTATCACCCTGTATCTATTTTTGCCACAAAGCAGTGTTGTTCGGTTTAAAAGGCCTTGGGTGCCGGTGTAGTTAACACGTGAATGTTAGTCCCGTTGGTCTCATGGTCGCAAGCACGACTACTGAGCGTGGGGTCCTGGATTCGATTCCCAGGCCGGGCAATGTTATTGGGTTGCCCCGAGTTTGCAAGTTGGCGGTATGATACCCTCGTGGCTCGGCAAAGATGTCTATTAGGTGAGCCGTCCGCTTGTTTGCCATCCAATCATATTAATACGGTATATATCAAGGAAAAAACTGGTAGCATAAACTAACCGCAGCACCATTAAGGCTATCGATTTTTGTGGACAGTTCGATTTCGCGCATAAGGCACGCCGCAGTTAATCTATTGTGCTAAATACGCTACGAACGTGATTAAAGGAATTATGCGATAGCTTTTTCTTCAAACAAATATTTTGTTTGACAAAGAACTTTGTCCAAACTTGGATTATGTATCAATTGTTTGTTGAGTGACGGGACTTTTAATAAACGAACATTGTTATTGTTACAGAGGTCACAGGCAGTGTGGTCGGCGCCGGGCACGTCCCGCGCGCCGCGGCCCTCGCACGCGCCGCCCGCGCAGCACGCGCACCCGGGCGCCAACGACAGCGACGACGACGAGCCCCCCGGCCCCGCCCCCGAGGCCCCCGCCATCCCCGCCACCTTCCAGCCCACCGAGATCGTCAACGAGATCGACGACACCCCCGCTGATACTTCTTAATGTGTAAACTTTTAGTTAAGCAAACAATTAAGTAAATAACTTTTTGCAAATACGTTTGTTTTAATTTGCTATGAAGCATTATAGTGACACACATATGGAAACTTACACTCCTGCCATTTCTAGGTAGGTACAGTGTACTAAAATAACATTATAATGGACGCCTAATTGTATAGTTAGGTGTCCATTAAATTGTATTGTATATATGAGATACTTTTTAGCTTTTGTGTCAATTTACTACTTGTGTTCAGTATACACTTTAAGTAATTAATTGACACATAAAAGACAAAAAATATCTCATAAATAAATAATACCGGTCAAAAACTAGAGGGGAAAATGTGTAGATGATCATAAAAGACCGTCGCATACCTACGTTTAATGATGATGTCGCGCACCCAACACAATATATGTATAGACAAGCTGTCTACCTATTTTTATCATTCCACTGAGCGCATTTGCGGTTTTGTATAGATAATGTGGATATGACGCATATTTGTCTCCCAACTTGTTCTTATTGTGTTTGTTAAATTATTTTAGTATTCTTTATGCGTCACATTTAGTGCAAATAAATGTGTTTTCTTTCTTTTGTTTTGTTTTTCATTCACTCACTGGACATTTTAAACTTCGAGCTAATACAATTATTGGATTAAACATGTTGCTGCAACAACGTAGCGCAACTTTTTAGAAACAAAACAAGGTAATTAATATCGTTAACAGTGTCTAACTGAAGCAAACTGAACACGGTTAAAAGTCATCCATTAATCGATAGACCTTCCAGGGGGTGTAATACAAGGGGGAGATGAAAGTTGTATTATTCTTGAATCTACCTTCAGGGCGTTCAGCTTTTGAAATTTTGTAATTCTTAATTTATTAAAACTTCAATGGTAAAAACTGCCGCTTTAAATCAGTGCCGTTATAAAGGACCACACACGACACCTTTTTAATTGGCATAAGCTATTGAACTATTTATTCGATGATTTTCACAAATTCTTTTTTTTTTGTATGGTGAATGGTCCTGCTCTCGATCATGCCTGTTCATCGAATAAATAGCTCAACAAATCATTTAATTGCAGATGGAGCAAATCGTAACTTCATGGTCATACGCCGCGCGCTTCTTCAAACAACTGGGGAACTGGATCGCGTCTTGATGTGAAGAAATTCTGTCGGCAAGGGCCGGGAAATTGTTGACGCCGCAACAAAGATACGCCGTGCAACGAAAAGTGCACGCCGCGACAAGGACATAATACGCTTGTCAGAAGAATCTCATAAGCAGTAGACATGGAACTTTCAGTCAATCAAAAAGTACTCTGTGCCTGGAACAACTGCCGCGATGTACAGTGGGTTATATGTGTTAGCTGACCCACCTAAAAGTTAGACGAATTTGAACCTTCTGCAATTAGCAGTACCTAGATAAATGTGTTATTCGATTTCGAGCTTCACGAACTATATAGAACGACTTGTTCAAGGTAGGTAAATATTATAGAATACAGTTATGCCAATTTGATCTTTAACACGTAACCTTAGGGTAGGTAAGCTTTTGAATACTGTTTTGTCACATGATGGAGTTGTTAATTTCAACGATACTTGTTAAGTCGATTTGGTCTAGTGGTTGCAACAGTGAACCTATAGCAACATGGTTGCGAGTTCAAAACAAACTTTCCACTTCTTGTAGCTTTATGTTTACAATATTCAATTATGTTTTTTGAATCCAAAACATTATTTATATTAAATTAAAATAGTTAATTTAAATGAACTATTTAAAAACAAATACCTAACATGAGAAATAAAAAACAATAATGATTATGATAACGATTTTATTCAAAATAAATACAAAATAATCACTTACAAAATTAATTACTTGTTTTAAATATAAGGTATTCTATGATAAGCTTGAATTTTTGTTTCTTCGTTTCAACAATGTCTATAAAATACCCATTTTTATTTTTAAGTAGGTAAGTAATCAGTTACATGTAGTGAATCAACATGTTATATGTTTAGAAATATATATAGGTATTTCTATTTTATAACAATAACATCACCACATTAACTATCATACTTACCTACTTCTAAACTATAAGTGAAAATATTTTTTTAGAAAATAGTAATTACTAAAATATAAGTGAAAAAATAGCACTAAATACTTTGATGTTTTACCTACTTTATAATTTTTTTCTACTTAAGTATTTTTAGTTTTAAATATGGTTATGATCGTAAAAAGGACCTGCTTATTCATTGTATGAAACACTTCCATAGAAATTATGATGACAACAGTTTATTTAACACACACACTGACACGTAAGTAAGTATTGTTGACTGCGGGCGGTGGTGATATCATAATAGCGAAATGGAGCACCATGTCTTTCCACAATTTGTTGCAAGCGGCTTCGCATGCCGCACACCATGTTCCAGCAAGCATCACTTACTCTTCATGAGAACGTTGAAATCACAAGTTGCGCCAAATTCTCCTGACTTCTGATGAATCCCAATTTAAAATCATTTGACTCCACAAGTTTTCTATTGGGTTTACGTTTTAACCACAATCTGACTGTATTTCTGTGAAACAAAGAAATGAAACAGGTGTCACTATACGTTATAAAAAATATGTTTGCTTACGTCACGGCATAAGGAATAGTTAGGTATAAAAACAAAGTATAAAATTAGAAAAATACACTTACTGCTATAATATTATGTCTTCTAGCAATCTTTCTGATGCCAACATTCTCCTCGTGCAAATAGATTATTTTGTATTTTAAATAATCACTCAATTGAGACATGATAATAAAACTATAAAAAATAAATTAAAAACTTGGAAAAAGACGTTGTTTTCACAATTTAGTAAGGCAAGGTAAAACATATTCACGCGTAGTCACTGCAATTGTGCGTAGACTGGCTTTTAGCTTTATTATTGTGACGGTTCATTTTTATTTTCCTACCCGTATTTTTAGTAACATTTGAATACTAGTTTTATAATGAATACGCATATTTGTCTTTCAACTACCCACTTATTACAAGTTAGGCGAAAATATTACCGAGTAGCGCTAGTCTGATAAACTCATACAAATGAAATAACTCTTAATGTTACAGGCAGAGGGTTCAAATTCCTTCGTTTATAGGGTGGGTCAGATAACTCATATAACCCACTGTACACACACATGTTATACCATATTTCACCCAATTCAGATCTTCAAATTCAAGTTTAGTCATGTGTCTAGCCGTTACGTCTGGTAGTAATGGGACCAGTAAACAAACCACATGCCTCGACTGGATGTATGGTTTGAACGTTTAATTAAATTCAACTAGTTTTAGTGCTAATGTGTACGCAGAAAGCATTCAGTTCCAAATAATGGCGATGATGTGACTCGTGGTCCTTGTCAGGACATACATCGGATGACAATGATATCTGATCGCAAAATAATTTTAAATTCAAACCACCGCGCCGTCTGCGGTTTTTGAATTATTTATGAAAAACACGATATTGATGGCTTTGTAATGAATCCTGAATAAGTTTTTATTTACATAAGTAGGTAATACATAATACTGAGTAAATTATGTTAAGGTGAATGCGCAGTGGTAGACCGCGAAATTCAAATTTTCTTACGTTTTTTGCAATTTGCAGGCCAGTGTCAGGTTGTATCTTGATCAAAATTTGATTCGCGACAATAACAGGTACGTATTTATAGAATTATAATCATTAGAATCATTAATACATCTTTCTAAGTTAGATTTGTACCACGACAACAAATCTCTTATGGAAAACTGCTTAGTGGTACAAATCTAACTTAGAAAGATGTATTAATGATTCTAATGATTATAATTCTATAAATACGTACCTGTTATTGTCGCGAATGAACTTTTGATCAAAATACAACCTGACACTGATCTGAAAATTGCGAAAAACGTAAGAAAATTTGAATTTCGCGGGCTACCCTGGCACTTCCCCCTTAAGGCGAAAGCGCCAGTTTAGTCCACGAAATTAAAATTTTCTTACGTTTTTGCAAATAACTGGTGCCTTTTTTGACTTTTTGTATGGAAAATATGAAAAATGATTACCTACATGTTGAGTTTTAGGGGTTTATGTGTTTTATAAAGGGGGTCGAAATTTCCATTATTTTTGCGATAGGACACACCATTTTCGAGATATAAGCAAAAGAAAAAAAAAGATACAGTACTGTTTTTGCACCTGAAGTCGACGTGTTTTTTAAGGAATTTTTGACTTTTCGTATGGAAAATATGAAAAATTATTACCTACATGTTGAGTTTTAGGGGTTTATGGGTTTTATAAAGGGGGTCGAAATTTTCATTATTTTTGCGATAGGACGCACCATTTTCGAGATATAAGCAAAAGAAAAAAAAGATACAGTACTGTTTTTGCACCTGAAGTCGACGTGTTTTTTAAGGAATTTTTGACTTTTTGTATGGAAAATGTGAAAAATGATTACCTACATGTTGAGTTTTAGGGGTTTATGGGTTTTATAAAGGGGGTCGAAATTTTCATTATTTTTGCGATAGAACGCACCATTTTCGAGATATAAGCAAAAGAAAAAAAAGATACAGTACTGTTTTTGCACCTGAAGTCGACGTGTTTTTTAAGGAATTTTTGACTTTTTGTATGGAAAATATGAAAAATTATTACCTACATGTTGAGTTTTAGGGGTTTATGTGTTTTATAAAGGAGGTCGAAATTTTCATTATTTTTGCGATAGGACACCATTTTCGAGATAAAAGCAAAAGAAAAAAAAGATAAGTACAGTACTGTTTTTGCACCTGAAGTCGAGGTGTTGGTGTGTATCTATTCATGACAATTAATTTTATTCCACACCTTTTTAATCGCGATTAAAAATAGTCAAAAGTTCAATTTAGTTAGACAATCAAAATTTTAGGTGAAAAATGTGAAATTCAGAATAGCAAAGTTGCGTTTAGAGGCATTTGTGACAAGAGAATCGGCACCAGTATCAGATTGTATGCTGATCTAAATATGATTCGCGGCCGTAATAAATATTTATGTATAGAATTATAGTCATAAAAATTATCTATACAACTCTCCAAGTTCATATTACCCTATTGAATGACTATTTCATGAAATAATGACGTTTAAGGCCAATTTTAACTCCAGGAGTTTTATTGCTGATCCTAATGATTTTAATTCTGGAAAACCATATTTCTTACGGCCGCGATTCCGATTTTAATCAACATAAAACCTGAAACTGGCCTACAAATTGCAAAAACGTAAGGGAATTTGAATTTCTCGGGCTACCTTAACGCATCCCCCTTACACGTTTCTGCTCAGACTGATAAGCATGATAGACGAAAATTAACACATACCAATGCAAAAGTAAAACACATCTATATAAAATAACATATTTTATTAACATGGATTATACAAAAATAATATCTTAACGCTTTAGGCCGTGTCCTAACCAACAGTAATCGTCGTGCGAGTACGCGATCGTTTGTATCAATTAAGACGTACTACCGCGACTTGATTGATCGCGCGAGAGAGAGACAAGAGAGCGACATTGGCTTTCGGTAAGGACACGGGGTTATACATAATTATGGTCTTTTGCTGAAAAGCATAAAAATTAGAAGAGTCCTTCAATTTCTCCTGTTTTCGTGTTGAGGTCAATGTCGTAGATGCTAGGTCTGGTGGGGAGGCCTGGCATCTTGGATATCTCGCCCACCATCGGAACCACAAACCCAGCGCCGACCGAGGCGAAGATTCCGTTGATTTTGAGCGTGAAGCCTGTGGGGGCGCCCTTCACCGATGCGTCGCCGGTCAGTGAGTTCGATGTCTTGGCCATACAGATCGGGAACTTGTCGTAGCCCTGCGAAATGGTGATTAGATTAGCTCTAGTAGGAATTGCTTTTGTATCATGGTAGTCAGAAGCGCGAAAGTTTGACCACTAGTCTTACTAAGGGGTATCATCCAATAACTGGCTCATGAAGGTCAGATAGGCAGTGGCTCCATGTGGTACTGATATTCAGCTGCATCCGGTTAGACTGGAAGCCGACTCCAACATAGTTGGGAAAAGGCTAAGCAGATGATGATGACGATGTGTTTACAAAAAGTTCAGCTTTGTCTCTGCAAGACATTTTTTTTAAGTTGTCAAGCAGATAAAATTAATTGTCATGTGTCATGCAGATCGTGTACCGTCATCTCCAAAGTACATATAGCAGATGTGATAAATGTGCCAGAGTTTATTTTCTATAGAGTACTAATTTCTGCCCGCGACTTCGCGTAAAATTTCTTGTTCCCCCGACCTACCCGCATCGCCTGCCCACTGCCCAGACATTACATGAGTCAGCTATTATTTCCTTCTTGCTTAGCGTTCTTTCTGACTTTCTTCTTTTTGCTCGGCTCTTAGGGATCCTAGCAAAAAAAGGTTTAATAGCCTTCCTCAAAAATTGAACTATCAAATGCAAAAATAATTTTTGAAATCAGACTGGAAGTTCCAGAGATTAGCGCGTTAATACAAACTCTTCAGCTTTATTATTAGTATAGATATATTTAGCTCTGGCTAATTCAATAGATTACCATGATATACGAGTATTTGAACTGCCAACTGACTTCGCGCAAATGTCGTACTACTTAGCAAAAAATTCGCATTTATCTTCAATTAGGTAATTGTGCACATTAATTTGATTGAAGATAAATCCTAATTTTTTAAACATAATTCCGTAACACACTAACAGTAGCAGTGGCTTTCATTTTGACAGTTTAACAACATTCATTGCGTTATTTACGTTGCTGGGCAGACAATTTTTTAGAACATATGAAGCAATGGATTAGCAATATTCTTCAAAATTATTCAGATTGTGATTGAAAATGAAATGAATGAATGATGATGATGAAATTAGGGTGCTGGTTTCAGAAAAAGCAATGTTTTAAACTACTGGAATTTTTTCGGATGAGTATTTCAGAATCAATGAATGGTAAACAAACATTTCATGCTGAATTATTTAATCAGACTGTGGGTTTTTACATACATCTGCTGGCATTTTTCGCGAGACCTGTTTAGCATTGCCCAATGTTGCGCCGGTTTTACCCACTTGAAAATAAATATACGCTATTGAGAATTCGAGATCAACTAGTATCAATTTAGGTAGTTTATATCATATCGTTAGACAGTAGGCTACTACGTTTACACGATGTGAAAAAAAAAGTAAAACCGGTCGAAAAAACACTGAAATTCTATTAACAATAAAAAAAAATCTGTAAACGTAATCGCATATCGCCTTAACAATATCGTTCTTTCTTATTTATGTTAGCACCCACAAGGGACATAACAGAATATTTTCTTGTTTCATGACTTTCAGCTCGTTTTAAGACCAGCGCAGACGATTTTTACTGCCAAACAAATAACAACCTTACGACAATTGTAATAAAAGTTGTATTCAAATCTTCTTCAGTCCACAAAGAGCATCAAAGTGGACAGAGCATAGATAACTAGGACCGAGGTGCGCATAATCAACCCATAATGTTCCCACTGCTGGGACACAGGCCTCCCCTCTGCGAGAGGGAGTGGGCCGTAATCTACAATTGGTTGTGGATTGGTAGATGTCACATGTCTTCGAATTTTTAGTTCTAGGACATGCTGGCTTCCACACGATGTTTTCCTTCACCGTTTTGAGAGCAGTGGTGATGGAATAATTTAACACAAAGTAAAGCGCCTGAAATGATGATGATGATGATGATGAAAGCGCCTGTCTGGGTTCGAACCAAAACTCGTAAGTCGCGGCCGTTACCACTAGGCCACCACTGCTCTAGGTCCAAGGTGCGCAGTTAAGTTTATCTAGTTCCGTCTGTATTTTAAGCTGTGTGTTTTGTTTGTTTGTTAAAAACGCGGTGCGCCGGCGCCGGCGGTAACAAATAGTGTTAAGTTCAGTCCCACTGTCACTATGTTCATAAACAAGAGAAATGAATACGTTTAAGGGTCCTATCTCACTAGGACGCCATGGTGGCGCAATCATTGTCGCGCTGCTAGATAATGTATGGTTGGTTGTGCAACCGATCGGACACCTGGTGAAATACCCACCATAAAGCTGTGTATATTTTGCTGGCAGCGCGACCTTGGTTGCGCCACCATGGTGTCCTAGTGATAAGCCTAACAATTATATCCGCTTCCCGCCCCGCTCTTATCTGCTCGAACACTTATCCATAGATCGCGTAACAATCAAGCCTTTCATACTGAACGAATGATGCAATGCAGTTCGACGAAACCGAACAATCGTGTTGATTCATGAATGGCTCATAATTAGATAAGATTGATCTAGATAAGTAGGTATTTGATTGGCATGAGGAAAATGGGATAAAATCTATTAGAGGAATTCCCCAGAGTCTGGATTAGTTTCCGGTTGAGGTCGCCCCCTATTGCATTACACAAACATTACCCGCGAATTGTGGGCGTACTGCACTCCTCTCTTCGGGGAATACAGGTTTGGTATTAATATCTATGAGGAAAAAAGGTGCAATACCTTCTCAGTAAACGCCTTTATCTTTTCGAGTACTTCGTCGGTGTACTCGACCTGTCCTGCGCCGTACATCTCCTTCGCAATGACCTGGATCTTGTCCTGGATGGAGAGCTGCAGAGGGTACAGGAAGCCGAACTTGGAGTTGGAGTCGCAGGCCTCAATGACGGCGTCTGCGAGCTCTAGGGCTCCGAGGCCGCCCTTGGCCCAGTGGTCACATAATACGGCCCTGAACGCGCCGTTCTTGAGCGCGAAGTCTTTCACCAAGTTTAGCTCAGAGAGTGAGTCATTGCTGTAAGAAACAATAAATAATGTCAAAAAATTAAAAATAGGTGGTGGTCTGGTATAATAAATAAATAACTTTCAATAACCGACATTAGGAAGGTTTTTATTTATTTGATGCTTAAAGGCTCCTGCAGACAGGCGCGACGCGGCGGTGCGCCGCGATTCTGGTAGAACAATTTCTACGAAGTTTTGATAGAAATTGTTCTACTAGAGCCGCTGTCGCATCGAACCTGTCTGCTAGCCTTTATGCACTAGTAATATGCTTCAAAATGTCGGACTTAATTACTGAGGCATATATGTTTTATTTATAGGCAATACTATAGATCAGTTCTACAAAAAATTACGTGTATAACGTTCTATCTCGACTGCCTCGTTGATTGAGAATAACAGTAAGCGCTACTGCCAATCATGACGTTCTGGCTTTGACTCCCAGGTTGGGCAGTGTGTAGGTTTTTCCAACAAGAATTTCTCAGTAACAGCCCGGAGTCTGGAATTGTGCCCGGTTGATGGCAATAGGGTCGCCCCCCTATTACATGAGACTTAAACATAACTGACGAAATGTGGTTGCTCTGTATGTACACACGGCTACACATCAAGCTATACATTTCCAGTTTTCGCTGACCTCGCATTGTATAGGTTTTTCTTACAATCAGAAGTCAGCTTATACTGGTTATGTATAGCTTGATGTGTAGCCGTGTGTACACCTCTGGCAACCCTTCAGAGAAACAAGGCGTGATGTTACGTAACGTTCTATCTCTGATTATGGTAGATTTAAAAAATCCTGAATATTTGGCGACTTATAATGCTGATACAGAATGCCTTCCCTCGTTCTCTCGTTTGGGCACAAACTCTATCAAAATAACTCATAAGCATAATCAGCCTACAATTTTCCCACTGCAGGGACAAAAGCCTCCTCTCTGTAAGCGGGAGTGGGCCATAATCCACCACGCGGGCCCAGTGCAGTTTGGTGGATGTCACATGTCTTTGAAAATCAAAACAACTCATGCCATGGTAAAAATATAAGCCTGTCGGCAGATAACAGAATTTGGTAGAAACGTTATATTAAAAAAAAGAACTAACCCGTGTTTGTTGATGGCTACCACGACCGGCACCCCGAACTTGTTGCCGTTGCTGATGTGCTTGCCCAAGTTGCACAAACCTTTGCTCAAAAGCTCCAGATTTTCCTGAAAATCACACCATTTTGTACCATTAGCCCGATTTAGAATTGCATTTTCACATAAATGTACCATAAAATTAGTTGGTCGGAATGCCAGTTAACCTCGAATCACGGCGAACCGTCAATGCTAAAGTTTATGGTTCATTAAAACCAGAACTGTTTCTTGCTAGAAATAGTCGATTGTTAGTGGGTAGGTAACATTCTTAAGACACGAGTATTAAGGAGTATATCATGAAAAAAAAAAAAAATTTCTATAAGTAATTGAAACTGCTCGTATCATAGGCCCTGACAAGTTATTTTTCCAAAAGTCGGTCGGAATGGCAGTTAACCTCGAATCACGACGAACCGTCAATGCTAAAGTTTATGGTTCATTAAAACCAGAACTTTTTCTTGCTAGAAATAGTCGATTGTTAGTGGGTAGGTAACATTCTTAAGACACGAGTATTAGGGAGTATAGCATGAAAAAAAAAATTTTTCTGTAAGTGAAATTGCTCGTATCATAGGCCCAAAAACTAGTTATTTTTCCATTTTTTTTTTATGTTTGGAAACTTACAAACGCAAGATATCTACTTATTTTCTGTAAATCCATAGAGTAGTAAAAAATACATTAAAAAAAAAATATTTAAATGTTTTTATTTCCCGTGCGTGTCTCAAATATTTTTTCTGTTTTTACCTGTACGTAAACTTCGTGCAGCGGTGTGCCAGGCGTGACTGGGGGGCCCCCACCGTGCATCTTCAGCGCTCGCACCGTGGATACGATCACCGCGCAGTGTGGCGTGTCACCGCTCGCTCTGCACTTTATGTCGAAGAACTTCTCCATGCCTGGACAAGATTTCCTTAGTTGATCAAATAGTTTTGGGCATACGGTCGATAGATACACCAGTGAGCATCAGAATTATGTAACACAAGTTTTCCTTTCCATATTTTAAACCCCTACACGACACAATCACCCAATAATGTTCCAGGTAACTTCTGGTCCCACTCAGGTCTCCTCTCTATGAGAGGGAATCCTGACTAATTTGATCTACATCCTCGGGAATCCAGACTCTCGATGAAGAAATTAAACGAAACCACTGGCAAAAGAGAGTGATCTTTTGGTAAAATAGTAAAGATACTAATGTCTGGCATATCTTTTTAAAAGAATGGATAAATTCCTCGTATGCAGGATACTTAAAACTTCTAAAAAATCGCATAATAAAAGTTCAGTTTCAACAAGAGGTCTTACCAATATCAGAACCGAATCCAGCCTCAGTAGCAACATATCCGGTCTCTCCAGCCAGTTTCATGGCGATCTTGTCGGCCAGTATGGACGAGCAGCCGTGGGCGATGTTGGCGAATGGGCCAGTGTGGACCAGCACAGGAGTGCCTTCTAAGGACTGCATCAGGGTTGGCTCGAACGCGTCGCGAAGTAGGACGAGTAGAGCACCGGTCATACCCTGTGAAGAAAGTGGCAATTTGACTATAGGTTCAGGCCCTTTTGAAATTAATTGGCAAAACTTCACAGATTTGATATATCGGCAAGACTCAGCATTAAAAAGAAAAAATAAAGTTTTTAGAAAATGTTGACCCCGTGATCATCGGATTGTGATTAATTATGATTACATTTTTTTTCTTTTAAGTAAGCACCACGCCCATGAAAATTAGCCAATCAATTAAAAAAGGTCCTTTATTTTTAAAATGAACAGACCCTGACGAAAATAAATGCTGCGCAACGGCTGATAGCCACTTATCATTAACGCCGCAACACTATGTGTTGCTTGCAACATGTTTCTAGCAACATAGAAATAAGTTGCTACAAAATTTCTCAACATTTGTTCATCATGAATACGGGTGCTTATCAAGTCTACATTGTATGTTAATATTTGGCAATCAAGCAGGCCGTCTGATGGTATATGTTCCCAGCCTCTTAAGGGCCTCTGCAATACCCGAGGCATCGCAAAACGTTGCCATGCAAGATATAAAGCTGAAATGTCTCATGGTCACTAATGAACTAATTACATCGGCAAAGTCTCCTTACCAAATCATCAGCAGTAACAGGGTTGCCACTCTTGTCGAGCGCGACCACCATGTTCGCGAGCCTCTCCTTGATGTTCTCGACATCCTTGCCCAGTGCGAGGATGGCCATGATCTCGGAGGCCACAGAGATGTCGAAGGCGGTCTCACGGGTAAAGCCCTTCTCTGTGGGCGATTGACCCACTGTGATCTTACGGAGGAACCTGTCGTTTAGGTCCACCACTGAAATTAAAAATGGAAAGTTTATATTTCTCTGCCATATCGACGCGAATTATTTATGGTACAGTATTTAGGGTAAATAAAAGCCCTCCAGACCGAATTTTGGCCATGGCGGCTAATCTCAATGGAGGCTAGCCTTCGGCGCGGGAGATATTATAATACACAAGTGTGTGCACTGATACAGGTGCACTCTGTCTCCCCTCACTGTCATAGTCCTATGAGACGGCAATCCAACAAGACTGTAGATAATTCAGGCGTGATGGTACAGGTGCGCCAGACGTAAATTTAAGCACAGACAGCATTTGAGCTTTTCTAGTGCTGTCTAAATATTTTTACTTTTTTTTAAACCTTGCACCTCTATGGTTTTTGTCATTAAACCATGTTAATATGAGGCGTCATCATTATACAAAGGAGGAACAAAGATTAATTGATTACCACGTTTGTCTACACTCATCACTTTGAGATGTAGCAATTTAAGACTGTCCTCAGTTAGTAGCCTAAGGCTAAGCGCGCACTGCGATACGATTTTTTTAATCGCATGTCATGCGAAATAAAATCGCGAACACTAATATTATATAATTTTTCAAGCGTTATTTACCGCATCGCGCGGACTATTAAATTGGTATTGTTCACAGATTGGCGATTATTTCGGCAACGATTATACTTCGTGGTGGGCGCTTAGCCTTAAGGTGTGCGTAAAAGCGTCATAAATAAAACACCTAATGCATAAAAAATGGGAATATTATATCAACTGGAGAATAACAGACCCGCTTGTTCTCAAAGTCACGGCAAATATAAATAAAAAGAAACAATGTGAATAACAAGTAATTTAATATTCTATCCTTCACGCTTCCCAGAAGGTTGGGCCAAGGAGTTCTCTTTAAATACAGTGGCGTTCTTTATTGCGTCCAGTCATAGTTGCCATCAATTTGTAATGTTAATAGACTGGATCTTTGAGAAAAACCAGTGAATCTAATGGGTTTCTCTGAGTTCTTGCTCCCCTGGGAATTAACACCAATTTGGTTAATTAATATCGACCGTTTAATTTTTTTTTGTTGTTTTGATGAATGGGTTTTTCCGTTTTATAGTAATACAGTCACATTTTTAAAGACCTATGAATGCGCGGAGTGGCTCTAATAAGCGGACTGTATGCGTTTACCGCTAGCCCTCTTTTTAGGGTCCCGTTTAAACGGAATCCTATAGCTAAACCTTTTTATGCGTTATACCGCCAGTTAAAATTGACACATTGTTGCATACGTATCTACGAAACCCTTAGCAGCAGCGCATTCGCGATCAAATTTAAAGGACGTAAACCCATTAGTATGCCATTGTAATGTAACTCTTATCTCATTTTAATAAAGTATACATCAGAATGATTGCCGTGACTTTGATAAACCTCTCGGCAATCATTCTAATTTATACCTTATCTTACCCAGATAAGAGTTACATTGCAATGACTTACTAATGGTTTTACGTCGATCGTGAATGCAGTCCTACCTTAGTGCATATGCGTAAGTCCGACTAGCATTTGGCCACACTTGTTTTTTTTAATTATTATTAACTATAGTTGTTCACAAAGAAAGAACAACCCACCTCTATTCCACATAATTTTCGACGTATCAATGTTGAGCCTCGAGAATTTTGCCTTCTCTCCTTCCGTCAGCGTATCAGGGTCAGTCTTGGTGATGCCCAATCTCTTCAGCCTCCTCAGCTGGATGGGGGAGAACTTCCTGACGCCTTTGACCTTGGGCACCAGCCTCTCGAACAGGGGGCCGTCCTTCTGCGTCAGTTCGTGGAAGATCCTGGCGTCCATCTGGGCAGCGAGGAGGTTGTTTGCGGCAGTCACGGCGTGGATGTCACCTGTTAAGTGCAGGTTGAACTCCTCCATGGGAATGACCTGAGCAGGTGCAAATAACGGCGTCAAAAATAAAGTCTACTTAATAAAAATCTTAAATCCACTCATTCATTGACAGACAACGCACAGCCTAAACCGGTCTAGAAGCGCATATTTTGGAAAAAAAAGTTCCGTTTACAAGTACATGAGGCCATCTACATAATCAGCCTATATTGTTCCCACTGCTGGGACACAGGCCTCTTCTCTTTGAGAGGGAGTGGGCCCTAATCCACCAAGCGGGCCCAGTGCGGGTTGGTGGCTGTCACATGTCTTCGAATGTTTGGTTCTAGGACATGCCGCTTTCCTCACGATGTTTCCTTCACCGTTTTGAAAGCAGTGGTGATGAAATTAAATACACAAAATAAAATGCCTGCCTGGGTTCGAACTCACGACCTACAACTCGTAAGTCGGGGCCGATACCACTGGGCCACCACTGCTCTTGAGGTTATCTACTAAAGACGGACTTTTGAAAATTCTCTCCCCTATTGGGGTTAAAGGAGATGAAAAGATGAGAAGTTTGTATAGAAATGCTGAATTTGCCGATGACCCATCGGACACGTACTGTAAGATTGGATTAACCAATAAAATTTAAACTATTATTTATTTAATTTAGGCACAAAGTCCCAATATACAATAATAAACTGGTGTGCGATTACTGCGCAGTATTTAATATAACCCAATGCAATGCCACTACACAAAACTGCGCCATATTATTGATTTTCTATCTTCATATTGGATGCAATAAAAGTATTGCGCAATAATAAGTTACGGTCAGGTTGATAGAGCATTAATTAACTGTAAATAAATGATATGATTCTAATTACTGTTTTGTCTGATAAGTGCTGTAACGGTTGTCAGCAAAAATCGACCTTATGTAGTGCAGGCTGGCAATAAAATAACTCTGGTTGCATTCGAACAGTCAAGCAAGTTTAGAATGAGGTGTCAAATATTTGTATTAGGTTTTTGTTTGGAAGAATAGGGTGTTAATGTAGGGGGAGTGATGTAAAGACGTTCGCTTAGAATAAACGTAAATAAAACATACGTTGTTTGATTTCTTATAGCATCTAATTGTAACGTAGTCGTGGACACTCCTGGACCACCAACACAATAATCACAGCACTTCCTTGTGTACGAGCTCGTCCTAACAAAGTTTAACGAATTTATCGCAATCTCACACCCGTCTATATAACTTTTTTTGAGATAAGTATATTAGATGCCACCCCAATTTAATAACACTCTTATTTTATTTTGGTAAGCAGTACAGGTGTTCTACTACTGTCATTCCTTCCTACATATCCTTACATGTTACACCCACTTAGCATAATCCGTATACTGTAATTTTGGTGCTAATCCATTCCTACAAAGATTCATTGTTTAAGATTCAAATCCATACTAATATTATAAATACGAAAGTGTGTCTGTCTGTCTGTTAACTCTTCGCGCTTAAACCGCTGGACAGATTTAGATGAAATTTGGTATATATAGAGACTAGCTTTTGCCCGCGACTTCGTTCGCGTGGAATAGTGCCACCACCACCACCAACCAACGAAACCATAGCGCGATCTATTTCGATCCCAACGCCATCTATCGAGCATAGCGACAACTCGGATTATTTATCTATACTCCGTTCGGGCATTTTCTTTGTACTAAAAGTTTTATTATATTGATATTATTTTTTTCATACCTTTTTACTATTTATTTACTTTTTTCCGATGAATTAAAACAATAACATGAACCGAACTCGTGTAACGATCGACACCATTGCGCGATCACCAACTCGACATATAGTACTAATAGAATTATCTATACTCCGTTAGAGCATTTTCTTTGTACTAAAAGTTGTATTATATTATATTTTCATACCTTTTTACTATTTATTTACATTTTTCCGATGAATTTCCAGTACTGAATTGATGCCGACTCTTGACCAATAGATGGCGCTGTATGTCCGGAATAAATTTTATTTTTTATTTTATTTTTTGTAATAAAAACTATCCTATGTCCTTTCTCAAGTTCCAAACTATGTCTGTACCAAATTTCACACAAATCGGTTCAGTAGTTTAGGCGTGAAGCAAAGACAGACAGACAGAAAGACAGACAGACAGAAAGACAGACAGACAGAGTTACTTTCGCATTTATAATATTAGTTTGGATAGTTTGAGTCCCGGGAAAGGAAATAGGATACCTTTTATCCAGATATTCCCACGGGGTCAAGACTTATCCGGGTAAAACCGCGGGGTGCAACTAGTGGTATATAAAAAGAATGGTTTATTGTTCCATATCGGCGAATAGAGAGAAAAGACTAAATAGAAGATCCAGATAAAATTATAATATCCTATCTTACGACTATATACCACTAAATATAATCATGGCAATAGCAGTTTAAAAAAGGATGGCGTCCTTTTGTAATTTTTAATTTCATCGAAGAAAATGAAAATTCCTTTACCTTATCTGAGATTTTGAATTCATATAATCTGAGCACATACCTGAGAGTACCCCCCACCGGCCGCGCCCCCCTTGACTCCAAAGGTAGGGCCCTGGCTGGGCTGGCGCATGACGGCGAACGAGTTGCGACCGCGGTGCGCCGACAGGGCCTGCACCAGACCCAGCAGCGTCGTGCTCTTACCCTCGCCCAGAGGTGTTGGGGTAATGCTGCAGGAATACAGAAAAGGTTATCGTTATTATAGCTGTGGTGTTCACGGAACACATAATTATGTTCGGGTGATCGGGTCGGTATGATTCGGCACAGCCGCGCAGCCAAATCGAATGTATATGTATACAGCGGGGCAGGGACATCCACGACCAAAAATTACCTGTTCCATGCATTTTGACCGTGTAGGTATTGCACTTTTCTATGAAACAGCAGATTTTTTTTTTTTTTATAACTGACGTAAAATCTCTACGAAGCCCCCTTAGGGGTTTAGAATCATTTGCTGAATTTATGGTTAAAGTTTGCGCGTCAATGTCGCGATGCCATCCTGTTTATGCTGTCCGGATCATGTCGCCATAACATCAAACTTGTATTCCCGTGGGGTATTCCCACATTTCGCGGGTAATATGTATTATAAATTCCAGGTAATGCCGGCACCACACTTCGTATTCGCGTTATTTCGTTCATGCAAAAAAACGTTATTTAAATGCGTTTAGGGTAGGGTATTTAAATATGCGAATATTTTGACAAAGTGCCAGCATCATATTAGCCGAGACTATTGCCATTAATTGGGGTTATGGTAATTAAACATCCATTATTATTGTAATAGGAATAGGTATAGAGAACAATGCGGCATCGTTTGACAATAGGTCTCACACTTCACTTTTACAACAACTATTTTTACGGGTATTGTTTCTCAGTTAAAGTTTGCCAGTCTTATTACCAAAACAAGGTTTATCTTTCGACTCAGGTTTAACTGGTTGAATAATTACAGAAACGATTAAAAAGCCCTTGTGTCTCGCGTGGATCCACGTTTGTCGAAGGGTTAAACAATCGAGATATTTTTGAATTTCGAACTTTATTTCGACAAAGTTAATGTTCTTATTTTACAAAAAACGACGTTAAACTCGAAGTCTAAGTTGTCAATTTTCTATTAAGAACTTTATTACTACTTCCATGTATTTAAAAAAATAGTGATTTTGCAACTATGCCAGTACGTAACCACAAAAAAATTAGACATTGAGATACACCAGACAGGCACCGAAAAGAATACTTCTTAATTTTCTGAAAATAAATGGTACGTAGTGCAACTACGAATAAGTAATAATTACTTATTCGTAATGTAATGATAAGTATTTTTGTAAAAAGACGTCGATAGGTTGCCTACTCAACATTCGATTTTCAAAAACTGTAAAATGTGCCACTATTGGTTGACACGTGGAAGTAGGACGGCATTTCGTAGTTATCGGGAGCGTAAAAGAGACAACTTGGCCAAGTTTTGTGCCACTTGTGGAGCATATAATAACCTATCTACCTCTTTTTATGTATAATATCATTGTAGTATAGCCCGATTCAAAGTTTATGGCAGGTCTAAAGTGCACTACTGGCTGCGCAGTACCTCACCCGTGATCACCCGTCACCCCCGCTGATAGGTGAATTTGTTACTGCGCAGCGACTCGCCTCATGTTCCAAACCGCCATAAAATTTGAATCAGGCTGTACCTATTGGATATTTTCTACTCATAAATTCAAATATGAAAAGTCATCGAGTGGAGTTGGACCGTCTCATTACAAAACGAGTTCAAACTTTAGTCCAAGCCCGAATTTTCGAGCCAGTTATAGTATTTTGAAGTCTAAACTTACCCAGCGACCACGATGTACTTGCCGCCCTGTTGGTTCCTCATTCTGTCCAGCACAGACAGCGAGATCTTCGCCTTGGTGCGTCCGTACTGCGATACTTCGTTGGAAAAGAGTCCAATCTCGTGCGCCAGCTCACTTATGTCCTTCGGCTTCTGGAAGCGGGCGATCACTATATCGCTGAAAGAGACGTACAATCAAGTATAACATAACATAAAATTTTACTTATATTGTAGGTTTGTTCTTCCATTACGCAGGTACAATAGGCAGGGCAGGGTAATAGGGCAGTCGCGTTAGTTTGACAAGTTCTTATAAACCGGCTGAAAATGATATCTTGAGATCTCGAGCGTCAGCTGCTCCAATAGAGGGAGAGTACAAAGTTTCGTACCGCGCCAAAACTTTATGGGACAGTTTTTGGGATCATCACCCAAAAAAAATGTCGATTGCATAGAAGTGAGGGGAATATAATTATTTTATGTCAATTGCGTAAATGAACATGATTTTGTGATGACACATCAGGGCTAAATTCGAAACTATGAGAGTACGAAACTAGAGGACAACGGAGTCAAAGGAAAGATGACCTCAATGTTGAAGGAAAATAAAACTGCATATTTTGTTTATAGAAAAAGGATCGGGTTCGATTATTACAAGTGAGTTTGTTGGATTTCCTTACTTGCAGCAACGGAGCAGTAGATCGACTTGATTTTTGTCATAGTGATAGTATATGGGCCGGAGTAAAAATAACGAGAAACGGGTGTAAAAGACACTTAACGAAAGCGAGGGTCACTTGTTTTCCCCGGTCATTGTGATACTTTTTTTTGGTCCTGGGCCATAACTTCCAGCAATTTTTCACCAAAAACTAGATTTAACGCACGTTAAATTTATATCTCCTCTGCCGTTGCATGCCCCCATGAGCATGCCACACGCTTGCCGTAAACAGAGACTTTTGAACCCAAAAAAAAATCGTTCCCCAGCAAAAATATTTGCTCAAGTTACTTAGTTTGATGTATAAAATGCATAGATAACGGCTATGTGATGGGTCTTTTTACACCCTGTATAAGTACTTACATACTTTTTATCCAGAATAAAATTTCCTGCCATGATGACCATAGGAACAAATGCGCCGGTAAAAGCTAGCTCATAATGTAATGTAATTTTCTTCACTACTGGGACTGGAGTTTTCTCTAGAAGGTGCCATCTCTACTGGAGAGAGAACCGCGGCAATAGTCGTACCGTGCCATCAAATCCTCGCCGCGATGATATCGCTGTGGAGATGGCGTCTTAGACAGAAGGCCTGCGTCTTGCACGCTGTAGCACATGTTACGTCACGTCAAGGGAGACAACTGACCTGGGCGGCGGCGACAGAGGCGTGATGCGCAGCGGGCGGAGCGGCCAGGTTGGCGCCAGTAGGCGGTCCAGCTGGCGGCGCGCGGCCTGCACGGTGTTCCGCATCAACATCGCCACGGTCATGGGGCCCACGCCGCCCGGCACCGGCGTCACGTGCGACGCCACTGATACGGCCTCCGCATACGCGACGTCTCCTACCAGACGCTGACCGCTCTTCTTTGAGGGATCTGATAGTTAATGTCTTGGTTAACACTTCTTATTTATATAAGGCCGTAATCGTACTGATAGTTATGCAAATTTGTTTTAATTCTGTCACACAGTCATGATAAAAATCCGGTTTTAAAGAGTACCTAACTGACGTCACTTTAACTGGATTAAGTCTTAAAGGAGCAAAAAATTCTGTAGAAGCAAACTACTCGAAAAGAAATAAACGCTTATCAAGAATAACCAATTTCCTGGTAATAAATTACAATCGAGTAATTGGTCATTTCAGAGAAATGGTTTAAATTGAGCGTTCCGTCTCGCACTGCAGGCGGTCGGTCGCCGCCACCAAATGTTTTGCTTCAACCGCCCGTCCGACTATTGTCACCACATTACTTAAAAGATAAATATTTTAGTACTAAGCAGCCATAATAGCCATTGTTCAATGGTGACGTAAGTGTGTAGTACTCACCAGCAATGGGATTGATGCCGCAGTCGATGACGACCGCGCCCGGCTTGATCCAAGAGCCGCGAACCATCTCGCCCCTGCCGATGGCTACTACAAGGATATCCGCTGTCTTTGTCTGTAAAAAAATTAACAAGTTGCATTAAAAAGTGACCTCTAAAACAACGAAATTGAAATAGTATTTCTATAAGAAGGTAATTAATATAAGAGAAAAAATAATTGACGGGAAAGTAAATTGACATTTAGCGACACAGCCTACTGAGCCAGAACAAGGTATGATTATATTAAAAATGGGGCCATATTCTCTACGACACAATGAACGCGAGGTTGGCGTGATTAGCTAAGGAACTGACGTGGTTTCAAAGTAATAGTAAGTATTGAGTGGTCATAGTGAGTTAGGGCCCTGCACCCGCACCGGCTTCCTAAGGTTTTCACGACTTGATGAAACATCGAGATTTCTCCATAATGTTATTATACACCAGTGGCGAAGGTACCATACAACTCGATTCCCACCGGCTTCCCTTCGAAAATTCAGAACATAACCACTCTTATAGTCAATTCATCATTGAAATTTTCTTTTGGAATTTTTTTTTTTGCTCCTGCCTACCTCTGTCATAAATTCACCCTTCGCCACTGTTATACACATAAACCTCCAGGAATAAATTTTCTAAATGGTTAAGAAAATCGCATCAAAATCCATTGCGGAGTTAAAAGAAAATCTAAGCAGTCACACAGACGTCTGTCTGTGTGACTGCTTAGATTTTCTTTTCGTGTCTACGAAAAGCGAAGTTTTACAGGTAGAATTACTATGTAGATAGATAAATAAAACATTTATTCAGTGCGCACAAAAGACATGGCACAATACAAAAAAGCACAATTAAATGACAGCAAATTACATTAATACCTATACATAAAAAGAAGGTGCCAATATATGAAAATAAAAGAAAAGTCATAGTGATAACTAGTGACTACATATGTATAGTTTTACTAGATCGATCTTCAATATATCGCACTGCTAACACAAGACTGTATCAACTCAAAAATTAATTTCTCACACAATATTGTATTAAACTCCAAATTTGGAAATAACTTGATAGCCTGCAATCTCTGAATTACTCATAATTAGAGAAACCCCTTAATTTTATCACTAATTTTAAAATAGTGTTCACTTTTTACAATCGTTAACAGGAAACGAGTAATCAGTTTTCCATCATTTCTGAAAAAAGCTTCATTTTGAGTTGATACAGTCTTGTGTTAGCAGTGTGATATACAGAATGCCACGGACATCGACGCGCAAACTGTAATCATGAAATCAATACATGATTCTAGAGATAAATATTTCGTCGATTATAAAAAAAAAATCTGCTTGTTTCATAGAAAAGTGCAATATGTATCGAATAACAATTTATTTTTTTAAATAACCGACGAATGATTTTACGCTAAAATTATAAACTGAATTCATCGTAACAGGTTGTGCGTCAATGTCCCTGCCACCCTATATAATCTATAGACGTAAACAGCGGTATACTTATATTCTATTTCTACATGGTGCAGTAAATTGGTCATAAGACTGCTATAAGTGACGAGACAACTCACAATATCACTCAAGTTCTTAGTCTTCGAATGGCAGACGGTGACAGTCGCATGTTCCCACTTCAGTAGCTCGGAGACCGGGGTGCCGACAATACGGCTGCGCCCCAACACGACCACGTTCTTGCCGGCAATAGACACACCAGTCCTCTTGATGAGCTCCACGCAGCCAGCCGGTGTGCAAGGAATGAAACCGGAGAGGTCACCCACTGCCACGCGACCCTCGTTTATTGTGTTCAATCTGATGGTGGAAGAGACAAGAATATTTTTTTAGATGTAGAAAATGTGGCCTTAAATGAATATGTCAAGAAGTTTTACGAAAAACTTGAGATTCATGTTTTAATATCCAGTAAGGAAAACCGATGGATGAATTGTGTGAAGATGATAATTATAATTATGACTACTAAGATGACGGCGAGATGTATGGGAGAAGTGCTGCGCATACCCCCATAAATTGAAATAAGAGCAGGAGGATGATGATTGCTTCTGAATAGGTTATCGTTTTGTGCTGGACATGCACATCGACTTCATATTTTGTCTTCATGATATTGTTAGAGTTAATGTTATTTTTTGTTGTTTGTATTTCCTGTGCGTGTCTCAAATAAAATATTTTTCTTTCTTTAATTTTTTTACAATTATGTCCGGTAAACGTCAAATGATAGACCTTGAACTATCAGCCAATATAAAAAATGCATCAAACCGTGTGCGCAATTCAAACGTCAAATCATTTTTCAGAGACCTTTACTTATCTCAGTAAACCGGTACACATTTCATAATCCAGTTTTAACCGAAAAAAATAAAATAATTACCCATCTACATCCTTATCAGGTGACACAGCGTCGGTGATCCTGTGCGCGTCGATGGGGTGTTCGGAGTCTAGGGGCATCTGCACGATGATACCGTGCACGTAGGGGGACTCGTTCAGGCTTGTGATCTTGGCCAATAGCTGTACGAACAAACACATCATCGATATAGTATTATTTATAATATTGACTTCACCATTGATCTAAAAGACACAAGGGCAACAGCTGCGCATGAACTCTGGCTCCGATTAGGATTCCTACCAGGATTGTCTTGGCGTTTTTCTGTAGAAGCCCTGAATCTGAGGGTCCACTCTCCAAGTCCGTCAATGAACATACCTGCCCGAGTGCCCGTCCAAAAGTAGTTGATCCGCAAACAAGGGTTAAATTATTTTTTTCGCATGGGCATAAACACTTCGGGATTAGGGACAACTGTCAAATCGTGTTGTTAGTTGGGGCCCCAAACTAATCTTATGTCCGTAATTGATATGGAGTTCGAAACGGCAGTAACTTTGGCGGAAACTACTGATTTCGTGAAGAAGAAGTATAGCCCCCCTGGATCGTGTACCCGATTCATTGCAATCAGCTACATACGCCTACATGGCATGGGTCTTATAAAATAACTGAAGAAAGGTGTGAGTAGGTACCTATTACACTTCTGCATATCTCCCTCATCACCCTAAATTAATTAGGTACACACTATCATCTCTTAATGACAAACGACATCGCGGCAGGCCCAGACGGAGATAGCGGGTTGAGCTGGACTCCTTCAATAAAGTTTGGTCCTTGGCAGCTCTGGACAGAGAGAAGTGGAAAGAGAGCAGGGAGGCCTTTAGAATAGAATAGAATACTCTTTATTCAGTACACCATATAAACCCCTTGGGCCTTTGCCCAGCAGTGGGACATTAATGAAATAATAATAAAATAAATAATAATATAATTTATATGTAAATAATGAAATAAAGGAATAAAATAAAATAATCTCAATTTCTTGTTTGTTCGTTTTGTTCTGTGCAAAAAATGTGAAGAAAATATACATAGAAATCTATCGTGAGGTCAAGACGCAATGTTTCTCAATGAAATACAATGCCTACTGAAACCTGATTCTGAGAAAGTGATAGATAATAGTGGAGAAAGTATAGAATTATATGTTTATTAGCGATGCATAGCCCATTCGCTGCCCAGTTACATTATTTTAATCTTCTACGAAAGTAAAGTCGAAATCTGCGCAAATGTTATCAAATGAAAGTGTTATTATTACAATTACATATTAGGTATAGGTACACAATTTCTTACAAAAAATATAATAATCGCATAAGTATCATGTGATTTAATATGTTTGTTACATCATTCGATGAAAACAGTAAACAGTATATTATAAACTAAATGATACGTCTTATCACGGTGTCAATAGTTCAAGTTGTGACGATGGGCACAATATGTGGCTAGTTACGTTTTTATGGGATTTGATCATAGATACGCTATTGAAATAATAGCATAAGCAGCTCCTCCTTTTTATGTCGGTTGAAATAAGATGAAATTTTAATCTTATTTGGCTGCATCTTTTATTTTATTGAGGGCCTTAACTCAGACCAAATAAAAAAGTCAAGACATAGCGCTGCGAACAATACAGTGGAGCATGCCAAAACTACACCTCCGCTCTGTGCATACATGCTCACACGCCCACATTTACAATCAAACTACACCTCATTAAGTGCACACATGTTTACGAAACCGGCCTCACTTTACTGTTGACAGCCCTCTGTCTTTATATTTCATTTGGTCGAAGGTCCTTAATTACCTACATACGAACAAGTTTGTTTTTTTTGTATTCAAGTGAAGTTATAAGTTTTTATATTATAACTGTACCTAGCATTTATCTATATTTTCATTATCTTTTTTGTCCATATTGGCTCAGGATCGAGTTGAGTGGAAATAGGAAAGAAAAGTCTTTGCCCTACAGTAGGACAATACAGGCTGATTATAATTATTATTTATTTATCCCTTTATTTTCATAGGAAGACAATATTTTAAGATGGTCACCCGGCAGGCATATCAATGTAAATCTCGTTTGAATCATTCATTGCAGGCAGCGGTTTAGATGAAAGGCGTTCAACAATTTATTAGCGGCTTACGGCGTCTGGACTTCATACATACATAGGTACATAAAATAAAAACTAAAAAAACTCAGCTTAGCGTAGGTCGTAAACCCTTTTTTGGGATACCTAAGGATCTTATATTGTTCTTTTCCGGATAGATTTACACGCTAGGATTCCTCTTGTATCGCGGGTTCGTAGTAGATACAGACATAAAACGCACCGGCAAATAAGTAAGTCGTACAGATATTGCTTCGTTGCGGGGATTGATCCGAACCGTAGGACGGAAAATAATGACTCGGCCATCAGCATAATCAGCATAAAATAACATAACATTATTGCATGTATTCCTCAAAGGCCGAAGGGATAGGAAGAGGTGCCATTTAATATGGGGCGAATACAGGGTGGCATAGCAGGGACATCACTGTAACCATGAATTCAGCACAAAATTCTAGACCCTCTAAGAGTAGAAATTTTTCGTCGGTTATCAATAAAAAATCTGCTGTTTCATAGAAAAGTGCAATATCTACGCGGTCAAAATGTACTGAACAGCTTATTTTTTTGCACGTGTGATGTGATGTTATGTTGTGCTGATTGCTGCAGTTGCCCAGTGATTGTTTTCGCCGTTTTTCGTTCAGAATCATGCACTGAAGTCATGGTTACAGGTCGTGCGTCGATGCCCTGCCACCCTGTATATTGCCAATTTGCCATAACAGGAAACTTGAATCATGACTTCGAAATAAATACCTAAAGCCTCTTACCTCAGTCTCCGTGATATCTCTCGGCAGCTTGAGATGGTCGGCCTTAATCCCAATGTTCTCAGCAGCACGAAGCTTCATCCGTATGTACACGTTGGAGTCCTCTCGGCCGCCCACCTGCACGATGGCCAGACGGGGCTCGAACTCCGACCAGCGTGAACGAGCCTCCGACACTTGTGCACGGAGGTCATTCTCGATGGATCTGATGATACGGAGGATAATTATGTTAGTGATAGGATACTCGAATGTGTACGATTTCGAAGCTTACGAAAATTATTATTATGGATTACTATAATGGTGCTGTGTATGCGTAGGTACCGTTAGTTACGGATAATGTAATTAAAATAAGTATTGTCCTGGACTAGACCATTAAAATTTCGACGTTTCTTATGAGGCAGATAGAAAACGAATACGTTTAATTTCTGAATTTTGTTTAATCCATGTTTTATTTCCGTTTTTAATAAGGTACTTACATAAAAAAAAATCAGGATGAAAATAATATCTCACTTCAAATCAAAACTATTCATCATTAATAGATACGAAAGGGTGAAAGTATGCCAAAATTATAGATGACGAAAATATAGAACTAACCTAGACACTTCAGTGCCCGAAATTGGTTGTGCGACCATCTTTTGAGTATGTAGACCGTATCTCACTTCGGTCCCTAGTAGACTGACTCCCGAACAGAGAGACAAACATCTTGACATGCATTTGACCCCAGGAGATAACCCGACGACACGGCATGGGCAACACATTCCACAAAACAAAATCTGGAATATGCCAAAACTTTTTAACAAAAGCGGCTAGATGCTGTTTTTACCCATTACCCATGTTAATAACCGAATTCGTTTAACCTTTGAAATGGTTTCATGATTAGCATTGTTTTGACAAATCACGGAGTTGGATCATGCCTACGTAGGTAGGTACCATTATCAAATCGATTTTAATGATGTCAGATGATCACAGTAGGTAAACATTTTACGTGGATTATGATGACGTGCCGTACTAGTAAGAAACTAATTAAAGACAGTAGGGTACTACTTGCATAATACCTAGGTATCAAATTAAAATGTATGTATGGAATAAGTACCGTCCCATGACATTGCGGCAAGATATGCCTAGGTACGTGACATGCAATTGTAAGCGAAATTATAATGTAAACCCATACCTTAGACACGCTTCGGAAAATTGTCTAACCACTTGTCTGAGAGGCAACTGTTTTATCAAAAACATATTATTACTTAATTATATTTTAAAAATTATAGGCCAGTAAGGCAGTAACCTATTCTTTCTAACTGTACTACGGCCTACTCCAAATGGCTCAATGATACTTAGTAATATTAGGGAAATGATCACAGTTAAGATACCAAATATAGTTTGGAGTAAAAATATGATCCATCGAAGAACAATTATTATAAGATAAATTGTTTACCACTAGTTATTGGAACGACACATTGTGTTTGTATTAACGAGCGATGATGGGCACGTCACGTTCGAGTTAAAAGATAAGAAATATTATAAACGATATGAATTGCAAGAACAACTATCTAATTGTTATGTTAGACAGTTAGAATGAAAAGGGCACTATTAGCACTTAAACTTTGTTAAAACTTATTCATCGTAACGCTCTGAATATCTAATAGAATTCCTGTACTGAGTTTTATTCACGGTCTCTCATCCAACTCTCCTGTGACAGGTCTGCTGGAAGAAATTTGACAAGCTGTGGACCCGAATAGCACAGAACTGGTGACCCCTGATACAGTGAGACAGGGTCGCGGCAGGAGATTGCGGGACGAGCTGGATAGGTTTCGTCAAAACTGGAAGGAGGAGGCGCGGGCTCGCGAAACATGGAAGGAGTGTAGGGAGGCTTCTGCCCAGAAGTGGAACAGCGTAGGTTAGTTAAAAAAAGCGGTTTTGTGTGTACATAAATAAAATTAGACATTCAAAAAGTGCTGACTCTTAGCCTAATTTGAATAAATGACATCCGATTTTATTTCATAACCGTATTTTTACGCTCTGCTTTATACTAGTTTTCTCCAAAGTTTCTTCAAAGATTCTGCCTAACTACTGAAATATAAATCTGTAAGCTTTTCACCACTTTTCTCGTTGCCTTTTCTGCTGACACCTACAGGGGGGCAGCAAGGATGCACTAAACCCCAGTTTATTTTTGGTCGTGTGGCCAAGATATGTGGCAAGGGGAGAAATTCTGAATGTATGACGTTACTCAACCTGAGTTGGAAAACCGCGTCTCTTTTTAATCCTGTAACAAGTTTGACGGAGCCGCGCTCCACAATCTGCGATTTACTCAATTCTTCATTTACACCCTTAGGTAGGTATACGATCTAGAAGGAGACGAAGCCCAAAGAAAAGGTGTACTTATGGATTCTGTGAAGGATGATATGATGGAAAAAGGAGTGAATGATAGGAGTGCCGGCTGACAGGGGAGAATGGAAGAAAAAACGTGTTTCACCGACCTCAAGCAACATAGGACCAGGCTAGTAAGATGGTGATACGATCATGAGGAAACCAACACGCTGCCGGATGATGGCACGACGGATTGACGGGAGTTGAAAACGAGACCATCACAGAGATTTAGCCAGAATTGATTGAAGATTCTTGTCGGTATTTAGATACCGACAAGAATCATCCGATTGGGATATTCGACAATTACTGTTAACTGGAAAATATTTAGTTATTTTGTTCTAGTGTTTTGTCAATATTAAAGGCACGATATACATAGATAAATTGTTAGACGAGTTTCCAAAATTATTTTTCTTATTTTCATAAGCTACAGTTTCGTAAGTTAACAGTGTAACAGTTTTACTTATCGCTGTATATAGGTAGGTATTCAGTTGGTGTACAAAGTAAACATAATTCGATACACCTACCTACTGGTTCTACAGTATTAAATAGTAAGAATTCGAATTTCTTTCTAACATTAGTCTAACTAGGTATATGAATAATGATTATGATACGGATAAATTAAAAGTCACTTTAACCTAAACTGAGCATTGTATTTTATTCCTATTTTTTAAGGTGTTAGTTTTATTATTATCTATTTAAAACCAAGATCATATTGTTATGAAATCTACAAAAAAATGCAACAAAAACCTACTGTTGGCCTGCTTGTACTCGTACCTACTACAAATCACTAAATACGATAAGCGTTAAACGATTTTAAAACACCGTTCAATTTCTGCTAATTGTTTTTAAATTGTAGATGACAGGAACATAATGACATTTTAAATAGAATTTAAGTATGTTTAGCGTTATATACATATATAACTGATTTTTGGTGTAAGCGGGCAAAAAATATAGCTTCAACAACTTCGGACTATCTATTTAAAACACAAACAATGATATACAAATATTGGTACTTACTCAAGAACCGGTTCCAATCCTCCCTGTGGCTGCCACATGATTGCACTTTAAATTATTGAAATAAATAAATAAACACTAAAACATTTTGAACAATTTCAACCGCGATAGACACTGAAGCTGTTGACCGGTGTAGACGACAGATCTACACTGACTATGCATAATAAACAGTGAATCAAGTTAGTTAACCTGTCCAGCAGGTACACACACAGGTCACGCTAACGTAATTACCGGCATTTTTTTTTTTTGTTACAGCCTGTAATATTACAGGAGCATCAGGCTTAATATACATATCGCTCATTTGGAGAAACATCGACGTAAATATATTTTTTCCCAAAAATAAGTTAAATATACCAAAGTACTTAGAAAGCGTATTTACGTTAGGAAAGCAGACGTAAAAAACTTTTTTACAAAAAAATACAACCGACTTCCAAAAAAAAACACTACAAAGTGAAAAATAACTTTAATTTTGGAAGTCGGTGTCGTTGGTTCCACATTTTCGTTTTTTTGACACCGACTTCCGAAATTAAAGTTATTTTTCACTTTGTAGTGTTTTTTTTTGGAAGTCGGTTGTATTTTTTTGTAAAAAAGTTTTTATTTTTCGCTTTTTAGTTGTACCTACCCCATACAAATTAATATAACACTACTTGCTAGTGACAGGAAGATAAACATCATCAATATAAACTAAGTGGAAAACAATCGTATTATTGAAGCTAATTCTAAAACTACCCAAGCAAAGTTCATAAAATTTATATGGGACCACCTCTGAAGCATACCTTATTCATTAAAAAAGTATTTCACTTTAAGAAATATTTATTAGTTTTTAGACTAGATGCTGATAATCCTGGCTGCAGCATCAGGCCAGACTTATGTCAACATTGCATTGAACTTAAAATTTAGTCCTGTTTAAAATGAGCCCAAACACGACTACGGTGCTGTAATTTCAAGGTTTGTACTTTTTCTGATGCTCCTGGCTTCAGCATCACGTCTCTATGTACTTCGGTGTTCCTCATTAACAGTACGTTTATCCACACATCGAGCTCTTTTCAATGAGCCTAAACACGATATATCTGCTGTTAGTTGTCGAGGAGTTAGGTACTCTGCAGGCTATCCTGACTGCAGCATCAGGTCATGACTTGATGATCATGAGACCAAATGTGGCAAATGCCCTATCAAACATCAAAACAATTTACTAAAACAGTCCTTGCCTGTTCGATTAACTTCTTACTGTTAAGGAGTTGTACCTTCCATCATCAGCCCAGCTACCTGAGATGGTGATAGCCATACGCAAATACACAAGATACTTCATAAAATATGCGAAAAACAATAAGTTAGCCTATGAAACTTGAAGGTTGCCCTCGATTTCTCTAAGATCCCATCATCAGATCCTAACTTGGTGACAGTGGGACCACCTCAGAACTATCTACTTTCGAACAAAAAAAGAATTTTGAAAATCCGTTGACAATTGGCGGAGTATTCGATGAACAAACATACAAAAAAAAAAACATACAAACAGCCGAACATAGTACCTCCTCCTTTTTGTAAAGTCGGTAAAAAGAAAAGTACCAGTTACGTCGATGTTTCTCCAAATGAGCGATATATACACTACGCGTCATTCAGGGCCCATTTTCCTAATTCCTGGTGGTGCGATGTGAGGAAGGGAGGAAGAGATTCCCTGTTAAAAACACATCACCTTAAATATCGTGTAAGTATACTCTGATTTTTAAAATGACAGCTGCGGTCGACCTCTTTTTTTTTGTCAACTTAATAAAGAAAGGTAGATCGCAGCGTCATTTTGCTCTGACAAAATAAAAATCTGAGTTTAGTGCAATGGGGGGTTTTAACACCGCGGGACAATAAACACTCCTATTGTTTCTCGTTTAGTGTCCTTCAATCGCTTAATATTTTAGCAGAATTCTTTAGAGCATGTAACAAGTAATTTAATTGAAAAAGTAATGTGTTGTGACCTTGAATGCGATTATACCGCGTATAGTTACCGGCCTTTTAATGTGTATCTAAATAAGTGACATCACAAGTGTGGACTCTTTTTGGAGATGTGCGAATGAGGTGTTTTTGTGTAAGGTGTCTAATAAGTTCAGATATAGTATCTGATAAAGATAACACTGCACACTGATATAAAAAAAAACATGCGGAATAAGTTGTTAGCAACTTTTGAGGTTTTTAACAAAGTGGGTAGTTACAAGTTTACATCCAATACGAAATTGCAGATTTTTAATGTACTTAAATAAAACAGATAATTAGATTTATATCGTCATATATTTTTCTTATAAGTCTGTAGACATGTCTGTGAGTTTGACATAGTTATTATCGACTATTTGATACGCCGACAATCATGAACACTGATAAAGTGATTACTTTCCTACTTACTTATTTTAATAAACTCTTTACGAAAATACAATCTTTAAGGCCGAATCGCGTCCTACCAACATTAGATAATGTTATCTGTAATGATGTAATGGTTACTGCAGTTTTTATCAGATGATATTGATTTTTAGATATATTTGAATTAAGAATTTGAGATAATTTTGAAGTTATAGAACAAAAAACTGAATTTCATACTTAATAAAGTTGAGATTACATTGCAACCAAAAACATTACCCAGCAATAGGACCATTTTGTTAAAAATGGTCGCTCAAAAATCAACTTATAATACATTTGACTAAAGTTGATAACTGAGCAAGTGGCGATGGAAGGTAAATTTTCTGAGATTATGAACACTGCTATAGAAATAATTTTGATAAAAGAATGTGTTGACACAATAACAAAACACTGCGCTTTATAGGGACGCAAACACAGCTTTTAAGCCAAAATTGGATTACGAAATTAGTGACATAAAATTATAGGGCGACTTTTTCGTACAACTGTACGGGCGGCGGGACCGCCTGACAAGACCGTCAGTCGCACGCCCGCGTGACCCATGGGACTGTCACCATCGAAGAAGTCGCCCTACAATTTATTTCATTTTCATGTCACTCATGTCGTAATGTAATTTTGGCATTAGGTAACAAAGTAGAGTAAACAACCAACCTGTATTTAGTACGAATATCACAATTTTTATCATAACAAAACTAAGAATTATCTTCTAAAATGTCAATTAATAAAGGCCTAGGGCAGATCAGGGAAGGATTGCAGAGCAAAAATTAGGAACTTTAAAATGGTGCAGTTTTAAGTAATTTAGATTAAATTACTTGTGCAATGTTGTATAAAAAATACGGATAGCAAAAGACAACAAAACAAGTGAGTGCAAATCTGCACTGTTTATGTCTATTTATTTTTATCCTAGATACGCCCTTGGGTCAAAATAATAATCAGATTCTGATTATTTTCTTAAGTCTATTCTGATTATAAGAATAGCGTTGACATAAGATAATTATATTTATTTGGCACCCTAAATATAAATAATGACTGAAGTACGAGTTTTTTTTCTTCTTCTAAACTGAGTTTTATAATTAGCTAGATCAAAATGACAGCTGCAATCATTATATTAATGTCGTGTTGACAAAAAAGAGCGAATTTAGTCCCGTTTATTTATATCAAATACAAAATTATTTGAGTATGAACAAAATGTTATACATTCTTCTTTTGGAAAGAACAGTTCTTCCTTCCTTTAATTTGCACTCGCTATTGCGCAAATGCAGTATAGTATCTAATAGTAATGAGCTAATTGATAACACGTTGAGCGCCAAGCCCAAAAACTGTATTTTTCATCACTTAGACCGAAACAACCGTGGAAGCCAGAGGTTTTAGAATTCATAGTAAAATGTATTAAAACGTGTTTCCTGGCGGACACACTGGCCTCCGAATAAAGCATTGCCTGGGTTTCCCAAAGGAAACACGCGGCCTCTGAAGGTGGTACTTTGTGTTTCCGAAAGGATACACACGGTGCTCAACGTGCTAAGCAGTCTCGAAAGACAACCAATAAGCTTTCACTAGTCTACGTACAACATAACTTGCATTCGTTCTTCAATAAATGCAATAAGAGAACTTAATACTAAAGTAGGTATCTAAATAATACAAGTTACAAAGTAATAAGCTAATGGCTTAACAGTCTCGAGAGACAACTTTTTTGTTTAGACTAGTCTACGTAACCCACACGTATAATTTCTAAAATGATTCGCCTCAACGTCAGATCAACAAACTTAAAAAGCTAATAAAAATAATAAGATCATGGACTCCTAAATCGACATATCATGTATTTCCATGTAGGTATAAAGCTTTCAAAATAATGATAAATCATAGAAAAAATGTTCATGCAATTTTGAAGCGGACTTACTGGCCATCACTTTGGTGTCATCATTGTTCCAAATTTCAATTCAAAACCATTTCAAAAGCAATAGACCTTTATACAAAAAATGCAGAGCTGGCTGGATTTAGGAGTCTAGGTGTGGTAACAAAAGAGGTAACTTATGACTGTAGGGAGCGGAAATCTTCCTCCTTCTCGCGATGCGCGTTGGAGTACAGATGTATGCGCATCGCGTGTAGCGGCATCGGCTTCGTGTTGCAGAGCTTGCAGGTCAACTCAGCGCTTGAAGATACCGGCGTCCTGTTGATAAGTATACCGAATGTTTTATCAGAAGTTATCATTAGTGACTTTATCCTCATTTGTCTTGTTCTGTAAACAAACACGACGTTTCGCATCAATCCCACTATTAAAGCTAGACTTGATCTTTGTAAAGAACTACGAAGAGTGAAGAAAAATTTCTGTCTTACAACCGTTAGTAATTTGACTTTTGAAAGAAGAAGACAAAGCGTTGTGTAACTATACAGACGTTGTACAACGTTTATTAGTAAGTAAGGAGGTTAGAGTAAACCCCCTGTACCTCTCGTACGGCCATTGGGGTCTATGTTAAAGTAACGTATATTTTAGCTATCGCAATTACAATTTATACATTTTTGCATTATTTTCGGGTTATAGGCGCTGTTGATGTATTAACATATTTTGTGTCCATTCATGCGACACGTTACTGCTTAAACTGGCAGTTACTATGCTATGCATAGTTGCTAAATAAATAAAAAATCGACGGAAAATGTTACATATATGTATACTAGCAAGTAGCGACACAGCCTATAACATAGTTGTTGTATCATCACAGCATGTTGTTCGTGTATTACCGATCGCGTGACATTACGAATTCAAAATAATAAAATAAGTGGTGTTATTATGTAATGACATCACAACTCATATCGTAATTGGTCTCATTATAGAATGAGTTCCAAATTGCTCTTATTAGTAAATTATACGTCGTCTATAATGGTGTGGTATTATTTTTTCTGCTTTCATAATAGTATTTTTGATTACATAAAACATATTTTAATATCTTGTGTTTAGTATCGTGTTTTATAATCTAGCTAATTGAAAAATAAGTCTTGAACGTTCTCATTGTTTAACCTATTGACCGCCCCAGTCGGATGAATACGACAAATGTTTTCGTGCCCGTGGCACGCCTCAGACGTATTTATACGACTGAGAACCTATGTTCGTTTTTTTTTTAAATTTAATTGTACGACGCTATTAATTTGTCGTAGGTATTTGTCGATTTATGAGCTGGGCGCTAGGGGCACGGCAATTGATATAAAACCAAGCGGTCAATAAGATTGTATCCTGGGGATTTAAAAAAGTTTTGACAACAGAAGTATTGCAGAGGACCAATATCAAACCGTCCAACAAACATCAACTTCACCGCATATGAGATTCTTACGGACCCGATCTTTTTTTTTTTCTTCATATTCATATTCATATTCATTTATTTTGCATTCCACAAGGTACAAAAGATGTTTACAAAAGGCTTAGAGCTAAGAGCCGTTGTAGACCCTTAAACAAGGTAAGACCATCCAACTTAATGACATGGCGCAGACGACATTTTTATCAATGACTGGTGCATTAACTGAAATCGGGTATTAAAAGAGACACCGATAAACTATATTTTGCATTCGGCCTAACTACTTCGCAGACACAATAACAGTCTCCTTACCTGCCAACAAGCAGCTTGAGCTGGTCGTTCTCCCTCTTGAGCTCCAACAGCGCATCGCGGCACATGGGATACAGTTCCTGAGGCGCATGTAGCGGGTAGATCACGGCTCGCTCCACCATGTCGGGCACGGAAATCTCGAGCAGTTCGTGCTCGGGCACGGAGCGCCACTCCCAAGCGTGCGGCACGAATTCTGACTGACGGTGTGTGCGACGCTTCATTAGGAGCCTGGAACGAGAACATAAGATAGTGGTGTTGTCTCGGATATTTTTATGAGAATCACACTAATATTATAAAGGCGATAGTTTGTGAGTGTGTGTGTTTATATGTTTGTTAATTCTTCACGCTCAAACGGCTGGACCAATTTTGATAAAATTTTGTATGGAGGTAGCTGACACCCTGGATTAACATATAGGATACTTTTTATCCCGATATTCCCACGGGATCGACATTTACGCGGGCGACACCGCGGGGCGTAGCTAATTTCATCATAACACTTTTTTTTATGGGGAAACATGAAACGCTTGCCCCTACAGCTTATTACAAATTGTTATAACATTCATAAATTAGTTATGATACTCCTAAACATATGTAAGTATATCGACGCTTGAAAGGCAAAATTGAATAAGCGACATATGGCTAACTTTACAGGAGAACAGATAAAAGTTTCAGGGAAAAAAAAGAAAACATTTAAACTGTTGTAATCATCCCACAGGCGTAATTATTACTATTTTGGAAATCTTATTTTTTTTTTTCTGAAAGTTTAACTTTAAATTGTTCTCCTGTAAAGTTAGTCCTATGTCGCTTATTCAATTTTGCCTTTCAAGCGTCGATATGTATATAAAAAGTAAAGAGTGACAACCAGTTTTGGAACGAAAACCAACGTCAACATGCCAGAGATAAACTCATGTCAAATGATCTGATTGGCTGTTGATAATTCAGTCAACCAATCACAGCAGTTGACGTGGGTTTGACAATTTGTTAGCTAATTTTTGTGGTGACTTTTATTCCAAAAACTGGGTGTCAGTCAAAATCAAGTCTTTTATATCTTCAACAGTTTAAAAAAAAAAAGCCACACCTTTAACTAATGTTGAGTAGACATCAACCTAAAACCTTTTTAATGGCTTGGCCATTTTATGAAATATAAATCTTTTTTTTTTTATTTAATTGTCAGAGTCGGTCATGCAGTCACATGTAGTGTCACATTTTGATAATTCGATCTGCCTGGCCTGGTCGGACTGGACGTTATTCTAATGTATTGACATTACGACGCAGTATATAATGCTGAGTCGGTAAAGCAGATTCTATCGTGCAATGAGCAGACAAAAGTAGGCCCTAACGTAACGAACATATTTTGGACGTGAATGTATAATAGTTTCTACCTACGCAGCAGGTAAGTCATTATTAATATCTCATGTGAAATCCTCATAAGCTTAAATAAAACAAGTGTACGTACTCCATAAGATCCTTGCGTATGAGGCGCGGCACTTGCGGACGGAACTCGTCGTCGGCGGTGGGCTGCTCCTGTCCGTCGCCGCAGAACATCATGTGGTCCATCAGGTGACGGATGTGGTTGATCTAGTAAAACAAAATAATTTTACTCTAGAATTTTACACGAATCACGAGTGCTCAGTTTTGCTAGACTAACTCCCGAACTCTTAACGAGATCTAGCAGCACATATCTACGGAAAATACGCGACGGAAATTCGGCGTGATTACGCCTAAATAACCAGCAGGTTGATATTATTCCGCGTTTTGGAGTAAAAAAAAATTATTGTAGTAATCCATGAGTATTAATGTAATGTACATTTTCTTATTATGGTTAAACCATGTGCATACACACGAGCGATAAGCGTCGACGACAGAGGCAACTGCAAGCGTCGACGCGTGTCGGCGACAACCGACGACGCGTGTCACTCGTGTGTATGCACACTCAAGGACTCCACGAGACAAGCTCGACGTAGTGTGGAGTCCATAAGCAAAACGCTTTTTATTTTTTAACGTAACCTTACTATATAATAAGGAAATAAACATTATTATTATTATTAACTCACTAGCCCAATATCTTCGACAGCGAGATCAGCATCGATTTCGACCAACAGATCATGCTCGGGTAGGTACGGCAGGCCGTTCTCCGTGCTGCCCAGTCCGCAGAGAGCGCTCACGTACCGCGAGCCCGCGGTGTTACGGCGAAGTTCCGCACTGGAAACGTAACAACTTATAAGGCTGGGGTGTCATTAACGCTATTGGTGACGTCTGACGTCCATGTTAACGTCGAGAGTATTTTCATGGTGATGAGTTTCAAATATGTACAGTCATCATCAAAAAGATGTAAACGCCAACAAGAAACTTTGTTCCAAAATGTAGTGGTAGATATCAAATTGGGTTTTATGATCTGCTAAATAAATTAATGATGATGATGATGATATCGATCACATGGTAAAACAATATTTGCTCTAGTGATATTATCCAGTGAGGAAACTGAGGAATATATTTGTATGAACTTTACGCCGACCGAATTTTCTCTTAATGTGACCAAATCCAGAAGTGATAAATGTTTCTGTAACGTGATTGTACTCACACGGGACAGAAGAGCAGTGCGATGATGGCAGGCAGACCGGGGATGTTCGGCATCAGCGTGGTGTGACGTAGCGTTAGTCGAGTTAGGGATTCATTGCAGCCCACGTCGGCAGCGACTAACATTCTATTGAAAAAAGAAACCGACGTTTTAGACCCTACTAAATAGACAGCATACGTAATTAAAAACCGAATGTCTGATAACTAGTCGAACCTAAGGATATCTTAATTATTAGGTAGTAAATACAAGGTAAGAGTCGCTATTTAATACTATAAAAACAAACCCAAACCAGGCAGCTGAATTAATAAAAATACTTTGCCTAACACAGTGTCATTGTTTTCTAGCGAAAACAAGGGATGGTGCTATTCGTCCAGTATAGGTCTATGTCGTTCTTACACACGATCAACGACGGTTTAGCACTTTTCATAATGAACAAGTTAGGTAATTGACTGCTTACCTCTCATATTTCTCCTGGGGTTCAGTATCGAGTAGTACAGAATTGACGGAGTTCCATTCAATAACCACCGGTTTGTCGCGACTGCCATACATCAGGTTGTGTACCGTGGTCTCTAGGGGACTGCAAGTAAACAACATTATGTTAGAACCTTATTGTGAGGGAAATTTTTCCCAACTATGTTGGGGTCGGCTTCCAGTCTAACCGGATGCAGCTGAATACCAGTATTTTACATGGAGCGACTGCCTAACTAACCTCCACAACTCAGTTTACTGGGTAATACAATACCTAACAACAACGTAAATAAAACAATGAATTTTGTTAAGCTGTCAAAATGAAAGGCATTATCATTGTAAATGTGTTACGCAATTACCTCGCCGCTTAAAACGAACAAAAATTTATTGAAATAAATTGGTGAATATCAACGGTTGTATTTTCAGTGTTTATTCATTTTCTATACAAAACCGCGCTACGTGTACTCATTTACCTGTGCGGTCCTTTGAGGCAGACATCAGAATCGCATTCCTTAACACTGGGCGGTTCAATCTCAGTAAGTTGGTAGTACGCCATCTCAATCTGTTCCCTGTTGTGGGCGCGTTTCTGAGCCATGTTCAGATCTGTAGCAGTCTCTCTGATGTCGTGGTTCAACTGTGGAAGATAACAGATAATACAACCAACTGCATGGTTAGGTTAGTGTACGGCATACATAATCGCCGTCTTCCCATGCGGGTGGGCAGAAACTACAAAAGGTCACGTTCTACTATTCTTACATACTCCATTTACCTCGTTTATGTTCATACGTACAACTGGCCATACGCGCACGCTAGTTGCGAGTACTACGCAACATGGTGATGTCACACACACCACACACCTTATTGGTGAATAAGGTCACTATATGTCCTCCTAGGGCATCCCCTCCCGGCGGCATTTCCACTCACATAATTCACATTTCTACGACAAAATTAGCCTATAATGTTCCTACTGCTAGGCCACAGGCCTCGTCTCCTTATGAGTCAGGTGGTGGATAGTCTACGGGCTGACTGTAAATTAATTACAGGTGGTGGATAGTCTACGGGCTGACTGTAAATTAATTAAAGTCCTACCAGGAACAGAAAGTAGTCATTAATATGAACAACTTTTAATATGGAGACTACTCTGAAATAGCTTAAAAAAATAACTTAACAAATCATAATATTTTTGTTTTTACGAGTATGGACAATAATGCTATCAAATTAAAAGTCAGCCAGTATATTTTATGTGGTCAATTTAACCATTTTGTAATAAAGCATCTCAAACGATGAAGAGTTTAGCAGATTAAATAGGTGAAATATATTTAACAGTCTAGAACTGTTGAAATCTTAGGAAAAACTTAAGATTATGTAATATATCACTGCCTCGTTCGTATAGTGACCGCAAGCGCTACTGCTGACCTTGGTTGATCCAGGGCTCGATTTCCAGGTCAGGGAAAGTGTGTTGGGTTTTTCCATCAGGAATTTCACAGTAGCAAGCCCGGAGTCTGGATTTCTGTCTGGTTGAAGGCAATAGGCTCGCCCCCTATTACATAAAACTTAAATATAACTGGCGAAACGTGCGTCTACTACAGGTACACTTCTGCCTAACCCATTGCGTAAAACAGGCATGATGCTATTGTTATCACAATTTGAGCGCACGCACCTTAGACTCGTAGCTCTCCTCGCAGCGAATAGCGAACCCTCGCTTGATGAGCTCTTCGTTCACGTTCAGCTGCCCGCCTTCCGCCAACAAATCAATGGCGACAACGCCGTGCACCACCGAGTATACCTACGATCATAAAATTACTGTAAAATAAGCAGTATCCATTTTGGCAAACATGTTTTTTTGCGCTTTTTCCACATGTTTAGATAGCCACATTTCACGCCGGGTACCGGGCAACGAATGTATAGGTACACCTGAAGATCAAAGAATTCGCCGATACATGTGAAGTGAAAGTTGGAAATGGGCGAAAAGAGCCTCTCTTATATTGATAAGCAAATACCACAGGCCTATCTGACAGTCGGCGTTCAGAATTGCTCTTTCACCAAATTGTATGCAGGTCCCAAAATTCTGATTTCATTTTTTTTGTTGACAAATTCCTCAACTAGTGACCTAATCTTTGTATCTGTGTATATAGTACCTTGCCCAGCAGGCGGCCGCGGCAGGCCAGCTGCGTGAAGCAGTGCGTGGCGGCGGGCGTGTAGTGCGAGTGCGGGTCCAGCAGCACGGACGGCGCCAGCGCGGCGAGGCGGCAGCGCATGGCCAGCGGCGGCACCTCGCGCGCCGCGCCGCCCGGCAGCGAGCGCAGGTTGCACGAGTGCACGCGGCCCACGCTGCCGTAGTCCATGTATATCACCTGGGTACATATATACTTGTTGTGTATAAACCGCAATCAAGCTATGTAGCTCTTACTTCTCCCGCATTTTCATATTGCACTTCAGGATACAAAGCAAAAATAGTAGATTATTCATTAAGGGGATAAAGCAGTGTCTAACGTTACGAGCGCTATATTGAATCCCGAGCGAAACAAGGGACACGTTCAAAATTAACTACTGAGTAAAGCAAGGGAATTAAGACTGGAATCCTGATTGCAAAGAGGGAATTAAGACTAGAAACTACAATCCTGAGTGCAACGAGGGATTCAAACTTGCCTAAAGATGAGTAGACTAGAGCATTTACTTGTAACAGAACATTGAGCATTCCCCGTTTTTCAAGGACATTGAAGATTTTTATATGAAGCCAGGCATACCTACTGTCACGCCATTTTGAAAATGGCGGCCACGCACGAGACCTATATAAATCGATAGCTGACATCATTGCAAACAGAAAACACTACAAGACCAAACCCCGTAAAGTGTCACGTTTCCGAGATAATAACGTTCAAAGTTGATAATTGAGTCACGTGATCTTAGTATGGTGGTGGTGATGATGTATGTACCTCTAGCATGTCCCGAGGCAACACCGCAAGTATGCGCACGCGACAGATCTCCGTGTTCCCGGCGTCTGCGTACGGCGCGGCCAAGATGGCGCCCGGCGTTATGGCTCCCGTGTGCGCGATGAGAGGCGCATGGTTCAGCGCAGACTGTATGGCGCGCAGCTCGGCCGCTGTGCTCTCGTCGCCGTATTGTACCCAGAACTTGCTGATACTTGTTAACTGTTAACAAATGTTCAAATTACGAAGCGATATTTAAGCGATCGGCACATGACTGTATCGTGATGCGAGATAGACCAATCAAACGAATTAATGAACACACGATTTGACAGGTATCCTTGATGTAATTTTGCCCGTCTTGCAAAAAGTGTACTTACTTGTGATATTTTAATCGGGAAATGAGTATCATCGATTTCAGGCAGTCGGGGTACCAGTTTATCCAAATCTAAAGACATTTTGTCCTCGGCGAAGGCCTCAGCCAGCTGAAGCGCCCTAGGTAACCTGAATAGTTCAAAAATGTTATAAAAACAGCAACATAATAGAAAAAGAGGGAAAGAGAACAGACAGGTTTAATTGAGAACCTCCTCCTTTTTAAAGTTAGTTAAAAAGGTTATGCAACTGAAGTTTTCAAATAATAATAAAATTAAGAATACCGAGTAACAAAGTAAGATGTCTATTACAAATTAATACACAAAATATTTTTTCTTTGAAGATGTTTTATTATACAGGTGTATCAAATTTAAGGGTGTGGTACAGACCATCAAACTGAGCAAGGTTTTCCCACGGGACTGACATCGTAATCGAGAAAACAAAACCTCAATACCTACTCGACCCAAATGTATGGGACGGCTGATTATTTTTCGCGATTGCGATGTTGGTCTTATGGAGAAAGTTGTTCAGTTTGATTGTCAATAACACAATACAAACACACACATCAGACCACACCCTGAAATTTGTCCACATCTTTCTGATACACCCTGTATCAGTGGCGAAGGTACCATACAACTCGATTCCCACCGGCTTCCCTTCGAACATTCAGAACATAACCACTCTATAGTCAATTTTCGTCATTAAAATTTTCTTTTGGTTTTTTTTTTGCTCCGGCTTATCACTGTCATAAATTCACCCTTCGCCACTGCCCTGTATGTATAGAAGAAACTTTATACTTACGGCAGAATTGGTATTCTTATGTCTATACGCAATTGTCTAGCTTTGACGGCCTTGTATACTGGTAGTACCACTTGACCGGGGATCGTGGGGTCCTATAAATAATTACATTAAAGTAGTAATTAGATTGTACAACACATATTATAAGTAGGTATATTAGTTACTTGATTCTAGCTACAAGTTGATACAGTATCATGGAAGACAAATTGTAGACAATCAAATGAATTCTTGTTGATGATATACATCTTGAGGCTGACTATACTGTCTATGTATAGTATTCCTGTGTAAATATAACGAATCGTGCTTTAAAAAAAGACTGTCACACAGGTAGAAGTGACAAAGACGGCGCTCTACAAAGCCGAACTTTTCTAAAAGAAGTGCCATATATTGATAAAAACTCCCCTCTGTGCCTCGGAGCGTTACACCGTTACGTTAAACCGTTGGTACCGGTTATCATTCGTAGATTTTTGACAGTCGTTACGCGTGTAGTCAGAAGCCCAAAAGTCTGACAATCAGTCTTACCAACCAAGTCGTATTCTGTTAGTCACTCCATGTAAAATACTGGTATCCAGTTGCATCTAATTACGACTGGAAGCCGACCCCAAAATAGTTGAGAAAAGGTTAGGCAGATTGTAGATATTAATTATGTTGAAAAACTTACTCCGCTATTTTTTTTTCCATTCTTCGCATCCAGGCCGTCGTCGAACGTCAAATAGACTTTTCTGAATAGAAGAAATAAAGTATGATTAAGCCGCATCACTTCAGAACGGCTGGTCCGATTTGACAATTTTTTATTTTAAAATTTTCGTAATAGTCCGGAATCAGGTCCGTACGGCAGGAATTTTTAAGTTGCCGGGTATATAGGAAAATTTGGGAAAACTGAAACTGCATTTTTCTATAAAAATTGAAATGTAGACAAGACAACGTCTGTCTGGTCAGCTAGTATATAAATAAAATATAATTGCATACTAATAATATAATATTGTTATACTTCTGTTATAGCTGTTGGTTCTCCTATAAATAAATAAATAAATAAACGGATAAGGTTTTTACAAAAAGTGTGTGGGCTGTTATGTTATACCTGCTGTTCTTATCAAAGGTGACGCGCGGCTCGTCGGAGATGTGTTTGAAGACCGCCTTCTTGATAGCCGCGGCGTACACCTCGCCCGGCTGATTTTCCGGGAAGTTCTTCAGGTAAACCTACAGATTGTGGTAAAGTTAGTTAAAATAAACGGTTCGTTAGCTCCGTCAAAACTGGAAGGAGGACGCGGGGGCTTGCGAAAGATGGAAGAAGGCCTTTGCCCAGGAGTGGGACAGCGTAGGCTAATTAAAATATTTTAAAAATGTGGTGGGGAATAGTAATGCAGGTATTCATGGAGGGCCCGTTCACACGTACACACGACGACACATCAAGCTATACACTTAGCTGACCTTGCATTATATGGGTTTTTCATACAATGAGAAGTCAGCTTATACTGGAAATATATAACTTGATATGTCGTCGTGCGTACCACAACCACACCACATCGCAGCGACAGAATATGGGTAAGCAGTAGTTACGTGTGAACAGTGTCGCTGCAGCTTCTTGCAGTTGCGTTGCGGTAACCGCAAAATTTCATGTCGTCGCGTCGACGCAACGTTGTGTTTGCGATGTGGTCGGCCGCTATAGGCTCAACTGAGTCCTTGCCTGAGGTAGCTGAGCGGTGCGGGAGGGGTGATAGTTGTCCCAAGTTGAGGAATCACTGAGCTCTCGCATCACGTCACCACACCCCTCCCGCACCGCGCTGCTATCTCAGGCAACGTGTCAGTTAAGCGGTCGGCCTATAGTGCGCGGTCTCACTTGTGGTTGCGTTGTGAGTACGACCTGGCCTTGATGTGGTCGGTATCGCCCACATCGTTGATTTTGACGGCCAAATGTGGTCCGTGTGAATAAACTATTAACTTTCGCGTTGGCATTGTGCTGTGGTTGTGGATGTGGATGTGGTTGTGGTACGTATGATCGGGCTCTAAAGTGTATTCAAATCCCAAGACATGTTATTTCCTTTTTTAATAACAAATATATCAACTTTCATAATGTGTTAACTAAGTTTATTTTAGAATGACTAGTTATTAAAGTTGCAGCAGAAACTGGACTTTATGCGTCAGCATCAAAGTTACTTTTCCTAAACAACATAACTTTAGTTTACTCACAGTGTTTCTGGGGTCGAGTCCTCCAAGCGTACGTACTGCGTCCCGCTCACGACCTTCATCCTCTGACACTTGCACGAAGTATTGCGGGTAGAACGCGCCCGCTATTATTATCTGTGGACAAACGAACATATACGACGGGTAGCTCAACCGTCATTGTGATGCATTCGCTAACACAAAAGGAACTTAATTTCAATAAGAACAGGGAATATTTTGTATTAACCAAGTATCTCGAATATATCGACCAAGTGAAGTGAAAGCATTAGAATAACTGCGGGCCTCAAATATTAAAAATATCAAGAAAATCTCTTCAAGTTCTCAATAGTGTACGGACTTTTTGTGCTGGAGTGCACAAAAAGTCCGCAAGTGAAGCATAGTCTGGTCAGGAATACCACACATGCACTGGGTTACAATGAATCTATAACCCCATTTTGCCTAGTTGAATGCCTACTTGGGTCGATTGAGTGCTTTCCTTTCGTTTTGGAACAAAAAACTCAATATCAATAATAACAAAGTTCACATTCCTTTGCAACACATTGTTATTACCAGTGCCCACTCACAAATCCACTTAGAACACAAGACTAGTAGATTTACAATCTACATCACGCCTGTATTCCCAGAAGGGTTAGGCAGAGGTGTAAATCACACCAATATTTCGCCAGTTATGTTCAAGTCCCATGTAATAAGGGGCGACCCTATTGGCATAAACCGGACACAAATCCAGACAACGGGCTGCTACTGAGAAATTATAGATGAAAAACCCAATAATACTTTGACCGTCCCAGGAATAGAACCCAGGGCCACGCTCAGCAGTAGCGCTTGCTACCACTAGAAAAACGAGACAGAAAATCAATCTAATCTAATTCAAATTTGCTGAGATTATGAATGTAGTTGCCGCTTCCAAAAGACTACTTTGCTATGGAGAGTGGCAAATGTCCTGGTGTTGAACAGTCTCAAAAATGTTCAACCTTACCTTGTAAAGCAGTGCAAGCTCATGCTTATTCCAGGGCGAGTTACCGTCGCGTTGATCGATACCGAGCACGGAGAGTCTCTTGCGCATGTCCCGCGCTAACTCGTCCAGTTCACGCAACGCACGCGCTTGCACGTAGAAGCGCCGAGCCCATTGTGCCTCTGACTGGCCGGTGGCGCGGAAGTATTGTTGTTGGCGGAGGTGGCTCCAGACCTGTATGTGTAAAAGAATAACGAACTTATATCACGAGCTACCTCTGTTATTAATCATTAATATTTATTAGCATTAAGTCCGCCTCTGTACATTTGTGCTTAAAGTATTAAATAAATAGATAAATATTAGGGACAAAACATGCACAACATTACAGACATAATTATGTAGATCCAAGTTATTGCAGTTAAATTTCAATGAAAACAATAAAACTTAAAATAAGAAATAATAGACAAAATAACTAACAAAACAAGTAAAACTAACAAACAACAATCAAATAATATTATTTCATTGCTACTTGTTGTTTGTTTTGATTGTAGGACTTATATAGGTACAAAAAAAGCTCATCTATCGTTCATCATCTCACAGAACGTTAAACATGGACGACACATCCATCCATCTCGCAGCAAACAAATCACACTCTTGTGTCAATGCCAGTAGAGCATTCAGCATTCCGAGCGCGCGGTCCAAGGGCAATTACAAAACTGGGGCCGTATTAATGCCATCACGATTGTAGTCCGGAAAAGGGATGGTGCTATAGGTCCTAGATAGCTACGCCTCTCTCTAGCACTGGAATCATGATGGTATTAACACGTCATAATACGACACCTGTGCGTACTGACGGAACTCTCTTCGAAGACTAAGTTGGTATTTAGGCACAGGAGGAACAAAGAATCGCACAAGCTGACCAACAAATTCCGGCCAATCAGACTCACCACGAAAGACAAGCGAACACGATTGAAAAGTAATTACGCCTAACTTCAAGAGATATGAATTTTAGCATTCCAAGAATAAATTTAATATTTATGTAAGAGACGACTGACTACGATATCCATGTACGCACGGCTACACATCAAGCTATACATTTCCAGTATAAGCTGACTTCTGATTGAACGAAAAACCTATACAATGCGAGGTCAGCTAACACTGGAAATTTAAAGCTTGATGTGTCGCCGTGCAGTGATGCCAAGAAAAGTTTGCGCTTCGGAAATCATCGTCTATCTTCGGAAATACGAACGCGTGAAGATGAGATTATTAGAGCTGTTAAAACCATGGAGGAGCTTGCATTTTTTGCACACAATGATTACAAAATTATAGATTTACAACTCTATACAATTCAAAAATGGATGACGATCTGCGAATGGTAACCCGACAGACTACTACAAAGCGCGTCACTTCTAAACTTAGAAGCTTTGCCACTGTGAGGGGGACGGGACGTTCGTGCTACATCAAAAATACGAAGTTACCGATGCGCTGTTTTGTTTCAATAACTCCGTTATTTTAAAGTTCTAAAACTACTGCTAAGGGCACATACACAGGAAATCGAGTGGCGTCTTCAGTAATCAAAGCATTGTCAACCTACATTTTTCCAATTCCTTCCATGCAAACTTGAAATATAAATACTGTGTTCGTTTGTTAAGAAGCCAATGATCCACTCAGTCTATATAAATATCGCTCATAGTGTGCATACACACGAGCGGCGCGCGTCAACGGCAGAGGCAACTGCAGCTGTAAACGCGCGCCAACGCCACGCATGTCGCATAACTTACCTTATAAACATTAAGGAAGGCAATGCAGTCGCTAGTGGAGCCATCAGCCCAGGTCAACTTGGAGTTGTACGCGTTCAATCTCTCACGGAAAGGACTGCTGAATAGGTTCTTCACTGACATTGCAGACGCTGTCAGGGAAGTAATAAAAAAAATTAAAAAAAAGTGTGCTCAGTACAGAACAAAAAAATATGTAATAAAATTATACAGTGTCAGGGGCGTCGACGCACAACCTGTTACCATGGATTCAGTGCATGATATTGGACCCCCATTGAATTAAATTATTCGTCAGTTATTTTATTTAAACAGCTGTTTCCTACAAAAAAATGCAATATCTATACGGTTAAAATGCATGGAACAGATATTTTTTTTAATGCAGGGTGTCCAGAATCATGTACAGACACATCAAGCTACCCGAAACTGTCAAATTTTCCCAATCAAATTTGAACCTTATGTTTTAGCGATAAAGTTGAAAATCTATTAAAGAAATTTGACAGATTGTAGTAGCTTGATGTGCTGGTATCTGTACTATACCCATGGTAACAGGTTGCACGTCAGAGTCCCGGCCAACCTGTATAGTTAAAATAGGAAATTAAATCCTGTGCGAATATCAGTGTGAATTGTTAGTTTACCTTTCATGTTTTTATAGTTTTTTTTTTAAACCTATGGGATTTTAAAATATTATTCAGAAGGAGATGTATTCAACAAACTGTTTTCTCAAGACAAACTATTTACTCTTCAGGCCTATTCCCCGAAGTTGTAAGCAGAGGTGTGGAGGTGTACTATAGGTATAGTACACCTACATTTCGCAAGTCAACCGTCCAACTCCCATATAATAGAAGCAAACTTTTTGCCACCAACCCATATAAATCCAGGTTCCAGGCTGCCTAAAGAAAAACCTAGTAACATTTTACGCGACCCGAGGATCGAACTAAGGACCCCAAGCTTAGCAGTTTCACTTGTGACTAATAGACCTACGGGGCAATATAGTGTAAATGTCATATCATTTGGAGCCGAGGGACATTCAAAGAAAATACTAGAAGCTGCTGATTGTAAACTTATAACATTAGTTAGACAGAGATCCTTTAGCTTATGAGAAAGCCTAAAAATTAGCTGAAGAATACCCAAATAGAGTAATACCGTAGTTTAAATACAAGCAATTCTCACCCATATAGACGGCTTCCTCCAAGCATCCGTAGATGTATCCCAACATGATCAGCTTGGACAGATTGACGTTGATAGGAAGGCGGGCGGCCACACGGCCGAGGTACGTGAGATCACCGTCCGTGGCACACCACTCGTCATCAACTGTCTTCTTTAGAGCACCGATCTGATTGAGAAATTAATTATGAGCTAGCTGTTGCCCGTGGTTTTATATAACGTTCATTTGCTACAAGGTCGACATATCTCAAAATTGATGATTCTTTAGTTATTAATACAGTTGTGTTGAAAAAATTGCGCTCTGTTTACTGTATAAAAACGTTATTTCTCTAAGCTCTATAGCAAGAGACAGAGGGCAGATATTCACATATTATATTAATGAAGTTTTTACAGTAAACAGAGCGCAATTTTTTCAACACAACTGTATTAATAACTAAAGAATCATCAATTTTGAGATATGTCGACCTTGTAGCAAATGAGCGATAATATATCGTATCCTAGAGAAACCCGCGAGGAGACATTCTATGTCAATTCGTAATATTGTAGCTTTCTATCAAAGTTGGTTAAGACTTTTAGACCACACGAGCGAACGCACATTATATCCCTACTCTATTTTTGTTTTGGGCAAACACTCCTGTATACACAAGAATAATTTGGTAGAGTGGGTATTCTTTCGTTCGCCTACCAATATTAAAATGTCAAGAATATCAAGAAAATAATGTTCTCAAACTCACGACGTTTAACCATGTCGGTAGGTAGACAGTTCTTGTTCGTTTGGTTAACTAAACCCACTATCAAGGAAAGTTTTTTTCGTAATCGGCGGGGTAATTGCATACCACACTAACAGTAGCAAAGGCTGTAATTTTGACAGTTCAACAGTATTCATTGCGTTATTTACGTTGTTAAGCAGACAAATTTTTCTAGCACATGAAGCAATGGATTAGCAATATCCTACAATTTGTGGTTGAAAGTGTGACGCAATTAGGGTGCTGATCACCAGAGATTACCTTTCACGAACATAAAAACTCATAAAAAACTTTACTTATCTCTTTTATAATATTGGTATGATGCAATCCTAACTATCCTAACTAATATTATAAATGCGAAAGTAAGTTTGTTTGTTACCTTTTCACACCTAAACCACTGAACTAATGACCCTGAAATTTTTCATATACGTTGTGAGGTGTACAGAAATGAATATAGGGTACCTTTCATCCCGAAAAAAAGTACTGTTCCCGAGGAAAACCACAATAACGTTATTATGATAATAGATGGGGCCACGTGTCTATTGAACTTTGTCACATTATTTAATTCTGAGGCGGTACGAAGTTCGCCGGGTCAGCTAGTAATAGAATAAAAACATTTTGATCCTCATATAAGTTACCTCTTTAAGCACAAGTATAGTGCGCTGTATGTTGGTGATATCTGGCGGATCCATGGCCAGAGCCAGCACATCACTGGGCTGGCCCATGTCCAACAACTTGGCTAGGAGCACCAGTCTCTCCAGTGGACACCGGATTATCTCTGGTGGACATTCTTGTTGTAATCCTTCCTGTAACACATTTATTAGTTTGGTAATTGAATCATTTTTGGTACATTTTATGTGGTGTTACGAACATACTATTATCGTAACAATACTATTATGAAATACCTAGGTCTTTTCTCTTAGTTGCATTTCTTTTTCACGGGAAAAAACTCTTTTGCATTATGCGTAACTGTATGGTATTTATGCCCGTGACTGCACAATATGTATCCGTAAAAAAAAGAAAAAAAATTAAGTTTTAATTATTTAATATAAGATAATCGTAAAAAATAGTGAATGTATCGATTCGAACAAGATTTATTTAATTATGCACCATTCCGTACTGTTTTGTCCCCTGTTCAAACAAACAAGTAATAATTGATACTAAAGTCCATTCAAATGTATGTTTCAAATTGATATTATTTCAAGTTAAACAAATATCAACCTTATTTCAATGGTAATTATTTTATTTTTATTTTTTATTTTATTTATTAGGGACAAAAAACAGTTATACATTACAGCATTTACAACAAGTAGTTATATTACAGTCGAAAAAACGTATAACCCACACTATTGTCCACGACGTGACATCTGAGTATGATAACGAACGCATGTTAAATGAGAGAAAAAAAAAATAAAGAATACTTAGGTATTTAGTTGAAAAACACTATATACCGACGAATCGAAGAAACCGGATGACAAGAGCATCCGTCCTACGGGCGACTTGCAAGAAATTGTGAAACCATTTTTTTTAATTTAGATTGCGACATCGCGAAAATATCAAAATCAATGAATTGTGAGTTATAGGTTTCTAAAAGTCGGCGGAGAGGGGCTCGCACCCCGGCCTTCGTTCTACATCGCACAGTGTAGAATAGTCGAGGTGGGCGCACCTCCCGCCGAATAACAGTTCTAGGTACTACGTAACACAATCTATTCGTGAGCTCAGTACAATTAAATTTGTTATTGCATATACCGTACAGCATCACAACCATTATCAGTAAACGTCTGGAATCCAAGCTCAATATCTTATAATGCTTTAGCAAATCTGCATAGGGAATCCTAGTATGGAAGCACTTGTAGTGCGTGGCACGAAGAAATTTTTTCTGAACCATTTCTATTGCTTGTTTATATTTATCATAATACGGGCACCAGATGGGCACCGCGTATTCCAACTGTGAACGGACTAGTGTTTTATATAAGAAGAGAAAAGTAGAAGGCTTTTTGAAGTCCTTACAAGACCGCATGACAAAACCATACATCCGAAAGGCTTTGTTAATTATGTTATCGATATGGGTGTCTAAATGTAATTTGCAATCAAGCAGTACTCCAAGATCACGCACACACTCAGATTTTCTCAGTTGTATGTCGTTCAAGGTATATGGGAAGTTAATAGTATTTTTGTTTTTAGTAAAAGAAATGAAGTGACATTTTGGAAGACTAAGGTGAAGTTTATTAACCAGACAGTATTGTGAAAGCCTGCATAAGTCCTCTTGTAATCGTACACAATCCTGAGAGTTCGCACAAGCCTTATAGATTTTAATGTCATCGGCGTACATTAGGAATTTAGAGTTGACTATGCAGGATTTTATGTCGTTGATAAACAAGATAAAAAGCAATGGGCCTAAGACAGATCCAGATCAATTAAGTTGATTTCAGAGTGGCTAGCACAATTGAAAAAGTTATAAAAATGTTTGAAATTGTAGCGTAAACTGAACTTTATTGTGTAGGAATTAAAGTTATTTTTCCATAAACTCTTATTTTGGCAAATAAATCGCGAGATTAAATAATAACAGCCGCACATTGATATATATCAATGCAGCCGCACGATCGAAGGCGTTAAGTCGTTGGTCCCAGCTGTCAATTGTATCTTTGACAGTTGTTACGGGTAAAGTGCGTTTCACGAAAGAATTCCCTTCATCGTAATGTTGGCACCATTGCTTTTCATTGAAGGAATGGTTTTGCAAGCAATTCTTTAATGGAAAGCAATGGTGCCAACATTACGATGAAGGGAATTCTTTCGTGAAACGCACTATAGTCAGAAGCCAAAAAGTGTGACAACCAATCTCGCCAAGAGGTACCATAAGAGGTACCCAGTAACTGAGTTGTGGAGGTCAGATAAGCAGTCGCTCCACAATACAGGTATTCAACTGCAACCGGTTAGATTGAAACCTAACCCAGACATGGTTGGGCAAAGGCTAGACAAATGATGAGTGTGAGAATGGCTATACAGTTATACACATACATAGAACTTGTCTGTGACGAGTCGGTACACGCGTCCGTCGCGCACTCTGCCGGCGCGGCCCGCACGTTGCTCGCAGTTGGTCTTGGAAGCCCACGCCAACCGCAGCGAGGTGAAGCTCGTATCAGTGTCCGATACCATCACCTTCATCAGGCAATAGTCGATCACTGTTGGATAACATTCGTTTTTAGAAGGTTTTGTGGGAGATTTTACATTTTTCATTTACCTGAGCAAGTCTTGCTCAGGTAAATGAAAAATATTATGCTGTGCCCGGTGCCATCGTAATAAAAATCATAGGAATAGAAATAGTATGCATCACAGAAACATTGATTAAGCTGCCCGCATCCGCTAAATAACAGCGACTCATGCTGCGTCTTAATATTTTTTGAAGTCGAATCTTTTTCGATGATTCCATTTTGTGGTTTCAAACAAGCTTCGACCAGAATTCGACCTTATCGACAGCGTTATCGTTAACTTCGCAAAGGTCTTCCATAGCGCAGGTGTTAATGCAGAGAGAGCACGACAAGAAGTTGGGCATAGTTTGCGAAGTGGCTTCACAGTCGCACTACGGCTCACCGGAGAACCCCCTGAAGTCAGACAAAAACGAGGGAACGTTTATTAAGACTACTTACCATACTTGATGTCAGGGACCGTGATAGAGCTCTCAGCGATGTTGGTAGCCAGTATGATTTTCCTGTGTCCCGGCTGTACGCGTTGGAACACGCGCGCCTGTTCGTCAGCCGTGATCGTCGAGTGCAGAGGCAGCACGAACCATTTGTACGACCGGCATTGTTTGTCCGCAATTTTTTCACTATAGTCATCAAATTACAGAACTTTAGGCCTGTATTCTCCAAAGAGGATGAAAGTAACAAATAAAAGAGTAAATTTACGGTTTCCTAGAAGAGCGGTGACCGCCACAGGAGGCCGTAATGTCCAAATACTGGTGAAAATGACAGATTTTCACGTCCGTTATAAATATGACTTCTCTTCTTTCTTCTAGCCTCTCTTCTAGGAAACCGTAGCTTTAGAAGCATAATGCCGAATACAGATTGGTGAAACGTAACGTGAAATGTAACACACGTTGAAACAAACTCGCCTTGTTGTTGTGTTATATTGCAAGTTGCATTGTATAGATTTGGACGGCTTATTTGTTACATTTAATGTTAAGTTTGACTAATCTGTACCAGGCATAATTATCACCAAAACGTGCTGCCACGCTGCGAGCACTGTTTACGTTAGCGAAACAATTAAGAACAGATTTCAATAAAGGAACTGAAAAAGTCGGTCTAAAGAAAGCCGCGATACTTCGCTAGTGTTGAACGCCCTGCATGTATTTATTATCAATCGCAACTCTAATATGGCTTTACGGTGCACCTTCCGTGCGGCAAGAAAGCCAGAAATGTAAGTGGGGCTTTGCATTTCTGGCTTCTTCAAGCACCTGCGCGCGGTGTGGTGTCTCGTTGTGAAGTGACCGTTCAGCCGGATGCTAATTGTTGACACGTAACATGAAATTTGCTGTAGTGCAAAACACATTAAAACACATTCGCCTAGTTGTTGTGTTACATTTCATGTTATGTTTCTCTTTTATGGGGGTCTACTCTCTATGCACGAAATTCGTAATTCCTGTCGAAGTTATGGGTGTTTCCTACTCCGTATCAATACGTAAGATTAGTTTGGGGTCCGTATTAAGGGGCTTACAAGACCTAAACGCAAAAAACGCAAGTTTTAGAAACAATAAAAGTATATGATAGACTACAGTAAAAAAAACCAAAAAAATATATGATATTCTTCAGGATAAATGCTAGCATGATAGTGTGTTGAAAACATAATACAACTTATTTGGTACGATAGAAAAAAATCATGAAGATACCTCTAAATACTTTTTATTTACAACAAAATTCATACTAATATACATACAATCATTATGATTTTTTGTCAGATTATTCTACAAGCAACATACTAAAACTATAGTGTTTTAGTTTTTTTGTCCAAACACTAGATTTTTCGTAAATCGATAATTGCTTCATATTTTGCATGAAATTACCAGCGTTGTGGCATCGCGCTTCTCTTTCTTTTCTATGCAGTCCGACAAAGACCGCGCTTTAGGTCATGTAGTCCTCTTAAGAATAAATGACAACAAGATTTGACAGTTGTCCTTACTCCCGATGTGTGCGGGCTCGTCAGAAAGAGTTAATTAATCGGGAGTAGGGTTCATTCCGAAGTATAAAACTACTTTCGTTCGGGCCCGTATATTCGTTGACGGATTTGGAGGGTACCCCTGTACCCGGTATTATTAAACTTCTTCATTGTAATTCAAAATAATACATACCGCAAATCAAGGTCTGTGAGACAGGCATACAAGTCTTCAATCTCGTGTATTCCTGGCAGGAATATGAGCACGGACGGCAGGTCAGCTTGACTGCGGTCCGAGATGTGGTCCTCTTGCTTGTCGATGTGCTCAAACGCATTCAGAAGCTTTACCACCAGGTGGTGCATCTCAGGGGCTATGACTGGGTCATCGCCTTTTGGTGTTGATTGTTGTAGGATCTAAAATACAAAATAACATCAGGCCCGTATTCGCTGAAGGAAGACAGAGTTAAAAGTGTAAAATATAATAATAAGACTTACAGAACCAAACTTATTCAGATGATTCAAGTAGAACACCTTCACAGTAAACATGGGGTCATTCTTCTCAACTTTGATACAGGATGACATTTGCAGACCCCGGGGGGTCGGTATCATGAAATAGTCCGCAAACGTTTTCCTGTTAAACGTGGCTGACATGAGCACGACTTTGACACCTGGAGACACGGTGTACAACAACCTCTTGACGATTAGAAGAAGGAAGTCCATGTCCTGACCTCGTTCATGTACTTCGTCTAGTATCACGTGTGTGTATTCGTTCATTGTTTTGGCAGCAACTATAAATAAACAGACATAATTACAGGGACTTAAATAAACTGGCGAAATATGGATGTGCTATAGGTACGCACGGCTACACATCAAGCTAAATAGACCAGTATAAGCTGACTTCTCATCTATAAAATGCGAGGTCAGTTAAAACTGGAAATGGATAGCTTGATGTGTCGCCGTGTACACACACCTCCGCCCAACCCATTAGGAAAACAATGCGTTGTTGTGTGTTTATTAAGCTAGAGGAAAAATCTGTCAGCCTACATTTACATCTTGTGTAGTTGACCTCGTCATTTCTACCACCTTAAAGTTGAATGTCCCTTGCACATCTTAAAAATTCAAGGTCTATTTTTGCCTAGATCAATATGACAGACAGTTTTAACTTTTAACCTTACTGAAGCTTTTTTTTTTCTTTTTGGATGGGAAATCATCTAATGACTCCTCCCGCTCTGGGTTGACCGGAAGGGAGTGTCAGACTCTTACTGACTAATACCCACCCGTCTTCCTTCCTTAGCCCTTTATGTTCTGGGGCAGCGGTAACCCTTTCGGACGATCCCGATACCCACCTTACTGAAGCTTCAATTAAGGGATTTTTGTGAAAAAATGGTAAAGTAATTTATCACGACTACTTTGGGTCGACTATATTTTGTACGTTATAGTGAATATCTAATAAACGTTGATTTTTTTGTTGCGAGATTCAATTAATACATTAATTGAATCTCGCAAAAAAAAAAACACAAAATATAACACGATTACCCTAAGTAGGTGTGGATTCCATTTTAATTATGTTCAAGAAAATACCTATTATTTAAAAAATAATCCTCATTTCAAAAAGTAGGCGATCTCTCGATCTCACCTGATTGCCAAAGAGATCTGGAATGGCTAATCTCGACTCGAGACTTAGCACGGGGAGATCTCGAGTTGCCAATCTCGACTCGAGACTGCATTTCCTACTTATGATAGAAGTGTTAAGCATAAAACAGGATTCATATTCATGTGTTGTGTCGTGTCGTGACGTCTTATGACGCAGTGTTAGCCAATAAAAACTCGTTGTGATTTGACGTAGTCCTGAACAGATTCATTTGATTGGTGTATCCCGAGTCACGACACAACACGACACAGTAATGTACCTGTGGCTAAGTAGTAAACTAATAATACAATCAAAAAGTATTACATACCCAGTTTTTGCAACAATATACCAGTAGTAACGTAACTAATGCGTGTATCATTCGAAACATGGGCGTCCAGTCCGACCTGTCAATGTTATATAGATTTTACAAAAGCTTTAAAAAATAAAGGGCATTAAAAAAGAAGGTATCTCTTTAGAGATACCTTCTTTTGACCGCTTGTGTCGCATTTATGCGACACATATTTGCGTGCCCCTACCGCTCGTGTCGTATTTCTGCGACAGAGAAAAGCATTATATTTTCGTTCTATTTTCGTCCTATTAACTGCGTGGTCCAACTAAACCATTATTAAATAGAGATAAAAAGCTTTTTGACTATTTTTTAATCGATACAACGATTTCTCCTCCTTATTTATTGTAGGTACAATTTTATCGATTTGAAGCCGCGCGCTAGGGGCACGGCAATTGATATTTAAAGTTAAAATACAAATTTTATTTTGGCAACATTAAAGTTCCAATTACAAAAACTAACTGTAAAACCAATACTTAGTTGTCAATTTTGTACTCCTATTAAAATAAGGTTCGAAATTCAGAATTCCTTTTTTTTACATTTTACTTTTACTTTGGACGCTTTTAAATTTATCATTTATATTTTGTAAGTAATATTTTGCAATAATATACATAATTTAAAATAATGTTTCTTATACATTCTTCTCCATAAGAACCTACTATGCTTTGGAATGGGCAACTAGTTTCAGAATGATCTTTGACAAATCAAAAGTTCCTGTAAATGGTTTGACTGAAATAAATGCTTTGAGTTTGACAAGCTATACTTTACCTGATAACCAACTACTCCACCGACATCCCAACCTCTCTCCTGCGCAACTCTTTTAGCAATGGAAATAGCAGCAATTCTCCTTGGTTGGGTAACAACTATCTTGCATGTTCGGCGAGCTTGGTAGCAGTCATCAAGGATCCATTGAGGGACCTGAGTGGTTTTACCACATCCTGTCGGACCTTCCACTATCACCACTGGGAAACCGTGGATGCGATCCAAAATCTGAGTGCAAATAGTAATGCAATTTTACATTAGCGTCCAAAAAGTGTATAATAGGTGATTCTAGATTAAGCCTTCTTATCAATGTTCTTGACAAAATAACATACTATGTTCAAAGAAATTACACCAAAAAACATAAAAGTCATAATAATATAAAAAGCAGGGTCTACTAATACGTCAGTGAATTTTATCAATAGAATTTAGTAGTTTTGCCAGAATTGCTTACCAATCGCATATTTTGAGTAAATAAGTGATTTTAAACACCTTTCATATTGATAAAATAGGTTAATATAATACTAAGAGTTCTATAAACTAGAATAATGAATATATATTTGTTATCTATTAGTAAAAAACTAGATAATTTAAAGTAATTCTTTTCCACCTGTCTCTTACATTAGTCTTCTCTTCAAGAACATATTATAAAAAGACAACAACAATAACCATCAAAATCATTGAGCGCTAGCAAGGAAACTGCTAGTAAGCTATCGCTTGACAGGTTAAATGGCTGTGCACATTATCGGTACCACAACACTAATAAACAAAAGTTGTTCTGCATCATTGGGTGTACCGACTGAAGGAAGAATCACCCTAATTTTACATAGCAGGAAACAAAGTCATATTCTGTAGTCAGTGTAAACTTTTTCAGGATAAATGCAACCAAATACATAGACAAATGAGAATTTCTTGAGGAAAGGTTTGAAATGAAATACATTGACATGCTGGCCGGGCAATATAATTATGTAAGTGAATAATAGCTAGCTCACCTGTTGTTTATATTCATTGATAGCCAAGTTATTGGTGTCCTCTTTCATTTGAAATGAGTACTTGTTGTACACTTCTGTCATAGCCTCCTCTGTCAGCTCACCAATGTTCTGGATGGAGGCGCCCCAAGAAGACAGGTGCTCCAGAGACTCCAGGCCTCCAGATACACTCTCAGACTGTTCACGTTCCATTTCATTCTGCAATTCAACTTATGTTTATTATTTATGTAGATTAGAGCCCGGTTTATAAAGTACCTTCAGACTAACCCCCGACTGTCAGTTCAGCGCAATTAGAGTAAGAGGTTGATTAAGTACCGATATGTAAATACATCTTATTTCATGTTTATCATAATATGCAATGCTACACTGTTTTCTCTGATAGTAGGTATTATTATTAGGAAAAATGGACAAAATACCAGGAACGTCGTCGAACTAGCAACATATAGGCGTCTATTTCTTACAACAGGCATTGCATGTTTAAAATTGTATATGTAAATCATTTTTACCCGCAGATACAGTTCAGTTTCTCTCTCCTTGACTTCGCGCGCATATTCGGTGCCGCCAGTCAACATTACTGAATGGCGGTGTTCCTCCTTTCTATTCAAGTTTTCGTTTTCGTCTTCTCTAACAATTCGATGGCCTCCAGTAAGCGGGCCCCGAAGTTTGGTCATTTGCGAACTTGATGGGCGGGGATTCAAATAAAACCCTCGCAACTCGTCCATCTTCGAAAATCTTTTTCAGAAATGTTTAACTGAAACAAACTAAAATTCTAACTGTTGCAGACTGAAACAAAGTCTCCAGTATTGTTTTTTTGCCGTGTTATCAAATAATAAAATAAGAAACTTGCGCAATTTCAATTTATCGCAATACAATGTTTTTTTTCAAGTTTCCAACAAGCACAGACACAGAGTACTTACTTTGATAAGCAAAACCGCAAAACCACAGACAGATTCACAGATTACCAATTCCAAAATAAATTTTATTTATAACTAGCAGCGCCCCGCGGTGCCGCCCGCATAAGTTTCGATCACGTGGGAATATCGGGATAAAAACTATCCTACGTCCTTTCCCGGGACTCAAAATATATATATATACCAAATTTCATCTAAATCGGTTCGGTGAAGAGGTGCAGACATACACATGATTTATACAGACAGCACTTTCGCATTTATAATATTAGTATACTTTTCATGCAAAAAGGTTAAGGCTGAGTTTTATTAATGCCTTAGGCATTCTCTACCAGTCAACCAAGGGTGGTGAAGAGGTTATTATAAGGCAGGTGCTATAATTGAGAGGAACAATGATAAAAAAACTATATTTGTGTACTTTAGTAGCTTTAATAGTTTTTTAATGAATTATTGTACAGACACCAGCACATCAACCTACTACAATCTGTCAGATTTCTGTAATAGATTTTCAACTTTATCGCTAACGCATAAGGTTCAATGTTGATTGGGAAAATTTGACAGTTAGGTGTAGGTTGATGTGCTGGCGTCTGTACTCTTCAATTTAGCAACGTTATAATTCATGAATAAAGTTGCTAAATTGAAGAGTACAACCTCAGAATATGCTTTAGTTATTATTCTGAGTACAACAGTGATGTATCATGACAACTGAATAGACTGGTATTACGTTTAGTCGGTTAACTAAGTCACGTGGTTTTTTTGTTTACTAAACTAAACCCCTTTATTTCTGCCTAAACCTATGCAGGTAATTCCAATTTTATAGTAATGGCTCCATCGTTTTATCGATGATTCTGCCAAGCCAATGTCAATGTTGAAGAAATAGGTAATATAATAACATTGACATATCTCAATGTATAATAAGTCCATCCATGGACGGACGACTGAAACCGGACGTATTACTTTTCTATGTCTATGGGACGGGTGCGCCAAAGTTCACCTAAATTTTCAACTCCGATAATTGGAAATCCGAAAATGTTCTTCCTAACATTTTTTATCCTAACAATCACAATTCCTAACTACTCTGTCTCTAATGTTATTATTTCCGAAGCATTCAACTTCATAATGTCAGTAGCAATAAACATCTATTATACTTTTATTTGTTTTCCTATATTTTCTCAACATAACCATCTTTTACACTATTATTCAAAGTCATATCTTTTTTGTTTAGATTTCTTTTTATTCATAATAATCAGTATTATATACATTAATTTTGCGTAACTTTATTTTCACATAACATGTATAACATATAAGAATAATGCACGAGCCGAGCGAGCGAAGCCAGAGTCCCGCTCCAGTCATTCAGTCAAGTTCCAGAAACGAATCGGTCCTATTCATAATTATTGGTTTAGGTTAGGTTAGAACTGTGACCACAACGCTCGAGCCGAGCGAGCGAAGCGAGCGTGCCGCGGCAGCGGCCGGCGAAGTGCCAGAACCGAATCGGTCCTATAGTTATTGGTTTAGGTTAGGTTAGAACTGTGACCACAACGCACGAGCCGAGCGAGCGAAGCGAGCGTGCCGCGGCAGCGGCCGGCGAAGTGCCAGAACCGAATAGGTCCTATAGTTATTGGTTTAGGTACGGTTAAAACTGCGGTATAAACTCCCAGGCCATAAACATAACCGCACATATATTTTTTATTACACTTGGTAAATGTTTCTTTCTGAGTATGAGTGAAAATATTATGGTAATTATGTTTAGGGATAAGAGCGTTATGATAAAAAACAGTAGGAGTTTAAATATATTTACATTAATGATATTATTAATTAAAATTTTCGGAAACATGAGTGTTATGAACATCGCCGGTAGCACTACAAATAGTATGAATGAAAACTTTAGGATGAAAAATTTTAGGAAGAGTGATCATTCGGATTACAAATCATTAGGAAGAACAATTTCGGGTAAAGAACTTTAGGTGAGCCAATATGGACCCCGTCTATGTAGCTTAAATTGGGGTGCGCCAAAGTTCACCTAAATTTTCAACTCCGATAATTGGAAATCCGAAAATGTTCATCCTAACATTTTTCATCCTAAAGATCACAATTTCTAACTACTCTGTCTCTAATGTTCATAATTCCGAAGCATTCAACTTCATAATGTCAGTAGCAATAAACATCTATTATACGGGTCCATATTGGCTCACCTAAAGTTCTTTACCCGAAATTGTTCTTCCTAATGATTTGTAATCCGAATGATCACTCTTCCTAAAATTTTTCATCCTAAAGTTTTCATTCATACTATTTGTAGTGCTACCGGCGATGTTCATAACACTCATGTTTCCGAAAATTGTAATTAATAATATCATTAATGTAAATATATTTAAACTCCTACTGTTTTTTATCATAACGCTTTTATCCCTAAACATAATTACCATAATTACCGCAGTTTTAACCGTACCTAAACCAATAATTATAGAACCGATTCGGTTCTGGCACTTCGCCGGCCGCTCCCGCGGCACGCTCGCTTCGCTCGCTCGGCTCGTGCGTTGTGGTCACAGTTCTAACCTAACCTAAACCAATAATTATCTTTGCAGGTACACACCGCTATAAAAAAAAAGATATGACTTTGAATAATAGTGTAATAGATGGTTATGTTGAGAAAATATAGGAAAACAAATAAAAGTATAATAGATGTTTATTGCTACTGACATTATGAAGTTGAATGCTTCGGAATTATGAACATTAGAGACAGAGTAGTTAGGAATTGTGATTGTTAGGATGAAAAATGTTAGGAAGAACATTTTCGGATTTCCAATTATCGGAGTTGAAAATTTAGGTGAACTTTGGCGCACCCCTATTATACTTTTATTTGTTTTCCTATATTTTCTCAACATAACCATCTTTTACACTATTATTCAAAGTCATATCTTTTTTGTTTAGATTTCTCTTTATTTATAATAATCAGTATTATATATTTAGGAATATATTTTTAAACAATAACACTTTACCCTTATATCACGGTACTATTTATAGTCGTTGGTTTAAGTTAGAACTGCGACCATAACGCACTAGCCGAGCGAGCGAAGCCAGAGTCCCGCTCCAGTCATTCACTCAAGTTCCAGAAAAGAATCGGTCCTATTCATAATTATTGGTTTAGGTTAGGTTAGAACTGTGACCACAACGCACGAGCCGAGCGAGCGAAGCGAGCGTGCCGCGGTAGCGGCCGGCGAAGTGCCAGAAACGAATGGGTCCTATAGTTATTGGTTTAGGTACGGTTAAAACTGCGGTATAAACTCCCAGGCCATAAACATAACCGTATATGAGTCGTGTTTTATGAATTTCATTCATTTAAGACAAAAATCAGTGAAACGACCTTTAATCATTCTAAACAGTTGGTTTTTTAGACATAATTATCTCAGATATAGTTATAGTATTAAGTATGTAACAACAATAACCAAAAATAAAATGGCCTGTCTATCCACATATATTTTTTATTACACTTGGTAAATGTTTCTTTCTGAGTATGAGTGAAAATATTATGGTAATTATGTTTAGGGATAAAAGCGTTATGATAAAAAACAGTAGGAGTTTAAATATATTTACATTAATGATATTATTAATTACAATTTTCGGAAACATGAGTGTTATGAGGGTGCGCCAAAGTTCACCTAAATTTTCAACTCCGATAATTGGAAATCCGAAAATGTTCTTCCTAACATTTTTCATCCTAACAATCACAATTCCTAACTACTCTGTCTCTAATGTTCATAATTCCGAAGCATTCAACTTCATAATGTCAGTAGTAATAAACATCTATTATACTTTTATTTGTTTTCCTATATTTTCTCAACATAACCATCTTTTACACTATTATTCAAAGTCATATCTTTTTTTTTATAGCGGTGTGTACCTGCAAAGATAATTATTGGTTTAGGTTAGGTTAGAACTGTGACCACAACGCACGAGCCGAGCGAGCGGAGCGAGCGTGCCGCGGCAGCGGCCGGCGAAGTGCCAGAACCGAATCGGTCCTATAATTATTGGTTTAGGTACGGTTAAAACTGCGGTAATTAGGTAATTATGTTTAGGGATAAAAGCGTTATGATAAAAAACAGTAGGAGTTTAAATATATTTACATTAATGATATTATTAATTACAATTTTCGGAAACATGAGTGTTATGAACATCGCCGATAGCACTACAAATAGTATGAATGAAAACTTTAAGATGAAAAATTTTAGGAAGAGTGATCATTCGGATTACAAATCATTAGGAAGAACAATTTCGGGTAAAGAACTTTAGGTGAGCCAATATGGACCCGTGTTATGAACATCGCCGGTAGCACTACAAATAGGGTCCATATTGGCTCACCTAAAGTTCTTTACCCGAAATTGTTCTTCCTAATGATTTGTAATCCGAATGATCACTCTTCCTAAAATTTTTCATCCTAAAGTTTTCATTCATACTATTTGTAGTGCTACCGGCGATGTTCATAACACTCATGTTTCCGAAAATTTTAATTAATAATATGTGAGTGGTTGACCAAAAAGGGACCTCAAGGGAAAATAATTGATTTCGAGTAAATCGCGTTTGAAATTTCGTGCAGAAACAAGTTGCGGCATGTTTTATGTCAGTATGCGACTTCGATAGTGAGTGTCAACACGTGTTTGCGGTTACTACGTTATTGGCGACTTATTTAGTGTCAGTTTCTTGTCTTTATGTGCGTCTGACATCACAAAAACAAATTTTTCCAAAACTGCCTCGGCTCACAAAAAAAATCATAAAAAAAACACTACGGCACCTAAAAATATTCTGGTTAGACCAAAACAAAGCTAAAAGACCACAGATTAAAAAAATAAAAATAAATAAATAACGGTTTCCAATCCCTCCAGGTCCCTTTTTGGTCAACCACTCACATATCATTAATGTAAATATATTTAAACTCCTACTGTTTTTTATCATAACGCTCTTATCCCTAAACATAATTACCATAATATTTTCACTCATACTCAGAAAGAAACATTTACCAAGTGTAATAAAAAATATATGTGCGGTTATGTTTATGGCCTGGGAGTTTATACCGCAGTTTTAACCGTACCTAAACCAATAACTATAGGACCTATTCGGTTCTGGCACTTCGCCGGCCGCTGCCGCGGCACGCTCGCTTCGCTCGCTCGGCTCGTGCGTTGTGGTCACAGTTCTAACCTAACCTAAACCAATAACTATAGGACCGATTCGGTTCTGGCACTTCGCCGGCCGCTGCCGCGGCACGCTCGCTTCGCTCGCTCGGCTCGAGCGTTGTGGTCACAGTTCTAACCTAACCTAAACCAATAATTATGAATAGGACCGATTCGTTTCTGGAACTTGACTGAATGACTGGAGCGGGACTCTGGCTTCGCTCGCTCGGCTCGTGCATTATTCTTATATGTTATACATGTTATGTGAAAATAAAGTTACGCAAAATTAATGTATATAATACTGATTATTATGAATAAAAAGAAATCTAAACAAAAAAGATATGACTTTGAATAATAGTGTAAAAGATGGTTATGTTGAGAAAATATAGGAAAACAAATAAAAGTATAATAGATGTTTATTGCTACTGACATTATGAAGTTGAATGCTTCGGAAATAATAACATTAGAGACAGAGTAGTTAGGAATTGTGATTGTTAGGATAAAAAATGTTAGGAAGAACATTTTCGGATTTCCAATTATCGGAGTTGAAAATTTAGGTGAACTTTGGCGCACCCACATAGACGTGCACTCTTCACACTGTCTAAATAGGGAACGTCTGTATGAAGCAAAACTCATGGAAAAAATATCAATAGGAAAATCTGTCAAGTTGGACCTTTCATTATATTGCCTTGCCATACGTGTTAGAGGGCTATTAAATGTGGTGTTTAAGGTGGATGTAGGCAATTCAAAAATACGATGATGACGCTTACTACGTTGGCTAAACCTGAAGTTAAAATAGTTTACCAATTGTGCATCGATGATACCGTTTATAATTACGTTTATTTATTATTGTTTTTATGTACCTAAGTACTCCACACAAATTCAATTAACACTAGTGCATTGAAGAATTGATGACACCAACTAGAAGAATCATCAAAATTCACATAGAAATGCCGGAGATGCAGTACATTTATGCATATAACTTCGTACATAAGAATAATTACCTAATACACTAAAACCTTCCCGAAATCATCAAAATTGCTTCATTAGTTTTTGAGAAAATCGCGGACATATACATACATACGGGTGGAATACAGAACTTCCTTTTTTGAAGTCGGTTAATAAATGATATTGGGAATCAATAGCCCGTTCACTTCGCTTGCGGTATGAACCCGTATACCCTCGAGATAGTAGTACTTAGTAGTAGTTTAAAAGAGTGTCCATGGAGTTTCTTGCCCGTTCTTCTCCATAGGTAGGTACCTACGCTTTGGAATGGGCAACTAGCTTCATTTTTCTGACTGACCGACCCCTTGACAATTCAAAAGTGCCTGTAATTGGTTTAATTGAAATAAATGCTTTGACTTTGACTGAGTCTCCTGGAAATGTAAAGCTTGATATGTCGTCATGCGTACACAATGCGTTTCTCGCATGGAAATTGGAATTAGTAAGCACTAGTAAAACTCTCGAGACTAGGATGCAGTCGGGTGTTCGTTGAATTATAGCAGGAAGAATCGTAGGGATTTTGTTGGTATTTCTGGGATTTCTCCACAAAAAATAATAGGAAGGGAATTGAAGAGCACAGAAAAAAGAAATGGATTCCTCTGGCTTTACTCAGAAGGGTGGTGTAAACAAAAACAATCATGATTAATTATATATTTATTTCATACCATATTTGGCATAACAAAAATATTCAGATCATTTATAGAAGATATTTAACAACTGATAACTCCATAATTATTACACAATTAATAATAATACTCATATTATGCATTTTGATTTATACATACATTGAACATGAATACAGACAGACATCATATTATAGTAATATGTATTAGACACGAAAGATTTAACCGAGACACAATAGGGATAAACGAAGTGCACTATTCGACTAGAAGTAAGCTACAAAATCAATTTGTAATAATTAGTTACATCAAAAATTAAAATGGTTATAACTATTTTCATATTCTCATGGCTGTTCTGATTGAGAATTTTGGCACAACCACAATTATACCCAGCGGGGTAATTGCGTAACACACTATCAGTAGCAATGGGTTTCATTTTGACAGCTCAACAACATTCATTGCGTCGTTGACGTTGTAGAGAAAACAAATTTTTCGAACTTATGAAGCAGTGGATTAGCAATATCCTTCAAAATGATTCAGATTGAGACTGATAGTGTGTTACGCAATTAGGGTGCAGGTTCGCACGAGCGCGGTTTTTCGCGCACTGGATGATCAACGCACTGCTTAGTGCCGAGAGTTGAAACGTGCTGGGATGTGCTCTGTTGGATTCTCAATGCTCGGCTCAACACCGAGTGTTGAAAATCCAGTGCGCGATAAAATCCCGCGGCGATATTTTTTTTTACGTCCGTGTGAACGTAATTGAGGCAAGCGTGCGAGCGAGTTACGATATGCGACTGCGCTCGTCGATTGTTTTAATGTCTACGAGTCACGCAACTATTTGCGCGAGTTTGAACACCTCCATACAAGTTTTATTTTATTTATTATGGGACAATAAACAGCTACAATTTAAAATGTTTACAAATAACAATAAGGCTCATAAGTAGTATTAACAATATTGCAATTTTTATTTGTATTTTAAGTTGGTTGACATAATCGGTCCGATTGAAATTCATTCCCCCACTCGCTCGCTCGCTTCAGTTTTGACAGGGCTGAACATAATAATATACAAAGGTGCTTATAACAAAGAAACTTAGTCATTTGTCATTAAAAATGGAACAATAATTTAAATATTAAAAAAAAATATTTACATTACGGGTCATTCACGATTTGAAATGGACTTTTTCTTGGATATAGTGAATGACACTTTACAATGATATCCTTTCGCAAGTAATTTTAATTTATGTACAGGTATTGTCATGTTACATTTTGCGCTACGTAATAAGCATGACACTATTATGACTACTTGTTTTTACAAAGGGATTAAGGTTTTTATACCTTAGATATTAGGGCACGTTTATATGATACGAATTTCATCGCGCGCTGATCGTGTTAGGCCGCTGCCTCGAATTTTGCGGGCAGCGGGGCGGCGGCGGCGGCGGCGCGGGCGGTCGCGGCTTGACTGGAGTGCACCGTTCGTTGCCCGCTCCCGCGCCGCTGTTTTCGAGATCCGGTCCATTTAAATGTACGCATAAGATCCTGCCGCTCCCGCGCCGCTGCCGCCGCCGCCCCGCTGCCCGCAAGATTCGAGGCAGAGGCCTTATAGTAGCCGCTCTCTCCTCAGAGACTGTGGATTTAATACGTTATGCCTGTTGTCATAATTCTTAACACTTTCATTGCCACCTCTATCTTCATGAAGTCCGTAAGGGTGCCGCATACAAACAGCGAAAAACGCGCGCGGCGTGTTTGCGGCACCAGAGGAAGAATTTACAAAAACATGCACGGCGTGTCAGCGGCATTGAAAGTGTTAATGATCAAACACACGTGACGTGTATTCAACGCGATTGATCTCATCATTAAGAATATGTACGTTGTGACAAGAGGATACAGCATGAATTCCAGTCTCTGAGGAGACAGAAAAACGCGCGCCGAAAAAAATCGCGCTTGTGTGAACACGCCCTTGATATTATATGAGTTACTGCAGTACTTAAAGTGTGGAACTTTAAGTAGGATAGGATAATTTTGCAATGATGATTTCTGTGATTTATTGTTTGTAATACATTAAAAGCAAGACAACATTATTGATCTTCATCTTTGATAAGTGCGTAGTAATCTAGTAGGTACCTAAAGATCACTTAATTTGATATTTCGCGCCCGTTCATAAATAGTTCACGGTGTGTTGTTGAACGTAAGAAGCCGTGGAGGGGCGCGCCATTTTAAATTAGATTATCTAAACAAACATTTGATTATTCCTCATGCATCAATAATGTTCTTAAGCCGAAAACTTTTGTCCGTCTTTGGTTCAGTTAGTGATTTTGTTATGGTCTGACTAGGAAATCAAATTGGTTTCTATGACGTTAGCACAGTACACCTAGAGATATGTCGCATTACGTTTTAAATTCACTATCACTACTTTAAATAGGGACGATGACTAATATTAGAAAAGTTCGAACAAATAAGAACAAATTTCAAAGAAGGCATAGTAAAATGAGATACTAATAAAAAAAAAAGCTATAAAAGCCATGGAAATATCGAGAAGCTACACACTTTAAAGTTTTGGGAAGGGATTATTCCCGTCTATCCGCGCGGTACGGACAATGTATGGCGCTAGTATGAAGTTACATAGTCGTGACGTCTTTTCTGTGATAATGCCGTCTTTTTCTAGCGGTTTTATTTTAAAACGTTTATAAAATGGCAGTTTTTAAACGTTTTGAATTTTAAACTCGTACGGACTCCTACGGAGTTTAAAATAACTGTAATGTCACCATTCCTATTCTAGTTTTTACCAATTGGAAAGCTGCACCTCGTTAACAATAAGTAACTTAAAAAACAAACAAATAAATATACTGCGCATACAAATAATGAATTGGAAAATACCAAAACTGTAATCTAACTTAGAGCGAGGCCACATGATGTGTTAACGGTGCGGTGCGGCGCTGGAGCGGTGCCGCAACGTCATCCTACATACACATCACTATGCCATGTCACACGATGCGTTGGGCCGCCGTGCGGCGTCGCACCGTAGGCGCGCCGCAGCGCATCACCCACAGCACCCGCAGGTTGTGACCTGCTAGACGAGCCGGGGAGGGGTGATGCGCTGCGGGCCGCGCGCCGGAGTGCATCGTGCCGCCACCGCACTATTGTATCGAACGTGTTTATTATTTATGCCGCGCCGCGCCGAGCCGCTCCGCCCGTGTGGCACCCTATAGCTCGAATTAATTGCGGTGCGGTGCCGCACCCCACCGTTAATGCATCGTGTGGCCTCGCCCTTAGGCACTCGCAAAGTTAAATCGAAAATGCCAGAGCATGAAAGAAATCTATTATCAAACCAATTTCCCAGTATGTGTGCATACACACGTGTCGATCGTGTATTTGTAGAATACGGTGTTCAAATACACGAACGGTATGTGTGTATGCGGTAGCGGTGTGGCGGCAGTCGTCGACGCGTCGGCGGCTGCCGCCGACACGCATTGACGGTTGTCGCCGACACGCGTCGACGGTTGCAGTTACCTCTGTCGTCGACGCGTGTCGCTCGTGTGTATGCACACTAAACCATATTATTCGTAAGTATCGTTAAGTTAACTATTGCATACACCCTTAAATTCTTTAAAGAGAAGATTTTGTGCGACATTAAAATCACACTTTCAGAGTTAAATGACATAAGTTGCAAATAATAATATAGTGCTTAAAAGTTGGTTTATTTGTTCCACTTTGTATTTTACACCAATATATTTGACAATAAATAATATCTTTAATTCCTTGCACCAATTAAAGTGTACCTTTACAAAATGTTAAAAGTTTATTGACAACACCACCAATAAAACTAATTTCCAGTCGACCATGTTCCTGGTTGACCACGTTTCAACCTTATTACTAAGGTCATAAAGGTGAAAAGCGGTCAACCGTCAACTTTGTCGAGTGTACCTTTTATTTAGATTAGTTCCTTGGTTAGTTTACGGAATGCCATTTAATTCTGCATAAAAAAACAACCTAAATTCTTAATTCTTATTGCCCGTTATGCAAGTTTATTATGGTTACAGGAAACCAACACCTCTTGTACAGTATCCCCGTCGTTAATATGGCAGTAACCATCTTATTACAGAACGAGTTCTAATTTTACTCTAAGCTTAAACCATCGAGCCAGTGTTCATACACACGAGCGGCACACGCCAAGGTCAGAGGCAACTGCAACCGTCGACACGCCAGCGGCTACAGTTGACGCGTGCCGCTCGAAATAAAATAAATGTGCAGTTCTTAATAAAAAAATAGTATAGAACCGAGTCTAAGTTGCCAATTTAGTATTTTACGTTAGTCGGAATAAAGTTCAAAATAAAATAATAGACTCGAAGGCTTAAACTTGAAAGTTAAAATTCGTTTTGTAGTAAGATGGATATAGATATAGAAAAAGTTCGGCTTTGAAGAGCGCCGTCGCTTATACCTGTCTCTCTCTCTAAATCTCGATGTTTTATATTAACGTCTGGGTAACTGTTTTTGTTTATTACTGGAAGAACGTAAAGTACAGAGATAATCTGCTAAAAAACCAACAATTATAGAAGTTAGAATTTCCTACAAACTTTTATGACTAATATTTGTGCTATTTATTAATGTAGTGTTTTTCATTTGTAAGTCTGGAATTCTGTAGCCGAATGAAAAATACAGTGGACGAAGCTTGCGTCTTACCAAGGGGTTTCGTATTACCCATCAGTAACTAGGACAACCCAGTTACTGGGTAATACGAAACCCCTTGTAAGCATGGAGCGACTGCCTATCTGACCTCTACAAAAAGGTCAGATAGGCAGTCGCTCCATGTAAAATACTGGTACTCAGCTGCATCCGGTTAGACTGGAAGCCGACCCCAACATAGTTGGAAAAAGGCTAAGCAGATTTGTCCATACAGAGCTGTGTCAACAGATCACCATGTAAAATTTTAATTCGTTATCAATAAGCCACCAATCATAATATCTAGTTACAGCATACACTGATTGCAACAGTACTCGATCAAGACTTACTACACAGTAAAGGAAGTGAACACAAAAAATTATCATAAACCACAGTTTTTCATGACAACATACACATAGGAGGAAGGAAACATTTAACATGTGCATAAAACATACATTAATGCCCGTTTTCACAACACTTAAATACGCGCTGTTGGATTTTCCACACTCGGCTCAGGGCCGAAAGTTGAAAATCGAACTGCACGCTTTTGTTTACGCATTTACTTAGGTGTCGTCTAGTGTTAGAGAGCGAGCATTACCTTTATATTACAGTTTTTCATAAATATTTCACCCAAATGAACTAAAGCTTGAAAACACATGTTTTTTTTTTACTGTTCGAATATTGGATTGTAAACATCCAAAATTTTAACTTCTTTACAGGCAAATTAGATAAATACTGTATTCGCAATGCACAGTTTTATTCGCTCAAATGCTGTATAATTTTGCTTAAAATAAAATGATAAGAAACAGACAGCATAAATATTACAATTTGCTACTTTCATTACCCAATATTATATTTTTCAACAATGTTTAAAACCGGCTTCCACCACAAATCAGTAAATACGCTAAACATATTAAACGAGGGACCCGTGGCTAAATAATAGCAGCCGCACAGGTCGATCGATCAGGTTAAGCTACGCTTGCCGCGGTTGGTCCGTGGATGGGTCTGAATATATACATATTTAAGTCTCATCTTTACATGCCGAGACCTCTTCGTGCCTCGGAAAGCACGTTAAGCCGTTGGTTCTGGCTGTCATTCGTAGATCTTTGACAGTCGTTACGGGTAGTCAGAAGCCTGAGTCTGACAATCAGTCTTACCAAGGGGTATATTACCCAGTAACTGGGTTGTGGAGGTCAGATAGGCAGTCGCTCCATGTAAAATACTGGTATTCAGCTGCATCCGGTTAGACTGGAAGCGGACCCCAACATAGTTGGGAAAAGGCTAGCCAGATGATGATGATCATGATATTAAAACATTATTCTGTCTCTGTAACCTTTAAACGACTGACAGAATCAGAACGATGTTCTAGAGTCAGTTAGTCATTTGTGGTGCAACCGGGCCTAAGGGTGCTTACACAAAGACACGGGTTCCCGGTAAAGACAAGCCGGTATCGATCGGTGCGGGTAAAATATACCCGTATTAACTTATACGCTCACACATAAAGAAACAGGTAAAACATTGTGACCGTTTCTTTCCGTAGATCAACCTGTAGCGAGCTGTACCGGAAACGCACTGCTTTATGTGAGCACCGTAAGTCTTATTAATGTATCAAATAAATTACAGTCCACAACATGAATAATTTTGATCGTGAGTGACGATGCAAACATTTACACCTTCACACAATTTTATTCTTATCTCTAGGTGAATTTAAAGACCAAAATCGTGTTTAGATTTCGACTATTATATAATAATAATAACAACAATTTGATATTGTATCGTAACAGATACATTACATTAAAGAACAATGAACTTGTAAATGAACGGACATATACAACGCTACAAAGTTTCTTTTGGCGCGTGGCTAAAAACGGAACTAACGCCGCCATCTTGATTTTTGCCAATACAATTTCACAAATGTTTACCAACAGCGCCCGCCTGTCAATGTCATTCAGGCGCCAAAAGATCCTTGTAGCACTCTACCTGTAAAGTCTTAGTACTTAGTTCTCCTTGGAAGGCTGGATGGACCAGCCCAGGATACGCCGGTCGAAGCCGCAACTGAAGAAGTTTATATTGGACGATATGTCGTCAGCCCAAGCTACTGATGTAACCATGCGACGGTGGCCCTGCGATCAAATAGAAGTTTGTAAACATTTTTCCCTTTCACATGAACCCTTTCGCGGTGTAAAGGCAAGTACCTCAATACATAGGAACGAAAAAACAAAATTGGAAGTGAGAGCTACTCGTAATTTCGACATTTTGGCTGGACAGTGAACGTGTTAAAATAACAGATTGCATGTTTTTTTTCCAAAACCAAGGGATTTGATTCTTGGAAAAGAAAATTTACTAATGGTGCAGTTTTAGATTTGATTAAAATCGGGCCCGAGTATCTTTTGCGTATTTTTTGCCATTTCTTATTTTAGAAATGGCACGCATACTTGAAATATTCACTCTGTATAACATCTCTCAAATAATCCACCCATCGTTTCTAGGGTCACCCATCCATTCTTGCTAAAAAAGATTATGCAGGTACACATGACATATCAAGCATTTTCAGTTTTAGCTGACCGCGCAGGGTTTTCGTACAATGAGAAGTCAGTTTATACAGTAAAGGTATAGCTTGATAATATGTCGTCGTGTGTAGCCTTGTGTTATACATTGTGGGATAGCTATTTTAGTACTGAAGACAAGTTACCATCGAGCGTTCCAAATCCTTTTCCGTTTAGAATTATACTGTACTTAACATGTCAGTTTTAGCAATAGCCAAATAAATGTCATGTCCTTAAGTCATGTTAATTATTGTCTTGTATAATAAATAAATATAAAGTAAGTGTATGTCACCTGTCGGCTGGAGCGCGGCAGGCGGGCAAGCCTCTGTCCCTGTAGGTCGAACAGGCGCACCTGTCGGTTGTCGTGCGGGATGGCGATCAGACCGTTGCCGCTCACTCCCACGCGGTTCACTGAAGAGTCTGACCTGATTGTGGCTAGCGCAGAACGCATGTTGCGGACGTCCCATACCTATCATTGATTGAATACTCTTTATTGCACATCAAATAAGCAGAGTAAAAAAATTAGAGAATGAGGTTTGTTTTAGGTCAAAACGTTTTTTATATTTTTCATGTTCAACTACTGTTTTACCTTTACGGAACGGTCGTCAGATCCGGACACAACTTTATCTTCTCTTGTGAACACAGCTGATGTGACACTCCTGAATGACAAAAGTAACTTAATGTTATTAGTATTAAGTTATGTGTAGTTTGAGAAATGAGGTCGGTAATGCCGACGTGTAGGGAGAGGTTAAGGTAAGCATAGGAATATTGAGTGTTGAGGCTGGACTTTTATAAGACGACTTGTAAATTATAATCATCGGTGGTAGTGGTAGACGTGGTAGTACTCCCATAAAGCTATAAATAGTGAAATATCCTGATATCGATAAATTTGGATAAAAATCAAATTTCGTTTATTAAAATCAGCACTTATCGAACGTCAAAATTACATAAGACAGTGCCCGAAAACGCCAGCCCTTCACCACTTCCTAGTGCCATCAGCACAGCTATGAGATATGATACTTGTTGTCTATGATGGCGTTGTTTATGATAACTTACTCAGTATGCCCTTGAAAGACGGAGACGGAGTGTATCGGCTCGCGGAAGTCCCATAGACGGAAGGTGGTGTCTCGGGACGCCGTCACTACGAGCCGAGACGCGTGGTGCGCAGACGCATGCGTAAGCTCGTGGTCGTGACCTGACACACAGTAATTTTACAGTAAGAAGATGTCATGACGCACTTCATAGGTGTATTCGTTGACATGGGTCAATATGGGCAAGTCTGAAACTATAAATTGCTTAGTGCACTACACTGAATTCAAGAATCCTAATTAGGATTCAAGATATCGTAATAAGAGTTACGACGGTTAGGACCCTAATCAGCCAGTTAGTATTGTTCCTGCCTTCCTAACTTGCTTAGCGTCCTCCCTAATTAGGATTCCTGAGTAGAATAGTGTAATAAGCGCTTCAAGGGTAGTGAAACTAATTCTATCGTCGACTTTGGCGTGAAGAAATACGAGAAAGTTGCAGCATACAAAGGCGAAGTTATTCTTATTTCATACCTGTAAGAACTTGCAAACAGTCTCCAGTTTCCACGTCATACAGGTTAGCGGTTCTGTCCCAGGAAGCGGTGATGACGTGGTCACCGCCTGTGAGCCAATCAGCGGCCACAACGACGCCTTGATGGCCGCCCAGCTCCGTCAGTGGAGTACGGAGCACTTCCGGTCTATCTCCACCTTCACCGAGACTTTCTTCGCCTCCTCCTTCTAATTCTTCTTCAGAGGATTGGCCGCGCTAAACGTTTAAAATCAATCGAATCAATGAGCAAATATTTATGTTGTGTCAGCATGGAAAACCTGCTTAATATTTTGTTGTTTTATCATGATATCGATACAACGTCACGTTTTCTGTGAGCTTTCCCCAGTTAATTTAATTTGATCCTGTATTTTTATATCTAACTATTGTATCTAATATCAAATTATTTATAGTGGTGATATTGAGTAGATTATGTAGTTGGGGTAAATGATTACTTGTTGTAATTGTCTGTAAATTCCAATCCCACTTTTTACTCATTGACAGTCTTGTGAAATATGGCAATAGCATGTCAGTCAGCTTATCAATTAATTTCCCTGACTGTACATTGTTTTATTTTGATAAAATAAATTAAGTAATAACCGGTAGGTCCCAGTTGACGGCGGCCTGCCACACATGCGCAGTGTTGTCTCCACTGCTTGTGAGCGCGATGTCCCTGCTGGGGTGGAATCGGATCGAGTTCACGGAGCCCGAGTGTCCTGTATATTGTAAGAGGCACTTGCCCCACTCCACGCTCCATACGCAGGCTGTGTGATCTACAAGAAAGAAATAAAAGTAGGTAGAAGCAATTTTACAAATGGTGATTTAACTAGCGCGTCTAATTCAAAATTGCGCTCCCCTTCCACAGCATTTGCATATACTTGTAAAAATCATTCAATCATCACTAGTTTTAGTGCGCAAATGCAGTGGAGGAAGTTTCCTCACTGGTAAAACCACTAAAGATTCCTCTTTTAGGAATCACTTTATTTTGTTTTAACCTCCTGTTTACAGAATGTTGATGCAAAATTGATTATATGTATGAATGTCATCTGATTTTAGAACTGTGGTTTACAGGTTGAATGCCATAATTACAGAAACAATTATTAAGCCATTGTCTCGCGTGGATACGAAGGGTTCAGAAATTACTATAATCCATACTAATATTATAAATGCGAAAGTGTGTCTGGCTGTCTGTCTGTGTAGGTAACACAGACAGACAGCCAGACACACCTTCACGCTTAAACCGCTGAACAGATTTTGATGAAATTTGGTATAGAGATAGTTTGAGTCCCGGGAAAGGACATAGGATACTTTTTATCCTGATATTCTCACGGGATCGAAATTTATGCGGGTGAAACCGCGGGGCGCAGCTAGTAATATTGTTACGAGCTTGGGGTTCGTGACAATAAAAACTGCCGATTTAATAACCAAAAATAAACACTTTAATTAAATAACACCAATAAAACACAAACACACTAATTATAAAACACAATCGCACTACTGATCACTCTTAAGTCGCACTTGAAGATCGCTTCGAATGTTATCGCTTGTATCGCAGAATCAATACTGACTCGGCCGCTTTTTTTTTTTTTTTCGACTATGGCATCTCGTAGTTGACCTTGAGAGGTCGTGACTACTTAACCGGACTATCCTGTGGCTGCCTTAAGTAAACTCAAAGCCTCCAGCCAGGGGCAAATATCTTATATACTAAGCGACTACACGCTAAGGGCACCCCCTGTGGGGTACGAACCTCGGCTTAGGGCGTCGCTGGGGGAGGGCAGCAAGATGGGACAGGCTGGATCTGGTTTTTATTATTTAAGCTTGGTGAGGCCGGCGTTTCCTAGCTGACTGCTCTGAGAAGAAACGCCGAAACAAACTCAGAGGTCACAGTCGGGAATTTAAATCTACTGGCTCAGCTGCGGCGCGGGCTGGCACTTCTTCGAGCAAGGGTCGGGGGGAGGCATTTAATTGGGGACGTCGCGAGGGACCTCGGCGGCGAGGTCGGAATGTCGGTGGTCTGTGTTTGTGCACTGTACTGGTAGACTTGCTTTTCTCCTGGAGGAGGGTTATGGGGTCGTCAGGGTCGGAGAGGACATGCCTTGGACGGCGGCATTTGCTAATTTTGGAGGGGGTGTACCTGGAAGCCTCGACGACCAGAGGGTTGCGGTGCTTGGCGGCGGTATCGAAGAAGCGCTTGGAAAGGCGCTTTATGAATTGATGGATGGTAGGAATTTTGAGGTCTACATGGAGGATCTCATTTCGAACGAACCAGGGGGACCCCGTAGCCTTTCGGAGGAATCGATTTTGGAGGGTCTGCATCCTATGGATGTGATGGGGCTTTGCGTGGGCAAAGACTACACAGGCGTATGTCATTATTGGACGTATGCACGCTGTGTAAATGCGCATTTTGCACCTAAGTGACAATTTGCTGCGTGCATTTAGGACGGAGTGGAGTCTGCCGAGAGCGAAAGCGGCGCGCGAGCGGACCGTCTTTATGTGCTCTGCGAAGGAAAGGTGATTGTCGAGTATTACTCCAAGGTATTTGGCTCGCTTCTCCCAAGGGATCGGCTTGCCGAACATGGTGATAGGTCGGGGGGGGGGTGGGTCTAAGTCGTGGTTTCGAGTAGAGAACCGCTTGACTTTTGTCGGGATTTACTTCTATTCTCCACTTCCTGAACCAAGCAGCGAGGTTGTTTACTGCGGTTTGGAGAGTGTGAGATATCTGGACTAGGCTACGGCCAGTGTAAAAGATGGCTGTGTCGTCAGCGAATAGAGCTAACTGAGCCTTTTTGCTTGTGGGGATGTCGCTAGTGAACAGCGTGAAGATGAGTGGGGCAAGCACAGACCCCTGGGGGACACCTGCTCGAATGGGGTGGGGGGAGGATATCGCCCCTTCAACTTTGTAGCGGAAAGTGCGGTTCGACAGAAAGTCTCGTAGGATGAGCACGAGACGGTCCGGTACACCGAGTTGGTATAGCTTATATATTAAGCCGTTGTGCCAGACTTTGTCGAAGGCCTTCGCTATGTCAAAGTATACCGCACCTGTCATACTACCACGCAGGAATCCTGCGTGTATATGTTCGGTGATACGGTGGACTTGCTGAACGCAGGAGTGTTGGGTTCGAAAACCAAATTGTTCATTGGGAATGAGGCCCTTTGTTTCGGCGTAGTCTCTGAGACGCTTATAAATAAGCCTCTCGTAGACCTTACCGAGGACATTGAGCAGACTGATGGGACGGTAACTCGTAGGTTCCGTTTTGGGTTTACCGGGCTTGGGAATGCCGATAACTGTGGCCTCTTTCCACGTTTGAGGGAAAATGTTGTTGCTCATGGCGCCATTGAAGATGGTGACCAGTAGCATTATTAATTGGGCAGGGAAGAGTTGGATCACTCTGTTAGTGATTCCGTCTGAACCAGGGGCCTTTCTAGGTTTGAGACCCTTGATGATATCCTGCACTTCGTCTGGAGTGACGGGGGGCAGAGGATTATCAGGGTCTTCGACGGGTGGGAGGGAGGCTCTTCTTTTGACTTCCGCGTCGACCTCGGAGAGGTGAGCTTGGTCTACCGGTTGGGAGCTGGGTGTGCATTGTGCTTCGAGACTATCGGCCAGGCATTCGGCTTTGTCTATATCGTCGAAGGCGATGGTTTTATCGGGGCGGAAACTCGGCCGCGGCCCATACCGGCCTTATATAGGGCCTCAGATAGTTCCAGAACTTTCTACTGTAGAAACATCTAGAATGTTCGAGTACATACCGGTCCCGACTGACCCGATGTCGATAGTTCTAGAATGTTCTAGTATCGAAAGTTCTGGAAGCATCTCGACCTACTAGTTCTGCTACTCGATACTAGATGGCGCTAGTGGTAGCTAATGTCGCCATCAATCGTGGCGCGCAACAATATGTATATCACAAGGTACTGAACACTGAATACTATAATTAAAACTGTAAATACACATAAAACTTTATGAGTAGCTTGCATGTCTTTCTGCCATTTTGACTTCTGATTGGTGAATGTCACAAATCCATGAAAGTGTCTTTAATACTTTTGAACAAGTTTCAGGCATGTGTATTTTCCAGCGTAACTGTTTGACCGAAGCAAGAAGTTTGTATCATGTTTGTATATCTAGCAAAAAGAAATACCTGCTGAAGCTGTGCCAATGAGGGCTTGTCCAGGGCGAGCTGATGACACATCCCAGATGCCATCCTTGTGTCCCGAGAACTCCCTCACTAACTGGCAGTTATAAGTGGGGGCCTTAAAGCTGGACACTATCTTGCTGGTCTGGACCCGCAGTTTGTGACTGGCTTTCACTTTCTGGGAGTTACTTTGACTTACTGTAAATATATTAGTACAATATTATTAACTGAATATTGCTGATATAAGTTAAAATGTTAAAACACATTGAACACCATGTGTATCCTTCCGGAAATTCATAGTACCACCTTCAGAGGCCACGTGTTTCCTTTGGAAAACAAAAGCAATGCTTTATTAGGAGGCCAGTGTCCAGGTCCACCAGCAAACATGTTTTAATACATTTTACTATGACTTAATACCTCTGGCCTCCATGGTTGTTTCGGTCTAAGTGATATAAAACACGGTTTTTGGGCTTGGCGCTCAACATGTTAAGAGTTGAAGCGAAACCTAAAATACTTTGAAAAAGGCTAGGCAGATTGATTTTGTAGCATTTAATAACATTCCAGTAACAAAAAACTTAACACTTTGCATGACACTTAACGCCCCTTGATGTTCAGTGTCCTTCATTGTGTTAACCTTTGGGCTACTAACATTTCACTTTGGAGTTTTTTCCTGCAACATCAAACTCGATGTAGTCTAAGTTTTGTTTATCTCCCACATAGCTTTCTCGTTCCAATTTTTCACTCAGGATGTCTATTTTCTCTTGAACTGGAACCAAAAAATAATGTATTATACATTATGCAAGCCATAATCATTGGGTAGACAACATTGTTGCCATCAGAGGTTAAAACCTGGATGAGGCTGGCACAGGGGCAAGGAGATTCGCACAAGCAAAAGAGAGACCTTTGCCCAGCAGTGGGTGATGTTATACTGTAGATGATGAATCTAGAAGAGGAAGGAGAGTAGGGAGGGCTTTGGTCTGCTGTTGAAAAATCCAGGCTCATAATAATAACACACATACCTATATAGCTTTTGGTTTGTATACATGGGTCAGGCAAACTCCCAATGTGATTAAGGAAACACAATGCCTTGGTAAAACAAACAGGCATCAGTAGAAAAATATGAATGAAACTAAATATTTCTATGATTATTATTCTCTGAGAAAATAAAAAACAACAATACCAAATAATTATCTGGTTTTATCAGAAACAATCACATCTTACTAGCATTGTTTTAATAGTTTCCTATAATGGAGCTTGTTGTGACGAGTTGTTTGTAAATACATGTGAACTAAACAGTTAACAGTTTTTAACATGAATAAAACAAAATAACATACTATTCTTGTTTTTTACTTAACTTACGGTTTAAATTTTCCGTATACAGAAGGTCAAATTCTTTTTCTATTTGAGAAAACAACTCATGCAGCCGAGACCTAAATACGGGGGGGATTGATGATTCTGAATCTTCCATTTTTAGGTAATTTGGTAGTCCATCGGATCCTTCCGTGAGGGCCTGGAGCCTTCTTTTGCTGGATTTCATGGTCCAAGGCGGATTGCACACCAAAGTTCTAATCACATCACAGTACGCAGCGCATTGTGCTTTATATCCAAATTGCGAAGTCTATGATATTGTTAACACTTTAATCTGGTATCCAGTAAGCAAGAGACTTCTATTATTGAAAGAAAAATCGTGAAATTCTAGCGAAATGTAATCAAATAACGACAAAATGCATTATTCGATTTCGATTCGATTCAATCGGACTGACTTGAGTGACTTGCTTGACATTTAACTTTTTTATAAAAAAAAAGGTCCACAGACTATTTAGATTAGAGCTGAGATTAGTGTGAACGAAACATTACGAAACAAAGACTGTGCGTACGAAAATGACTAAAGACCCTTGATCAATCTGGCATTAGTTTAATCCGTGATCTTTACATTGAGGTACATAAAACATGGAGATGCCGCGTTATTCTATACATACATTTGCTTATACAAATATGAGTGAAATATGATTCAGAATGTGAAATATCATTATGTCTCATTCTTTCTAATGAGATAATTTTATTTGATAAAAGAGACAACAATATTTAAGTTGTTGCTCATTATGGCAATATTTTATCGTGACGTAGTGACAGTTGTAGGTAAGTGCCATAGCAGCCATCTTATGCGCGGAGTTTCATGGTAGTTTTGCTGTCAAATGGTTGTTTATTTTTTGTATTATTGAGGATTGCAAGAAAATTACGAGGATTTTACCTGTTAAAACTGCATGTAAATGTTGGGAAACAGAAACTCAACATGCCTGTGTGTTGTATTGTGAAGTGTGGTGCAAGAAAGAATGAAAATCAACCTCAATTGTCTTTGCACAGGTTAGTAGCCGGTTTTCATGCATTAATACATACAATAATACACATTCGATGATACAATTGTAACGTGATCATGAATTTATGGCTAAAGTATTGATATTTGGGTTCATTTCCGTATAACAGGCCTTTCTATTATATTTGTTAATTCGTTCGTTTGTTTACAATAATATGTCATAATGGAATAGTGTTGTACCGTTGCCGACTTGGCGTAATAGTTTCCGAAACTAGTTCCTCCGCTGAAACGATACCGGTATATTCTGCGATGTTAACATAAATAATCCTGCGTCTTATTCAGTCCGAGTGACCTTGCTAGGTCCGGCCTGTGGTTCACACTTCACAGCACCAAAATCAAAATATTTCACATAAACCTACATGGACACTTTTATGAAACGTCAGAAGCTAGGTGCACGGTTCCAATTGGTAGTTTCCTATGGAGAAGAAACGGTAAGAAACTCAATGGTTACACTTTTAAAATAATTGGCTTTTACAATGTTTTCTATTTTGTTAAGTACTTGTTGACAGGCCTACACTGTCCTCCCCTATCTATTAACATTGAAATTTCAAAAGGTTTTCTCGGCTCCTAAGGGTCGTAACGTGATGTTAAATAGCCTATAACCATCCTGGCTACCAAACGCAAAAATAATTTATGCATGGCATTTTTTTTGCGCGGAACCCTAATTATTTTTCTAAAATAAAGGTAGCCTAAGTTACTCCTTGTAGGGTAGCGGGATCGTCCGAAAGGGTTACCGCTGCCCCGGAACATAAAGGGCTAAGGAAGGAACACGGGTGGGTTTTAGTCAGTAAGAGTCTGACACTCCCTTCCGCTCCACCCAGAGCGGGAGGAGTCATTAGATGATTTCCCATCCACAAAAAAAAAATAAAAAGTTACTCCTTGTAACATATCTGTCAGTGAAAGTCCCGTCAAAATTGGTCCAGCCGTTTCAGATTAGCCGGAACAAACAGACAGACAGACAAAAATAAAAAAAAATGCCATTTTGTTAAAATAGTACTGTTTAGATTTTTATAAGCATTTAGTAAAAAGCTGTTATTTTGACAGTACCAACAGACACTTCAATTTTGTTTATTTTTATAGATAACGGAAAGTAAGATAACCTACTCATCTTTTTCTGTTACAAATTACAACGGACTTTGTATACATAATTTATTAGGTATGATCTAAACGTGATAACTAGTAAGACTCGTATTTAGTATCGATACTAGTTATAGTAACACCTATGTTCCTTGATAGACACAACACTAGCAATGGCAGCCATTTTATGAGACAATACCAGTTGTAGGTATGCACCCTTTTTTCGTAGGTATTTCCAGTCCATACTGTTGTATGTCAATGGATCTTTAGTAAATTGACCATGTAATGCAAAATTTACGCATTTCCATAGATCTGTCTCAATTAGATTCGCCGGATTAAAACTAATGCCAAATTGATTGTCTAAGATCCCCTTATGATCCGCCTAAAATGTTCCCACAGCTGGGACATCAGCATAGCTACAGCTATCGCCACGTAAAAAGAACGCTGAGCGACCAGTGGAGGGGGTGTGTTTGCGCACGGGTACAGTCTTGTCCCAAAGTACTAGGCTATTGTTTCATTATATTTATATACGTGTAAATTGTTTTATTGTAGAATCATAATAGTTACTAACGCATCGAGCTCCCTTCATACCACCAATTTGATCGTTAAATCGCTCAGTGCGTAGGTAAACGTCAGCGTTCTTTTTACGTGACGGGACCAATATTGCTATTCACAACCACTACGCTTCCGTACTGTTTCGAACATCAATCAATGTTATCGTAGCCAATCGTAGAAGTCCTCTAAATGCTGTTCACAAGTCGAAAATTTTGTCTGTACCTACATAAAATAATCAAATAGACGACCACTGTCGGGGGGTAAGGTAAATTATCGAATGTATCATTTTCGATACGATATAGGTTGTGAATAGCTATGCAAGCCTCCTCTCGGTGAGAGGGAGTGGGCCGTAATCCACCAAGCGGTCGCGGGTTGTCACATGTCTTTGAATTATTGGTTCTAGTACCCCTTAGGGCCAGGGGGTAATAGAACCCCTAGAACGGATAATTATTATTTTCCTTTATTCGTCTATATACATATAAATTATATTTTTAAATATTAGAATATAAAAAAAATATTTATCTTCGACATCCTTTCTTTTCATTTTGAAGGGACTCGTGGTGTCGTGGCTAAATAGTAACAGCCGCATGGGTAGATTTTTAAGGTTAACTAAGGTCGGTCCGTGGATTGGTTACCATTACCATCCAATCAGTGGCGTATTTTAACATTCAGCGCCCTGGGCCTGTAAGGTTTGCCGCCCCAAAAATTAACGGAAAAAAGCAAAAAGTTTTAATGAATCTGGGCTGAGAATGATTATAATAAACTAAAAAGTCCATATAAAGAAATAAACACCTCGTGTCATCGCGTCGGCCGCCGCCTGATGCGACCTCCCCTGCGCCAGGACTAGCGTTCGTCAGCGTAGCAAACCACGCTGACGCCATCAGGGAGGTCGGCCCGCAGCACCCAGTCGTAACCGATGTCCCACCCTGGGACACCGCGTCGTGTACGTTACCCTAGCAGGAAAGTAGCTCCTAGAGTGATATGAGTGGAACGTATAATTAGTGCGTAATCTGCTGTAAATGTGCGCCAAATAAAAAATTTGTGCGCTTTGTCGTTTTGGAAAAAAACGGAAAAAACGATTCCTGCTAGGGTAACGTTTTTCCAGCAGGAAAATTCTAAACGAATGATCGGAGAGAGAAATATTGTGCATGGGCAGAGAGCTTATATTTGTAAAAATGCAAAAATGTGCTTATATTTGTAAAAATGCAAAAACTTAATCATGTGCAAAGTCACGCAAGCTAGTAGAATATAATCTAATAACAAGTTTTTTTTTTTACTTCTTTTCTACTTCAGTGTACTCAGGCACAACACGTGTCAACCGGTTCGTGAGTAAAGTTAAGAATGTCATCGATATGTATGAATCCGTCGCTTTTTTGTGGTCATTCGAATTTGGTCGGATAACCAGCCGTTGTTTACATGTTATGTTTTTTGCTTATATCTACTGAATGCGAAACATTCCAAGCTGAATATTTTAACTATATATTCTTGACTAGACGCACTAATTTTTGGTTTAAACTACACATCTTGGGTTGAGCCGATTTCTTGTATTTTGCCGTCAAAGTTACGACCCCGTCGTTTTGACTTTAGGCAATATTATTCAATAAAGCATGCACGTACACTTTTGAAACTTGTTATGGTTATTATTAGCATCAAGAAGGACCGAGCACAGTTTTCAGCGATCTTATACGTTTTCTCGTTTAGGCGCTGTGACATGTTTTCGCGTTTTCAAAAAAGCGAGATTACTTGAAAATTATAAATATTTTCTTGAATCTAATTCTGTCACAAATACGCACAAATTAAAGGCTACTCGTGTATGTTTATTCTACAGGCGCACATACAATAGTTTTAGAGATACACGATTCTGCAAAACGTCACTCCAGCAGGAAACTCAATATCTCGAAAACCTGAAGACGCACAAATTATATTTTCAGCGCACATTTTTGCACAAATATAAGCTCTCTGCCCATGCACAATATTTCTCTCTCCGATCATTCGTTTAGAATTTTCCTGCTGGAAAAACGTTACCCTAGCAGGAATCGTTTTTTCCGTTTTTTTCCAAAACGACAAAGCGCACAAATTTTTTATTTGGCGCACATTTACAGCAGATTACGCACTAATTATACGTTCCACTCATATCACTCTAGGAGCTACTTTCCTGCTAGGGTAACGTACACCACCGCGTCCCCCGTCGTGAGGGCTCTCACGCGCATGATGGCGTCCACCGTCGAGCGCCCCTTGCGGAAGCCAAACTGACTATCCGCAAAATCCGGCCCTGTCCTCACCAGGTGCCCGACGAGATGGCCTGCAATCACTCTCTCAAAGAGCTTGCCAACCTCGTCGAGCAGCACTATGGGCCGGTATGCGGACGGAGAGGCCGCAGGGCGCCCTGGCTTCTGAATGAGGACCAGCTTCCCCGTCTTCCAACGGAGTGGAAACTGGCCTCTCTCCATACATGCGCTTAAGAGCGCCTCCAATCGAGGCCCGAGAGTCCTCGAGGCCAGGACCCAGGCTTTACCCGGCAAGCCGTCGGTCCTGGGGCGGCATTTTTGGCCTTCAGCCTACCTACCGCCACTCTCAGATCTACCCCGGTCACTTCATGTCGTCGTCGTCGTCCCCGTGGTCCGCTTCGGGCACTGAAAGTGGCGGAGCCATGGGCGGGGCAGTATACTCCCACCGTGAAGGGAACAGAGCGTTCCCACCTCCTCCACCAGCTGGGGGCGGAAACACTGTGTCAGCGGGGGGGCCCAGGTGCGGAGTTTATTCCGCACCATTTTGTAAGGGCGCTCCCATGGATCTCTGTTCAGAGTCTCCACCATCTCCTCGCGGGCCATATCCTTGGCCCGCTGGACAGCCTCTTGGAGGGCCGTCTTCGCCGCTCTGTGCCCCTCGTACAGCTCCGCCTCCGTGGCTTCCGCATCCGGAGGGCGGATGCGGAGCCTGCGGTGCCTGGTGTACCGGTGTCGCACGTAGACGCACGCCTTGCGTAACAACTCAACCTCCTGCGACCACCAATACACCTGACGCCCGGTGTCCCCCTAAAGGGACAAAGCAGTGTGACAGATCGGAATAATTCGACAGACGAAATGACGGACACGCCGCCGCCAGCCGATAGCCCCGCGTCTTGATATCTATCAGACTAACGCCGAGTTTTTTTTTTTTTCCTGCCTAGAAAGTCAATAATAAATGCGCACAAAGCTGAGCGCGAGGTGCGGCTTGCACCGCCCTTCGCAAGCTGCCGCCCCGGGCCATGGCCCTTTTGGCCCTAGGGTAAATACGCCACTGCATCCAATACACACCGAGAACCCTCTGTTTTCAATTTTACATGAAGCAATAGCGTCGCTACATGTTAAATATTTAGTGATATTCAGGTGTTTGGAGACATAGGTGGAAAGTATTCTACCTGTCTCCTCTTATGCGTATTGGTTACGCGCATTTGGTTAGACTTGAAGCCGACCCCAACATTAATTTTGGGAAAGGCTAGGCAGATAAATGATGATGTTCCATTTTTAACACGCTTTTTTTTGCTTGCCACCCTGTCAGCTCTGTGTCAGACATAGGAATATAATGCATTGACATACAACAGTATGGACTGGAAATACCTACGAAAAAAGGGTGCATACCTACAACTGGTATTGTCTCATAAAATGGCTGCCATTGCTAGTGTTGTGTCTATCAAGGAACATAGGTGTTACTATAACTAGTATCGATACTAAATACGAGTCTTACTAGTTATCACGTTTAGATCATACCTAATAAATTATGTATACAAAGTCCGTTGTAATTGTAACAGAAAAAGATGAGTAGGTTATCTTACTTTCCGTTATCTATAAAAATAAATAAAATTGAAGTGTCTGTTGGTACTGTCAAAATAACAGCTTTTTACTAAATGCTTATAAAAATCTAAACAGTACTATTTTAACAAAATGGCATTTTTTTTTATTTTTGTCTGTCTGTCTGTTTGTTCCGGCTAATCTGAAACGGCTGGACCAATTTTGACGGGACTTTCACTGACAGATATGTTACAAGGAGTAACTTTTTATTTTTTTTTTGTGGATGGGAAATCATCTAATGACTCCTCCCGCTCTGGGTGGAGCGGAAGGGAGTGTCAGACTCTTACTGACTAAAACCCACCCGTGTTCCTTCCTTAGCCCTTTATGTTCCGGGGCAGCGGTAACCCTTTCGGACGATCCCGCTACCCTACAAGGAGTAACTTAGGCTACCTTTATTTTAGAAAAATAATTAGGGTTCCGCGCAAAAAAAATGCCATGCATAAATTATTTTTGCGTTTGGTAGCCAGGATGGTTATAGGCTATTTAACATCACGTTACGACCCTTAGGAGCCGAGAAAACCTTTTGAAATTTCAATGTTAATAGATAGGGGAGGACAGTGTAGGCCTGTCAACAAGTACTTAACAAAATAGAAAACATTGTAAAAGCCAATTATTTTAAAAGTGTAACCATTGAGTTTCTTACCGTTTCTTCTCCATAGGAAACTACCAATTGGAACCGTGCACCTAGCTTCTGACGTTTCATAAAAGTGTCCATGTAGGTTTATGTGAAATATTTTGATTTTGGTGCTGTGAAGTGTGAACCACAGGCCGGACCTAGCAAGGTCACTCGGACTGAATAAGACGCAGGATTATTTATGTTAACATCGCAGAATATACCGGTATCGTTTCAGCGGAGGAACTAGTTTCGGAAACTATTACGCCAAGTCGGCAACGGTACAACACTATTCCATTATGACATATTATTGTAAACAAACGAACGAATTAACAAATATAATAGAAAGGCCTGTTATACGGAAATGAACCCAAATATCAATACTTTAGCCATAAATTCATGATCACGTTACAATTGTATCATCGAATGTGTATTATTGTATGTATTAATGCATGAAAACCGGCTACTAACCTGTGCAAAGACAATTGAGGTTGATTTTCATTCTTTCTTGCACCACACTTCACAATACAACACACAGGCATGTTGAGTTTCTGTTTCCCAACATTTACATGCAGTTTTAACAGGTAAAATCCTCGTAATTTTCTTGCAATCCTCAATAATACAAAAAATAAACAACCATTTGACAGCAAAACTACCATGAAACTCCGCGCATAAGATGGCTGCTATGGCACTTACCTACAACTGTCACTACGTCACGATAAAATATTGCCATAATGAGCAACAACTTAAATATTGTTGTCTCTTTTATCAAATAAAATTATCTCATTAGAAAGAATGAGACATAATGATATTTCACATTCTGAATCATATTTCACTCATATTTGTATAAGCAAATGTATGTATAGAATAACGCGGCATCTCCATGTTTTATGTACCTCAATGATATAATGGGAATATAGGACATATAATCTATGGCTAGAGGAGGTAAAGCAGTTGTCAAAAAAAAAAAATGGCTGGTGAGTAGCAAACTAGCCCTGCCAACGTTTAGCTTATGTTATTTGTTTTATTGTATTTATTATCATGTCATTTTCAGATTTATACGCAAAATATAATTGTACTTATTGTCAAGAAGAAATAAATGGTGTGCGCGTCAAATGCGCGGAATGTATCGACTTTGATATTTGTTTGCAGGTAAAGTAGCTTCGCTGCCATTTTTGTTTATAGTTTTGGCGCAAAATTTTAAATTGTCAGAGCATAGTTTTTACCATTATTTTTGTATTTCAGTGTTTTTCTCTTGGCGCAGAAATTGGATCACACAAAAATGACCACTCATATCAGTATATGGTAAGTACAGACATATAACTTACATTTATTCCAGACACATATTTTCATTACTAGAAATAAATAGAAAAAAAATAATCAAAAATTTAATACTGAATTCCAGGACTCTGGAGCGTTTGGGATATTTTTAGGACGTAGTAGTTGGTCTGCTAATGAAGAAGTTAGATTACTAGATGCTATAGAACAATTTGGCTTTGGAAACTGGGAGGATATAGCTAAACACATAGAAACACGGACACCTGAAGGTATGGAAATGCAAATTAACTTAAAAGCACAGAAAAAAAACTAAAGTTTTAAATAAGTTAGTCTGTTATGAATGGCTGAAGTTTGGGTTAAATATAATATCTTTGAATTTTCGTAACAAATTTCTTATATGCCATCATCAATACACTAGGAATGAGGAAGATGTTTGTCATGTTATTTAATGGAACAGAACATATGAGTAAGTATCTAATTTAGAAGCATTATAAAAAGTAATTTGTGAGTGCCCTAGCAACCTTTTTACTATTAATACAATAAAATTATGTTTTCAGAGGCCAAAGATGAGTATATCACAAGGTACTTAGAAGGCAGCATTGGCCGAGCAACATGGGGCAACTTAGACAGTTCAAGCCGCCCTACATTGAATTCTGCAGATAAAGATGAGGGCCCACTAGGGCCCAGTGCTGTATCCCGTCTACCACACCTAGCAGTTACAACAGATGAAGCGGCTCAACTTGGTTATATGCCAAACAGAGATGATTTTGAAAGGGTACATTAAATTTTCTATACACTATGCTAAATTTGCTTTGACATGACTGAAAGTTGTGACCGTAGGTTGTGACAGTGTTTGTGGGCAATTCTGCATTTAACTATGTAATTTGGTGTTTGTGCAAAATATTGGAGCAGTGGTGGCTCGGTGGTATAGGCCCGACCAACGAGTTGTAGGTCATGAGTTCAAACCCAGGCAGGCACATAACTTTGTGTATTTAATTTCGTCATAACTGCTATCAAAACTGTAAAGGAAAACATTGTAAGGAAACCAGCATGTCCTAGAATCAAACAATTTGAAGATGTGACATCTGCCAACCCGCACCGGGACCGCTTCGTGAATACCCACACCCTCTCACAGGGAGAAGGCCTATGTCCCAGCAGTGGGAACATTGTAGGCTGATTATGCAGAATGCTCCAAATATATTAAGAATTGCTCCAAAAGTGTTATACTTATTCAAGTATTATTTACATGAATGAAATTATATCTTATATTGATTCCCTATACTGTTTCCAGGAACATGACCATGAAGCAGAACAGTTAATATCAACACTGTCTCTGAATCCTGAAGATGATGAGTTGGATGTTGGTAAGCAAAAATATTATACTACTAAAAACTATAACTTCTACTTAGTGTCTTTCTGTTTGTGAAGTTAGCTGCAGACCAGATTTTCTTTTTTAAATGAATTTCCAAAAAAAAAGTCATACATGCTATTTCTGTTTTCACTGGGAGTTCTTCCATCTTTCAAAGAAATTATGTTTCCAACAATTCAATAACATGTTGCTGCAACAATGTTGCGAAACTGTGTTTCCCAATAAATATGCTCCTTTAAAAAAATTTTAAAATCTAAAATAACAATATCTTTATTTCCAGCCCTAAAGTTATCACAAGTGGACATCTACACGCGTCGACTTAGAGAGAGAACGAGACGAAAGCGCTTAGTGAGAGACTACCAACTAGTGTCCGTGTTCTTCAACAACCAGAGGAATAAACAGAAGACTCTCGGGAAACTTGCCAAAGAGAAAAAGTGAGTTTTTGTTACTTAGCAGTTGACTTTGATATATGACTCATTGGTTTCAAGTAAAGGTGATTACGAGGTTAAGTAACGCTAGATAATTGTTCAGTCACTGAATGTTTGTCAGCTTTTCCATACAAAATATGAAACTTTGAATACAAAAATTCTATATGTATATAATATGGAAATGTAGCAACATCCTATTTTTCATAGATACCTTGAATGCAGTCTATAAATGTGAAATCAGCTTCATTGTTTGACTTAATAAGTTTGTAACAAAAACTGCAACATCTCATCTATAATAAATAACCATTGAAATTAATTTGGTTGGACTCACATTTTTTTAAATTAGTTAGGTTGTATTTAAAATACTCACATTACCCGTGTTTTCATTTATTCGTCATCTCCATGTTGTATATCAACTGCAATGTATATGATAAATAACCATCTGCGTTTACAGGGAATTTACGGACCGCGTACGCTGGACAGCCCAGTTCTACGGGCGCGGCGAGCAGGCAGGCGCAGTGGCAGGACTGTGGCGCGAGCGCGAGCTGCGCGTGCGCCTGGCCGAGCTGCACCGCTACCGCCTGGCCGGCGTGACGCGCGCCGAGGAGTGCGCGCACTACGACCAGCACGCCGCGCTGCGCCGCCACGCGCCGCCGCAGCACGCCCACGACGTGAGAACACGACTCCTGGTACTGCCTGGCGCCCGACATGCTTGCTTTCATTAAATAGCTCACTCAAATAAACTTAAATAGGTACAAATAATTATCAAGTTTTGTAACAACGAACGCAATGTCATACACTGGTGACAGTGTATCATGTGTCATGTTGACAGAGTTAAAATCCAAGTGCAACGAAAATTTATTAAAGACCTTGGTGTTTCAAATAAGAAATGACCACACAAAAATCAACTAAGACTTCATTGAAGTAAGTGGCTATGTAGGATTCAGAATACAAGTATGAAAATTATTATTACTATTTGAGTCTAATATTGCATACACCTTCCTTTCACTTTCTAAATTCTGATTGGATGCTTATTTGACTGAGCTATGCACATATACTACTAGTACTACAGTATACGTCCGTTGATATGGCACATAGAGTTTAAAAAAAACTATGTAGGGCGCTGTCTCTGTCACTCAAACATGTGTACCCTACTTTTTTTTTCTAAATCTCTATTTTCCATATCGACGTGAAGATTGATTAACTTACATTTCATCTAAACTCCGAAGGATTCAAATATCGCAAGTCGATGTAACGGTAATACTTTGTTGTTCCACTTAATATTAATTAATTATCATAATATTTACCATCATTATCTCAGCTAAACGACTGCTGCAGATCTTATGTCTTTATGTCAGTCACAAGCTTTAATACCTAGAGATCCAGAATGAGATTTTATTGACTCTATCGATTGGGGCAAAAAATACAGGACGTTATCTTTTCGCATTTGTGTCGGTTCGATTTCCGACCGCCTGAAGCGAGCAATAAAAAAAAGTTATTAAAATCATTAATAATTTAGATACTTTCCCGTCCATAGATCGCTCCACCCAATATTTCATTTCAAAATCAACCCATATATTTGGTTATTTTTCATACACACACACATTGGTTATTTTCGTATTGTACAGTCAACCGCACTTTCATGGTATTCATTTGGCATAGTCAGCCCTTATAAGTCGCAGCTCAAGGTGGTTTTTGTAGTTCGTGTTAGCAGTGACGCGCGGTTGACCGTACTGTTGTTCTGCATGGCATACACATGAATACTTATGCCTTGTGCTTAGAGCGTTATCAATGTTGTAGTGTGTACTGGTTTGCATGATTTGTGTAGACAGTGTGTTTTGTCATTAGTGTCAATTATTGTACGGCTATATGGCCATTTTAAACCTTAGGCTTTAGGCCTTAGGTAACTTAGAATTTGGTGTGATTCTGTGGATGGTCAGTCCGATTCGGTCTCATTACAAAACAAGGCGATGAGATCTAACTTTTGTTCAAGCTTAAAATATCGAGCCTGTTTTTGTATTTCGAACTTTATTCCGACTACGGTAAAGTTTTAAATATAAAACTGATAACTCAGTTTTAAAGTCAGTATTTGAGTTTTTTTTTTTTAATTAAAAGGCCACGAGGAAATACGTACCTAATGCCGAGTTAAGGCCGGCCGCATACGTCCGGTTTCCCGATTCGGTTTCCGAATCAGGAATTCAGATTCGGAGACCCCGAATGCACGCATTTCATACAAAATCTTCTCTTTAGCGCACACGTTCTTATATTTTCCATCAGGGTTTCCGAACGGAAAATATAAGAACGTGTGCGCTAAAGAGAAGATTTTGTATGAAATGCGTGCATCCGGGGTCTCCGAATCTAAATTCCGAATCTGAATTCCGAACCAGGAAACCGGACGTATGCGGCCAGCCTTATGAGTATCAGCATCCTAAGTGCAAATAAATTGTTTTATTGGTAAAATCAATAGGAAAAGTCCTTCCGAGAGGTTTTTAGGTTGCTGTTTTTTTTACATTCCGCGACAAGAGGAAGGTATAGGGGTTTATTTATAAACATTGTTTAAAGTTAAGAGATACGTTTAAATGTCAAAAATGTATAGGTAAAGAGTTCCTAATCATTACTTAACTTAAAGCAACGTCTATAAATAAAGGGGATAATGTGCGATAATAACTGTCCCGTGTGGTTTTGGGTTTGATCCCGTATAACTATTGTATTCGCCAGGGCAGCAGTGGGTGCCTGGAAACCAACCAGACAAAAGAACTAACGCAGAACAGCTCGCAGCTGCCAAGAAAAAGGTTTGTTTATATTAAAATCGCAGAATCAGAATTTTATAGCCCACAAAGGAGACGTTTTGTATAGTAGTTCGGCCATAAGCTGCACACTAATTGCGTAACACACTTTCAATCGCAATCTGAATCATTTTGAAGGATATTTGCTAATTTATTGCTTCATAATGTTAAAATTTATCCGCTCAACGACGTAGCGCAATGAATGTTGATGGAACCGTCGAAACTAAAGCCATTGCTACCGTGGTTAAATAATAACAGCTGCACAGGCCGATCGATCAAGTTAAGCTACGCTTGCCGCGGTCGGTCTGTGGATGGGTGACCATATGTACATACCGAGACACCTACGTTACACCTCTGTTATGCAATACCTATGTGTGACAAGATATTTCTTTTGAATATCGTGCTTATGATGGTTGTTGACGTGCGACAGAGACGGCGAAAGCGGCTCAAGTTCCACCAGCCCAAGGTGCACACGGGACGGAAGTACCGCATGTGGATGCTCCAAAAAGAGCTCATGCAGCAACACCAGCGGCGCATGCTCGAGGCATCTTCTGAGCAATAACGAGATACAGGTAAATATTTTTATTAAACCATTATCCTCCTCAAAGTATTGGTCATGGGTCCTACTAGGAGGCTACAGGTAATTGCTGCAACGCTACAAGGTCCTTTTGTCGCCATCTTGTTTTTTCAATGCATTTCTCAAAACGATTGTACAAATGTTTGCTGACAGCGCGCAGCGCCCCTTGTCAATGTCATTCAAGCGCCAAAAAGTCTTGTAGCGGTGGAACTCATTTTATTTAACTATTTATCTTCATTACCCTCGTAAATGTTTTGTTCCTGGGTTCTGAAGGTTACTTCTACAACGCTAAAAGGTACTTTTGCCGCGTGGCCAAAATCGGAACTAACGCAGACATCTTGTTTTGTCTGTGACAATTTCGCAAATGTTTACCAACAACGCCCCCTGCCATCGTCATTCGAGTGCCAAATGATCCTTGTAGCAGTGTAACTGTTATGGTATTCACCTATTTATCATCATCATCCTGAAAAATTTATTAAGTGGGTCCTGAAGGTTACTTCTACAGTTCTAAACAACCACTTTCTATATTATAAGATCGTGACCATACTATTTGACTGTCGACCCAAAAAAGTTCAATCGAGTTCCGCACCAACAAAGTTTTTAGAAATACGATGACTATAGTTCGCATTTTAAACTGATCCCGGTAAAGTCAGCAATTGACTTTACCGGGATAAGTAATTCTATAAACATAAGGGGTTAGCACTTTAGCAGACACTTCTCATAGTAAATATGGCACATTGAATTTTAGAGAAATTTTGGCTTTAAAGAGCTTCGTCTCTTTCACTTCTAAGGGCCTGTGCACACCACGTTTTTTAAACGCGCCGTTGATGCGCGTTTTAGAAACGTGCGTCGACGGCGCGCTTTTATCCTACAGAAGGTCTACAGGCTGCGCCTGACTGGCGTGCGTATCGCGTCTGTATCGCTGCAAACGCGCGTCAACGGCGCGTTTAAAAAACCTGGTGTGCACAGGCCCTAACTGTATGAGCGTCTCTTTCGAAAGATCGATGAGTCATATTTATGTATGTACGGCTACTGAACTAACTTATATTGTTATTCATAATTTATTATTCCAGTTTAAACAATGAATTATATTTATTATTACTTTGTAAGTCATGTTTGTAAGGAGAATTTATAGAAACAGTTGAAAGGTGAAATGTCATACCACTGCACTCCTAAACAAACTGATGTGTTGTTGAGTTTTTTTTGAAACACGCCTTTTCAGTAGCGAGAATGTCAATGCGAGACTCGTACAGTCCGTTCACAGTTATTTTTACTTCTCACAGCAGCAACCTTATTGTAATGAAAATAAAGATCACTGTGATTTGGAGAGTGATGCAAAATCAGAGGTAAAATAACTGTGCGAGAATGGCTGCCTGGTGATTTCTCGAAGTCAATGGTCGGCTTGTGTAAACGCGACTTTACACGCTATCAATTTTGAAGTTAACTATGTCGTAAAAATATTGAAGTTGTAGCAGAAACTGTGAAATTAAATTTTTGATTTGGCATTCAAATTCATTATTTAGTATTGTAGTTTATAATTTTTGTGATATTGGAGTTATTACTTTACAAGCTAATTTATAAACGCATCTTTTATCATTCTGATATCAACTTATACTATATTGAATGTATCAAGATATTCATGACATTTGTGGTTGTTTGCACAGCTGTGTACCGCCCTGAGCCTGCCGCCGGCGCAGTACGTGACAATGAAGGGCGTGCTCTTGCGCCGGCCCGCGGCTCCCGACGCAGACGTCGACATCGCTGTGCGACACTATCTGCACTCTGCCGGCTGGATACGTAACTAAACCAACAGCCTGTTTCTCAACTGTACGATGATTATTAAGAAAAATGACGTTTCGTAACTTTATGCTGTATGTGGGTTTAGCATCGGAAATATTCTTTTGATATGTAGGTACAGTAAACAACAAAAGCCGTATAGCAATTCAGTTTTGAAATCGTAACTACATCATTTTAATCAAATATTTCAAGATATAAAATAAACACAAGCTTTTGACTATGTCAATTTAAATTATTATAATTTGAAACATTGTTGCTGACTGTACATATTATTTATATTTAAATAAGAATTCATAGCCTCTATATGATACAAATTGCTCGTGCTGCATAGAATTACACCAACCAAAACATAATAGGACTGTTATATTTGGGATTCAAAATTCACTTAAGTTAACGTTACGATCCGTCAAAATGATTCGTTTTTATTTACGCACCCGACTGTTGCCGACTCCCATCCGTCGGTGAGCGTATCATACATTAAATCGGTTATACTACGTTGTGAAACAGGTCTCTCAGTCATATTTAAAACTATACCTATTGTTTCAAACTTATAACTCTAAGTACTTGTTATCACTTTCATAGAAGAATCTTAGTATTGTTGCGTATATTTCGAGTTGTCAGTCTTTTGGTGCTTGTTATGTTTCCTTGAGCACGATGTTCTAATAGCAAGTTTCGTTTCGCATTTTGACGTTTTATCCTGTGACTATATTCCTGTTAATCAACTTAGGCCCTATTGCCCCACGAAGATTACTGACTTTTGTAGAAGTCACCATAGTTTTTCCAATGTCACGTTTTATTATTATAAAGCGTTTGAAGGTCTATGGTCTATAGACCATATACCTTCAAAGGCTCATCATCATTCTATTACTGTCAATCATTTTAAGTTAATCATTTTGTTTTTTTCTGTTATTACGGCATTCAACCGGTTAAATATGTTTAGCACTGAATATATGTTGTATTCTGTGGTATAAGTAGGCTTACAAGCAACCCGTAATCTACCACGCGGACCCAGTACCGCGTGGTAGATTACGGCCCACTCCCTCTCACTGAGAGGAGGCCTGTATCCCAGAAGTGGGAAAAAGCCTAAAAGTCTAAACTTCGAAACAAAATTTGGTAACGAACATTACGCTTTATAACATTGATTCTTCTTTAGTTAATAAATTGACAGACAATGTCAATGTATGATTTTGCACGAAGTTAACCTCATGATGTAAGACTGCTCTTATAGAGCACTGTAAATATTGTACGCCAATGTAAATATGTATTGCGTTTTTATTTTTAAGGCTCGACTGTGCTCTGGACTAAAGGAAAGTTAAAAAAAAACGAGGCATAGACAAAAGTTAACGGAACTCTTTTCTCTATGGTTTGCACTGATAACTCCATCGGTGCTTTTATTTACAAGTTTTTTTTTGTTATTTTCACTTCTGTGGCTCCCAGAAATGGGGTAACTAGACATTTTGGACTTACAAAGTATTTTAATGTTTTGCCATTTTCAATTCCAAATAGAGAAAATAAGATAATACTGCTTTGTAAATAATCTACGTCTTAATTTATCACTTTATTTAAATCGACTACAAGTACTTTATAGAGTACACTTATTTTAACTGCAGGACTTTGAAACTATTTAACAAAAATGTTTCTTTCAAATATCCTAGTGTATTTTGTTAAAAATTCAAAGCACAGTCGGGTATTATTTTAATGGAAGTTACTTTTTAGTGCTCGATGCCTTTTTAATCATTACAGCAATAAAGAGCATCTAGGTGTTTTTGATAGCCAAAATTGTTTTTAGACTTATTCAGAAGAGTAACGTACAAATTATGCTGAAAGTATATTAAGCAATCTCGACTGTTTTGGTATTTATGGGTAGTGCAAAGATTTCGTACATACAAGTTATAATACTTTTTTTTCAAAGACGTTTAATGATGCGAACTTTTTTCTATTTCAGTTCCTTCATTTCGTTTATGGTAGTTAGCCTTGTTTATTATGACATAGAGGTTTTGGTATTGGCCGATTTAGCCGTTCACTATAGTCCGCGCGGAACTAGTTGGCCGCTGAGGTGGGGACAGGGATGAGGCGGCGGTACGCAACGCACGTACTGAGTAATGCGCCCCCGCCCCTCCGTCCCACCGCTCACATACCTAAGGCGCGGCCAACTAGTTCCGCGCGAACTCTATAGGCAACGTTTGACGCCCAACTTGTGGTCTCGTGACAGGGGGTTAAACAAAAGTTGATCGATGTTGTACGTTGTATAGTGTGCGTAATGATGGCTACACACATGTGCAATACAACAGTGCAACGTGAAATGTAACACACGTTGAAACAAAGTCGCCTAGTTGTTCTGTTACATTTCATGTTGCATTGCATATTTTTGGACGCCATGTTCATTTCAACGTATGTTACATTTCATGTTACGTTTATATGTGTAAAGCGAGCCTTCCCACTGTATAGTAACGACAGAACCGATAGTTATCCTGTTCAATTGGAGCTGTTCACATCACGGCACGATTTACTGTCGTTTCCTAAAATTTTACAGTATGATGTGCGGTTTGTTATTTTCAATATTATTTAATAGTTTCCGTCGTTGCATCCAGTGGAAACTGTCGGACACAGGTCACGACACCGTGGGAATACCAATGGTTAATCCTATCACGATGCGTTAAGCCGTGTCCAGACGTTTTTAATGTGTAATGTAATGCGAATAGTGTGAACAGCATACTAACCGTCGGGAATCCTGTATGTGTTCGAATGCGAGAGCCTTTGTTTTCGCGCTAAAAACCGACCGCCAATGGATCAACACGAGAGTTACATGTAATGTTCTCGCTAGTCTCCTCCAGCCTCGAGTGCCCCGTTGGTCTCGACTGCTGAGCGTGGGGTCCTGGGTTCGATTCCCGGGTCGGGCAAAGTGTTATTGGGTTTTCCCATAAGGAATGTTTTAGTAAAAGCCCGGAGTTTGGAAGTTGGCGGTGTGATACCCTCGTGACTCGCGCGCACGTATGCGCCTGATGAGGCCTGATCTCTCTCCGCGAGTGTCGGATTACCGTCCCTGAGGACTACCTATGAGAGTGAGGGAAGAGAGAATGCACCTGTGTGCGCACTCACTTGTGCACTATAGTATCTGTCGCGCCGAAGGCTGGTCTTCGCTAAGATTGGTCGCTATGGCCGAAATTCGGTCTGGAGGACTATTAGTCCTGTCCACACGCAGAATTCGCGACACGATACATTACATTACCCGAGTCTGTACACGGCTTTACAATTATTGCCTAGTGTTCGTATCTGACATGTACGTTATCTTTGATGTTCTTTTAAGACAGAAGGCGCAACCTTGCCGTTGCATCGTCATGTATACGCGTTCTAGTAAACGTTGCATTGCAACTGTTATATTTTGTTCGTATGGGTCCGAAGGCTCCATACTGTTAGCTAGATCCTAGTTATAGTAGCTAAATGTCTACAGTTATATTATTACAGCACAATACGAATAAGTATTCCGTTACGGTAAAGGTGTAAACCACATAGAGTACTACAAGGATCTTTTGGAGTTTAAATGACATCGACAGAGGGCGCTGTTGGTAACACTTGTGAAATTGTTGAGAAAACAAGATGGCGACGTTGGTTCCGATTTTGGACAAACGCCAAAAATCCTTGTAATACTTCAAGGAAGTACCTGATGACTTCTTCTGACACTGAACCAAAGTAGTATTAAGATAATAAATAATTATAGCGAATATCTGAAAGCCAGTTCCCGTAATTTAAAACGTTCAAAATCTAGTCGCAATTTCATCTCAGCGACAATCAATGTCAAAATATTTTACAAAAATGTATGAAGATTGGAGGTATTTTTGACAGATTGAGACTGAGATTCGAAATCGCACGTTCTTAAAAGTACGGGAGTTGCTTCCTGATGCTGGCATTACACTTGGCCTATTTGCACAGCCAGGGAAATTGCTTATCAAATTGACATACTGCGTCAATTTAAATTGGTAGTTAAATTGACAAACAACTAATTTCCTGTACAAATATTGGCATTATTACGCTAATACAAAATAAACTTATAAATGCTATAAAAATAGGGTAGGTATATTTTGTATGGGTCAAGTAATGCCAATATTGGTACAAATACGTCAAGTGACGTGTCAGCATGACAGCTGAGACTTTTCAAATAGGGCCAAAGCGCACAGTATACTGCCACTTTACGACGTCCATTATTAATGTTTTTGCTTTATAAAATGTAGCGGCTAGTAAATCTTAGATCATTGTTCGTTACTCGACTAGTTGCACGGTATTGTGGTAGTTGCAAGTTAGTGTGTTTTGACTCTTATAATCTTTAAGGTGCGCGCTATGACATGTTGCTAACATTGTTATAATGCTACTGCATGATTCAGATTTAAAACAAGACTTTGTAATTTTAACCATTTTTTTTTTCATAGTTTAAGTATGGTTTGTTCCAGGAGTATCTGATCTGATGAAAGTGTAAACAAACCCTGTTCAGCACCCTAATTGCGTAACACTATCAATCACAATTTGAATCATTTTGAAGGACATTGCTAATCCATTGCTTCATGATCGAAAAATTTGTCTGCTCAACAACGTAAATGGGCATTTTCACTTTTAAGTGTACCCTAAAAAAATAAAAGTGACTGAAAATAAATGGACATTGTAGTGAAAATAGTGGTCAGTTTTGTGACGTGTATTTTCAGCCAAATGTGTTTTAAACCTGTGTTATTGGAGTTTAAATTGTGCAAATTTGATTTTTGTGACTAGAGAAACTATACACTATTGTTGCACCAACACTTTTAAATGTATTCGTAGTACTATTTTAGTAATTTTGGCAAATTCAATGTTGGTAAAGGGAGGGACATGCCAGAAACAGTTACTCTGAATATTTAAAATACTCATAAATTAATAATTCAAACGTATTTTACCAGGATTGCAGATGGATTCGTCAATTGAATATATATTTTACCGTTTTATTCCAAAAATTAGACAATATGTCCACTATTTATCTTGCTATAAAATTTTGAATAAGTGGGACATCCTCAAAATGGCGGGTACACTTAAAAGTGAAAATGCCCAAATAACGCAATGAATGTTGTTGAAATGTCAAAATGAAAGCCATTGCTACTGATAAGTAGTGTGTTATGCAATTATCCCGCAGGTTTAATTCTTACGAGAAGAATTCAACTTAACGTTATACCACTTTTTCCCAAATATTGCTTGTATAAAATGATTAAATTGTAATTAAAACATCATATACTAATATTGAGGTTATAAAATTAATCTCAACTGTCAAATGAAAAACATCTTTAACCCATTCCCTGTCCCATTAATCACATAAGATTCATGTTTTATTGTTTAACTATTGTGTCTATTTTGTGGACAGTGAACCTGTTAAGATTATTTATATTTAGAATTTCGGGTTTAAGTATTCAAATAATCAAATCAAACCTCTCAATTTGTATGTGCCACTACTTTGCAGCCACGGGTACGTTTTCGAATCCATTTGTTTACATTTTTGTCCGATATTTTTGGAACAGACTTTAGTTTTCAACGTTCGGTGGGTTATCAATTTCTAACGACGTAAAGTGTCTGATATTAGCTTAAAAAATTCTACATCGAAGTCCAATGTTACTTAACTTTTTATTAGTAGTAACATGGCTGTGGTAGATTATATTTATCTGAATAGTCTTAATATTTACAGTGAATAAGGCAAGTTTTCCTTCATAGACTACATATTAGGTAATTAAGACAAAATTGTGAAGGTATAGAAATCTTCCGGCGTTTTTAAAGTTGAATGGATGGAACGGTATATAATTTGATCTCTATTAATGTAAATGTTTATCTGCATTTTTATTATGATTATTATTTAAAATAGAGTTTATTTATTAACGGAACTAGGTTTCTCCGAATGATTCCAAAAAGTAAGGTAGTTTTAAAGATTAACATTTCCGATTATAGTGTTTGAGAGTCAAGTTACTTTGCATATGATTGCAAGTAAGCAAACAATTAAGGAAGTTAAAGTATTTTTATGATTTAAGACTTTCAATTCTTACAATAAAAATTTCCAAACTAGGTGAATGGGGCCATTCAAGTATTACGTAAGCACTAATAATTGTCTTTACTTATTCTTGATGACATGGGGGACGGAGTGGTCTGGATAGTGATCACGTCAGCAATTTTTAGAAAACACAAATTAATATTGTTTATATGTTAAGAATATAGCCTATAAATTCCTTATTGATAGACTCATGAATAAAAAAACCTGAACAGATTATAAAAAATATATACCAATGTTTACGTAAGCATGGGGGGGGGAAGTTTTGCTTACTTTTGCTGACAAGGGGGAGGGTCTAATATTTTGCTTAATACTTGAACGGTTCTAATGTAGACGATTTTACCATTTTGTCATATTTAATGGATAGTTTAAACATTGTGTGGTAATGCATGGTATATAAGGGAAATATGAGATCAGTTGTAATTGATCATTTTATCTACATGTCGCCTTCTTTAGGATATTTTATTTAGCTGTTATATATTAAGGGTATCTCTGTGCGTTCACTGTTTGGCTCAAATGTACATAAGATTTAAAGTACAACTTGATATTGTAATTATTACTGATTTATAATTTAATTAATATTAAATGATAAATAAATTTTAAAAGATATGTTTAATTTATTATCCTCACACAATAATTTATTTTAGCTTGTTCATCTGTGGTTTCGGCATGTCTTCTAAGGAAGCGAGTGGAGGTCTGTTCTGAAACCATTGATGTTTCAAAGCCTGAAAAAAAGTTGTTTTTTTTACACATAAATTTCAACTGAAACACAATGGTGAATGTTGAAGCACCAAGTCACAGTCCTTTTACAGTTATTTGACCTCTGATTTTGCATCGCTGTCCAAATCACAGTGGTCTTTATTCTCATTCCAATAAGGTTGCTGCCACTGACAACTCTGTCAAAATCAAAAAGTCCGGTAGGTACAGTCAGTAGTCAGTTATAGTAATTAGCCAAAGACTATATAACCGTATGCGCATACGGTCTCCCGACGCTCGAAAACGATTGGTATTTTGTCGCTTATGTATTGGCTACGGTACTAGTAACCATTTTGGTTGTGTGCAAGTGTTAGACCTGTAACCGTGAAAGTAGTAATAGCATTTATAGAACATACTTCCTTAGCCGATATCCTCTTATTCATATCGTACATAACGAACGACTTGACAAGATGTACGGCATCTGGCTCGACTCCTGGCAGGAGCTCGGTCCAGGGCGTGGGCGCGGACTCGGGAAACGTGATCTTGTGGAAGTCTGGCAACTCTGCATGTCCAGGCCACGTCTCTTCGGTGGGTGTGCCCAGGTGTTGCAGCACTATGGCTAGCTGTTCGATGTCTGATTCACCCTGGGAAACGTCGAAAGTGGAATGGTTAGTGAGAGTTTTGGTATAATTCGGCACAGGCATGCGGCAAAATATACATTCGATTCTGGTGTCCGGCCTTTGCCGAATCATACCGACCCTAATATTTATTTAATTTTTTATTTTTATGTTGTGTTGAAATTGTGTACGTGTGATTGAGTTAATGGATATTCTTTGTCTGACTAAATAAATGAAATTGAATTGAATTGAATTTGTGTAGCACCCCTAATGTTTAGAGCACGGTTTTTGGGAAATTCAACATTTATCAGACTTCTGAAAAGTGTGTATATACACTAACCTATTGTTCCAACGCGAAAAAGACGTATATACGATGATGGTGATAATATACGGGACGTATCATAACAGAATTACCTACACACGAAAAAATAACAAAATACTTAATAATAGTTTGTTGCAAGAATTTTCGAAATAAAGAAAAAGGTCGAAAGTAGTAAGTAAAGGAATACTAACGGCGAAAAGTGGTTGTTTCGTGATCAACTCCGCTAGAATACAACCGACAGCCCATAGGTCCACTTTCTCGGTGTAGAACCTAGCGCCGTACAGCAGCTCCGGAGCTCTGTACCATCTGAAAATAAGCCTTCACCTTAAACATTTACTAGTTCTCCTAGAACTCCCTAAATATCAACTATAAGGTGCGGCGGTGGCGAACATTAATTTGAACGGAATCCTGTCCCCCTGCCCCTGTCGCTGCCACTTCGTCCAATTTCGAAGCTCATCAAAGACGCGATCGCAAAAGATGAAATGTTATACCTACTTAGCTCACTGGCCCCACAAATGACAGATTACTATCTAATAATGATCAATTTACAGATTCTATAATCTTTCATGACAAAAGCAACAGAAAAGGCCTGTCGTCCGGCCGTTCATCCATCAGCCGGGAACTGACGCCTAAAATGACCTATAGGTTAGTATTATTCGAATTACTACGGTCTGTTGTCAAGGTCCGCAAAGCGCACCTTCCGCCTGCATATTGTACTTTTCCTTTGGTAAATAAGAGATATTAGACTAATCAATTTGATTGCGTACCGTGTAGCCACCTGGTGTGAGTAAGGACGGCCGCCATCAGGCCAATAAAGACGCGCCAGACCCAAATCTGCAATCTTCAATATGCCTTCGTGATTTATTAGCAGATTCGCAGGTTTCAAATCCTGATGAGAAAAACAGAAAATAAAAAGACGGGAACAAGTTGTTCCAAAACTCAACGTAAAGTCGGGAACATAAGTTTTAGGACAGCCTGTATACAGGGTCAAATTAGATTAGCTTGCGAAACTCTGCAGACTTGATGGGTATCGTTATGCACAATGAAATAAAATGATTTGATGTTATTTTCTAGGGGTCAACGACAACTGGTAGTTGTTTTACTTGAAGCTTGAATCTGTTTTGTTATAATTTATCGTGTACGAATTTATCTGTGAAGTTCACACAAAAAAACAGAATTTACTGATATTTCAAGTGACTAATACTGCGGTCGATAACCCCCCAAACAAACCATCAAATTAGAATTTTTTGGTTTTATCTTGTTTAAGTATACACGTCTGCGGAATTTGGTTAGCTAATTTAATTTGACCATGTACTTATATTATTATACCAGCGGCTTCGCTCCCGTGTATTACAACAACAATGTATTTTCCGGGATACGTCACTCACTGGCCCATAAACTACCTACCTCTATGCAAAAAATCACGTCGGTCCGTTGTTGCGTAAAGATAAACCAACGAACACACTTTTGCATTTATAATATTAAGTACCAGCTGTTGCCCGCAAGCCTTCTCCAGGTCACATACATACATGCTACCTATCTGTTTGTACCTGTATGACTGTTTATCTGTCAAATATAAGCCAGTTCAATGGTTTAGGTATGAAAAAGTAACAGCCCGACAGTTACTTTCACATTTATTATTTAATAACTGACCCAGCGCCGGCGAACTTCTTACCGCCTCAGAATTTTTTCCATGATTTAAAGAGTTAGGTATTCTGCTATTCGGAGCGGAGAAAAATCCAAAAAATCAAAGATCATAAAAATCGGTCCAGCCGTTCTTGAGTTATAAATAGTGTAACTAACCCGAATTTGTTTTATTTATATAGATTTATAGATAGTTAGGTTATATATTCACCCGATGCATCACATAGTGCGCGTGCATATACCGCGTGCCTTTCAACAGCATCTTCGCATAGGTCTTGACTCTGGGCATAGTCAGTTCCTGCTGCGTGTGGTGCAGCATGTCCCACAGCCCTGAGCACATGTACTCCAGGACCAGCACCAGACTCATACCGCGGGGGAACATATCGTACATTTTGATTATCTGTTGGGGAAGATATAATTCGTCTTGGTAAATACAATATTGAAACTAATTTGGTAGATCTCGCGTTAGGCCATAGGCAGATTTAGATGGATTTTCATTTAAAAATCTGCAAATGCAAATACCTATTTCTAAATGCAAGCCTTGTTTGTAAATACAAAGAAATATCAATACAAAATAGATATTGATATTTTTGAACTGAAAACTTCTTTAGGCGTTGGGCATTTTTTGAGATGGGAAAAAAACCATTGAATTCGCGCCACTATTACCGTAACCGACCCCGTTTTGGATGTGTTCGGCTGTACTCGGTTTTAATGTATTCTGTTTGTGTTTTGTTTTCACTTCTGTCGGCACTCCCGGAGTGCCACTGCTATTTTTTGTAGGAGTATGTAAGAATCGTAAGATCTGGAAAGACAGTACGAGGCCCTTGCTTTACCCAGCAGTGGGTCATCAACTACTATTAAAAAAATAAAAAAATGTAAGGATCGTAGTAGGTGGCGTTCTTTAGTGTCTGCCTACTCGCATGAGAAGAAGGCGTGAGATTATGCATGTACCTATGTACTTATTGATTTAGATGATGTTTAGGATAGGTACCTACCGTAGAATTTCTGATGAAACCCTTGTTATAACAGCTGCCTCTTTGTGAGAATGACTAATTAAGACAACTCACATATTTGCACCGAAGCAACTGCAGCGCCTTTATCTCCCTCATCACGTTAACTGGTATACCATCCTCGAGGTTTTTTATAAGGATCTTCTTCAACGCCACTTCCCGTCCAGTAGGATTGTGCTTTGCTTTAAACACCAAACCGTGAGCACCTTCACCAATACGGCCTATCACCGAATAGTTCGCTACGTCGTTGTCCATTCTGAATTTTAAATGATTATTATCATAACCTTGTTAATACATTGGCTTTGTAAATTGGTTCTAAAAAAAAAAAAACGTCTCACATATGCTCACAATAAACACGATCGATCGTGTCGATTTTTGTTGCTATGGTTACAGGAATGACGGCATAGACAAAATAGGTAGGTACTTGAAGGTATAAAACCTTTATCATAAGTCTAGCAAAGAAATCGAATTTCTATTATTTTACGTGTTTTGGGTCACATATCCCTTAAGTTCATTTTGTGTACGTTGTATTGTCTCGCTAGTCTTGCAAGATATACAGGGTGTCCCAGGAAACCTGTACCAGCGAAGGTGTGGTCAGGAGACACTAATACCCATCGATTGGACCCCATGTTCCGCGATATTTTGTAGTTTTCGAGAAAAGTTGAAATCAAGTGTTAATTTCTCTCAAACAGAAATTCAAATTCTGAGCTACTAGTAGTTAGTTTGGGTGTTTTGTGTTTTTATAACAGGTGAACACACATTCTAGCCATAATACTGACAAAAAAATCTCAAAGAAACAGCAATCAGAAAAAGCTATGACTAAAACCGCCCATAATTAAAAAAAAACTGGAAATAAAACAATAAAAAATAATTTCTCGAAAACTACAAAATGTCGCGGAACATATATAGGGGTCCAATCGATGGGTATTAGTGTCCCCTGACCACATACCTTCGCTGGTACATATTTCCTGGGACACCCTGTATAGCCAACCTAAAATGAACTTTATGGATGGAAAAATATCGTAAAATTTGGAATTGAAATGTAGACACGGGATAGCCCCTTCCACAGTTTAGTAGGTATTAAGCTTATCTAGGAAACCACATAAATAATGACACCTAGACAGGGTCGTACGGTATGATTTCCAGTTTAAAAACCATACCTACAGCCAATCCCACTGTAAATTAATAATTACAATAATTATATTTAAATTGATATTTAGCTAGGTAGTACTCCAAAGTTTCAACCATATACCTACCTATCTACCTACGTTCAGGGTACTAAGTTGTTCAACTTATTCAATAAGGTTTAATTGTGTATCCATGTCTTGTCATGTTTATCTTTCAGGTCGCTACAACAATGTCGTTTGTCCTTTATAACTTACATAATTTTATTATTACATCGACATTCGTGTTTGCACAGCCGTTCGCTCACTTCATAATTATGTCCATTGTATTTTTATTAATCGACATTATCTATCGGTGAACGGTCACATTTATTCTGCGTATCTTTGTAATCCAGACATAGATATGGGGCTGAAAATATTTTGTGCAGTGTTTATATTGGCATATCTTCGCCATGCAGTGGACAGTGCATCGATCCTTGCCCTCTTCTCGTCGCTTTCTTACACCGACCACTTGGTTTTCAGAGGATATCTGTCAAGACTCGCCCAAAGAGGGCATACAGTCGTTCTCATGACACCCTACCCCGGACACTTTCAATTTCCCGACATAGAGAAAATTATGGAGCTCGATGTCAGCCAAGATTCGGCACCGTATTGGGATGAGTTTAAAAAGTTGATGACGAATACTGACGACTACCATCCCAGACAGAGGGCTATGAATGAATTCGCGGTCAAACTAGCAATAGCGCAGCTAAAGTCGAAACAGATGGTGGCTCTGCTCATCAACCCGACCATAAACTTTGACCTGGTGGTCACAGAAGCTGACGTACCGCTGCTTTACGCGGTTGCAGAAAAATATAAAGCTCCACATATCGCCATTACCACAACCAGTGGCAGGATCCATCAATACGAATCAAAAGGAAATCCTATCCATCCTATTTTGTTCCCTGATGTTAACTCTCTGAACTACAGAAATTTGGGTCGCTGGGAAAAAATAGCAGAGATCTATCGTCACATCCAAACAAGAAACGAATACTACAACAATTATCTTCCTCTTTGTGAACTGGCCGCCAAGAAATTGTTGGGATTGACGCGAAGTCTCCTAGAAGTGGAATATGATATTGATTTGCTGTTCGTGGCCAGTAATCCTGCTTTGATAGGCAGTAGGCCGAGCGTCCCAGCTGTTGTTTACGTCGATCGAATGCATATTAAGCCAGGTCTAAGTTTGCCGCAGGTAAGATATCTAGCAGTAGGTATGTAGGAGACATGATTCCTGATGTCTGTATACTATTTTCTTATTGATTTATTTTGCAGGAAATGTTAAATCTCTTAGACTCCTCTACAAAAGGTGTCGTGTACTTAAGTTTGGGAGCAATCCAAGAGGCGGAGCAGCTCTCTACATCCATGTTGCAAACGTTTGCAGACGCTTTCGGAGAGCTTCCGTTCACAATTCTCTGGAAGATCGGTAACACGACAATGATAAAGAAGCCTACAGAAAATGTCATTACTCAATCTTGGTTCCCACAGCAACAGATTTTAGGTAAGTAAAGTAGCTAGTTGTACAAAGGATCTTAAGTCTCATAACAACTTCCCGAAGTTCAAAATAGAATTTAAAACAGGCATTGAGCCTCGGGAACCACAGATCAGTAAGCTGATTACAAGCGAGGCTACTTATCCCCATGTTTCCTCCTTTCAGCTCATCCCAACCTCAAAGCCTTCATAACGCATGGTGGTGCCCGGTCCTTAGAAGAAGCAGTGTTTTACACTGTGCCAATAATTGGATTACCGCTTGTCAAATCTTGCAGAGTTTTCATTAATGAGATCACAAGGTATGGAGCTGGCGAAATTTTGGATCCTTACAATTTGGATAAGGAAACTGTGAAGGCTACCATTAATGCTGTGGCTGCTAATGAAAAGTGAGTGCATTATAATTTGTATTCATTTAGTGCTGCCTTTTGCATAAACTCACAAAACGTTCGAATTTTCGGCTAAATAAACGTAATAATTGGTATATTTTTCCAGATACAAAAAATCGATGTCAATTTTGAAGAGTTCGGTTGTCAATCCCCTCGTTTCTGGGCCTGATGATGCTGTGTGGTGGACTGAGTATCTCCTGCGCCACGGCGAGGCCCGTCACTTACGCTCCCCTGCAGTTGGCATGTCTTCCTTTAAGTACTATTTGCTAGACATCGTCTGTTTTGTGCTAATATCACTTTCTGTAGCTATTTATCTTGCGTATATTTTGATACGAGCTATTGTGAGACGTTTGCGCACAGGATTTTGGCGCAGTCATGGTTTAGATGCAGCAGGAAAGTTTAAGGTGCTGTAGTAATATTATTATTTGTATAAATTATTTTGCCTTTAGTACCTACTTATTTAAGTAACTCATTCATTTTGTAGTCATTACAATTAAAAATTATTTAAGTAGGTATTACGTTTTTTTTTTTAAATCTTGATACAAAACCTGTAGAACTTAGAAGTAAGTTGTAGTGTCTGGCCTTAACTGTCAAGCTCCTACTGGCTCCTACTGGGCCGAGCAGAGTACTTTAATATTTTAGTTTCATTCTTTTATTGGTTAAAACTTAAAACACCTCGGACCAATCATACTTAAAATATGGATGGACGACAGTATACAGGGGCCACGGTATCTCTTACGAACAACCCTCGACCCCGGCAGGCATCGGCCCTAGCGGACCCCGTCAGTTAGTGCTGACATCTCTTTGAGGCGCGCGTGGAACACAACGCGCCGTCGACCCGGGCCTGGTCCTTACCGGACGACGAGCTGCCCATTGCTCGCCGTCCGCAAGCACGCGCCTACGGTGGCCGGGAATCGGCTATTGATTCCCGACGCCCCGGGCGTCTCCTGCAGCGACTAGGGGCGCGAGGGCGCAAAGATTGCCTCTCCCTCGTGCGCTCCGCCTCCTCCTTTGCGAGCATTACTGCTTCGCAAAAGGAGGTAACGGCTTCCCATGCACTCTCGCTCCGTACCATGGCCTGGACCAGGGCCGGACGCGAGAGATCGCCGCCGTGAGGACGCGGCGGTGCTCTGCCCAAGCTGGGCAGACCACCGTATGCTCCACCGTGTCCTCCGAGCGATCCACACAATGGTGACACCCGGGCGTTTCCTCCCGCCTTATCCGGAACAGGAACCTCCCGAAGCAGCGATGTCCGGTGAGGACCTGCGGTAGGCGGAAGGTGAGGACGCCGTAGCGCCTCTCCAGCCACTCCTCAAAGAAGGGACTTATCGCCGCAATTGTGGCGTGCCCGTACGGTTCGTACCTTCAATTTTCATGCAAGTTTCTGAACGGAAAAACTAGACGTCTAAATATACTTTTCTAATCTGTGCGTAAAATTGACTTGACAATGACATTACTACTAACAAACGTCAAGGAGACTTGTTTTGCTGTGTTTATTTTTCAAGATTCTTCAGTATTTCCAGTTCCAGTTTCCCCGAAGTAATTTTTAACAAATTTGATAATGTGAGATAGTTCCCTAGCTCCGGCACAATGACGACTGTTAGAACTTGTCCTGGTCTGTACTGTGGGCGCACAGAGTTCGATGATGGATCGTGGAGCGAATGCGGCGCCTGTCCTCGAGGGTTCCGTACCAATACCACCAGCTACTGTGTCCCTTGCACTGACGAACCCACTTTATACGACGGCCTATACCTTGGATTTATGGTGCTACTGCCTATGGTATTACACTGGTTTTTCATTGACATGGTTGCTGTTGGCAAAGGGTATGTGAATTCGTCTTATTTTTATTTATTCACTATATTTATACTGTTATAAGTTGTAAAACTGAATTACATAGGCCTCAATAGCCTGATGTAAAAGGATAGTAGATATACTAGCTAAACAATTGCCGTAATTTTGGCTACTGGACATTCTAAGGGTGAATACTATGTACTTCTTAATTTGGTAGTACAGCAGTCAATATCTTCTGATTAAAACTCCCAATGTTCCAAGTCATGCAAAAAAGAAGTATTTTTCTGTGTCAGAATTTATTCCTTCGACTCTACATAACATAATTAATGTTTCCAGCACAAAAAATATCCTAGTACAACACATATGTGCGTTTGTGGAGGTGGCATCGGGCACTCTGGCCGCACTGCTAGTGTTGCCTCCAACAGGCACTATTGCGTTACATGTCTGCTCTCCGAAGGCCCTGTCTGACTGGTACACACTGCTGCACAACCCTCAGCCTGATTATCAAGAAACTCTGCATTGTACCCAGGAGGCTGTGTACCCATTGTAAGTAGAATTAGTCCTTAACCGGTTGAATGTCGTAATTACAGACACCATTAAAAAGCCATTGTGTCTCGCGTGGATCTACGTTCCAACATACGAAGGGTTAATTGTGTTTACTGTACTGTTATCTTTAAATGTTTCCACTGCTGGGACTCAGGCCTCTTTCTGAGATGGAGTGGGCCATAATCCACTACTAGGCCAATTGCTGTCTGCTTTAAGTCTATTAAAAAATAAATTGTTAATCTACCACCAAAGCTATTCACAACCATTCAATATTCTTCCATACCAAATCAAACAGCAATCAATGTTATGAAAAGATTAATCTAAATGCTATTCACAAAGCCAAAACCCGGAAAGGACATCATTCATGTGTCGAAAATTTTATACCCAGAAAAAAAAGTGATATTTTCTTATGGGAAATACAGTAAGGCATCAATTTTGCATAAGCATATTAAAGTTCAAATTGCTGTGATAATACCGGCCGCCTCGCGCCGCAGGCCACATCTGTGTGTGTAAGTCGAACACGCATTGGCTAGCGTGAGCGTCACAGTATAAATATCTTTCTACTGTCCTAGCGTCGAACGAAACAAAACATAATATCGTCGCTTTTACGCACACGGTACTACGTAATTACACATAACCTTGGTGGGTTCATACTACTGCTCAAATTCACTTCATCATAGCAAGTATAGATAGCTGGTAACGTAACCTAATGGTTTAGCAAACGTGAAAGTCTGGGTTCCAATCTCGAGATGAGACTATTATTTTTCTTTTCAACAATTATCTTTTTCGTTTTTTTTTTTTTGTTATTCAATAGAGATAATAAAAGAGAATAACAATGTAATAATTTTTATGTTTTTATTATTATATTGTTATGCTTATGTTATATGGGGTTAAAATAAAAATGTTTTATGCTTAAGTGATTTCAAAATGTTTATTCGTTATAAACAGTCATATTTATTAGGACTTATTGCGGTTATAGCTTAAGTATTCATTTTCATTATGAAAAGAAGATTGAAACTAAACCTCAAAATAATCCTTATTAATACGGATATGACACAATTTTATTTTAATATTACTAAAATCAATTTATAACTTAATACTTTGTATAAATGTTCTTGTTTATTATTTCCAATCAAATATTATGTTTTTGAGCTGGTTTTCGTTTGCACGGCGAACGCTTCGTAAACACTTGTTGAATAATTCGGCAAAATATTTCGGAAACCAATTGTTTCATATTCACTGACCAGCTGGGCCTTCCACTTCGCTTTCGACTGGCAAGGCTACCCTCTTCCTTATATCTTTTGACCCTCCGACTCACAGTAGGTAATTTCTCTAAAACAAAAAAGGAATACTGTTAAGCTACTAGCAAAATTATAAAATATTATTACTATTTTGAAACAAAATTATTTTGAAAATAGAAATGTTACAAAATGATTATATATTATAATATTATGCTTAATATTATATTCATCATTCCAAAAGTAAATAAATAAACATTAGGAAATATATATTTTTTTTTCTATTTAGGGCTTATGGTAGGTAAATATAAAACGTTAAAAAAATAACTACAAGGATCATCATTTATACTTTAATTAGATAAATGTTCGATAAAATAATGAAATCATAATACTCACAGTCAGTCCGGTTTCATCAAATATTTGTGATAAGTGTAATAATAAGTCCATATTTACGCAGCGCGATAATATCAGCTTTCATCTCGATATTTAATTTGCTTGCATTTTAAAATGAACTACAACACCGCTAATAGATTAAACACACTTCACATTATATCAAATTATCCACCAACCAAGAAGCAACAACATTCTATTTAGTCGGGGACTAGCGGTGAATGAGTTAAGCATCTGTCTACCTTATGTTTTATTTATTTAGATTTCTGTGGGTATAATCATAAAGTTTTATGAACTATGTGAACAAGACGAACATGACACGGAACTATATTCGAGTAATATGCGAGTGTGTGTGTCTAATTACTCATTAAAAGAAGGTCGTAAGTTAAACTAAACGTCAAGCTATTGCATTGTGACTTTGCCTATGGACTTTTGGAGCCTACTGTACATCTTGAGCATTTTTTTACTATTATAGCGAAAGTATACAATAAACCCCCTGGCTGCTATTTGAGATTGGAAATGCCCAAAAATCATATTTTTATCAAGTGTTTTAAGCACAACATTTAAAAATACCAACTTTTAATTGAATTTAACATCCCATCTACTACTACTCCATCCCATCTACTAGTTATGCTTTAAATATGCTTTTGACATTGTGTAGGAACTAAATGTCTTGTATTACAGCTTTCTAACTACATTAATAAATAACAAAATCCTCTTGTTTACAGATACACAGTGGTACTTCTAATTTACGCATTCAGCCTGCTGATGACTATAACCCTGAGGCCTTGGCTTTTGACCTGGGACAATGCCAACCCGGGCAGGAAGGCAATCTACTGTGCACTGTACTTCTATCCTATACTCGTGCTCATCCATACTGTTGCTGCGGGTTTGATTTGTAAGTATACATGTTTATTAACCCAACATATTTAAATGCCATATTAGCTTCTGCCCGCGACTTCCTCCGCGTGAAATTTCTTGCTCCCCCGACCCACCCCGTCGCATCGCATCACCTGCCCGCGCAATCACTTCGCTTTCGCTTAGCGTTCTTTCTGACTTTTATTCTTTTCGCTCGGCTTCTAAGAGACATAGCGTGATGTTAAATAGACTATAGCATTCCTCAGGAATTGGGCTATCACATGTAAAAATAATTATTTCAAATCCGACTGCTAGTTCTAGAGATTACCCCTACAACCTCACAAACTTTACCTCTTTATAATATTAGTATTGATAAACAACAACAAAAAAAAAAAAACAATCAAGACCACAATAAATATAATCATGAAAACCGTTGAGTGCTTACATGAAAACGGCTTCTAGACTCTGATTTTTAATTTGCTAGACTAACATTATAGTTGCAATCGAACTTTACCAGTCCGGAACCGGTCTTCCATTTGATTGAACTTTATTAAACTTCAAATCAGATTACTAGGCACTGCTGAACTTTAGCCTCGTTAGCATAATCAGCCTATAATGTTCCCACTGCTGGGACACAGGCCTCCTTTCTGTGAGACAATCAATCCACCACGCGGGCCCAGTGCGGGTTGGTGGATAGTGCGCGTTGGTGTATTTGGCCTGGTTATTACTACTGAACAGTTAATTTCATGTTCAATATTAACTGTATGTTTTTCCTTTCCAGATTTTTCATTCCCATACATAATCATAATAATATCAATGATGACATCAGCATCTCACTTCTCAATAAAGATTGAGCAGTCAGCACCAGCATTGCTTTTGTCTTCACTTACAAACCCAAGGAACTTAGTGATACTGCTGGGACATTGGCTGATTCATGCTTACGGAATTATTTCTCTGACTGGGTTCAAGGAACTATGGTACCTGTCCCTTGTACCTGCCCCGGCACTGTTCTACATCCTGACTGCTCAGTTCACGGACCCTATGAAGATCCATAGTGACTGACAGGAACGCAAATCGTTCACAAACCTCTCGGCCATGGTTGATTGACTTTTGGTGTTTGATAAAGCGCGGGCGAACATGACTGCAGCGTCTGAGGTGTGAACGAGACGGTATTAATATTTCGCGCGAGCGACAGAGACAAATAGTGATAACTCAGTGTACGAAATTTTTCGTGCGTTGCGACCACTCTTTAGTGGTGCGATATTGTAAATAGTTTTTTTTATTGTTAAGATAAAATAGTGTATGAAAATATAATATTATAAATTATTATTGATAAAATAAAGAAATCATGTTATGAAGTAATGCAATGTTTTAGAATCGATGTTTGTGATCATTTCCACTTGGCTTAATAGCAATTACAAAAAACTCATTAAAATAGAGGGGTCAGAATAATTACCTACTTCAAAAAAGTATGTGATACCGTGCGTGAGTTCAGTCGTGACTTGCAATCGAGTTGTAGTAACAAATATCACCAAAAGAGGGTAGACGGATTTGTCTGCAGTTACATATATAAGGTCCCATTAATATAGATGGACAAACTTTTAGAAATTACTCAGACCACCAAAATATGGGCGATGGTAAAAAATATATAAGAAAAACGCATTAGATAGTTACAAGAAAAATAATCAGCTAACGAAAATACACAAATGTGCCGGCAATTTATTATATTAGGTCAAAAGAAAATCACTTTAATCAGTGTTTTTTTTTGCTTGGATATCTTTGGTTAGACGTACTGAGCGCTGTGTTAAAAATTTTCCATCTATTTTAATGGGACCCTGTATTTTTTTCTATCTAATGCTCGGTTTCTATAAACAAAAACGAGTTTGCTTACCAATGGTAGCACTTTTGATTGCCAAACTGGCCATATAAATAGATTCGCAAGCTAATTTTACCTGTGATAGCTAAGCTACTTCCATATAGGGAGGGTCTACTATGCAAAGCTATGAGGTCTTTACTTCATTATTGGTATAGATACAACTATTCAAGAGTCTTAATTTTATCCAATAACAGTACGTAAATAATAGGAATCGGCCATAACTGCATTCTGCAGTCACCATGCGATCATAGGTTTTAACTGTAATAGCGTCGAAATATCTCGACCCTATTTCTAGAAAAAAAAAAAAGGAATATTGTATAATTCCTGTAGCATTGAAGCGTTTTTATTTGTACATATACTCATGAAAACATTCACGAAGACATAGGCATTGTTCATCTTTTTGAAGTAACAGCAGCATTATCAAAGACAACATCATCTGCCTAGCCTTTTTATACCAACTATAATGTTGGGGTCGGCTTCCAGTCTAACCGGATGCAGCTGGATACCAATATTTTACATTGAGCGACTGCCTATCTGACCTCTACAACACAGTTGGCAGTTAGGTACTACTATAACCCTTGGTAAGACTGGTTGTCAGACTTTCGGACTACTGACGACCCGTAATGACTGTCAAAGATCCACGAATGACCGCCGTTCTTGGTATGTGAAGATGGTCACCCATCCACGGACCAACCGCGACAAGCGTAGCTTAACCTGATCGATCGGCCCGTGCGGCTGTTATTACTTAGCCACAAGCCCCTTCCTCAGCAACACCAAAGACGTTTTTATAAAAACAATAGATTCAGCGCGAGGCTTCGTCCGCGTGTTTGTCCGAAATTATCCCACGGGAACGTGCTACCGTGACAAAAAGTCTATGTCCTATGTCCTTCCCCAGAATGCCATCAATCTCCTTACTAAATTTTATCGAAATGCGTTCAGCGGTCTAGGCGTGATAAGGTAACATATAGACAGAGTTACTTTCGAATTTATAATATTAAGTATGGTTTTAACTAACATTCGAAAAAGATATTTAAACGAGTATCTACTAAGTGGCATTTCTTTTAAAATATGTAATAGAGCCAAAACCACAGAACATATATACCCTAAAGGGAAGAATAACGACTCCGTACAAATTTTAGGAGGAAATTTTTCCTTACCGACCGGTGCCATCTATATTCCGCCCACGAAAACTAGAGTGTAGAAGCTAGGGCGGGAATTTTAAACTACAGTGCATTTTATAGATACTTTGTATTGCATTTTATACACAAGTACAATGCGTTTCTCGATAGTTTCCTATAAGATGGCCAATTTTTGCTCAGCAATAATCGACATTTAAACAGAATCACTATCGAGAAACACAGTGTACTTGTGCATAAAATGTTATCTTTAAAGAGTAGTCCTAATAAAACAAAGATTAGTACTTGAATTTTGTAATTATAATTTACATAACTGTTCTGTACATAATTCAGGGTGTTAAATAAGTAATACCACTGTATTAAGAATTTAAATGATTTATTCAGTCGTCACGTCATCGTGCCCGAGAATCCTGTGCCGCCACGTGCAACTGGACATATTGTGTTGCCACAACAATATTTTAGATTAACAATAAAATAATCATATATCAAACATCCCCCGTAAAGCTAAACAGTTTACATAATTAAGCATTTAACTTAACTCATAATCTCTTAAATACAATGGCGCTTTAGTGACCCTACCTGATCTCATTCTCCTCTCAGGAATAGCTTCTGTGTGATCAGTATTTGTTACATTATCATTTGTACTATCAGACTCATTATGTTGATGTCCCTGCCCAATATCCTCTGACTGGCTTTCAAGCAGCATATCAGGCACACTGTTATGTCTTACAATAAACTTATTTTTACTAGGTCTAATATGTCTTTCATTTCTCCTAACCACATTACCTTTTTCATTTTTTACAATGAAAGATCTAGGACCATCAGCTTCCCCAACAATTTTCCCTGTGCACCATTCCTTATTTGGTGCATTTTGTATCATTACATTATCCCCCAAAGTAAAAGATTTCTTTTCCTTTGCAGTTTTATTATATATGGTCATAGATTTTTCTTTGGTTAACATCAATTGCTCTCTAACATTTAGTGGTACTTTAGGTTTTAATAATTCTTGTGTACAAGGTAAATTAGTTCTTAACAACCTACTCATTAACAATTCAGATGGACTATACTCCAACCCTGCTACTGGGGTTGTTCTGTAATGCAACAAGGCAAGTTCAAAATCAGAATGGTCCTCTAAACATTTTTTTAACATGCCCTTGACTATACCCACTGCTTTTTCTGATAACCCATTTGATTGAGGGTATCGGGGGCTGGACTTTATCAACTCAATATCGAATTTTCGAGAAAACTTTACAAATTCAAAGCTACCAAAAGGCACATTGTCACTTACTATATACCTGGGAACACCATGAGTACAAAAAATTGACAGTAACTTTTTAATTATATAGCCAGCTGTTTTGTTCCTTAAAGACTTTACTTCTATCCACTTTGAATAATAATCCACCAGAACTAAATAGTCTCTTCCAGCAAAATGAGCAATATCCATACCAACTTTATTAAAAGGTAGGTCAGGTATTTCATGAGACAATAAAGGTTGTCTAGGATTTGATGGCCTATACTTTTCACAAGCTTTACATTTTGACACAAACTCTTCTATGTCTCTTGACATTCCTGGCCAATACAACACCTTTCTGGCACGTTTTTTACATTTTACAATTCCAGCATGTCCTGAATGAATTATTGACATTATCTCTTTTCTTGTATCTTTAGGTATAAGTATTTTATTTTCATAAAATATAAGTTGGTCTTTCACTACTAAATAATCTTTTAATTTGTACAACTTTTTCAGCTCAATACCTTGTATATTTTTATCATTTTTTGGCCATTCTGAATTATACCATAACATTATTTGTTGAAGATTGGCATCTTTTGCTGTCCCTTGTTTTAATTCCAGTAACTTATTATTTGAAACTTGCAAATCAGTTTCTAAACCATATACAACTTCACAATTTATACTATGTACTAACTCTCTTAGCACTGGATCTAACTGAGCATTATTTGTGTCATAATGTCTTGATAAGTAATCTGCTATATACATTTTTGAACCAGGTACATACCTTATTTCAAAATTATATTTTAGCAATTTGAGAACCATGCGTTGTAATCGAGCAGAAATTTTATTAATATCTTTATTCATTATTGCTACAAGAGGTTTGTGATCACTTTCTACAATAATATGACGCCCATAAATAAACTGATGATACTTATCCATAGCGCAACAGATGGCAAACAACTCTTTCTCTATGGGAGCCCATCTTTGTTGACATTCTGTATAACATCTTGAATAGAAAGACAATGGCTTTCCTTCTTGTAACAAGCATGCTCCCATGCCACTTTTAGAACTGTCAGTTTGTAATACTATATTCCCATTTTTTTTTAAGACTGATAAGGTGGGAGCTGAACTAATTCTCCTTTTTATTTCCTCAAAAGCTTTAACTTGAGCTGTGCCCCAGTCCCACACAACTTCTTTTTTCAATAATTCTCTAAGAGGTTCAGTAGTTTTTGAATATTGTGGTATAAATTTACTTAGATAGTTGCACATGCCTAAAAATTTTTGCAATTCCTTTACACTTCTGGGTTGCTTTAACTCCTCTATAGCCTTAACATGTTCAGGATCTGGTTTTATACCTGATTTTGACAACATTAATCCTACATACTTTACAGTCTCACATCTATATTGTATTTTATTTTCATTAAACTTTACATTGTGTTTTTTTGCTCTGTCTATTACCTTACTCAAAATTTTGTCATGTTCTACCAAACTGTCCCCGGCCACAATTAAATCATCAAAATACACATAGACTCCCTGTATATCACTAAAAATGGTAGTATTTATTCTTTGCATTACCTCTGGTGCTGAAGAAATACCAAATGGCATTCTCCTGAAGCAATACCTGCCAAAAGGTGTTCCAAATGTGCACAGCTTATCTTTATCATCCAACATAACTTGAAAAAATCCATCTTTCATGTCTAATACTGTGAAGACCTGCTTACCTGCAAGAGAATTATAAATTTCCTCAGGAGATGGTATTTGATAGTTCTCTCTAAGGATACATTTGTTTAACTCTTTTGGGTCTAAGCACAGTCGAAGGGACTTATTTGGCTTCTCAACTATTACAAGATTATTACACCATGCTGTCGGTCCCTGTACCTTTTCTATTATACCTCTACTTTCATAGCTTGTTAAAGTGTTTTTTAACCTCTCTTTAATTGCCTGTGGAACTCTTCGAATAGGTTTCACAACAGGTAGCACTGATTCCTTTAATTTTATACTATATGACCCTATATTTCCTAGGCCTGAAAATACCTCTATGTTTGCTTTCACAAAATTTTCTTTATCATTTGTTACAATAGCATCCAATCTTTTCAACAAATTCAATTCTATACAAGCTGGCAACCCTATCACCGGCTGAATTGGCAAATCAACTATGCAAAATTTTAATTTCACCTGTTTGCCTTTGACCATGCAGTTTAATTTAACAGTACCTACAGTTTTAATTTCTTGATTATTATAAGCCACCAACACAGTTGAATTCTTTAACAAACAATTGGAATTATCTTTAGCTTTATCATATAGCTTTAATGGTAAAGTATTACAGTCAGCCCCTGAGTCTAATTTGAACTTTATGTTAGTTCCATTGATGTTCACAATTTCAGTCCATTGAAGATTTCCACTAAAGTTACTTACTGAATCCACCACAAAGTCTTCAGAACAATCACTGTCACTCTCTCCCTTTTGAACGGAGTCAATTTTTTTTTCTTTCTTATTAGGTGCTTCATTTCTTATTGACTTAGTACGACACACAGCAGCAAAATGATTGTAATTGTTACAATTTGCACACTTTTTTCCAAATGCTGGACATTTTCTCGCTGGGTGCCTTTTGCCGCAGTAAGTACAGGCATGTATCTTGGACCCCCCTCCTTGTCCTATGTCTACTTTCTTGATGACATCTACTTCCTGCTTTATTTGCATTGACATTTCAAGAGTCCTTGATTTTCCTGCCTCCGCTGCACGACATTGGTTGATAACCTGGTCTAGTCCAATATCGGCCTCCCTTAACAATCTCTCCTGCACTCCCTTATCTCTAATTCCAATGACGATCATATCTCTCACAAGCCTATCCTCTTGATCTTTGAAGTCGCATTGTTTAGCTTGAACTTTTAGCTTCGTGATGAATCTGTCTACTTGTTCACCCTCTTCCTGTTTTAAATTGAAGAATTTGAAACTACTCGTGATTATATTCTTCCTCGGCTCCACATAGGCATCAAATTGTTTTAATAAGTTGTCCAAGGTTTTAACCTCATTCGGTTTCATGTGTGAATTATACACATCTACTGCGTCCTCTCCCGCAACATTTAGAAATACAGCCACTTTTCGTTCTTCTTTGGCGTCTGACAGTCCCACTGCTTCCAGGTACAGCTGAAATTGCTGTTTAAATCTGGACCAATTTGCCCCATCGCCCGATAAAACCAACCCAGTTGGCGGTTTTATTCCCTCCATTTTGTACATATACCAGAATGACTTTCACTGTTTCTTCCACTAAGGTTTATTTCCTTATTTTAAGTTTTAACCTGACACCATGTTCTGTACATAATTCAGGGTGTTAAATAAGTAATACCACTGTATTAAGAATTTAAATGATTTATTCAGTCGTCACGTCATCGTGCCCGAGAATCCTGTGCCGCCACGTGCAACTGGACATATTGTGTTGCCACAACAATATTTTAGATTAACAATAAAATAATCATATATCAAACACATAACAGATTCATTATTATATAATAACTGATTTTACATGTAGTAGATAATTGTGTTTTCTTTCTGCGAACTCATCGCGAGCACGAAATCAAACAAGTCACTGTCACAACACCGAGTCTATATATCTCGCAAATACACACGTAATTTTACCAAAACACAGCAACGGAGGAGCAAGCTCGACTCGAGGTTATCAATTTATGTAGAATTAAATGGAACTAGGTTATTTATTAAAAATAAACAAATAAAAGATAAAATGGTGCGCAAGCGGCGGCAGACATTTTTCTTGCGACGTCAATGAAAGTCAATGTCATAAATTCATAATCAATATGGCGTACGGACGTTAATGTTGCCACACATTATCCCCATTTTTTTTAATTATGTAATAATCCAGTTATTATGTTATATATCTCAATAAAATATATTTGTTTGGCATCAGAATAATAGCTTAAGGTATTTTCAAGGGTAATTTACATTAAAAATCAATTAATAAGCTCATTATTAAGGAGAATACGAAATTATATTTTTGGTGGCAACATTTTATATTCATCTCTTTTAATCTGATATCGTTGTCTCTTTCTTGTTTTCAAGCCCGCCTACATACAGTTCGTAGAACAAAGTTGACAGACCCTGGCCAAAACCATCGTCAAACGACACTTGGCATCTGAACCGTAAATGCTTAGTGTTGCCAACTTTGTGTCAGATAAAGAGGGCATTCTATTTCCTGCCCAAAACTGGTTCGCGGTGAAACAAAGATATAAAAAGTAGGATTGTAGATACCTATGTAAGATTGCGGAGGTACGGGTCATGTTAAATGCAAAGCTCGAGACAAAGGCCGAGGAGGCGAAATAAAAAGAAACGGCCCCGTTTATAGGCAGTCTCATTATTAAACGTTTTCTTCCCTTGGCTGCCTTGGCTCGCGAAAAAACCGTCAACGTGCCGCATTACTCGCTTATTTGTTTACTTATCTTTGCGTGTATTTCTTTATTAGATCTCATCACGGGTTCGTTTGTAAGCGATGTTTTGTTGAGCTGGCTTTGTTGTACATACCTAAGCATACCGGTGTTGGGTATATAGATACCTATTAGTGTAGGTAATTGGAATGATTTCGTCACTGTCGTTGATATTCGCTTTGATGGGCTCGTGGCTAAATAATAACAGCCTCACGGGTCGATCTTTGAGGTTAAGCATCGTTGCCGAGGTCGGTCCGTGGATGGGTGACCATCCATTACATACCGAGACCCCTCCGTGCTTCGGAGAGAATGTTACGGGTAGTCCGAAAGTCTGACAACTAGTCTTACCCAGTATCTGGGTTGTAGAGGTCCGATAGACAGTCGCTCCATGTAAAATACTTACTGATTCATGCTAAATAAAGCCGACTCCAACATAATTGGGAAAAGGCAAGGTAGATGATGATGATCCACTTTGCTGGGTTAATAGTTATGCCAACGGGACCGCCAGCCATGTCGGGACAATTGGGCTTAAGACAAACGCGCACGAGTGACTTTTGTCACCGTGACAAAAAAGTTTAAGTACCTATATCATTATCACGTCACGTCATCAAAGTGGACTGTGTTGTAGGTTGTAAACAAATAGACAACGTCTCTATGTCCATGTGTCATAGGATACACCTGTCAGTAAAAAGCTTGCTTGTCATTCCTTGTTAAAACTAATGTCGGAGAATTAAATCTAATAACATCTTAAAATATATTCTTATTTTCCTACCAATAATCCATCAGGTTATGGGCCCAGGCCCAGGACCCTATTAGGAAAATGAGTATTTTTTTTTTTTTCCGAAAATGCGCAATCCGCTAAATACAAAATAGCCGGCTGGTGACTGGTGTGACCGGTTCGACCCACACAATGGCGTCTTCAACTAATTCACCAGGTACGTCATTTTCACTGATTCAAAATGATAAATTACGTGGATTAGAGAACTATGGAAAATGGAAATTCATAATGAAAATGATTTTGGTCCATGAAGACTTGTGGGATTGCGTCGAGAGCAATGGAAAATGTGACGAAAAGAAGTCGCAAAAGGCACTAGCAAGGATATGTCTGTCCGTAAATTCGAATATATTTCCGCAAATTCGCTATTGTAAGAACGCGCAAGAAGCGTGGTCTAACCTTGAAAAGGCTTTCGAGGATAAGGGGCTGTGTAGAAGATTATCATTACTACGAATGCTGTTTAGTACAAAACTCGGCGGTGATGGTATGGACAGTTACCTCAGTAAGATAGTTGAATTATCACAACAATTACAGGATATAAACTCTCCTCTTGATGATGATTTTGTGGCGGTAATTATGTTAAGCGGACTGACGGCAGACTACGATCCTCTGATAATGGCTCTGGAAAACTAATGTCAAGCTAACCAGTGATGTAGTAAAGGCAAAGTTGTTACAAGAAAAGGATTCAATATAAACCGAGGCACATACAGGGCCTCATACCACTACTCGTAGCGCATGCAGATAACTCAGTTTAAGAATACTCTCAGACAGAAAGTAACTCCGCAATAACCGTAATCTTATATAATATATCGACAAAAGTAAGCGAAAATCTGCATCAAGTACAGCAAGAACATTGGCATCAAAGGGATTAAAAATGTTTTGACGGGACTGAGAAATTATTGGTGATGCGCTTTCCGCAACATGTAACCATTTAGTAAGTAACTGTATCAGCATCGGGAAACGGTCGAATTCTAATATTATCTTCCACTCTGTGTACATGAGTATCGTGAAAATTCAAACGACAAGCTGACCATCTCTGCGCAACGAATTCGATTGTATCGCCACCTTTTACACCAACTCTAGTTCCTTCCGGAAAGTGATTGTCAGCAACACGAATAATTGGAGCATCGGCCATGATCTTTAGCTCCATATTTCCAGCATGGAAACACAAATAATTCGTAATCCTGTCCCAAGTCATATATGTGCTAGCAACATAATTAGGTATATTAAAGACGATATTAGTATTGTTCGTCAAAAGATACGCTCTATCACTAAGCTTAAAAGTAGCATGCGCTGGTATTACCACTCCTTCCGCAATTCTACATGACGTGATCAAATTATTAGATGCAAACTCTAAACCTGGAATTCTGAACGTGCCAGGACTAACTTGATGGAACTGATTTCTCACGCTTTTTAACTCATATAGTTCAAAAACTCTATCATCAATATGATATCTAGCTAAGTGAAATAAAGCAGATTGAACTTTTCTAAGCTGTAATCCTGGTTGAATGGGGCTTCTAATCCTGGTAGATTGAGAAAACAAAACTGAATTTACTGACAAAGCAAACTGAATGAATTCCTCACTATTTTTAGTTGTGGATGTCATGGGGTTTGGCATTTCTCCTGAAGCAGTTGCAAGGTGCGCTAACATAGTAGAGTATCTCGGGCCGTGATAACCGTCCATAGGTCTCACGAGAGCCATAGTGACATCGCTGAGGAGCGTACTGAATGAGGCGATCTGTTCGATAAACATCTTGTCCTTTTTAAAAAACCAATTGTTGGACCCTTACTAAAAAACCAAATGACCAGAAGCCAGTTAAATGCAAGTGGATTTTTAAGAAGAAAAGGGGTCTCAATGGCGAATTGTTAAAATATAAAGCACGGCTTGTGGCAAAGGGCTACACGCAACAATATGGAGTAGATTATGAAGAAACATTTTCTCCAGTTGTAAGATACTCTACAATTAGGACTCTCATTGCAATTGCTGCTCAATATAACTTAAATATTGATCATTTGGATGTGAAGACTGCTTTCTTAAATGGAGATTTAAAAGAAACAGTTTATATGGAGCAACCAGAAGGTTTTAAGATAAATGGCAAAGAGCAATTTGTTTACAAATTAAACAAGGCCATTTACGGATTGAAACAAGCATCCAGAATGTGGTATGAAAAAATTAATGATGTTTTAATGAATAAATTTGGATTTCGTAGAACATCATCAGAACCATGTGTTTATTTCAAAAGATTACAAAGCGAGTTTATAATAATTGCTTTGTACGTTGATGATATTCTTTTATTCTCGTCAAGTAATTCGTCTTTAAGGTCAACAGTCAAGAATGGCTTGATGAAGGAGTTTGAAATGCATGATCTGGGACCAGCCCATCAGATATTGGGGATGAGGTTCTGTAGACAAGAAGATAAGATCACTCTGGATCAGTCAGGTTACATAACGAAAGTCTTAGAGAGATTTCACATGACAGAATGTAAACCTGCGAAAACTCCGATGGAGAAAGGATCGAAGTTAACTGCAAGTCAAGAAAAAAATACTAAATATGATTATAGGAATTTAATAGGCTGTCTTATGTATATTGCAGTTTGTAGCAGACCTGATATTTCTCATGCTGTGAGTGTACTGAGCCAGTTCAACGAATGTCATTCAGAAACTCATTGGAAAGCAGCTAAGCGTGTGTTGCGCTATCTCAAAGGTACTAAAGATCATTGTTTAATTTTTCAAAAGAGCGAGCTGAATGTCACTGCATATGTAGATGCAGATTGGGCAGGTGACGAAAACGATCGTAAATCCTACACTGGTTTTGTTTTCAAGCTTGGTAGTAGCACAATATCATGGGAGAGTAAAAAGCAAAAAACAGTGGCTCTCTCTAGCACGGAGGCTGAATATATGGCCTTATCAGATGCCTGCAAAGAGGCTTTGTACGTTAGAAGTTTTTTGCATGAACTATTTGGAAAGTTTAGCAAAATATTGATTTATAATGATAATCAATCTGCTCAAAAATTAAGTTCTAATCATATACATCATAGTAGAACAAAACACATAGATGTAAGGCATCATTTTATAAGAGAAATTGTTAACAAAGACATTATTAAAATTGAGTATTTGTCAACTGATGTAATGATAGCCGATATCCTAACGAAACCCTTAACAAAGGAAAAACACGATTTGTTCTTGAAGGGTTTAGGTTTGGTTAAATGGTGTTAGTTGTAGACATTTATGTTTCTTTTTGTTGTTTGAATTACATATTTTTTAATGAAATATTTAATATGTAATTTAAGAGTCAGTTAGTTGTCTGGGGAGACATCGTCTTTAGTTTAAGGGCAAGTGTTGTAGGTTGTAAACAAATAGACAACGTCTCTATGTCCATGTGTCATAGGATACACCTGTCAGTAAAAAGCTTGCTTGTCATTCCTTGTTAAAACTAATGTCGGAGAATTAAATCTAATAACATCTTAAAATATATTCTTATTTTCCTACCAATAATCCATCAGACTGGCGCTCACGAAAGATGCCACACCAAAAGTTTTTGAACTCTGGGCGTCATTTGTCGACATGGATTTGGATGAAACGGTCATTATCGACAAACCCTTATGACGTAAATATCCTAAAAAGAATACGCGGTTTCGCACTACTTCCGATCCGAATCCGAGAAATGCCGGTCCGAAATGACCGTCGTCCTATTTGTATGAGGGGTTGCGCACTACATCCGAACTTTATCCGTCAGAATTTAGAACAATTTCCAATTCGGATTGATTTCTCGGATTCGGATCGGACGTAGTGCGAAACCGCTCTATAGTGTTACAGACTACGCTAGATTTTTAGTGTTCGTAGAGGTTCGTATGGTCGTGTTTTTCTCCACAACAAGTGAAGCGCGTAAAGCATTAATTTGATCTTGCTACTTTATAATCAATTATTTAAAAAAGAACATCTTTTGTTTTGAACTGGTTTGAAAAAAAAACAAAAAACCCGTCAAGTGCGAGTCGGACTCACGCACTGAGGGTGCCGTACGTAGGTATGTAACTACTACGGTTTTCGGGGATTTTTCCTTTACTTTTGCTAAATGACATTGCTTCTTGCCAAATTTCATGATTCAAGGTCAACGGGAAGTAGGTACCTACGCTATAGGTTTTGATTCCTGATTGTGGAGACGCGTGGAGTTATCAAGTTGAAATTAATATCAAATACTCAGGTATTTGATATTCATTTCAACTTGATAACTCCACGCGTTCCTGAGAAAAAGGGTCTTGATAGACGGACAACGAAGTTCCGTTTTTCTTTTTGAGGTACGGAACCTTAAAAATGCCGGCAACTTCTGAAACCGTTTCATGCACATGTTTTTATGTTGTTTTTTAATTTTTAAAGTAAGTAGTTTGCTAAATACCTAACTATCCACTTCGCTTCAGTAGTTTGAAGAGAGTAGGTTCTATTACGCCAATAATTATAAGTGCACTATCGCACAAAACGTCTGGTGTAATGGCATAAACCTGCTCGTAAAATTATGTTAGTGTATCCTACGTCATTATATTATATGATCTTTGCTTCAGGTATCTATACCTAGGTACGTCACACCTATTTTGGCATTTGGCATTAAGTAGCCAGGTGCTTCATTTCTTAAACAAAATACACATAACATAACATAACGCCTGTAATCCCATATGAATTAGGCTGAGGTGAAGCTATAGTCCACCCTCATTTCGCCAGTTATCTATGTTTAAGTCCCAGGAGGTGAGCCTATTATCGACATCAGCCGAGCACAAATCCAAAATAATTATCGAAATATTGATACCTAGCTCTTTATTGCACATCTTGCTTAAAGGCATGAGCATGACAAACTTTTATGACAAGGATTTCAAGATACAATAGGCAGCCTTGTCATAATAAGCGATTTCTTCCTGTTAGGATTGACATATTCTATGTAAATATATAGACTACCCTTCGTTCATTAGGTACTTAAAGTTGATCATATACTTAGATAGAACAAAAAACTCCGATGAATAAACAACAAAATACAAACATTTTCACTGTCTACCACATCCTTTGTCAGAATATATTTTCATTAGCACAGCACGAAAAGGGACGTACCTACTCGTATGTTATCAACTTTTAAAACGGCTGGTTGCGTCGGCGGCGGTTCGTTACGCGCTCGTCAACAAACTTGTTGCGAATATTTTCGGGTGTGTCGCGGCTTGCGGCTGCAGAAAATGAGTGCTTCGTTCGGATGAGGCGCAGACAATGAACGCCGTCCAGCCTTTGTGGCCACACCTGTTATTAAAACTCCCGTGAGGCGCGCTGTGCCCGCTGTGTGAAATATCTTCTTGTTTACATATGTTTTACATTAGTAGTCTCGTGATTTATCGCCGTTTCTCACTATAATACTCGCTGTAATTGCATAAGGAAATTTATATCTTGAGTCTCGGTTGTTACTCGTCTCCAACGTTGAGTTTAATTTTAGTTTGTCTCGGACTGATGTGATTTTCGTGTTTCTAATTCATGACGCTGATGGATCAATGATTCCAATACTAATCACACTAATATTATAAAGGCGAAAGTTTGTTAGTGTGTTTGTATGTTTGTTACTTCTTCACTCACAAACGGCTGGACCAATTTTGATAAAATTTGGTACGAAGGTAGCTGATACCCTGGATTAACACATAGGATATTTTTTATCCCGATATTTCCACGGGATCGAGACTTATGCGGGTGAAACCGCGCGCGCGGCGCTGCTAGTTCGTACTAATATTATAAATGCGAAAGTGTATCTGCCTGTTTGTTACCTCTTTACGCTTAAACCGCTGAACCGATTTAGATGAAATTTGGTATAGAGATAGTTTGAGTAGCGGGAAAGGACATAGAATACTTCGTTTTTATCCCGATATTCCCACGGGATCGAGACTTATGCGGTTGAAACCGCGGGGCACTGTTAGTAATAATATAAATGCGAACGTATGTCTGTCTGCATGTTACCTGTTCACGCCTTAACGGCTGAACAGGTTTCAATTAAATTTGGCACACCATGACCTGGGTTAGAAACTTAGGACATGGTACAGTTTTTATCCCATTTATAGGATAATTTCTGACCTCTAACCAAGCGGTCATGGGTAAAAAAGCTAGTCGTTACATAACTTACAGGTGGGCAATACTGCCCATCCTCTTACAAACTCCCTTATTTTCCTTAACGGCACTCACGGGAATTGATGATCCACCATTGTTCTTTTCCCGATGCAAACATACAGGCATAGACCACAAGACTACCGAATACGTTAACGAATTAAAAAAAAAAATACACTGCTCAATTTCAAATGGATGCCAATAACTATTCGCACTTTACATTTCGATAATAGGAATATCCACTGACTGCACGCCTATAAGTAACTAAGTCTGGCGTATTTATATGGTGTACACAGTAAAGAGTATTCTATTTTACCTTACAACCTTTAAGAGGTGCTTTAGACCATCGAACTGAACAACTTTTACTACGGGACCAACTATGAAATCACGAAAAAAAACAGCTGTTTAAGACAAAAGTTCAATACCTACTTGACCAAAATGTATGAAACAGCAGATTTTTTTTTCGTGATTTCAGAGTTGGTCCCATAGTGAAAGTTGTTCAGTTCAATGGTCTAAAGCACCTCTTAAAGTTTGTAAGGTTAATTTTTTAACACTGTATAATGTAGAAATAGCGTACGAACGACATACTTATACGCACAAAAATTGTTTCGAAAATTCATTCTAGTTCACAGTAACAGGTGTATCAGAATATTTAATTCATAATATGAACTGCTTCGCAGCACAGTACAGTGAAAACGTTGCATAAAATGAGACGATGCAGCGTATTGAAAGCAAAATTGTGAAGTGGAAACCTGTGAATATTCTGGGGCATTGAATAGGAGAAATAACGGAGTGGGGCACCAGCTGTCGGCGAGGCATAGGGGGCGACAGCTATACGAATACAGTAGGTACCTACTCGCACGATGATTGCACGCATATAACACGATTTGAAAATCTATTCGACTTGTGTTGCGGACTGCTTACATTTATTTTCGAACCATCAAAATACAGGGTTACATTAAATTAGCTAGCGTAACTCTGCATACGTGATGATTTGATGCGTTCGTCGACTGCTGGTTGTTTTGTTACTAGAAGTATGAGTTGAGAGAATCTTTAGTTTTGTCGTGTTGAGACATGGATACCTGCCACGTCTGTGAAGTTTTCACAGTAAAAAACTGATTTTTTTAATGGATATTTCGAGTGACTACACTAATTGCGGTCGGTGACCCCACTTTAATTCCCATTTTAATAATATAACTTATGTTTTGTTTTATCGTGTCATAACGTCGTAGTTTCGCTCTAATTTAATTTGACCCTGTATAGGTAGGTTCTTCATGGCTAGGTATCTAACTGGTACCTGGCGTGTATTGAAACTGGATTTGCCAAAGAGTAATACCATAAGTAACGACCTTATAAAAAAAAAACTGTAATAAAAGGAAATGACTCCATCACCAATTTGGTAGACAATTTACGAAAACTTTTTGCACTTGTCAAACTAGATTCCTATAAGAAAACACTCGTTGACTTCAGCAAAACCTTGATCAGTTCTAGAATAAGTAAAAGGGCATCAATCGATTCTAGCTGCTAATTCGGGTGTACGTTACCCTAGCAGGAAAGTAGCTCCTAGAGTGATATGAGTGGAACGTATAATTAGTGCGTAATCTGCTGTAAATGTGCGCCAAATATAAAATTTGTGCGCTTTGTCGCTTTGGAAAAAAACGGAAAAAACGATTCCTGCTAGGGTAACGTTTTTCCAGCAGGAAAATTCTAAACGAATGATCGGAGAGAGAAATATTGTGCATGGGTAGAGAGCTTATATTTGTGCAAAAATGTGCGCTGAAAATATAATTTGTGCGTCTTCAGGTTTTCGAGATATTGAGTTTCCTGCTGGAGTGACGTTTTGCAGAATCGTGTATCTCTAAAACTATTGTATGTGCGCCTGTAGAATAAACATACACGAGTAGCCCAATTTGTGCGTATTTGTGACAGAATTAGATTCAAGAAAATATTTATAATTTTCAAGTAATCGCGCTTTTTTGAAAACGCGAAAACATGTCACAGCGCCTAAACGAGAAAACGTATAAGATCGCTGAAAACTGTGTTCGGTCCTTCTTGATGCTAATAATAACCATAACAAGTTTCAAAAGTGTACGTGCATGCTTTATTGAATAATATTGCCTAAAGTCAAAACGACGGGGTCGTAACTTTGACGGCAAAATACAAGAAATCGGCTCAACCCAAGATGTGTAGTTTAAACAAAAAATTAGTGCGTCTAGTCAAGAATATAGAGTGAAAATATTCAGCTTAGAATGTTTCGCATTCAGTAGATATAAGTAAAAAACATAACATGTAAACAACGGCTGATTATCCGACCAAATTCGAATGACCCCAAAAAAGCGACGGATTCATACATATCGATGACATTCTTAACTTTACTCACGAACCGGTTGACACGTGTTGTGCCTGAGTACACTGAAGTAGAAAAGAAGTAAAAAAATAAATTTGTTATTAGATTATATTCTACTAGCTTGCGTGACTTTGCACATGATTAAGTACATTATAAAAAGTAGCCTAAGTGCTATTCCAAGGAATAAGCTATCTTCTTCATTCCAGCTTTCACTAAAATACATACAGCAGATAACATATTATTGTGATGGAGCGTCAGCTCAAATCTAACATTCTATCGCGGTATACGCGCCACAGCAACCGATTATTTTGTTCGGCGAAGGTGACTAAAACTTCTAAAACCTATGAAGTAAGAACTCTTTGGTTGACCTGTACATTATTAGAAAAAAAGTTTTTTTTTTTTTTTGGTTAATATTTCCATGCGTTTTTCTCAGTTGACGTTCCAAATTCGAATCACATTAATGACCAGCGAGTCATAATGAAATTCAGTACAATATTAATACCCAGCTAGATCCTAGGACTTAATAATGACTTGCTTTAGGTTAGGTTTGAATGACATATATTTTGACGTTAGCGAGCAGGTGGTGTGGAAAGACATATACTTAGTTAATTTTATATAAAACCTAATTGTATAATTTAAGAATGCCGTGCATATGAAGTCACTCTTAATTAGGTTCTAGGAATGAAAATTGGAAGTTAACAGCAGCTATGTTTTCTACAATAGCATGCATTCATTATTGCTGGGTTTAAACCTCATCTGTTTGGCGTTTTCATTAGCCGTCCCCCGACGTGAGGACGCTTGGATCAAAATATTTCCTGCAACTTATATTAAACTTACAGGGCCAATATATATTATTTTTTAGTTTTTAGAGGTTTGTGTTTGAGTCGGGGGTTTTTAAAATTTTTAAATTAACTTTTATTTCTTGCTTTTTAAACTTAATAATATTATATTACTAGTAAATATGCTATACGATCGACACGTGACTCGCCGAAATCTGCGAAGCTGAATCTCCCTCAAAACTAGGTCATATAATTATTGCAAACAAACGTTTGAACGCAACTGTACGGACAACAGCTTAGGTTTAATACGACCAATAAAGAAGACCATCGATATGTATGAATCCGTCGCTTTTTTGTGGTCATTCGAATTTGGTCGGATAACCAGCCGTTGTTTACATGTTATGTTTTTTGCTTATATCTACTGAATGCGAAACATTCCAGGCTGAATATTTTCACTATACATTCTTGATTAGACGCACTAATTTTTGGTTTAAACTACACATCTTGGGTTGAGCCGATTTCTTGTATTTTGCCGTCAAAGTTACGACCCCGTCGTTTTGACTTTAGGCAATATTATTCAATAAAGCATGCACGTACACTTTTGAAACTTGTTATGGTTATTATTAGCATCAAGAAGGATCGAACACAGTTTTCAGCGATCTTATACGTTTTCTCGTTTAGGCGCTGTGACATGTTTTCGCGTTTTCAAAAAAGCGTGATTACTTGAAAATTATAAATATTTTCTTGAATCTAATTCTGTCACAAATACGCACAAATTAAGGGCTACTCGTGTATGTTTATTCTACAGGCGCACATACAATAGTTTTAGAGATACACGATTCTGCAAAACGTCACTCCAGCAGGAAACTCAATATCTCGAAAACCTGAAGACGCACAAATTATATTTTCAGCGCACATTTTTGCACAAATATAAGCTCTCTGCCCATGCACAATATTTCTCTCTCCGATCATTCGTTTAGAATTTTCCTGCTGGAAAAACGTTACCCTAGCAGGAATCGTTTTTTCCGTTTTTTTCCAAAACGACAAAGCGCACAAATTTTATATTTGGCGCACATTTACAGCAGATTACGCACTAATTATACGTTCCACTCATATCACTCTAGGAGCTACTTTCCTGCTAGGGTAACGTACACCTAATTCGGTGCTGTAAATCGAAAGTCGCCAGACGAGGCGGTAACTGCACGAATAATTCATGTATCTGAGTGTGGTGGGCGCTTTAGGAAGCCTATATATAGCACTAGAACGTCGGGTTCCTGCCAAGTAGCAGATGAAAACTTTTGTGACCCGAATTTCATCTCCTAATACTTATAAAGTCCAACTTGTTATCTGCGCCAACTTCTATATTTCTTGGGTCTAATCGCAAGTCTCATCACAAATTTCTTTACACGAAACTTACTCTATCATGCGAAAAATATTACGCTTCAAAAATATAATCGAGCTGGTAGGCAAGTGTAAAACCGTGTTCTCTTTACAATTTTGTTCCCAAAAGATCGCTAAAGTTTTCCGTCACATGGCGACTAAGGAAATGTGCATACAATCGCAGGCGCTTGCGACAAATCGTACGTCCGACACGTCGTTAACTCGCAAGTTTTTCCAACAGAATACTTGATGCGATAGATATGCAAGTACCAGAGTATTTCAAACTACTTGGTCTGCAAGCTTGCCTGATTTTTAACCCACTTTTTAAACTATTGAAGTTTTGACGTCGGAGTCGAATTTAAAAGAGGCATTGCGGTGTGTTTGTGATTTAAAGTGCAGAGCTGGTTGGCTCACTAAACTACCAAGTGCGGCTGAACTAAAACTTGTTTAAACGGACTTATTTGCTTGTAGTTTTGGTCTTTATTTTGTAGATCGGTCTTTAGTTTGTCTCAAAGTAGGCATCGGTAAAGTCAAGGTCGTAAAGGCTGTATTTTATCTTTAGACTTTAGGCTTCATTTACTTACTTAGGGTCTTATATACAGTAGTCGCCTTTTTTTGTAAGCAGAAACAAATATCTTTATTTATACAATCTACTAAGTTAAAGTTGTCTGGCATGTTATAGTCCCCGTCTAGCGAAGCGAACACACCAATTTTGGTAACTTTTTCAGTTTAATTTCACGTTATTAATATCACAGTGATGATTGATATTGCCTCGTTACGGTTTAATTGGACGTCCTGTTACGCCAAATTGATTGCGATGGGCAATTAGGTTTTCGAATAAATTAATTATGGCCAACACTCAATTATAGCGGTGGTAAATTAAGGCCGGTAAGTAGGCGACTTTGAATGGATTTGAAATGATTGCATTTTTACGTAACTTACCTACAATAATAAAGTGTTAACCTACTGAATGGTTGCTAATATGCCCAAACGTGCGTGATGCGGGTTTATATAATACTTTTATTCATATATTCAACCCCACATTACAGACCTATGAATGAGTATATTAATTATGAAAGAATAATTATTTTCATGTTATTTTGCCTTTTTCCTCAATAAGAAAAAAAAAGCGGCAAGTGCGAAGTGAACTTGCATACGAAGGATCTCGTACCACCGACCGGCGACCGTACAATATTTAACTTTACATACACCCTTACATTTTGATAATTTCAATCCTTAAAAGGGGTAATTGTACAGACAATTGCACATCAACCTACTACAAAATGTCAAATTTCTTTAATACATTTTCAACTTTATTACTAAAGTATAAGGTTCAAAATTGATTGGGAAAATGTGACAGTTTGGGGTAGATTGATGTGCTGGCGTCTGTACTCATCATTATGAACAACTTTTACTATGGGACCAACCCTGAAACCGGGATTGTCCGAACGGGTTACCGCTGCCCGGAACATAAACGGCTAAGGAAGGAACACGGGTGGGTTTTAGTCAGTAAGTCTGACACTCCCTTCCGTTCCACCCAGAGCGGGAGGAGTCATTAGATGATTTCCCATCCATAAAAAAACCCTGAAATCGTGAAGAAAAAAATCCGTGGTTGATCCATACATTAAGTCGAGTTATCTATGCTAACATAAATGTATGGATCAGCCGATTTTTTTTTCCACGATTTCAGGGTTGGTCCCATAGTAAAAGTTGTTCATAATGACGAGTACAATTAGGTACCCCTTTTAAGGATTAAAACGATCAACATGTAACGGTGTATTAAAAATACTTTAGGTAAAAATAAACGCCGAAAAAACGTTTCACGTTTCTTGTGTCGCTTTAATTTTTTATTTTATTTAATTTTTACTATTTGCTGTTATAACAACTGTAGTACTACTGTAGTAGTACATAGTCAAAAGATACAGCCCTGTGACAGACGAACGGACAGAGGAGCCTTAGTAATAGGGTCCCGTTGACACCCTTTGGGTACGGAGCCCTAAAAAGCAAACATGAAAAATTGTTTATCAATGTAGCTATTGTTTGGTAAACTGATTGTAGTGAATTTAGTTATCTTCTCATGAATAGCAGTGCGTTCATGCGTGTGCACAGATAATCAATGAATTGATATTTCGTTACTAGGGCTATAAATAATGTAGCTACAATAATTTAATTAATTAAATTACGTTTATTAATATTTGCTTAATGTAAAGGAAAACTAACAGTGGCTGATTTAGATTTATCTTTCAGTTTTAATTAAATTGAAAACTAGCTTCTGCCCTCGACTTCGTCCGCGTGAAATTTCTTGCTCCCCCGTCCCACCCCGTCGCATCGCATCACCTGCCCGCGCTATCACTTCGTTTTCGCTTAGCGTTCTGTCTGACTTATAGCCGTTCTCAAGTAAGTATTAGGCTATCAAATACAAAAAGAATTGTTACAATCCGACTGGCAGTTCCAGAGAATTAGCACGTTCAAACAAACATACAAAATCTTCAGCTTTATTATTTGTATATGTCACGGCTAATAGCCGAAGCGCGGCTACAGCTAGTTTTAGCCGGGTACAACTGTGGCTACACCTAGTTTTAGCCGGGTACAACGAGGTGCAGCAGGCCACATGCGGTTCGTGTCTAATTCGGGAGGCGACGTAGGATGCAAGAGCGAGCGAACGGCACCCCGAGGTTAGGTTTGGTTAGGTTACGTTCCCCCCCGGTGGGTTCCCGCATTGTCGAGGCGGGGGGGCTCAGTAGCCGTGGCTTGGACCCCCACGGTGAAGCGAAGAGGAACCCGAGGAGGGGCCGCTCGTCAGGGCTTTTGCCTGTAAGCCGACGGCGTAGCGGCCAACAAGTAGGTTGCGGTGCCGCTTGGGCGACATCGCAACTGAGGCGGGCCGCGATGTCGTGTGGGAGGCGTCGCGGCTGAGAGTTGGAGGCCGCGGCGGGAGAGGAGTGCCGGTATTGCGGTGCGCCGCTCTCCCTACCTTCCGCGGCCTTGACGGGGTCGCCACCGTCTGATGGCGGACGCGGTGGGGCCGCAGGGGAGGAGGAGTGTTGGTATGACGTTGGCCGCTCTCCCTATCCTCTGCGGCCGAAAATTGGCAGGTGGCGGGGCCAATTACCTGACCCGTCAAAGGGGGACCAAGGGTGCCCAGACACGGGGTCGTCTGGCACCCATGTGCTGGTTTGGTCCCAGAGGTGGTCACGGCGTGCTATGTGTTCTGGTGCGCCGATGATGGGGAATACTCCCCAGAGGGGGGTCCGGTGACGGACAGCCGCGGTGGGTTCACGGATGAGTGCAAACGCGTGCCCGTGTTCCCGCCGTAAGCGGCAGAGGAGGACCCCGTGGAGTTTTAGTGGGTTAGAGTCCCACATAACTGCACTATCTCCCCGTGATAGTGCAGAATGCATGAGCATTTCTCCACGTTAAAAAAAAAAAAAAAAAAAAAAAAAAAAAAAAAAAAATGGTTAGGTTACGTTAAACCCCTTCGACGTAGGATGCAAGAGCGAGCGAAGGGCACCCCGAGGTTAGGCTTGGTTAAAACTAGATGTAGCCGCACTTCGGCTATTAGCCGTAACATATAGATTGAGTAACAAACGTCTTTACAAACTCTCATTTTTATACCTAATACTACCCTACTAATAGAAACTACTCTCTACTTTTACAAATAATTGTCGTCATCTTTTTTTATGTACTCTCCTATCGAAGGTATGTCAGAAGAGAATTCTTTAGAAATAAGTATCACCTTTGTATGTATTTTTCTGTTCCTTCCTTCTTGTCTGTTTGTATGGGTGTGTATAAATGGATTTAAAAAAATGTACCCTCTCTCAACACCCTTGGTTGACTGGTAGAGAATGCCTAAGGCATTAAGTCCGGCTTTGAACCTTTTTTGTGTGGAAGAAGTTTAAATAAATAAATACAAAAAATAAATAAGAATAAGCCTAAACACCCAAGCCTGTAAGAAGAGTGTTACAAACAAAACATCTATATATAAAACTTGTGCAGTACTCCATAACACTTCGAAGTAATTTTCCGGAACTGAAAGGAACTGTTATTGTTACAGATGTAAGGACTCTATAATGGAGCTTCGTTTACTAAACCCTGCCTACCCCACCCTAAGATGGGGTTGTTATGGTTCAAGAGGAAATCGCTAAAAACCCTGTCATGTACATGTATTGGTGGATGTTTGCCTGTTCCAGTTGTGTTCACACTTATAGACCTGTTATTGAGAATTTTTGACGTAAATACATATTGCATATAATTTTAATGGTTACATATTTTAGGTCTGCGTAGGCAAAATCATTTGCTGTTTTCCCTACAATCATAACCAGCCTATAATGTTACCACTGCTGGGACACCTGGGAAGCAATTCTCGTAATTTTTAGAACGTTCACAGTCTGATTTCAGTCTAAATCTGTCAAAAATACCTCTGAAATCCCAATATTTTTGTAAATTTTTTGACATTTATTGCCGTTGAGATGAGATTGCGACTAGATTTTGAACGTTTTTAATTAAAGGAATTGGAATTTAGGCCTCCTCTCGGTGAGAGGGAGTGGGCGGTTATCCACCACGCGGGCCCAGTGCGGGGTGGTAGATGTCACATGTCTTCGAACTTTTGGTTCTAGGACATGCCGGTTTCCCTACAATCACTATTAATTCTCATTGAAATTAAAATAGACTAGTGCTTTAATGAAATCCAACATTTTTCTTCATGACTTCATTTCGTGATAAAATCACCATTCGAAGCTTTACAAATACATGGAATCAACCGTATTATGTAAAGTGTGCGGTAATAAACAGTCGTTCATCACGGGCCACTGATTAGTGGTTACCCGCGCATAGCCTAGCTTCACAACACGGCAAAAATATTCAATATTCGCAGCCAATACAGCGAGCGAGTGGGGGAGGGGTTGGGGGCCCCCAGTCGGTCCATTACCCCCTCCCCCCCGACGCGTTTATTCGCCGGAATAGTGTGCAATAAAACGGTACCGCCGGCCACCGGCCACAGCAAAAAATACACTCCCTAAAAATTATTCTTCTGAATACCGAACCAGTGGAGATACAACACCGTGGCGTGCAACACACACTGCGTTTTCATACCCTGATAAATAAAAACGCTCGTCGGAAAGTTGGATTTCCATTGCATTTCTGAATTTAGCGTGTTTTCATGATCCTCAATAGCCGTACCTTTTGATAGCTACCACTCGAAATTAGTTTTCGAAATACTTCGCGTTCGTTTGCGGAATAAAAACGCGGAAACTCCGGGCAAGCCTAATTTAATATTTTATGAAAAGAAAAACGCGGCCAGTACCTATTTATATCTACCTATGCGGAATTTTTAATTATGAAGTAGAAGTAGATCCTTTAGATTAGGAAAAAGAACCCAATAACAACAACGAATTAACTAAATTGTTTCCAGGGAACGTAAAGTTCGTTCAATTTTATTTGGTTCTAAAAAGTTGCGTCAATTTGTTTTAGGGCTTTTTGTGAAAAAAGTGTTCGCTGGAGCGCGCCGGCGCGGCTTGTCACACACATGCATTAAACGGGGCCGTCATACAAAGTAAATACAGCTAGAAACCTACAAACTGCTATATGAGGCGTTATCTATTATATGAAATAAAATACCTTTCAGTACTTCAAACGTTTCAGCGCGGCTTTAGAACTTTTTCATCATATTTTTACGTTCACCGATTTGAAATATTCGTATTTTCTGACAGCACGTAAATGGTGTCAGCAAAAATTGGAATGTGTGCTGTCCAAAAATGTTGTTCATATTTTCAACTATGCAAGGTTTGTGAAGAATTTACGCGTAGCCGAGTCGTTCGCAATTTGTGATGGCGTAGCTTCAATCAGCGTAGTAGCGTAGGCGCGTAGCGGTAGCTAGGTCGTAGCAACATAGTAGAAAAACTGTGCAGAGTTCGTACTTGTTGTGACTAGTAATTTATTGAAGCATGAAACCTTAAGTTCAAGCAAGTTTGCTGCCTGAGAACTTCTTTTTAACTTTTCTTTTTTTTTCAATCGCTTTCTATGTTGTGAGGTAGCCCCAAATAATATTTATTAAATGATTTAGCCGTGAATAAATTGGATGTGCACACACACACACAAATGCACTGTTTAAGCAGAGTTTAGCGTAATGAATAAAGTGGATTAACAATATCCGATTCACAGTAATGCAGGTATAAACCACAAAACACTTTTGAAACAATTTGCGAGTCATTAATTCACCTTTTTACTCATTTTGCGGGATTGCAATGCGCGGTAGTAATTTCGCCGCGTTACCAAGTCAAATTAAAACAGTGAGGATTTAATTAAATGTGGTAATGGGTGCTCTTGTAAAAATCGCGCCGGCCAGCAGGAGAGCTCGCTGCATCTGACTTAATTCCTTATAGACAGAATTAATGTCCGGGACATATAGATGTAAATTGCCTTAGAGAATTTTAAACTCGTATTTACGTTTCCTCTTTATTTTGCAATGGACAAAGAATGCGCCGGAGCCGTAAATGGAATGGTTCAGCGGTTTTCGGTTTTTTCAATTCGGAAAAATTCTAGCCTGCGCAGTTGGTGTTTTTGCTTTTTAACAGAACTTAAAGCTGTAAATACCGCGTTGAGTTTAGTTGTCCACTAGTAGTTGCTCACTACTTTGTCTGCGTGTACTTTGTTTTTAACACAAAAAACGTAACAGAAAGCCTCAGTTAGGTACTTTCGCATTTATAATATTAATATGGGTGTAATTGTAGTATGTAGTTGTAATTTAGCGTAATTCAAAGTCAAAGTATTTATTTCAAATAGGCACATAAAAGGCACTTTTGAATGTCAAAAATTACAATAAAATAGAATTGATTCTAGTCGCCCCTTTCAAAAGGTAGTTTTCATATGGAGAAGAATGGGAAAGAAACTCCACCGTTACTCTTTTAAAATGTTTTGCATACATAATTATATAATAATATGTGAAGACGATGCACCTAGAGTAAAAATACTATGTAAAAGAATTAAAAATGAAACCATGACATATAAATTAATTATCTGATAGATCCATGGTGATCCATTCCACTTAAGGCACCGATTTCCGGGGTAGCGGGATCGTCCGAAAGGGTTACCGCTGCCCCGGAACATAAAGGGCTAAGGAAGGAACACGGGTGGGTTTTAGTCAGTAAGAGTCTGACACTCCCTTCCGCTCCACCCAGAGCGAGAGGAGTCATTAGATGATTTCCCATCCAAAAAAAAAAAAAAGGCACCGATTTCCGCTCTGAAACAAAATTTTGTTTTAGTGCGGTTAGTGGAATAACTTAGGTGCCATTCGTCAAGTGCCTTTGAAATCAATGCAATCAGTAGTTGTATTTTAGAGATATTCCATTGTAATGGATGGCAAATTGGTTATTGCTCCATATAAAATAATGAAATTTAGCAATACACCCAACCAGCTTGTACATATTATGTAGTTGGGAAAAGTGTTGTTTGGCCTATGAAAGCGGACGACCAAACTTTAGAAAAGATTGCATTCCGAAAATAACACTCTAGATCGGGTAACATAAGAGTCAGGTCAGGATTTCTTTGTGTTGTCTCGAACAAAGAATGCTGTGTGGACACATAATTGAATGTACTAATCATATTTGCCTGCCTAAGCATATGGCTTAGAAAAGTTTTAACTTATCATTTGTGTATTTTGTTGAGGTCTGAAGAAAATATTTCGTGGAAAGTTTTAAATGGTTTTAAAGTATGCCACTTCGTGTAAATTATTTTCATCACCACTGCTCTCAAAACGGTGAAGGAAAACATTGAGGGTAAACCGGCATGTCCTAGAACTAAAAATTCTAAGACATGTGACATCCATCAACCCGCACTGGGCCTGCGTGGTGGATTACGGCTCACTCCCTCTCACAGAGAGGTGGCCTGTGCTCGTAATTTAAAACGTTCAAAATCTAGTCGCAGTCTCATCTTGGTGACAAACAAATGTAAACAATATGTCAAAATGTAGGGAAATTATAGGTATTTTTGACAGATTGAGACCGAGATCAAAGGGGCAATTCTCGTAATTTTAAGAACGGTCACAGTCTGATCTCAGTTTCAATCTGTCAAAAATACCTCTAATTTCCCTACATTTTGACAAGTTTTTGACATTTGTTTGTCGTCGAGATGAGACTGCGACTAGATTTTGAACGTTTTAAATTACGAGAATTGGCCTTCAGATGATTGAAAAAACAGCCCTAATTGAAATAACTGATTTGACTTTGACTTTGGATTGCAGTTTCCAAAAAAAAAAAATACGTGAATGATGAAATTGAAGTTTACAGGTCAAAAAAATGGATTTCGGTAGAAATCATATACTTTCGTTGTATCTAAGAATTCTTGTTTTTTTGACTAGGTAAGCCATTGTTACGAAAAACCCTTGTAACATTTCTTTAACAAGATTTTTAAGCTCCACAACGGGGACTTTTATCATCCTAGATAATACAAAGGTCCCTTTTATATTTTAGTTTGTCAAAGAAGCTTATCGGAAATGAAACCTTTTCAACTACCCATTATAAGATAGCCTTTATACAGATGGTCAAACGACAGAATTGTGAGCATAACCGTGATAATGTACAGAAAGATTGTTCAAGATTTAGAAGTCATATTGTTTTATGCTGAACATGTGTTTCGTTCTGAGCAGAGTGGTAGCCCAGTGGTAACGGCGCTGGGTTCGAACCCAGGCAGGCGCTTTACTTTGTGTTAATAATTTCCACTGCTCTCAAAACGGTGAAGGAAACCTACATGTCCTAGAACCAAACATCGAAGACTTGTGACATCTACCAACCCGTACTGAGCCCGCGTGGTAGATTAAAGCCTACTCCCTCGCAAAGTGAGGAGTCCCAGCAGTGGGAACATTATATGCTGATTATGCTGTATGCTTTATTGTACACCAGAAAATACATAACATAAAATACGATTATTAATACAAAACATACAATGGGCGGCCTTGTCGGTTATCGCTTAGTGTTATTAGGTTTTTCAATTTAGAATTTCTCAGTAGCAGCTCGGAGGGTTTGTGTACGGTTGATGACAAATAGATCACTTTATTACATGGGACTTGGGAAACTGGCAGTGAGGGTGCACTAAAACGTCTGGCTACACCGTCGGTGAATACAGGTGAGATGATATGCTGGATGTATACCTTCTGTAGTTATCACCACGTAACATGGAAGATAAGATAGTGAGCTATTCTCTGCCGGGAATCGGAATTATTATACAAGTTGTTTTTTTTAGGGTTCCGTACCTGAAAAGGAAAAACGGAGCCCTTATAGATCATTTCGTTGTCCGTCTGTCTGTCCATTGGTCAATACCCTTTTTCTCAGGAACGCGTGAAGTTATCAAGTTGAAATTAATATCAAATACTCAGGGCTGCAATTCCTTGAAGTAGTAAAAAATCAAACTTCTAAGTCAACGCAATCAAACACACTACAACTGCGCATTCACCTTAAGGTAAATTTTTAGTTAATTTTGGGACCAAGGACAATTCAGACTATTTAAAATAAAAGAGAAAAATGGCTCGCGGATTCCTTTTGGCATGAAGTGTCTTTGATGAGATTAAAAAAAAAAACGTACATCGCATTAAATATTTATCTGTGGCGTTATAGCACTAGTGCCGTAACGTAAAGTAAAAAGCACACGTTTTTAATACAATGCATTATGGAGCTAAAAGCGGTTCATTAAGAGCCACTTTACGAGCAAGTGTGTTGAAAAAAATATTTATACATCGGCACCCTAATTGCGTATAATACGCGCCACGAAAGATGAGACTTTTTTTTTTTTGGATGGGAAATCATCTAATGACTCCTCCCGCTCTGGGTGGAGCGGAAGGGAGTGAGACTCTTACTGACTAAAACCCACCCGTGTTCCTTCCTTAGCCCTTTATGTTCCCCCTACCCGCTACCCCGGCAGGCTTCGGCCTTAGCGGGCCCCTTCCTTTATGCTGACATCTCTTTGAGTCGCGCGTGGAACACATACGCGCCGTCCGGCACGGGCCTGGTCCTGATCGGACGGAGAGCTACCCATTACTCTCCGTCCGCAGGCCCGCGCCTACGGTGGCCGGGAGTCGTAACGCGGCTCCCGACGCCCGTAGCGTCTCCCGCGGCGGCTGAGACTTCGCGTGAGGCTCTCTCCCTCAGCCGTCCCGCCACCTCCTGGTGGCGGGACGGCTGAGGGAGAGAGCCTCACGCGAAGGATCGCTAGCATGACTGCTTCGCAGACGGAGGTGACTGCCGCCCACTCCCTCTCGCTCCGGACCATGGTTTGTACCAGGGGACCATGGCTTGAACCAGGGAAAGATGAGACTTGACAAGCTCAGTAGTAGGGAGTTTGCGCAGGTAAGACGTGTACGAAATAGTTACCCATAATGTGTATATCTATTCAGGGATAAATCGATGAAATTTAGATAAAAATTCTTAACAATATTATAATATTTATTACGAAATAATAAAGTTCAAGTCTCATCTTTCGTGGCGCGTACTATAACACACTATCTATCTCAATTTGAATCATTTTGAAGGATATTGCTAATCCATTGCTTCATAAATGTTCGAAAAATGTGTCTGCCAAAAACGAAAATAAGGCAATGAATGTTGTTGAACCTTCAAAATGAAATCCATTCCTACTGATAGTGTGTTACGCAATTACCCCGCTGACGCACGATTGAATTGTACATCTGTGTGTTGTGTTACCACTGCAACAACTTAAACGAATTTAAATATTTTTCTGAGATTTTTTTTTGTATGGAATTGTTTGTTAGGTAGGTACACATAAGCCAAGGGCATTCTTCACAGAGATGAGCTACACACGGATAACTGCAACCTCAAGGGGTTTGCCGAATACGTTGCCAACTTTGAAGACAGGATGTAAAGTTTCAAATGCATACCTAAATTCAGCCCATTTGCCACTATTTTCCGTTTCCCCATATATTACGAAAATTTATTTTAAAAGTCATCGTGTATTGCCTTCAGCGGACAGGTCGAAAGATTACAAGGAGAAATATTAAAGTTGGTAAAGAATAAGGTGTCGCGTAAACCGTGTCTGCCTCTCAGGGGAAATGAAATTGCAAAATATGTCCCCGGGATGGAGTGAACGTGTCTGCGACAGATACGCGGCCCGCCAGCCTATAATACTTATGATGACGTAGAATATCCTGTTATTATAATACAGTATATAACCATCTTATTTCGTATTGAGATTGCTGTTCATTTGTCGGGATCGGGAACGATCTATTTTTTGACTAGAAATGTCAGTCGATGGTCCAACTCGTAGGTACCTTTGACTTATCATAAAACTTAACCAAGTAATCCCTTAGGAGTAGCTATTTTTTATTTTAAATCAAAATGGGCATCCCAGCTGAAGTGGAAAAATAACAACTAACTGTTGGAGGCCACTGTATCTAGGGCAGAAAGGGATCTATCATTTTATTATGGTATTTACAGAAGACTGATTCCCGGAATCTGCAAACTAATCTCCGTTAGGTATATAAGATTGAGGACCAAAAACAGCCACCAATATCTGACGAAAGATTTCTTGGAATAAGCTTTCAGACCCCAGCGGTTGGATAAAACTAACTTTCATGAGACATAAATTTAATTAGCGACTTTAAAACAAGTCTGAGATAAATAAGTGCTTTGTTGAACGTAGAAAGGGTTGCCCCCTAAATAAAGAGATACACACTTAAGGTAAAAAAAAAACTTTCTTTCTTTCTTTTATAATGTTAATTTTATTTTATTATTAGCTTCTGCCCGCGACTTCACTCGCGTGGAAGTCGTCAGACACCACAATATATTAAAACTGTTACTTGCTGGTATTCTAGCTTTCCACAAGTGAAATATTTTTTTCATTTCTCATACTCGGAAAGCAGTGTTTGTTTGATCCGAATAGCGGGTGGAAGATGCTGCTTCCCACCTTAGGGCGGGAAAGACTCATAGTAGTTACTTCCCTCTCTAGGGCGGGAATGAATTTTAAAAATAGAACTAAGTTGGTTAGGTAGTCAGCTGCGATTTTTTTACATAATTAAGAAAAATGTTGCGGTCTTATGCCAGCCAGTATGAATTAAAAATAAATACCTATAAAGCGGGACGGCCCGCGGCGGTGACGCGGTGTATTCCATTTTTAAAATAGTACACAAATTGTTCTAACATCTCAATTAATTTTAAATAGAGGTACCTACTATTCATGTTATCACTATCAATAAATATTTTAGAAAAAAACACAATTTTTTACTTTCCTTATATTCGAAATGAAAAGTAGAGTGTTTAACACGGGTGAAAGTCATCAATTCCTACTCGGACTATAGCCGCCCTCGCTAGCTCGGGCGTCTAATTTCCTCGTATGGGAATTGATTCCTTTCGACCCTCGTATAACAATCTACTATTTAAATTGGTGAATTGTTTTGTGAGTTTATCCATTTCAAACAAAAACTCAAATCTTACAAAAACTCAAATATTTTCTCTTTATAATTAATTAATTTTACTTTTTTTGTTTAGAAAAAGCCCACGTCAAATAGTGGAACCACCTACCTACAAGTACATAGTGAGAGAGTAGGTAACAGAGTATATTTTTTCACGTGACGGCAGAGGTGATCCGTCGCGTCGGCTCACGTACAGAATTTATTGGCCTCTCTAATAAAACAGAACACATTTTCTGCATTCTGGCGTAACGTGCTCCACCCGGGGCCTCCGGGGCGTACCTACGGGCGCCCAGGCGTCCGGGGCGTACGGATCTCCTCGTCCCCGTAATCACGGACGACTTAAGGTGTTTACTCTGAGACACAATCATGACTCATCCAATCAGTTATTGCAGATTAAGTACCGTATTGTCGTCGTTTAGTTTAAATTAAACTTTATTCTTCAGACTATGTTGGCTATATCCATATACTATCCATATTTGGTATAGAGATAGTTTGAATCCCGGGAAAGGACATAGGATACTTTTTATACCGGTATTCCCAGGGGATAGAGACTTATGCGGGTGAAACCGCGGGGCGCTGCTAGTGACTTTATAAATGTAGAAGTCTAGGCTTTATAAATTTAGTATTAGTTATGAAATTGGGGTAGGGCTTCACAAAAAAAAAACACACTTAGCAAAACGCCAGTTTAATGAGTCTAGCTGTAATTAATTAGGTCGGTCTCTAGTTGAAATTGCAAAAGAAAACACGAACTGAATGATAAATTAAAAATTTAGTGTTTTCATTTCGGTTGTAAAAATAGCACCTTCTATTTATTATGAACATTAAAAAATTCGATGGTGGTTAAATTATATTTTGATTTAGAGTTTGTTTTTACTGTACTTACAATACCTACCTCATCATTTATCATCATTTCAGCTGAAAGATGTCCACTATTGGACAACCAAACCTCCGCTACATCTACATGGTCTTCACATGATCTGACCAAGATTTTGTCTGGACTTTAAAAGAGACTGTGACCTCTGAGTTTGTTTCGGCCTTTGTTCTCAGAGTAGTCAGATAGGAAACGCCGACCTCATCTAACTTTAAAAAAATATGATTGACGTGTAAAAGTGTTTGTACAAACCTACTTACAGAAATAAATCATTTATCATTTATCCGCCACCTCGACCGGTTCTGTGGTTCTCTCATCCATGGAATTCCTACCTACCTACGTAACATGAATATAAAAACAATATTTATAGCTTTAATTTCTTCAATAACCTCGACCTTTACCGTATTTTTTGGTCGATTTTATGTCCAAATTCGAAGCAATAACTTCAAATGACCTACGAAATGACCATAACGTTTCGCTCTATATTGGCAATTTATTTGATTTATCAACTCATTGAAATACAGCCATTAACTACATAAAATACAAGTTTAAACGTTCTGCAAAGATACAGACTTATAGGTATAGAATCTAAGAATTCTGCGGGTGTTGGTAGAAATTCGATTTGGAGTGTTTGGTAAACGATTTATCTCAATAAGTCATTTCACTTACCGCCACGAGTCGTGAGATACGCTGTGGATTATTTTCTCTAAGCTTCTTTCCTCTGGTGCTGTTAACAATTTTCTTTTTTGATTTTTTTCAAATTATTTTTTAAATTCGTTCGAATTTTTGGGAAAGACTGGAAAAATTACTTGTTGGTAAAACGCAGCGTTTATTAGGGTTGCGTACCCAAAAAGGATGCCCACGGAACCCTATTACTAAGCGTCCGCTGTTTATCCGATCGTCTGTTAGCAGGCTGAATCTCACTAAGGGCTGATTTTTCCAACGCCAGATAATTTTATCCGAGGTATAGTTTTGAATTTTTGACGGTTCTTCCAAACAAAATCTGAGACGTCAATCTTATTCTACGAATAAAAATTATCTGACGATTGAAAAATCAGCCCTAAACGCAATAGGTAGACAGTTTAAATTAACACAGAGTGTAGTGTGTATTTATATTGCCGCTTTAACAACAAAAATAAAATAAAGTTAATAAAAATTAAAGGGTGTCTCCAAATAAGAAACGTGTTTTTCAGCGTGTTTTGTCTTGTGGTACGGAACCTTTCGTGTTTCCGGGATTTTTTGCTATTGCAATGGTTAAAATATAAAAGCAAGACCATATCCGAAGAAGGAAAAGTTTTAAGTTAAAGAAGACAATAATGTTTGTTGCAATCACTTTAATGGAGGTTTTCTTTCCATCCCTTTCACTCACGCCGAGAATGTTGAATTATTCAGAGAAAGGAGCACGAGAGACGTAATGGAAATGTTTCGGAGTTTACCCAAAAAATAGAATAATACCAGATTTTGTTTGTCATGTCGATATTAAAATATTTGTGATTTACGCGCTGCGGTGGGTGTGCGGTGTGGCCAACAGATAGAGCCACTTGGCAATATCCCAAACAGTATGGCGTATATAAAAAAAGTGACAGCTTTTTTCGACATTCGCTTTATTTCTGGCCATTACCGCGTAATTATTCCCTTGAATGGGAATTAAATGCAAGTAAAATGATACCGGTTTATCAATCGTTTAAATGGAACAATAAAGCAATTATACTGGTTGGAAGTAATTGTTTGTTCGGATCGAATTGCTCGTTACCGATTTTCAGAGAATTTATTTGTAGACCTATAGGTATTTCACTTTGAATATAGACCCGGCCGATAATATATGATCCATTTTGCTTTGTACTACGCCTTTGTGACGGTCTGTTTCCAAAGCTACATGTGTATTATTTAGACCCGGATTCTGTACATTCGTTTGGGAATTCTTGCGAAAACTAAGCACACGCCGACAGGTCTACTTTCTAAACCCGAAATCCGTAGTTTCGGCCGCATTTACGGACGTTTCCTGCTCCGTATCCTTTACGGACATTAGTTTGGGGCCCGACCTAAGATTGAATGACACCACGATTTGGCAGTTGTCCCTTCTCCCGATGTGTTTTTGCCCATCCGAAAAAGTTAATTAATCGGGTGTAGAGTTATCTCCGAAGTTTCGAAATACTTTCGTAACTACGGAGAGGCTCGTATCTTCGCTGACGGACTTGGAGTGTACGCCCTCTGCCACAAATGCATAATCAGCCTATGCTATGACTGCTGGGACACAGGTCTCCTCTTTATGAGAGGGAGTGAGCCGTAATCTACCACGCGGGCCCAGGGCGGGTTGGTAGATGTCACATGCCTTCGAATTTTTGATTCTAGGATATGCCAGTTTCCTCACAATGCTTGAAACGACAGACAAACAAACAAACAACCTGCGACATAATAATATACCTTTCTCAATAACAGTAGTCAAGAAGTACGTAGAAAGTAAGACATTTAGTGCATTTATACAATATTATTTAAGGACGGGAATCACATTACATTCCCATTCCGGTATTGCTTTATGTTGATAAGTTCAACAAAGAAGGCGGTGAAATACGAATAAATTTATTCAGCGTCGCAAAATTGAAATCTCAGGTGGTCGTCTGCTCGCCTGGTGTGCAACCGGCATTACCAGACCTCCCTCGGCCCCGCATCTTAATGTTATTGGGATTGTAAGAGGGTATTTCCAAAAGATACTAGGGGTCTTCATGCACTGGTCAGGTATCACCTTGGATTTGTATTCTGCAGACAAGCCTCCAGCCAACCTGCGATCCAGTGTGATTTCGTAAAATCCACGCTGTGTTTCAAGGATTTTAGTGTTCTTCGAAATGGTACTGTTTTAAATTCTTTGTTATCAGCCTGTAAACCAGACTGGGAGTGTAAATAGGAGCTTCTGCCAGCTTCCGTAAATACCACTACTCGTGTAGACATATCTTTATAAAAGTATATCTTAATAAAAGTTTTGAATATTTTCATTCATTCACTGACAGACAAGCATAATCAGCTTATAATGTTCCCACTGCTGAAACACAGGCCTCCTCTCTGTGAGAGGGAGTGGGCCGTAATCTACCACGCGGGCCCAGTGCGGGTAGGTAGATGACACATGTCTTCAAACTTTTGGTTCCTGGACATGCCGTTTTCTTACGATGTTTTCCTTCACCTTTTCGAGAGCAGTGGTGATGAAATAATTTACTTAAACTGAAGCACCTGTCTGGGTTCGAACCTACGACCTACAAGTCGTAAGTCACGCCGTTAGCACTGGGCCACCACCGCTCTACTGCTACAGACAACGCACAGTATAAATCGCTGGGTCTAAAAGCGTACAATTTAGCACAAGAGTTCTTTATGCAGGGCGACTTTTAATTTGGCGTATTCCTTCCAGGACGTGATAGCGTGACTCATTTGCAACAATTAAGTACCCCATAATGCTTAGTGGTAGGGAAGACCTAAGGGTTTTTGAGCAAGCATATGCAGGGCAAAAGTTGATAGGAGTGAAACAGACGATAATGCTGGCAAATGTAAAATTGGAAATTGTAGAAATATTTACAAATGTGTGATATTCGAATAAATTAACTGGTTTATGCCATCCCTCTATTTTCTAACCTCCCAGAAATCCGCTCATCAGGCACCCAGGTCATCATGACAATCCCGGAGCGGCAAGTCTGGCGAAGTATTGTCGATCTTAGGCAATCGTTTTTAGCAGAATACCTACACCGCTGCCTATTCACAACCGCAACTTTTTTTAAATTTCCCCGAGTAGTCACGATAACAAGTGCTAAGCATCCAAAGAAGAAATGAGCTCACAATTCTTCCTTGGATATCATATTTAGCACTTATTATAGTCATACCTCAGGGCACTTTATAACAAGAGGTTTCCGTGGCATAATTGAAATGAAGCTTCTACATAAACGTGTTTTTCACCTAAAGGAAACGTTTTTCATTTGATCAGCGTAACCATTCTCTTTCGTAACAAGACACAATATATTTTGTACCGGTTTAATTTAACCTGAGACATTCTTAGATCGAGATATTCGACTGTTTATCCAGACAAATACATTGTTGCCTATATCCGTCGGCTGCAGATAGTAAAGCAATAAAAGTAGCTATGGTGACACGAGACGAATTTCGTTCGAAACGAGCACAAATAAGATTTGTAAGCGCGAGTAAGTGCGGAGGTAGCTCAGATTTTCTTACATATGTTGCGTCGCCACGATTTACGAAATGAAGGATTTTGATACGATGCGAAGAGGGTCTAACTCGATTTCTCGTCAGGTACCTGTGCAGAATGCTGAGGAGATACATGCTTTTACATTTTACTTGAACTGATTGGATTTTAGTAGTCATACCTCTTTACGATAATAAGGAGAGTAACATGTTTGCTTTTTACTGTAAAAAGTAACTGGCTAAATTATTATTCTGGTGCATAATTTTTATGTATTTTATCAATATTAAAATTATTATAATCGTACAATATAAAACGCAACTAACTACACTTGGTACTATATTAAATGTCTAATTAACTAAATATACAAATACATAAAAAGTCTGGCGTAGTTTTCAATACTTAATTATTTTTTAGGAAGAAAAATGCGGCAGGAAACCTTTAGGGACTTTTATTCCAGTCTAGCTGCGCCCCGCGGTTTCACCCGCATAAGTTTCGATTCCGTGGGAATATCGGGATAAAACTTAACCTATGTCCAGGCTGTCAGCTACCTCCATACCAAATTTTATCAAAATTGGTCCAGCCGTTTGTTCGTGAAGAAGCAACAAACGCACTCACAAACTTTCGCCTTTATAATATCAGTGTGAAGTAAGGGCAACTAGCTTCATCTTTCTATCTGACCGACTCCTTGACAATTCAAAAATGCTGCTTTAATTGAAATAAATGTTTGACTTTTACGCAGATATTATTTCTCTCAGAAAAAAACGTGTTCGCTGCTCTTCACATACCAAAAATCGCTCAATACGTATACGTACGTTGCCTACATGAAAATATTTTTACAACTTTTCAAAGTAAACCAATGTTTCTTAGCTCTTGGTGTCTGGCAGTATATTTTATGACTGCACCATGTATCCGTAGTGTGATATATACAGCGCCGCGTCTCGCCGGATATTGGGATATTGGGAATAACTTGTGGATTTGACGCCGCGCCCGCACCCACCCAACTTCGGTACCTACCTTCTTTACAACCTACTTATACGGACAGCTTTTTCGGAAGGGTTTGCGGCGCTTCTTTACTTATGAGCTTTGGCCGAAATGGATATTGGGGAATTTGTATCATGGTTATCGTTATTAGCTGTTAGCCTTTTTTGACAATTCTTTCGCAGGAGGTTTATTGTATTCGTGTGCGTTATAGGCTTATATATTAGGATAAGGTGGTTATTTCATGTAGGTACATATTTCATATGTAATTACGCGGTCTAAATTAGTTTTCGGGTTTCAGCTCATTAGCGACTGGATCGTGCAAAGTGCTCTTACTGCGCTGTCACTGTCACATTGTTACCATATCGTCGTTAAACTAACTAACTGATGTATCTGACATTTTGGACTAAGCCGACCTAACTATAGTAACAAAATAAAAACAAAGATCTCACGAAGTGACGTATCTATTAAAATATTTTTTATTAAAACAATATTAACACGATAACAATAGTAGTAATACTGTACTGTAAAATATGCTTCGAATCAGTTATGTCACTTTGTTAGATTAGCGACGATATGCAGGCTGTTGAATTTTGCCTTTGGTTACACAAAAAAAATATCAGTCATGAAATCTCCTAGAGATCGGTAACAATACAAAAAGTAAATGTGTCTCATTAGTCATTAGTGACAGTTGAGTTAATAAGAAAAATACTTATCTTCTGTAAATCTATCTAAAGATAAAGATCTATGACTCCCAAGACACAGGCAAATGCTTAGTTTGGGGGTCACCGTCTAATCTATTCTTGTATTTTGAAATTTGATTCGAAATAAATACCTACATTATGACATGTTTACCTCACTCGAATACTTTGTTGGTGGCTGCAAACAGTCATGCAAAAACTGTATTAACTTGACTGGGTCCTAATATTAATATTGAACTCTATAAAAAACAAATTACATAAATTTTAAATCGAGACTTTATAATTCAAGCCACTTGACCCGTCTCGAGATTCAGATAAGAAGGGGTCAGGAGACTACCTAAATAATATTTTTGTGTTGAAGATGTACAGTCAACAAAAGAGATAAGTATGCAGGATCGTCGGATATAGTTGAAGTTTAATAAGAAACCGATGTATGTTGTCGACTGAAATTTAATTTGATAAATGAGCTGTTGGTTTTCTATTAAGGGGCTTACAGGACCTAAACGCAAAAAACGCAAGTTTTAGAAACAATAAAAGTAAATGATCGCCTACAGTAAAAAAAACCAAAAAAATATATGATATTCTTCAGGATAAATGCTAGGATGATAGTGTGTTGAAAACATAATACAACTTATTTGGTACGATAGAAAAAAATCATGAAGATACCTCTAAAAACTTTTTATTTACAACAAAATTCATACTAATATACATACAATCATTATGATTTTTTGTCAGATTATTCTACAAGCAACATACTAAAACTATAGTGTTTTAGTTTTTTTGTCCAAAGACTAGATTTTTCGTAAATCGATAATTGCTTCATATTTTGCAATAAATTACCAGCGTTGTGGCATCGCGCTTCTCTTTCTTTTCTATGCAGACCGACAAAGACCGCGCTTTAGGTCATGTAGTCCTCTTAATAAAATTAAATTTTATTCGAGAACGTCCATCGGTTTGTTACTAAACTTCAATTATATCCGACGATCCTGCAAACTTATCTCTTTTGTTGACTGTACCTACGTTAACTCAAATGATGAAAATAAAAAATTGCTTTCAGATTATTCAACTTTTACTGATGTAATATTTCGCAATATTCATCGTTCATATTCATGCGAATATCAATATCGGGAATCATCGTTATTTCATCTACATAGGTAGGAAGGTATCAGTTTCCGTCAATCGTTCGTATCGTATCGTTTATATCGTGCAATTTATCAAATGAAGAGTCAATGGGAAAGGCAGATAAAAGAGATTAAATTGCAGTAGGTACCTAAAATATCAAAGGGAGAATACCTACTTGTTGGTTTTCGGTGATACATATGTAGCTTGAATACCTTTTAGTGTTATCTAAGTACCTAAGATAGGAAATCATTAATTAATTACTGAGGATCGTGGTTACTGGACCTTTTTATATGGTGTACATAATAAAGAGTATTCTATTCTATTCCTTTAAGCGGACAACCCGCCTCCATCAATCCCGGTCCAAAGTTGCCATCACCAGCTGAAATTGGCTTGAGGACGTAGCTCCTTTCACTTGGTCAGACTATCGTGTTGGCGATCGGCCTCGTGCTTTTCTTCGGTTTTGCCAGCAATGACCAGCTTTTCAAGGCTACTATCTTCCCTTCGAATTACGTGGCCGAACTCCGGTGTAGGCAAACTGTTGACTACCTACCTATCAATTACGCTAAAATTGAACCACAAGACTTTAAATATTTGTCTTTACAGGGTTGTACGGATACTTTTACTGAAAAATACAACTATGGCCTTCAGTATGACCTTTCACATTCATACATATCAACACTGCGCTAGAAAATTAAGTTACTCTCCGAAACAACAACCTGTAGATACGAACAAGTTTATTTTGGAAGCAGGTTGCTTCGATATTGTTGACACAAGTTTACTTCAAAACACAGATGTTCTACTCGCTTCAGACCTAGTTCATGTCAACGAAAACTTCATACCTATAGAGCGCAGCCTACGGAAGCTATAAATATAAAACAGAATTCACAAATTTCAGATGGAAACTCGAATATAAAAATAACATTATAAATGTGCATGAACGTTGGCAGTCCTGAAAAATGCTCTCACAAAGGAAGATAAACCGCAAATAACGAGCGAAATAAATTGCATTTCAATGTTCACGATATTAACGGAAAAGTAAAAAGATCACGTTGATTTAAGTCCTTATTAAGGATTATGAGTAAAGTAGCTCTCGCTTCGTCTGCAATTTAATATCTTGCATAATAGTTATTGCTTACCCACAGCATTTTTTAATATCAACATAAAGAGAAAGTCGTAAACCTTCGGTCTCTAATGGCTGCTCACGCTGCAAGCGATCGCCATCATTGCAAATGGCGCGGAAAACATTTTCTGTTGAACATACAGAGAAACTAATTCATTTTCAGCAATTGGATGCCGCCGCAGTATGAGCCCGCCCGCAACGAGATAAAATTAACCGCTCACCGACGCACGAACAAACTATACCATATTTAACTGCGGTTAGTTGTGCTTTAACTAGCGTGATATGGTTTGTATCAACGCGCCCGCGCCGCTCACTGCCGAATACCGCCTTACATAAAATGATAATAATGGAAGTTTCCGCTTACCCGCAGAGGGCAGTGAAAGATTTATTTACGCTTAGAAACTCATTTGCCGCGCGCCCGAAATAAAAAGCAACTCAACAGCTTGAAAAATATTATTTCGGTAAACGTGGGAGTGGGGGGCGTATCGCGTAATGTCCCCTAATGTGCGCGCATAAAAAATCCCGCGCCGGCCGCGAATTCTCTTCGAATGGACTAAATTTTATGCAAATTTTCTTTATGATCTTTTGGCGTTTGACGGGGATTAACGCGACGAGGATATTCGACAGTTTTATCTTTTTGACGAGCGCTGGCGTAAAAGGGTTCAGTTTATATGCCTCTTCGTAAAGATAATATTTGGAATGACGCTCCTTCATATACGCGGCCTTTTACAAATTATCAAATTAGGTTAATTAGGCCGTTGCAGGAGATTTACTTCGCACCGTGTGATTTAATTTTCAGCCAGTTTGGTCGATAGGGGAAAATCATTAACACAATGAAAAGTTTAAGTCGGTAGCTTAGGCTGTATTTTGCCAGTTTTGCGAAATATGCGAAGTAGACACAGAAGCCTATGAAATTAGATGATTCATTAATATAGTAAAAGTATAAAGCATAATCAGCCTAATGTTTCCCCACTGCTGGGACACAAGCCTCCTCTCTCTGAGAGGGAGTGGGCTGTAATCTACCACGCGGGCCCAGTGCGGATTGGTAGATGTCATATGTCTTCGAATTTTTGTTTCTAGGGTATACCGGTATCCTTACGATGTTTTCCTTCACCATTTTAAGAGCAGTGGTGATGAAATTATCTACTACTATTTAATTAGTATAAATGATGAATGTATGAAGAAGAAATGTTCCGGATCGAAATCTACTATGTCTATATATGACCGTGGCCTGTGCGAAAGAAATAAGTACTTAAGTACCGTTACTCATTTTACCTTCAACAATTTCTTACTAATCTAATTTTCCTTCATAATCCGTCCAAGAAACCACAACACTCTCGATCACCGTCACACAGTACCATCTGGTTACTATATCATAATGTTGACAACACTGGGAGGTAACTACAACTCTCACCGTCGCATACGCGGAGGGAATCCATTTAAAAACTCATTTCTCAGAGTCACGTAAGTAACGTTATAAGCTGTCGATCCTGCAACGTCGCACTAGCTCCTGGACTAAAGGAGCCTACCTACTACCTGGCTTTAGCACACCTCTACCGCGAAAATAATGATGGGAAACTGCTACACGTTGACTGCCAGACAACAGACACAATAGCAAATTTTTGTTCGCGGTCACCGCTGACCGCGTTGGCAGTCAATGCTTTAACGAATCCCGATAAGAAACATTGCTACATTATGTTGCGATTCCAGTAGCGGAACATCATGAGATTAAGCTGAATTGTAGCAATCGGAGCAAAATGTCGCCGCTTTCGACTTAGTAAATACAGTACTCTCGTCTACTTCGAACTTCTTATATTAGTTCCGTAAACACAAAATCCATTTGCAAAAAAAAAAACAGTGGCACTCCGGGAGTGCCGACAGAAGTGAAAACAAAACAAACAGAATACTTTGCCATCACTCACTGACATATCGGATATACATTAAAACCAAGTACATCTCGAGGACAGCCGAACACATCCGAAGCGGTGTCGGTTACGGCAACAGTAGCGCGAATTCAATGGTTTTTTCTCATCTCAAAAATGCCCAACGTGCATAAGAAGTTTTCACTTCAAAAAAAGTTTCGCTATACTTATACGTGTCGACTGCCACAGATATGTGCGAAACAAACGTGGCACTGCAATAAAATAGCGAGTTGAGCGCGGTGGTGTACCGTGTAACCGGCTTCTGAGCAGATCGGCGAAATCACTCGGAAAAGAGAGGAAATCATAATCAAATCAGTGCGCTAAAAAGCGTCTGTTTCTCTTGTCGTACAACGGACAAGTCATGGTGGAACTTCTGCAGCTTCGCTGCTATGGTTTCACGGCGGAGATGTGATACCCGCCTTAGTCTGTAATCTCGTATTGTGGCCTCTGCTATGCTTAACAATGAGAACAGGAAAAATGTAGGGATGAAACATGTTAGATCTATTTTTAATGAGAATTTTTGTTCATTTCTTTTTGTTCGGTTTTAAATCCATAAAATCTTTCCATTTGTTATGCTTTGATATTAAAAAAGTATCAAATCAAAATATTTTATTTCACATACACCTACATGGACACTTATGAAACGTCAGATGCACAGTTCCAATTGGTCGTTTCCTATGGAGAAGAGCCGGCAAGATACTCCACGGTTACTCTTTTAAAAATAATTGGCTTTTAAAATGTTTTCAAATTACAGTAGGTATGGGAGGACAGCGTAGGCCTGTCAACAAGTACCAGGAACTTAATAAAATAAAAAACGGTCTACAGATCTAAAGCCTACAAGGCCTACAAAGTCCTCACATTTACAAAATATAAAAGAATTTATCAAAAGGATAACATGAAACTGTATGATTTCTCAATAAAATAAGCACGAAAGGATGTCACCAAAATCTGCCCAAACGAAGTACCGTGGTACACTTAGTGCCATAAAATAAACTAGATTACACGGAATAATATTGCATTAATATTTATTCTTATGGATGCCCGGGGACGAGAATAAAATAACAACAAAAAGCACGCTATTTTGGCACCCTTTCATCGGCACACTACCTAGACTACCTACCATACTTATAAAAAAAAAACTGTCAACTTGACAGCTGTCTTCTGTCAGCTTCAACCACTGTTGCACTAGTGTTTAATTTCTCTTTGCACTGTTGTTTCACATTTGTTTCGTTTCGAATATTTATAAATAAGTAATTCAATCTGAATTCAATAATAATCCGTACCCCGAAACGCAGAAACGACGGAATGATAAAATGTGAATGACATTTACGAAAATGTCAGCTCGAGTGTCAACCAAATGTAACGTAATTGTACGTGTAAAGTTGCCACTTAATTGTGTTACAGGTAGGTAATTAAAATAATAAAACATAATTTATTATGTTGTTTTATATTATGTAAGGATAAAGGTACAATTATTTTCGAATTCCTCTATTTTTTCTCTACGATTTGGTACACGTGTACCTCGAGGTACATGTTTGGGCAAAGTTGTATGGGCTTTTGCTGACCTCCTTTAGGTGCCCAAACACGAATTTACCTATACCGGGTGGCATAGGTAATTTCTTTTTTGAGCATGGTATCGACTTCGACACGAGCACATGATTCTGAACCCCAAGCGTTGAAATATTTCGTCGGTTGTTAAAAAAAAAATTCACTTTGCAAAACAGCAGTTTTGTTTACCGTCGAAAAATTTCGATGTTAGGGGTCTACAATCTATTTATTGACATAATATTATGACAATAAAAGTAGGGTGACATGCTATAGTAATTTAATTTACCATCTGAATAATTTTATTTTAATTTGAAGAAATATTTTTAATTTCATTTATTTGATTGTTAAGTCTATGACATGTATTATAAATGTATAATTTATCTGACAATTTTTATTTTTAATTTAAACCTTTGATAGTATTCTGAATTTATTTTACTTTTTTAAGTATAATAATTTTGTAATGTAATTTTAATATTTTTTAAATAAGATGAATAATAATACACCTTATTAGATAATGATACAGTGTACTTTATATCTATTTGTAACATCTGTTTACACCTACCTGTATTAAGAAAATAAATAATTTGATTTGATTGATTTGATTTGAAAAAAAAATCATGTGCTGAATTCATGGTTATAGATTGCGCGTCGTCGCCATCCTGTATAGCAACGACTTACAGGTTTTGAGAAACTCACCAGCCTCACCTATAACACAATTGGTTAATTAAAATAAAGTCATTAACAAACCTGTCTATTTGTGCAAGTACGGTAGGCACACACTAATCTCAAAAACTGCGCTGTGCATTTTGATGAGCTTTTTTACCACAGTCGTAGTTTTTGTGCACTATTTATGTGGAAACGAAGCTAGTGGCCGACCGCTATTTTATTTACAGAATAAATAGAGTTGCAAGCCACACAAAGTCTATGTAAAACATTGCATCGGTGCATAAATACCCAGCATCCCTCAGTTGACGTATGTGTGTAAATATTCCATGATATTCTTACGGTTTTACAAACTCCGCTAGACGAGAGCCACATAAAATGTGCAAGTTGGTTGTTTGCGGGAAATACAGGGATCGTAAATCGGCGTTAAACTATTAGTGGAGTGCTCATAGAAATCTTTCATATATCTATGGGAGTGCTGCATGAGTTACTTTGGGTAACCTGGAAGTCTTTAAACAGACTCCGGACCCAGGTTAGCCGAAGCAAGGAAAACCTGTTCAGATGGAGATTCATAGATGACTCCGCCTTGGAATGTAAATGTGGTGCTGTTCCACAAAAAATGGGACACTTAATATCATGTCCTGCGTGTCCTGTCAGATGCACGTTACAGGAACTGATGGACGTTGGTGATGGCGCCAAACAAGTAGCCGAATTTTGGGCCGAGTACATTTAGATTGCTATCGACACGCTAAGAAGAAGAAGTGGAGTGCTAACGATTAGCTTCTGCTAAGCTAAAGACGCTCCCAAAATCACACCTTCCTACTATCATCCGAACTCGACGGCGGCGATATGAAAGTGTAATTTCCATGTAAGCGCAAGTAGCCTTTTGAAAGGGACTTCAGGGAAATATTATAATAATAAATTGTCACTATATACCTGTATATTTGTGTCGCTAAGCAGTGTTACTGTGTTGTTGCTTGAAGAGTGCCGGCTAAATAATTTACAGACACTTAAAACATGTCAATCAGATCCTATAAATTCGGCAACGCACAGCCCCCATTATTGTCAGGTTATAAAACTTCATTTCATAATTATGATTGTTGAAATATGCGGCAACACAACTTTTTAGTGCAAATAGGGTTACTTTGCTAACATTCTAATCACTCCATTCGCTCATTCGTCCGTGGTATAAAAAGGGGGAAGAGTAGCTTACCTACTTTGTTCTGGGAGTACACGAACTTTGTACCTATTTCACGTATTACAACCTTAAACTTGGCCGCCTTAGCACTACGACGAATTATGTATTTAGTTGGCGTACTGTTTGAAATAAACGGTATTTATTTCTGTTCACTTTTGTTCGTTCGTTGAAAGCTGCAAAGAAAATGTACTGCTGTGTATCCAAACGGTGCAGTTTCTTGCCCATTCTTCTCCACACGAAAACTACCTTTTGGAAGGGGCGACTGGAATCAATTTCGGTTTATTGTAATTTTTGACGTTCAAAAGTGCCTATTTGAAATAAATGATTTGACTTTGACTTCAACAATATTTGATTCCATTATAATGTAAAACGTGTTCTTTATTAATTTATACTTAACTTCATTTATTGTTTTTTTTTTTATAGTGCAGTGCTGAGGAGTGAAGTAATTACAAACTCAGCACGAGCTTGTGCATTTTTATTGTTTTCCTGATTTATATTTTCTTACGTGTAAGTGTGCAATTTTTCCTGTTCTAAAGCCGTACCAACATCCTACCTGTACCAACATTTCGAAGTCACATAGTTTTGTGCTCATGATAAGCAGCCGACTAATCCCGACAACAGTTGACGGATTCTGATATGAACCAGAATCAATAAAAAATAAAGATGCGCGCTCAGTACCGAAAAATGTAAGAGGGCTCTTAATAATACGTAACCCTTTTGTTGCCGATTGTACAAAAAAATACGTTTGGCATATACAAAAAAAAAATACGGGCTGTAGAAGGAATATAAAATAGGACGAAGCGGGAATAAATAATATAAATTATATTTTGGGATGATTCAGCTGCATCCGGTTAGACTGGAAGCCGACCCCAACATAGTTGGGAAAAGGCAGATGATGTTTTGGGACGAAGGAAGCATATTGTTTGGGACGAACTAGGATTTTTTGGAATGTGGGATAAACTTAGGGAAGGAAGAATAAATCTAAAAAAAATCATATTTTTGGTCACATTTCGTCAATTATTTAACAGGGGGCGTGCCTATCATCAACGGGCACAAATTCATACTCTGGACTGCTACAGAGAAATTCCTGATGGGATAATTTAAACTTCCGACCTGGGAATCGTACCCCGGACCAGCTCAGCAGTAGCGCTTGCGACCACTAGACCAACGAAGCAATCCCTGTAGGAATTTTGTTGTAGTTTATATCGCTACAAACAACACAAACATTTCAATTACTATTCAGCTAAAGTCTGATAGAGTAATTACAGTACCGACCTACGTAGGAAACTATAAGGAATTGGTTCTTGCAGCCGATGAGCGTTGTCAGTGCGAAATGAAGCGAGACTTGATGGTGGCTGAGCAATTTCCGCTAGGTGGCGCGACTTCCGACGACGGAGGTACTGCCAGTAATTGGGGAAAAGTATCGTTGATTATTATCGCGTTTTAACTTGGAGATTTCCCAGACTAATTGATACAGAAGCGATAGATTTCTTAAGTAATTTTGTTACTTAGAAAATAAAATTGATAAAGTCACATGGAAAAGGCGGTTGAGGTGCCTGACTTTTCTGTATTTAACTAATTGTGGGAATGAACCGCGGGGTAATGTGTAACACACTATAATAGTAGAAATGGATTTCTTTTTGACAGTTCTTTATCATTCGTTGTGTTATTTACACAGACAAATTTTTCGAACATATGAAGCAATTGATTAGTAATATCCTTCAAGATTATTCAGATTGTGATTGAAAGTATGGTAATTTAATGAACGCAGATTTTATTACATGTTATGTCAATTGTGTAATAACTATCATAGTGAAAAGCGTAGCAACTCTCTAGTTTGATACAAATGATGCGCCTTGAGGGCAAGACCGACTGGTATATGCAGTGACGGCAAACGGCATGACGCGCTCTTGCCTCAATTTTTAACTAGTTTTAATACCATCATAGCTCTACTTTTTAGAAAAAAACCCGGATTATCGGCAGCATAGTTTAAAGTATCCAGCCCAGCTTGCATGTACTGCAAGCACAAACCATGATTATGTCCCGTCGAGCTGGGATTATCGACCTGTCAGTAAGTGGGACTCATGGAGTTTCCAAAGCTTATACTAGCAGGGATATCAAGAGCTGTATAATGCACTTAACAAAACCCTTATCTCGTGGATATAAAGTCTATTATCCCTCTGTCTATATTCGCAGTGATATAGGATCAGTGTAAGCCTGTTTAATCAACCGTCTGCTGGCCGATACAAAACAAAGCAAAAGTTGTGTATTGATGTAAAAATTTGATGCCGCCGGACTGCAGCGTCGAAGTTCACTGACACTTGATATCAGGGCCTTTGTTTTGATGGAGACCCCTTTACGACCCCTTTATTGGAAGTCTGATAACATGTGAAATTGTTTAATTACAAAGTAAACGCTACCATTAGCAGAGCATGGGCTTTTCAAAATAATCTGCTAGGATGTGCAGTCAAAGGGAACATTGTATAGACGCCAGCACATCAAGCTACCCGAAACTGTCAAATTCTCCCAATCAACTTTGAACCGTATGCTTTAGCGATAAAGTTGATATCTATTAAATAAATTTGACAGATTGTAGTAGCTTGATGTGCGGGCGTCTGTACCTTATAATCACTTCGGGCGGATTGGTATGGGTATCACGGGAAAGTTATTATCTGACCAAAAGGACACTGTTGGAAATAAGTCTTTTGGGTGTATGCATTTTGACTCCACCTTGATGAAATTGTTTTCTCTCTCTTTCATCGTCGTTTTTCAGGACGCCTTTCAGTGACGAAACACATTGGGTTTTTTCTGTCAAAAAGGAATAAGAAGTACAGACGCCAGCACATCAAGCTACCCGAAACTGTCAAATTTTCCCAATCAACTTTGAACCTTATGCTTTAGTGATAAAGTTGAAAATCTACTAAATAAATTTGAGATTGTAGTAGCTTGATGTGCTGGCGTCTGTACAAGAACCTAAACATGTACAACGATTTCACACGTAACCCATTCCAATTTTCGCAACACAAGGTTTTAGTAACCTAATTAGGTCTGTACCACACATTCCGGGTGGCTTCAAAATGTCTGACTAGATTCCACTGAAATTAAATGTTTATTTCTGTAAGTAGATCTTTTAAAACACCGGCATTTCTTAGCTGACTAACAAAGACAAAGAAGAATATTGAGTGCTTATACCGTCAAAAATGTATGAAAACTAACGATTTCACACGTACCTAAATAGTTCCAATAATCGCCACAGAAGGTTTCAGTAACCTAATTAGGTCTGTACCACACACTCCGGGTGTATTCACTCTGCCTAACAGCCTATTGAGCGCGTTGTGTTAATCTGGGCCCGTGTGCATTCGTACAATTGTCTTGCAGTCATCCAGTGCGGGATGGCATTGCATTCATCGCTGTGATTGTAATCCTCAAAGTGAAACTGAGCCGGTTGCGTTGCAATACGGAAATGAAAGAGGGTTTATGCGTTTTGTTTTGTTGATGATGTTTTTGGTTGGAAAATTGTTGATCATTTCTTGGTTTGTTTCGTGATTCTTTTACTTAATCAACCTACATAATTATAATGTTCCCACTGCTTGAAAACTGGTCTTTTCTCTTCTCTTCGAGAGGTGGTTGGCTGTAATCCACCACGCGGGCCCAGTGCGGGTTGGTAGATTTCACACGATGTCTTCAAATTTTTGGTTCTAGGACATGCCGGCCACAACTGCTCCTACTGCTCACACTCGTGATTCATTTGTTCTCTGTAAATAGCTAAAGTGATGTTGATGTTATACGTTTTAGACTGAAATAGTCGCTAAAGTTACGGTTTCCTAGAAAAGCGGTGACCGCACATAACGGCCGCAGTGCAGCTGTCATGAAAATAAAGACAGCGGCAAAGATTTAAATCGTTAGATACCGCGCCAAAAGATAGTTGCGTTTTTGTTTCATTTTAACACCTCTGACACACAATGACGCAGTGACTTGACTTGATTATCATGGATACGCTATAAAATAATGTGTGGGTTCACTCTTCCCAGTAGACAGTATGGGATTTTTCGCGTGACTATGTGCGGTGAGGGCAAATCTAGCGATTTAAAGCTTTGGGCAACGAGGTATGACTTTATACGGTGTCAGAATCGTTCTCTAGGAAAACACAGTAACTTGCTTTCATAAATAACATTTCAGTGACGTCATTCGACGGTAAATTGCGGACGCTATGTGGCCACCGCGGTCTTAGGAAAGCCTAGCTTAACACTATTAAAATCTAATTCCTACATTGCATAAATCACGAAATAAGCCTGTCACAGACGGACAAAATAGTGATCTTACAAAGGTTCCGATATTCCCTTTTAACCGACTTCAAAAAAAGGAGGAGGTTCTCAATTCAGTTGAATATTTTTTTTATATTTGATACCTCAGAACTCCGTTGTTTATAAGCCGAATTGCAAAATTTTGGGGTCTTAAGGGTGGTCCCATATATTTTTTTTTTGAGTTAGCTTCAATAATACGATTTTTTTTCCACTTAGTTTATATTGATGATGTTTTGATAATCTTTCTATCACTAATATTTACATAGCAAGTAGTGTTATATGAACTTGTATGGAGTAGGTACCTACAACTAAAAAGTAAAAACGTTAAAAAAACAACCGACTTCCAAAAAGTTGCTTGTAAAAAGTTTTTTTAGGATGACACTTTTAAAACAGGTTATTTAATTTCCTAATTACATGGTTTTTATACATAGAGCACTGAGTACCTAAGTATAGATATATGGGTCTAATTAAACAGTGATAGTTACCTATTGCTTTTTTTATGGCCGAAATTCGGTCTGAATGATAAATTGTTTAGTACACCCACATTTCGTCAGTTATGTTTTAGTCTTATGTAATAGGGGTCGCCCCCTATTGAGATAATAACGTATAAACCACGCTACGTAGTTTACTGTATACTTAAAAAATGCAAAGTTATCTGCTGTTGTTTAGTTTGGCACCGCTAGCCGCTAGCACGACACGACATGAGGTAGCGACATGGTTGTTCGTTCGAGAGTCAATCTCCATATAAAATAGGTGAGCGTTTCGTACATGTGCTCACGAGGTCATGGCTTAATGTTATTCAACCGTATTTTTTCTTCTGGGGACATCATGATACATATATCGATTTATATTATAATTTATGTGCATATATATCAATTGATACTTATTGTTAAAATTAGAAATTTAGTAGCCCTAGCAACACTTTACAGCAAACTACAATTTGGATTGGAGGTACCTACCTTAGTTACGGGGACCGAATAACGTAAAGGTACGGTTCGCTTTCTTATTGAAATTTAAATCTTATATCCATAAGATAAGGTGTAAAGTAGGTTACGTTGATATAAGGTTACTATAGTTACCTAATTATTTTTAATTTTATGGGAAACTCAAAGCATTTATTTCAAGTAAACCATTTACAGACACTTAGTTATCAAAGAGTCGGTCAGTTAGTCAGAAAGTTGAAGCCAGTTGCCCATTCCAAAACGTAGATCTCTATGGAGAAGAACGGGCAAGAAACTCACACTCTTTTAAATCAAGATATAACAAAATTCTGGGTACACTCACGCGTGCCGTTCCAATGCTTGTTAAAATGTGATAGTAAAACTGATTATCAAAGACTAAATTTTTTTGTTACTTTTATATTTTTAGGTATTATTTTTAGGTACTAACAACGTCAAACATACAAAAAATACAACTAAAACACATAATAAACCAGTTACAGAATGATAATCACATCTTTTTTATATACCACTAGGTATGCCCGCGACTTTGTTCACGTGCATGACGGAAAACAAATTGGATTTCTTGGGTTTTTTTTTTTTTTGGGCGGAACCCTAATTTTTTTCTAAAATAAAAGCAGCCTAATTTATTACTCATTATAACAACAGCTATCTGTCAGTGAAAGTCCTGTCAAAGTCGGTTCAGCCGTTTCGGAGATTAGCCGGAACAAACACACAGACAGACAGACAAACAGATTTTTTTTGTTATAAGTATAGATTTAGCAATATAAGCTTTTATTTTGAAATTACAAACAGACACTTCAATTTTATTTATTTGTATGTAGTATAGAGAGGGTCTTGTGGCTAAGTAATAACAGCCGCACGGGTCGATCGTTCAGGTTAGTCTGCGGTTACCGCGGTTGGTCCGCGGATGGGTGATCATCTTTACATATCAAGACCCCTCCGTGTCTCGGAAAGCACATTAAACAGTTGGTCCCGGCTGTCATTCGTGGATATTTGCAGTCGTTACTGGCCGTCAGAAGCCCAAAAAATCTGACAACCAGTCTTACCAAGGAGTATGGACAATAAATGGGTTTTGGAGGTCAGATAGGCAGTCGCTTCATGTAAAACACTGGTATTCAGCTGCATCCGGTTAGACTGGGAGCCGACCCCAACATATTTGGGAAAAGGCTAGGCAGATGATGTATGTATGTATAGATACGTTAGTACCTAGAGCTGTTTATCTCTTTTTTCGATTAGTTACTTCAGAAAAAATTGGTATCTAATCCGTTTTCATACTATGTTGATACGAGTATACGTGACTTTAAGCCGAGCTAAAATTAAATTAAGTTGGTTAACATAACGCTTGCAATGAATTAAGATAACTAAGACGTGTTGAAGACCTAGAGCGATAAGGATTTATTGTAGAGCTAATTAATGAACCAACATACGAAAAACATCACAGTTCATTAATGTAAAGTCAGGGAAATTAATTGTTAAGGAAATTGAATAACAAATTGCAAAACTGAGAACGGGAGACTGTGATCGCCCATTCTCGTAATTTTAAGATTGGCCACACGATCTCAGTATGAATCTGTCAAAATACCACTATTTTTCTTCTTCTTTTGCAACTGAGCCGATGTAAAAATACCTCTATAATTTCCCTAAATATTTGACAAGTTTTTGACATTGATTGTCGCTGAGATGAGATTGCGACTAGATTTCGAACGTTTTTAAATACGGGAATTGACCTTCTGTTATGAAAGGGCTATAACACGGCAAATTGACGTAGTGCGTCAATTTTTTTTTAACAATTACTTTCGCTAACTGAACATGAACAAGCAAGCAACCATAAATGAATCGCCTTAGATTTTTTTCTAACCACAGTATAATACAAACAGTATAACAATTTATAGAAGAAAGATAAATTAACTGCACCACAAAATAGAGAGTATCCCATATCATTTTCCCCTATTGTCGTACACATGATTGTAATGGTGTATGACGCATTTCCCTGTAGCTAATGGACGGTTCCCATTAACGACCAAAGATAATCCCGGCTTTCTGCATTATGCGTCACTTTGATGGAACTATTTTGCTATCCGTCCATGCTTGTGATTACTCTATAATTTTCTTTTTGCATAATAGTCTTTCGGATCAAATTTCGGCTAAAGCGGCCAATCTCAGCGGAGGTTAGCCAACGACGCGGACATATTATAGTGCACAAGTTTTTGGGATGCATGTCACACCCAACACCTTATTTGACAACGGAGCTAAAATTACTTTAAAACACGTCACTGTACGACCCCAGTAGACTTATTAAGGCTTTGCAAATGTAAGTAGTTTAACTCAAAATTACATGTTTTGCAATATAAAAACTCAACATACAAAATATTCCATTGAAATAATGAAAAACCCTTTTGTAAAGCATAGTTATAAGAAGTTTCAAAGTTATTGCAGACCCTTGATTCAGTAAAAATATACTTGAACTAGCTGAAGTTTAATTAAAAACGGGAAAGTGCAGTATTATAAAATACGCAGGCGGTAAAAGGAGTGGGGAAGCCGGATATTTCTTTAAGTGGTGGCCCTGGGCTGTGTGGCCATACGAGCTACTTTTGCGTGCAGTCGCGACGCTTCTGCACACTAATTGTTTAACGCACTATTAATCTGAATAATTTTGAAGGACTTTATTAATCTGTTGCTTCATATGTTCGAATAATTTATCTACTCAACAACTTAAATAACGCAATGAATGTTGTTGAACTGAAAAATGAAAGCGATTCCTACTGTTAGTGTGTTACGCAATTACCCCGTCTGGTCTAAAGGTACGAGTTCGTAGCAGACTGCAGACGGCAGCAGCAGAGACGTGACGTTGCGACATGTCGTAGCGACACGTCGCAGCGTCATGTCGTCTGCCGCTGCTGTCTGCAGTCGGCTACGAACTCGTACCTTAAGGCTGTCTTGTACCTACTTATGTTGTGTTTCTCCTGTGGACTGTGTAACTCCTGAAGTTGAGGGCCTAAGAATTTAGTGTGAATGTGACGTTTTGGCTGGTCTTTCTTAGCAAACAATTATTTCATATTTGTTTGAAAAAAAAACCTGCTAATCTTTATAGATTTTTCCTTGATTAAGACTGTGTCAAAATCGTAATGTAGCGATTATAAATAGGTAATATTTCATTTTTCGCGCGCTTACACATTCTTTTTGCGATTATTTTGTCTTAGATCTGTATCTAAAAATCGGGCGTCTACGTTTCTTAAAGTCGCATTCATTGCACCGCAGATTGTAAATTATTTCTTTAGCTCGGTCGTACACAAAGTTCAGTCTGAATTTCAGGGAACCACGTAATTAGGATCTGCGAATTAAGCTGACGAATAGTTAGGTACAAATACGGCTATGTTTATGAGATAGCGGAGCGGTCAGCATGATATGTAGCATAATATAGAGTATAACACTAATGACTAATTAAGTCTGTAACTTTGTTCGCGTGTGTACAGTCATGGGTAGTAAATTCCTTATCATATTGACACTCTACGTCAATTTGCCGTGGGGCATTTTATAGCCATTAGAAACAATTGATTTGAATATACGGGTAAATTGAGTTGGTAGTCAATTTGCTCAACAATTAATTTTATTTCAATCAAAATACATACTTATTGCATGGATCACGATGATGGGAGTATCATAAATGTATGGGACTGACATTCCTAAGAGTTACCGAAAAGCTTATCTCAATCCTTTTGAAAGTCGTTGTAGTAATACGAAACGCTTTGAATGCGATGTCACTTGGTCTAGGCCTCCTGATTATCGCTTCTACTTAGTTTCTATTATTTATGGAATTACTTTAACGACAGCCGGAGCATTTACAAAAAAACCGAAATGATTTTTATGATTTTTAGGGCTGATTTTTCAATCATTCGAAGAATCATTTTGAAATTTTGACAGTTATTTCATATAAAAACTGTCAAACTTCAATTTTATTCTTCGAATAAAATTTTTCTGGCGTTGGAAAAATCAGCCCTTAATGAACAAAAGTTAATTACAATTAATTATCCTACGAATATCCATTCCACATCGAAGTAGGAATATGGAATGCCTATTGTCTATATTAATGCTGCATCGGCGATTTGATGTTGTCAACAACTATTGGCGTAACTGCAACGAACGTCGATGATCTTCCTATAGTATCCCTACGTAATTATCGGGTCACGTGTGAGTTTTTCTATTGAATATATTTCAGGCTAGGTACGGTTTCGTTAGGTTAAATTGCTATAGTCTAAGTCGGGACAGTAATTTGGTAGTGACGGTTTTATACCAGTCTAGGATTTGCTGGAATTTGTTAAAATACGAGTAGTTTACGGGCAAAACAGTAAGAGGCTATAGTTCATAGATAGAGGTTTCGTACTACGATGACTAAATTTGAGTAGGTTCAAGTTCGAACCCTGCTTGTCACAGTATTTACAAGAATCCACTGTTTTTACAAGCATATTTTTTCGGTTTTTTTCTGTTTCGGTCTACACATTTGAAAACTGCAACATAAAAAAAATACTGCACAAGATCATTGAATTTGCATTGATCATTGAAATTAGATATCAATGTATTTTAAGTTACTCTGAACGGTATCATAAAATAAAGAACCAGCCAATACAACCTGCATATCAAACTTCAACTACAGCAAAAATGAAAACAACTTCTCGATCTTTAAAACTGTATAAAACAGCGAACTATTTCCGTGAGCAACTATATTTTAAGCAAAAAGCATTGTTCGAGAACAAAACCTGTATTTGATGCCTGAAACAAAAGGTTGTTTGCCGACATCGCTGTAACCGTCGCATGAAATTATGGTACAAATGGCCCACGGTACTCCACTCTCTACCGTTCACACCCCTATAATGGGAACGAGGAAAAATGGAACTACCGCCTTGATTTATTTTCCGGATAAATCTATTGCGGTTGAGGTTATTTTATCGGCTGTAGTGTAGGTAATATTAATGTAGTATAGGTGTATTAAAATGCTTATCACTCCAATATTATAAAGGCGAAAGTTTGTGACTGTGTGTGTGTTAATATGTTTGTTACTTCTTCACGCTCAAACGGCTGGACCAATTTTGATAAAATTTTGTATGGAGGTAGCTGACACCCTGGATTAACATATAGGCTACTTTTTATCCCGATATTCCCACGGGATCGAAACTTATGCGGGTCAAACCGCGCACAGCTAGTATACAATATAACACAACTACACATACCTAATGACATCTGGTGACCTTATTGGTAATGATCTTCAGAAAAATCAGGTGCGTAGTATTCTCAACCGGCGTGCTTGTATGACCATCTATGTATGAACGTAAACGAGGTAAAAGGACTATAATTATCTAAGGATGGTAGCAGGTGGCGTTCTGTAGTTCTGCCTAGCCCCATGGGAAGAGGCATGCGTTTATGTATTTATGTATGTATAAAACTACTTACTATTTGCACTAGTTACTAAATTAAATTACTTCCTATGTAAGTAGATACAAAAAAAACAAAAGGACACATGCGCCGAAGTACTCGTCATCCGGAGACGTGCCCAAAAGTCTGGCAGCATTTCCACGTTGAATGGAAATGCTAACTCTTTGGTCAATGAACAGTCAGCCATTTGTAAAGTAGTTGGTGTTTAGGTAAATGTAATTCTGCTCTAGTAATTTGTAAACCAATATCGTGACTGCATTTATCACAAACCAAACTAATTTAGGCATTTTTCACAAATCTGGTCATCACATAAAAGCCAATATTCCTTCAAAACCAGGACTTTTGATGTGGCAACTAATAACTAAGCCGCTGCGCTTACCTTCAGATTTTATTTCATTGTTTCATTTTGAAACAAAGACGCTATTGTTAATGTAAGAAGATTCGTTAGGATTTTCTCGTATCGTAAACATAGGATAGTAAACGGACACCTACCAATTTGAATGAAACACAGTCTTTTAGGTACTTACGCGATGTAGGTGTGCATACACACGAGCGACACGCATCATCGGCAGACGCTACTGCAGCCGTCGACAACTTGTCGCTCGTGTAGTTGAGTACTAAGCACGGTCAGCTTCATTTGATTGTCTACAATTATTTGTGGAGTAACTACGATGAAGTATCCAATCTATATATATAAAAGGAGAACTGACTGACTGACATATCAACGTACAGCCCAAACCGCTGGGTCTAGAGATTCCAAATTTGGCACGTACGTTCCTTTGCACTTTGCTCCGTGGGGTGCACTAAGAAAGGATTTTTCAAAATTCATCTCCTAAGGGGGTGAAATTTCACGCGGACGAAGTCGCGGGAAGAAGCTAGTGTGTAATATGATTTGCGGATTCACATTTAGATACAATATTATCGAACAAAGACCTAAGTACCTGTAATTGAAAACCTAGTGGCCAGTATTTTTAGCTGATTTAATCACCAAGTCTCAGGCACAACTCCAAAAAGAAAAGATAAACGTTAACTATTTAAATATAATATAAAAACTTATAGAATGTAAAAAGGTCGCAGACGATAGCAATAGTAGGACGATACCTAGCGACAATCTGAAAATGTATTACGATTCCCGCAGATAGGCGAGACGCGACGATACGATACAAAGTCAAAGTCAAAGTCAAATCATTTATTTCAATTAGGCACAGTAAAGGCACTTTTGAACGTCAAAAATTATAGTAAAAACAATTGATTCTAGTCGCCCATTCCAATACGATTCTTGTAAACCATTTTTCATGAAGTTTTCATAGAAATTGTTCTACTAGATTCGCGTTGGGCTGTCTGCGTCGGACTATTTGCTGTCCTTTACGCTTTTTCCTTTTAAATGTTATGCATTACAAACTCCTCAATGAAATACTTACAAAACAAAAAACATCGCGTTAAACATTCGATTTATAACGGAAACATTCACAAACAGCTCAGCCAAGATTCCGCACATTCTATGCGAGGCCTGCTCGTTTACACCGAGTGGTAGTTAGGCAGTAGGCAGTTACGTTAATGACTGCGCCTGCTTTCCTAGCTAGGTTTAGAAAATTCTAGACTGGTTCAAACTGCGCTGGGTTTTCTGTAACAGCGTTTTCAATTACATGTGCGCTATGGATCACTGGTTGTTAGATGCTTTGGTCGGAATGAGCGTGAATAGAACGCTTTTAGTGAATTCGTTTGGGATCTGTATAGGATGGGTATAGCTGTGTATATGTGCGTGTTTATAGGTGGTAGTATGTTGTGTAAAGAAATTTTACTGTGCGGTTTGAGAGTTATTGAGTTTTAGGGGAATTACATATTTAGGAGTACGTTTCAATATCATAATTGGGGTACGTATCAAAATCCCGAAAGTTCATAATACCTATGATTGAAATACCGACGTCCAAAACACCGAAATTCAAAATACCGAAAGTTTTAAATGCCGATAGTCGTTATATCGAAACACAAAATACCGATGTTCAAATGCTCGAAAGGACGAAATCCCGAATGGACGAAATCCCGAATGGACGAAAGATTAGGCTAATTATTTTTTTAAAAATTGTTAGGTTAGGTTAGGTTAAAACTGTGACCCCTACGCACGAGCCGAGCGAGCGAAGCGAGCGGTGCCGCGGCAGCTCCCGGCGAGTGCCAGAAACGACAGGATTATATAGAAAAAAAAAAAAACTTTTACACAAAATATGGGCGCCAGAAACGACTTGCGCTAATAGAAAAAAAGAGATTATTTTTAGTAGGCTACCTGGAACCGAACTAGTTAGAATAGGTTAATTATTTAAAAAAAATTAGGCAACTTTTAAGTGTTTTGAGGTTAGGTTTACAAAAAAATAGTTTTTCTCGGAAACGGTGACGATTTCGGGATTTTGAACTTCGGGATTTTAAACTTTCGGGCAAATGAACTTTCGGGATTTTAAACTTTCGACCAAACAACCATTCGGCGTTTCAATTTTCGGGATTTCGTCCATCGGTATTTTAAAATTCGGTCTTTTAAAATTCGGGATTTTGATACGTACCCCATAATTGTGTCCAATGCTTATTAAAAAGTGGCTGTTTTGAGTACAATTAATGCCAGTTTTAAGTACTTAACATAAGGCGAGACCCGCGCATGCGCACTATTACTTCGTTTTCGCTTACCGTTATTAGTTATTTTTTCTTTTTGCTCGGCTCCTAAGAGTCCTAGCGTGATGTTGAATAGCCTTCCTCAAGAATTGGAAAAAAAAAATCAAATGCAAAAAAGACAAATCGGACTGGTAGCTTCATAGATCAGCGCGTTCAAACACAACATAATCAGGCTATAATGTTCCCACTGCTGGGACACAGGCCTCCTCTCTGTGAGAGGGAGTGGGTCGTAACCCACCACGCGGGCCCAGTGCGGGTTGGCAGATGTCACATGTCTACGAATTTTTGGTTCTAGAACATGCCGGTTTCCTCACGATGTTTTCCTTCACCGTTTTGAGAGCAGTGCACAGTGGTGAAGTAATAATTTACACAAAGTAAAGCGCCAGCTGTCTGGGTTCGAACCTACGACCTACAACTCGCAAGTCGCGGCCTTTACCACTGGGCCACCACTGCTCAAACAAACAAACAAAAAAAAAACTCTTCAGCTTTATCATTAGTATGGAATATGTAGATTTATAAATTAATTTAAAGCAAGAAATAAGAATTTAGACAAAAAAACTTGCTTATACAGTCTCAAATCTCATTTCCCTAAAGTAAAGTAAGTTAGAGCACTATTGGATAATATTGGGTCAGACTAGGGATTTATTTACGTTGTTTTCCGAGGCGCAGGCCGGTTGTTTATTTTCTCAGTCCAGTCTGGTTCCAGCTACTTAGCATTCTACCGCTGGACTTCGGGTTTAGCGAATATCAACGTAGAATCTGTTAATGCCACGTTGGTATTTATAAAGAAAATACTGTTTGGTTGCGAGTGATGACTATGATAGATATAATTTTAATCTACGTTTTTGTGGTGTCGTAATGATCAAGAATTTTAGACGCGTTTGCAGAGCAAACATGGGTGGACATTTCGTAAAATGAAGAAATTCAGAATAGAAAAACAATAGGCTTTTCTCCGCAGAAAAGTACCTTATGATAAAATAATAATAACTACATATGGCAGTTATACATATAAAAAAGTCTTATGAATTAAATCTACATTGTCCACCTTTTAACCAATCAATACTCTGAAAACTTACATTTTAGTCATCATTCTCCCAATTTATCCCAATTTATTTGGGGTCGGAGTGACATTTCTTTTTCTTCCATACTTCTCTATTAGTCATAATTTCGGCAGTCACCCCCTTTCTAACCATATCATCATTCACACAGTCTATCTATCGTTTCTTCGGCCTTTGAAAACTTACATTAGTATTGACCTAAAACTTTATAACGTCATTCAGCCCTGTGTGTACCTTACAGTTCATGCCATTCCAGCATACAGCAGCACCGCGGTACCTCCCCGTACTTCCAACTTTTATCGCCAGCTCATAAGAAACTGGGCAAGGTTTTTATTGCCTCCGTGTGTCTTGCCCGCAGTTGGCAACTTATCACCTTCAGTTAATTTGTCTAGCTCTTACTGCTAATGCGCGTTCGTTTGCGAACAGGTCGCTTTTGAGAGGGTATCCATGTTGAGAGTCGGGTTCATACGTTATTTGACACGTTGTTCGTTTTTGTTAGCAAGTTTGTTATTTCAGATCTTTTGGGGTTTAATAATATGTCTTTGAACTTGAGACGGTAGAATGGAATGTTGTGTTTTAATTATAACGTAGCTTGGTAAATTTATGTTGGACTGAGATTATTAAGACTGATAATTATCTCTTTTACAAACCAATTCCTCAGTCGCATTCTAAGAAATCTAGAGAAAGACAAGACGGATGGCATAGACGACAAAACAAACACTTTAAAAGAAATTAACAATTAAAAACGGGCTCAACTTTTGTAAAATACACCTTAATTTTATTCGAAAAGTGTAAATGAAAGTGCAAAACTTAGGATATCGCCGGTGCAAGGCAACGTAAACAGAGCTACACGAGATTAGTGCGGGCACATTGAAAAATTTAGTCCCAGCCGAGCGTCTCGTACCGCAGGAAATTGCGAAAAATGTGCTCAACTCGCGACTAATGGACATGTTTGTGCTCCTCGGCGTGCACGTACCTTCAGCACACAACCTCTGAAATATTTATGGAACTACTAAGAAGAAGTTCTAGTCATACAATCACAAAGAACCGATTTATACCTACGTTTCTATCCCAACTTTTTGGCAATTTTGGAACAAAAATCGAGGAGTTGAACTATAAAATCAAAGCATTGTCTTGAAGAGCTTTGTTGAAATTGGAAATATTAAACAAGTCAGAGCTCTAGTGCTTCTTGTTAGCAAATTGTATGTGTTGAGTGTTGCTCAAAGTTTGCAAGTTGCCTTCTGTTCGATTTTGATTCAGTTCAGAATGTACCGGCAAATATCGAGTTATGCTGAGTAATGTGATTCAATTTTGATTGCGTTGATTGTATGTTTAGGAACTCTGCATTTTGTATAGGTAACTTTGTGGGACTGTACGTTTGCTGTGTTTATCACATTTTTATATAGTGGTGATGTCACAGTAGTTTACAGCGTATATATTTTCGAAAGCCATTTATTGAATACTTCATATGGATACCGCCTCTTGGTGCCGTCTCAATGCATTCCAAGAAATAATTGTAACTAGCTTTTGCCAGCTGTCGTAGATTATCCCACGGGAACGTACTACCAGGATAAAAAGTATCCTATGTGTTAATCCAGGATATAAACTATCTGTGTGCTAAATTTCATCCAAATCAGTTCAGCCGTTTTTGCGTGATTGAGTAACAAATTTCCAAACATACAAACTTTCTCATTTATAATATTAGTAGGACGTAGGATAACGGCAGCACTTCCAAAAAAATACACAAAATACTCGTAATAATACTCTTCAACAGAAAGCTCTTCTACGTATAAATCTGAGTCACGATCTTCGCACTTGACCGTTTACCTGATGGTGACCCTAAATATTACCTACCGAAATATCTCAAGCTTCAGCTTTTCAGCCTTACAGCTCTGCCCACCCTACAACCGAACCAACCATTGTTCCCAACTTTCTCTCAGAAATCGAAATGCAAAGATTAATTACGGGGCGATCATCGAATCGTTTCCATTCCAACATTTTTGTTAGAAATGAAATTTCGTATAATTTTCCGCGCTGCTTCTTCTGGATTATTCACTTCATTACTGTTTAATCCTGACCCTTTAAAAGGTCAGACGTATATGTATGTATCTATACGTATATAGGTACTCGGGACACTCATTTTGTTTTTAATTACGCGTACAGTACCTGTCTGTACAAGTGTGCTGTTTGAATTGACGAACTGGTCGATAGCAGGATGGCTTTATTAAGTGTGTGTACTTGGTGTTTTAATTAACTGGAAGTTGGGTTACGCTTTTATTAGTATCACAATGGAGTGCATTAAAATAGGTTTTACTAGTGGTGATATTTATTATGTACAGTCAACAAAAGAGATAAGTATGCAGGATCGTCGGATATAGTTGAAGTTTAGTCAGGAACGGATGGATGTTCGCGAATAAAATTTAATTTTCTTAATAGAAAACAAACATCTCATTTATCAAATTCAGTCGACAACATCCATCGGTTTCTTACTAAACTTCAACTATATCCGACGATCCTGCATGCTTATCTCTTTTGTTGACTGTACATTGGCGCACTCTGGGTAGTCAACCCTATTGTGTTCTGTGACCACCGTGCTGGCTGGTTATAATTATTTCTACTCTTGATGAGCTATTCTTTGCTACTTTACAAAGCATGTATCTGTATAGAAAAAAAAAACAAACAGAGAAAGAAAACAGTGGCACTCCGGGAGTGCTGACAGAAGTAAAAACAAAACACAAACAGAATACTTTGCCATCACTCACCGACATTATATCGGGAGTACATCCCGAGGACAACCGAACACATCCGAAGCGGTGTCGTTATGGTAACAGTGGCAGTGGCGCGAATTCAATGGTTTTTTTCCCCATCTCAAAAAATGCCCAACGCGCCTAAAGAAGTTTTCACTTCAATATATTAATGTCACCCTATCATTGTCCCACTGCAGGGGCAAAGGCCTCTTCTCATACAGAGAAGGCACGAGTATTGATCACCACGCTTGCTCAAGAGGGATTGGCGATTCAAACTTATTTAATAACTATAACTCCAGGTCTGCTTACGATGTTTTTGTTGTCATGTCATGTATCTGTAGTTTTGCCAAACCCTTTTTGATTTATTTATAACGCTTTCTCGGAATGTTTCGTTTGACTTATTTTTCTCTCAAAATGTGATCATTCTCGAGAAAGAATTCTTGTCAGTTTAATTTCGAATAGCTTACAAAGGGGTAGTAGGAATACAGGATACAAGTCCACGCGAAGGACCCGTTTAGACATTAATTCTTATGCCAACTAGACACAAATCGGAGATTGCCTAGGGGGTTCTATTGAAGTAGGTACGACAGGTAAAGCCCTGTGAAGAGCCGTCATTAAAGGTAGTAGAAAATTCAATATTTTATTTATCTCTGGGCTAATAATGGTGACATTTCCAAAGCGGCCATTTTTCTTTTTCAGTGCCTTACGACCTGTGGGCCTAGCACAGACGCGCGGAGTAAATGTAAACTAAATCAGAATGATATTAAAATTGAAAATACTGGTTGCAAGCATATTTGCTTAGTTTTAAGACTGTACCTATACGTATCTATGGGTGCTACTTATTGTACCTGTCGATTTAAAAATGCTATAAAATAGTAATTGTATACAACGTGCCGCTACAATGGCGACATGGTTGTAGTAGTGGCCAGTAATCATAAAAATTATAACTACATAAAATAATTCGTAATTTGAAAACTACCGCCCGCGCCGTTCGCCGACATAGGACTCCCTTTCTTTCCTTCAGTTCGCTAGTACTCGTTGCACGTTATTCATTTTAATTTCATTGATGCGATGTGGTGAACCGTGACCACGGCAAATGTCCCTTGTGCTACAGTTCTTTATGTACAGGTTGCTCCAATATGCTATTATAGAAAATTGTAAATATGGAAATTAATAATAACGTTTAGTGAAATTAAAATACGTTCATAAAACGAAAACGCGAAACCGTAATTAAAGCGGCACGCTGTATTTGATTGAAAAATCGTTCGAATTTATGTTACGTTTAGGTTGCGCGTTCGTGCTGGGCCTCTGTTGACGCGCTGGCTCCTCGGATACTCCAGCGTGCGACGGATACGACCGGCCCTCCTCAATTTCAATTTAGCTTTAGTTTTACGGTTCGTACGGAGCTGTGAGAATGAAGTTAAAGAAGTATTCTCTTTACGTTCCATTAGATTTTATTTCCTTTGTTTATTGTATATGGTTGCAGGTTGACATTTCGATATTAGGTAGGTATAACTTCATCTATACTTGTTATTAATATTATACAGAAGTGTGAGTTTGTATCTAGAGGGTAAACTTCTGAACTACTGCTCCGATTCCGAAAAATCTTTCACTAATGTATTGCCGAGTGTCACAGAATATGTGACACTCTGCTCTGCGTGTGTGTGGTTAAATTAAAAAAAAATCACGCGGACGAAGTCGCGGGTAGAAATTAGTATATTGTAAAATGCATTATGTGCCCATGCAAACCATTTAAGCATAGCGCAAAAGGGAGGAGACCTATATATATTCAGCAGTGGGCATGTCACGGCAGCCAATGAATGAAAATGAATAAAATATTCAACTAGGAATTGGTAATGAGAAAATAAACATCTTCACATTTGAACAGCAAGCTTATATAGTAAAATAAATAATGTCGCATTAGATTTAATCTGTAATGGCATAGGAAACATTTTATGTGATAAATAAATAAATAAATACCACTTTTCTTCTTATAAGCAAAACTTACAACAAACACATTCAATATTCACCCCTAAATGTTACCAACGCAACAGAAAATCACGTTGCAATATCAAAGCTATTTCCATCGACGGAAAAAAGTACCTGGTGTATGGGTTGTCTATGATATACAAAGCAAAGGAAAAATATAGTTTGTATCTACAGCTGTTCATTCTTCCACAAGTTGTAGGAATCAATTGAAGGGAAGTAAGTTGTCTGGCGCTCGGTGAGCGATGAGGTAGCGGTGTCACTCCGCTAAACCCACTACTTGCACCCACGGCGGCCATCTTTCAATTTAATATGTTCTTAGTCTGTGGTGGAAGCTGTGGTAAAATATTGGTAGTACGTTTTGTATTGATTTGGTTATGTTTTTTGGAATATGTTTAGAGAAAAGAAATCAATGCTTTGCTTTTTCATGTTTCTGTTGTTTTAATGTGTGATGTAATTTGGATTTTATGCTTCATTTATGAGGATCCAGAAGTTAACGTAGATTACAATAAAAGGAATAATTATCGCGTTCCGGTAAAGACCAGGCAGAGTGCCATGCATGGAGGAATCCAGACCGAACATTGTAATTTAGGGATCATGTACCTAATGTATGTATATTAAACAGTCAACTGCAGGTTAATGAGAAAATTTGACATTCACAGCGCCGTTATTTCGTTTGCAATAAGGGTGACTTTCTTTGTTTAACAGTTACTACCGACGTGCAAATGACCCCTATTTTTTCTTAACTAAGAAAAACCTTCTCATTAATAAATTAACACGTAATTTTCTTCCTAAACTAAGTTATTCTCGCAAAACCTCCAGAGATACAAAATTCTTAGGTCTCAGAGTTAAAGGCGCTCACTCCAGGGGCTATAAACCCAGGTTACTTGCCTGTTTTTACAGCAGTGATAAAGTTTACTCCTTTAGTCTTGTTCGCTCCACTAATAAATATCTGCCGCTCTGCCGGGACGGGCGTAAATCTTATTTTATTTCTAACCGAACCAACATATGGAAATTTGAGATAAGCTACTTTACGTTATGAAGGTTTTAACGGCTTGTATATGTAATTATTTAGGACTTGCTAATGTGTGTTTGGTATCATTTAAAGATTGTGCTTGTGGATTCGAAGGTATCGTGTTAAAATATGTAAGGTTTAAATAAAGCAGAAGAAACAACTTACTGGATAAAACACTGCACTTAAAATACAGCGGTTTAGTTAACTAAGTTTTTACTGTTACTTTTCTATTACAACTCTTCTCTCCACAATTTGCATTAAGTCCTTTAATACAGGCACAATTTTTTACTCTGTGTTGCCACTGTAATTTTGACACAAAGAAACGAAGCACTGCTAATGTCTCGCCTAAAATCTGACGGTCGACAATCGCGCTTGTATTGACCAGAACATAAATACAGTATACATATTCTTATTTTTATATTTTCTTGAGCTGATCATTTTTCGTCCACTGCTGAACATAGACTCTTTTCTGTAAGTTAGATATGTACGTCAAGGAGCGAAAATGTTAAGTAATTTTCAAACACATTAGTTTCCCACATAGCGTACTCGACATCTTATCGAATTGTAATTTTCATTACAAAAGGATGGCAACGCGTATACCTACTAGTAGGAAAAATAAAAAGGCGCATGTGAAAATTTTCGAGCTAACTAGACGAAAACAAACATTACTTAAAATAAATGTTCTTGTATATTGATTTTATTCAATTTCGAGCGACCATTGTTGTTTACATCTTTGACAAATTTAGAAACGCTGGGCTATACATATGATATACAGAACATAATATTAGTATCTAATAGAAATTCCAATACCACCAACTAACTATAACAAACTTACTTATCTTGCCACTAACAAAAAACCCCAGTCTCCATTTATTTAAGTCTAAAAATATCATTACGAAGGACGGCCTCTTTCCGCGGCTGATTTTATTCGGAGAGCACTTTAGGTCAAATTGAAACCATTACAGGAAAACGTGTTAGTTGAGGGACGCTGATCGACTGATGGACTTGGCCCTAAGATATCGACGGGTTTCAGGTTTATATTTTATCAAGGTTTTGTGTCTCGAGACGAAAGGAAAGAAATATAAGATTGGTAAAAAATTGTGAGTAGATTTTGGTGAATTTCAAGTAAAACAGTGACAATGAGTGAACTTGGGTGTCACCATTGACTACAAGAAAAATGGTTTATTTTTCGATGACCACATCAAGCTACTACAATCTGTCAAATTTCTTTTATAGATTTTCAACTTTATCGCTAAATCATAAGGTTCAAAGTTGATTGGGAAAATTTGACAGTTTCGGGTAGCTTGATGTGCTGGCGTCTGTACCTAAAAAAAGGCGGCTAAGTGCGAGTCAGTCTCGCACACGAAGAGTTCCATACCACAAGGCAAAAAACGCCGAAAAAAATACGTATTTTGTATGGAGACCCGCTTGAATTTTTAACTTTATTTTATTTTTCTTGTTTGTTATTATAGCGGCCATAGAACACACACTCTGTGAAAATGTTAAATGTCTAACTATTATGGTTCATGAGATACAGCCCGCTGACAGGCAGATGGACGGACGGACAGCGGAGGCATAGTAATAGGGTTCCGTTGGCACCCTTTGGGTACGGAACCCTAAAAATAACGATTCCCGGCTTAAAACTTATGTACTAAGCCGCTAAGCTATTTTTCTGCTATCAGAAGAAAAAAAATCACTACTTTTCTGGAAAATGATGGATTCAGTAAAGGGGATGTTGATTTTATTTACAGGTTCTTCATATTCGCTGGCACCTGCACAAGCTATACAAGATGAATCCATGCCAAAGTTAAATGGTGTTTACAACCGTATGCCACACATACATAATTATTATTATTTACTAGTAGTTCCGTATAACCACCCACTTTGTTTAATGAAAGAATCTAGGTGCTTATCATTTCCTCCAGAAGCAATCTATTATTTAACTACAAAGACATTTGAATATACTTACCCCCTTACTAATAAACGTTGTGTAGTGTCAACGTTTTGTCTTCTTCTTTCGAAAGTCAAATTACTGACGACACAAAGAGAGAAATCGGTGTGTAACTATTCATCTGATATAATACGTTTATTAGTAAGGGGGTTAGTATAGACGGGACAAAGAAAACACATCAAACCCTGCAGCTAGGTGGGGCCTGCTGAGGAACAGCGGGTCGAGGCCTGTCGGGGGAGCGGTGAATGCTTATGCGAATCCCGCACCCCCGGCCATAGGTAGAGGTGGAACACCGCGGTGGTTTTAACCGGTAAGAGTCCGGCATGCCCCTTTGTCCCCCCAACGATAAAAAAAAAAACACTTAGCTCAGCCAGTCTATTCTGTAAATATCTGACCTTGAAAACTTAGGTGAAGTGAGCTTTATGTGAGCACTTGATGCTAGGAATTGACACTAGGACATTACTGACAGCTCATTTCACTCAAGTTTTCACGGAGAGATATTTACAGCTACTGTTTGTGTGTTCACAACACAATTTTTTTTAGTCTAAACGCGAAGACTTCTAATTGGCCTTCTGTCGACTATTGTTTCCTCTTTTTTTTTGTTTTTTTAGAGTCTTCCATGCTGTAATAAATAAATACTGTTTAGTTCTATGTCGCGTGTCATACGCCCCACATGACAGGTCGCATGTGTGCAAAAAAATTAATTTCGAAGAAAATTAATTTCGGAGACAATTTGCTGATTGTACATTGTGGCATTGCAAACCTCGTAATGATACAGCGAAAGGACTTAACTACTGTTTGTTTTCGTAAGTATTTTATAATTTACGGTTTAATTTCGTAAGAATTTTATAAATTACGGTTTATTGTCGTGAGAGTTTTATAATTTAACGAGTGTTTAGATAAATTTAAAAATAATCTTAGATATGTCAAACTATCTGACGGTTGGTAATCAAAAATTCGTATCGGTAAAAGTGTATCGTGTCATACTTAGGGCTGATTTTTCAATAGACAGATAATTTTTGTTCGTGGGATAAAATTGACGTTTGACAGGTTTTCTATGGAAGAACTGTCAAAAATTTAAAATTATTCTTCCGATAAAGTTATCTGGCGTTGGAAAAATTAGACGTCACTGAGACATGACGTCAGCTTTTCTATGACGCTTCTTGAATAGAAAAACAAAATAATTGGTTTATTTGTCACAGAAACACGTGCATACAAAACGATATTTAACTCGAGTTATCAGAAAAATAAAACAAAATAGATCTACATATAATCACAAACAAAAAACAGAAATATTCGGCAGCTACACGCCGTGACTGTGACAAGATGGTTTCCACTCAGTTTGATGCTGAGCTATGGGACAACACAGCGCTAATTTTCGATATATTCTGCGGGGCAATTGCGTAACACATTATCAATCGGAATCGGTTTCATTTTGACAGTTCAACAACATTCATTGCGTTATTTACGTGTTGAGTAGACAAATTTTTCGAACATATGAAGCAATGGATTAGCAATTTGCTTCAAAATGAGTCAGATTGAGATCAATAGTGTGTTACGCAATTAGGGTGCCGGTCTGATCCCCTGAGCCCCCCCTCCTCGATCCCCTTCATATGTCACCCAAAAAACACGTACAGAAACCAAATAAGCTTTAATGATTGCAACTATACAACCAATAATATGAATGAATACGATAGCTTATCTATAGTATCTTACTCTTGGTTTCACTACAAACTTTCTATTGCTCGGCCGTCAGAAAGTAGCTACGTACCTGCGCTCCAGTAACATTTTATTGCATCTTTTCAAAGACTACTGTAAAAAGCTTAAGTAGTATCGTTCGAACGCGGAAACCTTTTCACGTGTAGCTCTAAAAGAAACAACTTGCGGAAATTGAATGTACTTTAATGGCAGGTAAATAAGGGTGCTTTTTATTCGTTTGTCATTTTATATACTCGTCGGTGACTTGGTCTATGTTGTGATGTTATTTCTTACGGTTGTATAGACTTGGGTATTTAGTAGAAAGTCAAAAACAAGGTTGTGATCAGAGAAAAAATAGAGAACAATGGAACAAAATCTCAAATTTTTACACCAAAATATATGTTATTTTTGATAATTATTGGAAAAAGTTTATTGAAATCGCTTTTATTTTAAACTAGCCTCCACCCGCGACTCCGTTCGCATGGAAGTCGTAAGATACCACAAAATACTTTAGTATACAATATACTTTTTTGTGCAGGATGTATGAGACACAATAAAAATGCGATGTAGGAAAATAAAACTTGTGTAATGGAAGTTAGCAAGTACACAATTTTAGTACATGTTGACGGCACCGTGGAAATATGCAATGGCGGCGCAGGCGCCGGGCGGCCGCACCGCGTGAAGTTAGCGCTGGTTCCGAGCGTCCCTTGCCTCACTTCAGTCCGCTAGTTCGCCCACAGAGTATGTATTGTTAACATTTATTTTACCCACATTCTTATAAAACTTACCTCTAAACTACATTTGTAGTTTTGGTCCCAGGAACCAGTATATACAGAGAGTCAGGTCTGATGACACGGGAGCAAGCGACGTACATTTCCCCGAGTTCCTTTCGCTATTTCTTCACAGTGGTAGTCAATAGTCACATAGGAAATGTTGACTCCATTTAGCTTATTATTAATATTTAAATATGACATGTACTTATAAGTTATTCCGATGTATTATTTACAAAATAAACAATATCATTTCATTCTGTGTGGGAAGCAGCTCGCACTGAGGTTGACACCCGCACTCCCGCAGCCTTCAGTTGCACTTTCTATAAATATGTATAGACAACATTATTACAAATAATGATTTTACTAAACATATTTCGTTATTTACAGCGACTACTTTTATGACGTCAAAAGAATTTATTGTATCGTGTTTATTTAACAAGACATAAAATTGACAAACAGAGACAAAAGTAAACAGAGTTCAAACGCGGGCTTCATTGGAGAATTCGCAGTATATTTACCATCAACCAATGTAGACAGAGCATAAGGAATATTTTATATCTGCCGACAGACGTGTGTAGCACAGAGCAGTTTCGAGTTCACTCGGCCGTAGCATGTTGTAGCTCCGTAGCCATTGTAGCGGTGCTACGCCGTAGCAGCGTAGAGGCAGTAGCACACGCTACGAAATATACAAGTCATAAGTCAAAAACAGAAGTAAAATTGCAACTTTAGTTTTACTTTTTGTGAAATAAATACTCGGTTCACAAGAGGAGAGACACTTGTTTGCACGTAACAGAAGTACAAGTTAAAGAAATTTACATAATAAAATCGTGGAAAAATAAGATTTCGTGCAGACTCAAAGTAGCTTTGACGCAGTGTTTGAACTTAGAGAAAAACAAATCAGGCGCGAGTTGCTTCTTTTATCATATTTTTAACATATTTTAGCTTTTACAAATAACCTGAAGCAAGTTCCGAATGATTATTGTGTTTGTTTGCTTACGTGTTAACTTCATTTTTTCGTTTTCTTGAACTTTGACAATTTCAGTTTCCTTTTATGTATTAAATATTTTTTTCTGTTCTGAGAAAAAAATTCTTCATTTTGTAATGAACGCTAACCTACTTTCTCTTTTGTGATGATTTATCAGAAACCTGTGTTTATTTGTAAGACTATTTTTTACTGTTGCTTATCGCAGTTAAGAATTCTTTAAAAATACACAAACTAAACGGTCCTTTTCATAATATAACCACGCTAGTAACTATGTATGTTAAAATACATTAAAATTGACATCACCAACGACACAACTTGAAAGAATAGTGAGTCGCTGCCAAGTTAACTATACAGCTATTTATACAGGAGTATGACTGGTTAAACTAGGGACATGATAAATAATAATAATATACAAAATAAAGTCTCTTTTCGTGGGTGCCTGTACGGTCTCTACCATCATTTAAGAGGAAATGCGGGTGGTCGTTTCTCCATGGAAATGCTCTCGCCTGTATTCTTTCTGGTTTTGTATGTCCCTATGTTTTCCTTTTTGATGATACATTATTTTTATAAGCACTAGAACCCTCAGAAAATGTCGATTTAAACCGCTGTCAACAGAGGCTTAGTTAACAAATTTTGGCAACTAAGAAAAACATAGGACCACAGTATATATCCTTCTTATTCAGATTATGAAATATCTTAATTGGTTTTGGTTGATGGAAGAAATAGGCGAGAGCCAAACCTCGAATTATGACTTTTTACTTAGGCTTTTTCAAAAGTCTCTCCGACCGCAATTCCTCTTAAGGAATTTATTACGGAAGGTTTATGTAACTATATTTATTTATTAAGAAAAGAAGGAAAGAAAAATTGTTTATTCAGCACAATCAAAACGCACATTACAAATAAAAAAAATCATTATTAGGCTACGTTGTCCGAAACCCGAAAGCCCGAAAGTCTGACAACCAGTCTTACCAAGGGGTATCGTATTACCCAGTAACTGGGCTGTGGAGGCCAGATAGGTAGTAGCTCCATGTAAATACTGGAATTCAGCTGCATCCGGTTAAACTGGAAGCCAACCCCAACATAATTGGGAAAAGGCTAGGCAGATGATGATGAGGCTACGTTGTCCCACTGCTGAGCAAAGAACTCCCCTAAAGCCTTCCAGGCATCCTTTTCTAGAGCCACCTCGATCCAACCCTTGCAGTACGCGTCTACGCGCTTATATTATAACGCGCGAGGGCTGGTTCGTGGTGGCGCGGGAAAACAGTTCCTGGAAGGAGGGACTGGGGGACGCCTTTGCCCAGCACCCGGACAGTATAGCATAGCAAAAAACTAAATGAATCATCTCAGTATTTAACCTTTTTTTCATATTGCAATGGGAACCGAATACAACACGTCCCTTGTTTTACAAGTCATCCTGTATATGAGAGAAGTTCACCGAAACACACTTTAGTAAGGTTATGTAACAAATAACAAAGTGATATGAACTTAAGCTGTAAGAGGATGCAATAAGTAGGTTTTCTTGCGTGAGTCTAGGGTTGACAGGAGGGTGACGAAAGTATAAATTAAATATCTTTTTGATTTAGTAAAACTGATCGATCTTCAAATGGTGATCGTCTTTTTTGATCCTCTAAAAACTTATTTATCTTCATAGGGTGATCGTCTTTTTTACCCTCTAACAACTGTCACTGGTCTTGTAACGATGATCGCCTTTTGAATAAATTAGCCTTTTTTAACTTTCAGGCTTTTTTTAAAGTTGGTCGCAGTAACTAAGCTTAGGCACTCCGACCCCAGGTTAGGTCAGATTAAAGCCAAAGTATAATAATAATCGTTTATTACAGGCTTTGATAAAATTAAAAATAAGTAAACCAACTAAAGTTAAGGTAATTGAAACCTATACACATAACGTATAACATAATCAGGCTATAATGTTCCCACTGCTGGGCCACAGACCTCCTCTCTGTAAGAGGGAGTGGGCCGTAATCCACCACGCGGGCCCATTGCGGGTTGGTAGATGTCACATGTCTTCGAAATTTTTGTTCTAGGACATGCCGGTTTCCTCACGCTGTTTTCCTTGGTCGTTTTGAGAGCAGTGGTGATGATATAATTTACACAAAGTAAAGCGCCTGTCTGGGTTCGAACCTACGACGTACAACTCGTAAGTCGCGACCGTGACCACTGGACCACCACTGCTCCAATTGATACCTATACTCTATTTGTAATAAGATTACACATTTAAATAAACCTTTTTTACAGTCCGATCAACCAATTTTGAATTCTACAATGTGTTAAAAAATTAACCCGACAAACTTTAAGAGGTGCTTTAGACCATCGAACTGAACAACATTCACTATGGGACTAACTATGAAATCACGAAAAAAAAAAATCTGCTGTTTCATACATTTTGGTCATGTGGGTATGGAACTTTTGTATTAAATAGCTGATTTTTTTTCTTTTTTCGACGCAAAAAGTGGTTACAATACCAATATTGTAACCACTTTTTGCGTTTAATACCATCGTTATGCCTACGGAAGTCAAAATTAGTTGAACGAACTGTAAAAAAGGTTTATTTAAATGTCTAATCTTATTTCAAATGGAGTATGTCTGTACGATACTCATTTACTGTAATATCATTTTATAAGTGGTGTACTGTATGGTCGTATTTCGTTTCATGTAATGGGACCAGTCTTCTACCATTTATCGGGTTCCTCATTGTTCTAAAATCCTGCCTGATACTAGTATACACATGACTTGGGTTTCAGTTTTCTCATTGGAGCCACGTGAGATAATTCCTGATTTGAAACGGTAATACGGCTTAGACAAGTGGCAATCGCTTTCAAAGCGTATCAGATTTCAACGGGTTTGATATATAGGTATGCTTTTCTGTAGCTTACGTTAATTCAGTACATTTTTAACTTCTCCATCATCATTATTGTTGATAGCATGTCACTTTGTCGAGGCACTTTTTTTTGTGAATGGTATTTCGCAGGTCAACCTAGGAGGTTGTCGTCTGCTTTATCGGTCCTGTACAGGCAAGACCCAATAAATCATGGCCTCAATAAATTAAGGCCTCCAGCTAGGGCTTAAAAAAACTTAAAAACTAAGCGACTACACGCTAAGGGCACCCTCTGTGGGGTACGGACCTCGGCTTAGGGCGTGGCAGGGTGAGTGCAGCAAGGGACAGGCTGGATCGGAATTTCTCTTAGATCATTGTATTTAAACGAGTTAAGCATAAACAATTTAAGCAAGCATAAGCATTAAGTCCGCCTTTGTAGAGACGCCAGCACATGAAGCTACTACAATCTGTCAAATTTCTTTAATAGATTTTCAACTTTATCGCTAAAGCGTAAGGTTCGAAGTTGATTGGGAAAATTTGACAGTTTCGGATAGTTTGATGTGCTAGCTTCTGTACAGTATTTTTTTTTACTTGTGCATAAAGTTTTAATTAATAAATAAATGAAAACTTTCAGTTTAGTTAATACCGTAGATATTTATTTTGTTAGATTTGTATAGTATATAATGCTTTGTTTTGAATCTCGATTTAAATATGACAAACAGATTTCATGCTAAGTGTTTGAGTCGCTACAAGTAAATCTACTTTTAAAACAAGATACTAGATTGATTATCAACTAGCAGGGGATCGAGGGGGTGGGGGGTGGAGGGGGGGGGGTGTAAAGGGGGTTTCAGGGGATCAGACCGGAATAAATCATTTTTACAGCTTCCACTCAGAGCACCGATTTCAACGGCCCTTGATCGAACGGCACCTAAGCTGTTCCACTAACGGCACTGAAACAAAATTTTGATTTTCGTTCGGTAAAGTGCCGTTGAAATCAGTGCTCTGAGTGGAATACCTCTCAATTACACCTATCAAAAACTTTTTGTTAGTTTTCGTGTCAACCCTACGTGTATTTTAGCGAGTGGCAAAGAGAGGCGGCTGCCAAAACCGCGACAATACCGTTGTGTCTAGGGATTACACATTTTGGGACGATAGCTTCTCTATTGTAAAGTCTGTCGGTGTGCAGGCGATCATTTGACGTTTAAAGAAATGGGAATCATAGTGTTTAAAGGTTAATAGGGTTTGTTTAGAAACAGTGATGTTGTATTTGAAGACAATCGAAGATCTACGAACAGATACAATTATCAAACACTTCTGTGACTAACTTCTGCAATTGACTGACAGACAAAACAAGTACAGTCAACCGCACACCAGTAGTACCGATTTGACATTGACAACGCCTTTATGTCGTAGCAGGAAGGGTGGGTTTCGTAGTGCAAGTGTTTCCACTGATTTACGGTTGACTGTATAATGCTGTAAGTGAAAAAAAAGTGGAAGTTAATTTTTTTAATCGTTTTTTTTTAAATTTTGATGCAATTTTGAAATTCCACCAAGTAGCCAAAACAGGTGCCTCAAACTCGGGTTGTGTATGCAAACGAGATCTCAGGCACATACAGTGACCTCCAAAGTTAGTTGACATTTTTCCACTTCAGCCGTGACATATACCTACCTACACACACATTATGATTACACACATACGTATGAAATTATGATTTAAAATTTTATTGATCCAAATATTTTATTGCTATAACGATTTTATTGATTGATTCAACTACCTTACACTTATAAGAAAATAATCAAGTAATTTATTAGGAGTACCAGATTATTTTTGGCCACTGTACCTACATAACAAACAAAAGTGGACGAGGGAGACCACTGTACCCACATTACAAAGAAAAGTGGACGATGGAGGCCACTGTACCTACATAATAAACAAAAGTGGACGATGGAGGCCATCGTACTACATAACAAACAAAAGTGGACGATGGAGGCCATTGTACTACATAACAAACAAAAGTGGACGATGGAGGCCACTGTACCTACATAACAAACAAAAGTGGACGATGGAGGCCACTGTACCTACATAACAAACAAAAGTGGACGATGGAGGCCATTGTACCTACATAACAAACAAAAGTGGACGATGGAGGCCATTGTACCTACATAACAAACAAAAGTGGACGATGGAGGCCATCGTACACACGGCTACACATAAAGCTATATTTTTCCAGTTTTAGCTGACCTCGCATTGTATAGGTTTTACTTACAATCAGAAGTCAGTTTATACTGGTTATGTATAGATACTTATATTGTATTATTATTAATCTATTTGATTTTATATTAACTAATTTATCTGATTTTATTATTATTAACTTATTTGATTATATTGTTATTTTTATCACTTTAAGTAATAACCTAGTACTTAAATCAATTAGGCAAACTATGTAAGTCCTGTGCACACCTTTAAATGATAAGCTCTCTGTTATTGTTAATGTGAATTAATCGTTGGAGTGCCAAAATCCATAGTAATATTATAAACGCGAAAGTTTGTCTGTCTGTCTGTTATCTCTTCACAGTTTGAGTCGGGGTAAGGACATAGGATAGTTTTTATTCCCGGTATTCCCACGGGAAACTTATGCGGGTTAAACCGCGGGGCGCTGCTAGTAAATAAATAAAATTCAAGTAAAAAGAACCAATTAATTATATTATTAACTTAAGTATCACCTACTAACTGTTCTATGTACAAAACGAACTAGCAAAGTGTAGAACGTTCAGCACAAACTTTATTACTGTGCGGTTGAAAATAGTTTGAACCAAGCTCTTAGTAGGTATACATTAAACTTATACGGGTAGTTGTTCCGTTAAGGAAACCTATTCACGTAGATATTGTACAGACGCTAGCATAGCTACCCGAAACTGTCAAATTTTCCCAATCAACTTTGAACCTTATGCTTTAGCGATAAAGTTGAATATCTATTAAAGAAACTTGACAGATTGTAGTAGCTTGATGTGCTGGCGTCTGTACTTAGGTATTTTAAACCAAGGTTTCGTCAATGCCTCATCGATCAGCATGGGGTCCGGCGGGGTAATTGCGTAACACTATCAGTAGCAATGGATTTCATTTTGACAGCTCAACAACATTCATTGCGTTATTTATGTTGTTGAGCAGACACATTTTTCGAACATATGAAGCAATGGATTAGCAATATCTTTCAAAATTATTCAGATTGAGACCGATAGTATGTTACGCGATTAGGGTGCAGGTTTCATAATAATATTATCAGCCTAGTATTTTCTCACTGCAGGGCAAAGGCTCTCTTCTCATAATGAGAAGGCACGAGCATTGATCACCACGCTTGCTCTAGACGGATTGGCTATTTCAGTCCAGGTTTTCTCACGATGACAGTAATGTCCAAGATAAACTCAGAATATACATTTGAATTGAAAAAGTCTCATTGGTACTTGCCCGGATCTGAACCCACAACCTCGTGCATGAGAGGCGAGGCTTTAACAACTGGGCTATCACGATATTTTTCAAATTCATGTTTTTTTGGCTGTTTACTCTATTAAATTTTTTTTATTGTGTTTTGTTGATGTCTCAGAAGTAGCTCGGAGTCTGGATTTTGCCTGGTTGATGCCAATTTAAGTTTTTTTTTTATTAAGACCATAGAAACATATTCTGTGACCATGTTTCCAACTAAAAAAAGGAGTGACGTAGGCAGAGGTTTTCTCCAAAAGGTTAATAGATGAGAGGTCGTCTGCTGTCATTTCACGGTCCATATAAATAAACGACTATCATTTGGGAGGACCCTCTGAAGTGCCGAATTAAAAAATAATTGAAAGTTGTAAACTGTGTTATGATGAAGGAGATTTTGAGTTTTTGTCCTCAAGTGTTATGTTGAAATTACTTTTACAGACACGTAGGCATGTAAAACTTAGCTTGCTAGTACTTGCGATGGATTTTCGAACTTTATTGCTTCTGAAACTTTTGACAAAATTCTCTCTACCCTTTCTCTTCCTCCTAAGTAAAACTTAACCTTAGTTTACCAGTCAACATTAACCAGAAACTACATAGTAACCAGATACGAGTAGCCAGAAACTAGTAACCAGAAACCAGTAGCCAGAACCAGCAATCAGTAACCAGAAACCAGTAAAACAGTAACCAGGAACCAGTAACCAGAAACTAGTAACAAGTAAACCAGAAACCAGTAACCAGTAACCAGAAACTGGTAACCAAAAACCAGTAACCAGTTAATTTTGGTCGAACATACAAAACAGAATCATCGATATGACGAAGGTCTTCTTTACAGAGATGGGTGCCTAGCATTGATCACCACGGTTGCTCAAAACGGGTTGGTGATTTCAGACCTACAAGTCCAGGTTTCTACAAGGTGTTTTTCCTGAACGAAACCTAAGTAGGCAGGCGATGTTTTATCCAGAAGGTTTTCTTCGTCGTATCGATCGTTCCATTATATTTAGTAATAAGCTCAGAGAGCTAACCAGAATCTCAGCAGTTGGATAATTAAATGCTTTTTATATAGCAATAAGCCAGAATCAAAGAAAAATTTAACCAACCAACCGAAATATTTACTTCGTACAATCTTCTGTATTTTCCTCGCTCCAACTGTGGTTAATTCCACCTTTTGGGAAAACCTTAAAAGGATCGTTAATTGATTCCAAATTAATCTGTGCAAATTGGGTCTCTAATGAGAACTAACGTAATATCAAAACGGGTTAAGCGGTAAACCGAAATTCAACCGATTTATACTACATATATATCTATATACTAACCCCCTTACTAATTAAACGTATTATGTCAGACTAGTTGCGCCCCGCGGTTTCACCCGCATAAGTTTCGATCCCTTGGGAATATCGGGATAAAAACTATCCTATGTCCTTTTCCGGGACTCAAACTATCTCGATACCAAATTTCATCTAAATCGGTTCAGTGGTTTAGCCGTGAAAAGGTAACATACAGATAGACAGACCGAGTTACTTTCGAATTTATAATATTAGTAAGTATGGAGTATGGATGAATAATACACTGATTTCTCTCTTTCCTGTCGTCAGTAAATCGACTTTCGAAAGAAGAAGACAAAACGTTGTGTAACTGAGTCTTTGGTCAACTGGACCGACACGAACTGGACCCGCGGGTTCGACTATACAGACGCTATACAACGTTTATTAGTAAGGGGGTAATAATAAAGCTGGAGAGTCTGTTGTCTTGTTTGACCGCGCTAATATCTGGAATTACCAGTCGGATTTGAAAAATATGTTTATATTTGATACATACATTCTTGAGGAAGATTAAAGGCCTATTAATATCACGGTGCGACCCTTAGGAGCCGAGCAAAAAGAACGCTAAGAGAAAACGAAGTAATAACGCGGACGGGCGATGTGAGATGTGACGTGGAGGGTCGGGGGAACAAAAAAAAATCACGCGGACGAACTCACAGACAGAAGCTAGTTGTATATTAACCAGTGTTTACCAAAGAGCACTCCCACGCAGTCAACAAAATATTATATGTATGATGAAACTAGCGGTAGTTATGACTTTATGAGTTCACAAATATTGGGCGGTTGGAGTTAGGTAGCCACAAATTGCAGTGTCGGTGTTTCCTTTGATCGCGATGTCACGGGAATTCAGCGGTGCGCATACTCCTGACTTTTTGGTGGATGGTGATGAGGGATTTGTAGCTTACCGACCGTGTAGATAAAAGCGCATACTATGCTTGTCAGAGGAATAAATAATAAATAAATATTTCGAATTAAATGTAAAACATTTACATTAAAATCTTAGAAATAATTTATTTTATAATATGATTAAAACCCGTCGGCTCGTAGTCGGGACTGATCGCATCATAAAACCGGGAAAAAAATACAAAGGTAATGTGAGTTTCGATGCCTACTCGTATAATAGGATAAACCTGTATGATTTAGGTAGTGACTTTTCTCTACGAACCTACATAACTTCGATATCAACAACTTTACTGAAAAGCTTCAGTCAGTCAATAAAAAGTCTGATGTAAAACCATCTAAAAAAAATATATTCACAGCAGTTTACAGCATTGAAAACGAATGCATAAAAATATCGTATAAAATGTGCTGGTTTGTCCGAAGCAGATAACCGAAACAAAATAAAGTTCCAGCCAATAAATAGGAAATGTAAAATTAATAAAAAAAGCCCAACATGCAATCGATTACCGACAGTATGCTGGAGAGCGACGCTGGATAGTAATAAAGAGTGATCGATGCGTTTGGCCGCGTCCCATGCTCGCCCACACTCGCACCGCACTTGCCCCGCACTCGCCCCGCACTCGTCCCGCTCTCGACACGCAGTACCAGTGCACCACAACTGTCGTAAATTTGAAATGACGTCGACGCCGACAGCATGGCTTGCGGACGCGAAACATAAATTTCTTTATCTGATGCCTCTATATCACCTGTTCATATGGGTTCCGCATTAGTATTAAAAGTAAATTATGCGAAGTTGCAGCAACTAGCGAGCTCGTTTTAAAAGATGCTTGAGTGCGGAACTATGAGATGGTCTGCGTAAGTTTTCAAGTAGCCAAAGTTTTTGAAACTCACCAGAATGATTCGAGTCTTCTGAATTAAGAAAATAAAGAAAGTATTTCACCTCCAGCCATATCCCGGACCAAATCGCAACAGATAGAAATTGATAAAACATTTCAAGCGCAAAACATATAACTCACAAAAAATGAAACTCATAAATCGAAACGAAATATTTCGTGGGTTCGGCATTCAGAGCATTGCGCTCAACTACAGAGCGAAATAGTAGAAAGGAAAGGTATAAAAGCTTTACCCTTTCTAAAAACACGTAAATAGGAGAGCGGCGCGTTCGTTTGGTTCGGCTTCTGCGGCGCACACACGCGCGCCACCTACACTGGCCGCGAGCCTTACATACGGGGAATAAACGACGTGAAATGGGAAAAAAGTTAAATATGTATGAGTGCGGGTAAATATATAAATCGGTATATAAAGGCGTTTATATAAAATAGATGGGAGCGCGCGGGTAGCGCTGCGCTCGGCTCAGTCGCGCGCGGACCTCCCAGCCGCACGGCGCGGCTATCTCATCTCGCCGCTCTCTCTCCCGATACTCCACGTTTTCGCGCCAGTTTCCCCGGACCCATAAACAATGCAAAACAAACTTTTAATGATGCACAAAGTATTGCCATGACTAATTTGCGGCAAGGACAGTGTTTTTGTGTTATGACTTAAGTTTTTCCAACTTCACGTGGTCGGCCGACGAAGTTTTACGAACTCGGTAAGTGTTTATAAAAGTTGCCGCAAGTTTCCTTGCTTAGTATGAATAATAAGGCACTTGTGCTGTACTTGCTGGGAGTTTTAAATTACGTTTCAAGTAATAGTAACTTGCTTCTTAATTGTTTCAATATTTTTTACTGAGTTTATCTTGTTGGCTATTAAGTTTGATAGGAGTTGGAAATAACTTTTTTTGGAAAACTATGATGATTATGAAAACTAACAAATTAATAAAAATCCATAGTCAATATAGGAGACTTTTGAAAAACAAGTTAGTAGATTATTGAACTGAGGTGTTCTTGCATAGAATATTGTTTTAAAGTGTTTGAACAATTTGTGAAGTTAAACATTATTAAGTACGTACTAGAATTAAATTTTAAAACTGGCATTGATATTTCTGTTTAAGTTATTAAATAGAAATAAAATATTTCACCTAGGTTCCTAATCGTATCTCACTTTTGAGCTGCCTTAAATCTCACGTTGTCACTTTTACTTTTTAGTTTATGATAGCGACATTATAACTTTTAAGAACATCTTAAAGCACCGTCAGAGAAATTCGGGGGAGAGAGGAGCAATATAGAACTATGCAGCCAAATATAATAAATAATGAAACAATTTCCTCAAGTAAAAACAAATGAAAAAGACCCAATGTTTAAAGCACAACACAACATAACACAATCCCACAAAAAAACAAAAACAAACAATTTATCCAATTAAAAATATTTTTACCATTCCCCAAAAATACATTCATCACTGGGATTGAATAAACGAGAAGTATTTTTCTGCACTTTACCAAAACAATCAGAAGCGACGAATATTAATAGCGAGCAACAATGGTTACAATTTGTTTCGTCGACGCAAACAACAGACAGTTAAATTAGTCCGCCCCAAATGAATGTCGACGCGAAGCCTAAACACACGCGTAGACCCCCAAAACTGACTATATTAATTTCCTTTTACATCATTAAACACAGATTGAACAAAATTTATAATTAAAAGTTCCGCGGGAATGTTTTTCAGAAATGTCCATTTGTATTTTTAATAATAGAACTAAGAGAAAGTTGCGAACATTCTGTGATATTAGCTGTTGGTACATTTTTTTAAATTAAGGCGTTTGGTACATTTTTCGTGAAATTGCGCGCTGTGTGAAAATGTTGGCGAAACTTGGTTTTACAGGAATTCTTATTATTTTAATATTAACTTGTGTTACCGAACTGGGCTCCTGAAGCTAAAGCAGCTAAAATAATTAAATTATTAGATTGTAAGAAGCATTTCATCATCATCATCATCAACATTTCAGCCGAAAGACGTCCACTGCTGGACATATAGGCCTCCGCCAAGCACCTCCACTTCGACCAGTTCTGTGCTTCTCGCATCCAACGGGTTCCTGCGGCCGTCACAAGGTCGTCGGTCCACCTTGTTGGAGCCCTTCCAACGCTACGTCTACCCTACCGGTACGCGGTCGCCACTCCAGAACTTTTCGGCCCCATCAACCATCTGTTCTGCGAGCATTGTGCCCTGCCCACTGCCACTTAAGTTTGGCAATTTTTCGGGCATATGGGTTACATTGGTTCTCCTGCGGATCTCCTCATTTCTGATTCGATCACGCAGGGAAACTCCAAGCATAGCCCTCGCCATTGCCCTTTGTGTGACTTTCCAGTGCGTGTTGTCAGTGATGACCTATGGCACTGAAACGTGGTCGCTCACAATGGGCCTTATTAGAAGGCTGAAAGAAGCACTGAGCATAATTTTCTTAATTTGGCATCTTCTATTATGTTCATAAATATCGACCGGAATACCGCACTTCCTAAACTTTCTGTGCACTTGCACGCGTGCGCCGTCATCATACCTACATCCAATGTAAACTTTAAGTAATTATTTAAATATCTTCAACAGTTTCAAAACTTGATAGAATAACAGTTCAAAACTGTTCTATTGTTACAGTTTCATTTACAAGCTGATATTATACAGGATGGCCCATTTATATTAGTCCTATTTTTTATTTCTTGGTCATCCTATGGTTTCACATCAATCTGAAACAAAAGGATCTAAAATTTATTTTAAAAGATCGCTCTTAGCGATAAGACCGCCCATTGTGTCACCCATTGTAAAGTTTCTATATTTATGTCTGTAATTTATATGGTGTACATAACAAAGAGTATTCTATTCTATTCTTTATTTTCTTAAAATTTCTACTTTAGTTATGTTAACCTTTCTAGATTGAAAGTTATTGCACTAAATATAATAAAATTTGATGAGTAAGTACTATAGACATGTAGCTAACAACTAATGAGGATTATTAACACTGGATTATTATTATAAACACTGGCAATACTAATGCATAGGAGTATTTTGAAACAATCAAATAAATCCTAGCATAGAAATTGAAAAAGTAACTTTTTTCAAATAAACAAAATAGATGGGCCGACTGTGACTTTTGCCAATCAATCGACTAGCAAAGTGACTATTGGATATCCTAACTAATCCTAATCCTACCTTCCTAACTATCCTAACTATATAATATTATAAAAAAATCCATGTACCTATACCTAATTGCTCATTAATTAATCCTACTAATATTATAAATGCGAAAGTTTGTTTGGATGTTTGTTATTCCTTCACGCAAAAACTACTGAACGGATTTTGATGAAACTTCACAGTAATATAGCTTATACATCAGAATAACACATAAGCTATAATTTATAAAGATTTTGTGTGATTTGGCCATAATATAACGATAAGTATCAAGAAAGTCGGAAAAATTCCTGCCCTCTGACAGCTATCTTGGCGTGCGCTGCCTAAACCGTTAGAGTTACATGAAGATAATGTATCGTGGAACTGTTTGTCTTATAAAGTTCTAAATAAAAGTCCGCGACAGCATATATCTATCTTTTTTGTGGAAGCCATTATATCCAAAATAGTGATCCATAAATACATTTAAATTGGGTACTTTTTTTACAATGCATATTTCAGAGTACTTTGTTAATTCTTATCAAAATCAATACATTTATCGCTTTCGGTATTTCATGTAGATAAACTTTGTCTTTTACACTAAGCAATTTGGACGAATACTTTAAAAGTTATCACGATAAGATTGACCTGAGTGGAGCGGGCGCGCAGAGCGAGGGTGGAGGGGCGGTCCAGGCAATGAAGTCCCGAACGCGGGCAGGCAGACCTGTTAGGGTTAATGGTGGAACACCAAAGGAAAGACCGTTCTAAGGATTTCAATAATAAGTTTATTATCCTTTTATTTATATATTGGAAGGTGTGTCTACTAATATTATGTGCGTGAGGCACAGGACACTTTTATACTACTGGGCGTGAGGGCAGAACAGTAGGCATTATAAGTTTTAGGTAGTATATTTTAAGTACAAATATAGATTCGTTTTAAATTCAATTATTAGTCATATTAGAATTGTTTTCTTTGTTTAATTACTTATAGGTAGGATTGTATTTTTAGTTTGTTAGGTCACGGGTTAGGTATAGGTTGTATTTGTAAGTATTAAGTACCTAAATAGATTCGTTATTATTTTCATTAGGTACCTACCTACTTAGATTATTACAATTGTTTTTTTTGTTAGTTTAAGATTAACGTATAGTGTTAGGTTGTGTTGTAAGTAGTAAGAAGTTAGATTCTTTTTCCTCCTAATTAGCTATTGGAATTGTTTTAGTTAGTTTGAAAATTACTACCGATTTGGTGATTTTTTATATAGTACCTACTTACAATAATGACTCGAAAGCGTACCCAAGTCTAATATTTCATAAAGCTCTAATAAAGCTCGAGCTATAAAAGTAGCTCGACTTAGAATAACGAGACGTCACAACAAACTGATCTGCGAAGGTTTGAGCAGGTGGTGCGTGAGGCGGCACACAGAGCTACTGTGACACCAGAACACAGTCCCAAGATCGACGTCAACAACACGCTGAGTATCTGGCATCTCAACAACTGCTGTAACTCCAGAACAGTCTCAACCTCGACGTCAACGGCATGCTGAGTACCTATCTGATGTCTCAACGGGCCCAAGATCCGCGTCAACAGCATGCTGAGTATCTGGTGTCTCAACGGGCTGCTGAAACACCGGAACAGTCCCAAGATCGGCGTCAACAGCATGCCGAGTATAGTGGTGTCTCAACGGGCTGCGGAGACACCAGAAGAGTCACAAGCTCGACGTCAGCAGCAGGCGACTTACATGGCGTCCCAAAGAGCCACAGAAACCTTTACAACAGCTGAATCTCGCAGAAGCGCTGTTGTTACACGAATATAATGTATCATGGGACTGTTTGTCTTAAACAGTTCTAAATAAATGTCCGCGACAGAATATATCATCTACCTTTTATGTGGAAGCCCAAAATAGTGAGCCATATCGAAAGTACCTCTTTCTGTGTGTTACCTTTTCACACCTAAACGCCTGAACGGATTTCGATATTTGGCAAGGAGATAGATAACACCCTAGGGAAGGACATGCGCTACTTCACCGGTACTGTCCTGTGGGATAATTTCCGACATCCACGCGGGCGAAGCCGCGGGCGGAAGCTAGTAATTAATATGTAGTGGCACCGAGTTGCCGTGTCTGGCCATACCGCTGTTAAACCCGCGATAGTTTGTGTGGTATGTGTAATTGTTCACAAATATTTGTAAACTGTTTTTGTTTTGATTAATAAAAATAATAAAAAAAATCGAAATTAAGTTTGTTACCTTTTCACGCCTAAACCACTGAACCGGTCATCCTGAAATTTTGCATATACGTTATCAGGAGTACAGAAACGGACATAGGGTACCTTTCATCTCGAAAAAAGTGCTGCTCCCGAGGAAAACAACAATAACGTTATTATGATAATAGATGGCGCCACGTGTATTGTTGGTTTCCTCGGGAACAGCACTTTTTCGAGATGAAAGGTACTCTATGTCCGTATCTGTACACCTGAAAACGTATATGCAAAATTTCAGGATGATCGGTTCAATGGTTTAGGTGTGAAAAGGGAACAAAAAAACTAACTTTTAGTTAGGATAGGATTTCACGCGGACGAATTTGCGGGCAGCAGCTCGTATTTGATATATTTTTTTTATGTTGGCTGGGAATGTCATTTGATATTTGAAGTTTCATTTTTATAAAGAAATAATTTTATTTTTACTTGGATCACGTTTATTTTTGATACTTTCGCGTCCCTCAATTTTTGTATGAATATTTTCATCGTAATCACGGCGTCTTAATCAATTACAATTAGGGTCGACGTGTTGCCCGAGGCTAAAACTTATATTATTAAAAAATCCTAGATTACTCACGATACTTACATTTACTAGCTGTAATGGGTCTAAAGCTGAAAAAAAGTAAGAAATTCGTTTGCCATGTGATGCGGAGGGAGGTAACACGTGTGACTAAAAATGAGATGAATAAAAATGTTGATGGATGGAGAGGGATAGGAAGGAGGATGGATTGTGTGAAGAACGACATGAAAGAGAAAGGAGTGAATAATAGACTGACGGCTGATGGGGGATAATGGAAGAATAAAACGTGTTACACCTACACCAAGTAACATGGGTCAAGATCAGGAAGATAATGATGAATGGAACTAAGTCAGGGATGGCAAACCTATGATTGGCGCTTATGACAAATGCTGGGCATCACATTGACCGTACGATTTTTTTCTCATCACCTTTTTAATTCTAAATTCAGATCTACAATTAATTAATTTTATTTATGGAGGATGATAATATAAATATTTATATTTGTATTTAGTTCGATGTACTTTTCTCTGATATCGAGGACAAGCCAGATATTTATTTATTATTAAGGCACATCAACAACACAAACATTTACAAATAACAGAGAACAGAGACATGGACTAGTGTTTACGTCAATTACAATATGTATAGGCAACAAATACTTATGGCAAGCCTTTGTGAAAAGGTTCGTCTTCCCTGTTCTAAGGTTTTCTACTATATATAATCATAATACCAGCCTATAATTGTCCCACTGCAGGGCAAAGGACTCGTAGAAAAGGCACAAGTATTAACCAACACGCTTGCTAAAGACGGGTTGGCGATTGCAGACATGTTAACTATAAATCCAGGTTTCCTGACAATGTTTTCCTTCACCGATGTCAGTGATGTCCAAGATAAACCCAGAAAGACATTTTATACTAGACATTTATTTAATTAGACTTGTCAATATTTAATCAGAAAGCTATTCATCCGTTCGCAAAACTAGGTCTTCATGAAGAAGAAGGACAAGAAACTCCATCGAAACAGTATTCAAGTATTTTATCAACATATCATACACACATACTACATTTAAAAAATCACATACATACATGAACCCTGAAAACATAACACTCCTTTTTTTGGGCAGTCGTGTAAAAAAGAATACTGAACGACAGACGTTCATTAGGTACCGCGTTCAAGCCGTTGAAGTTGAAACTTTAGATTCTATGACTGAAATAAACGGATTTTCATTTAACTAAGACAGTTTTTCTAAAAACCGTTTTTATCTCAGTTTCATTTTAAGGATATTTGCATCGTATTCAAATTGATTTCAGACTAATCCATTGAGTGTCGAGTTGTCTTTTTCCTTATGTTGGTAAGTTCCCTTTCGTTTCTTTTATTTCGATAAATGTGTACGGTCATATACCTAACGATTTCTTTCTATCGCTTTTAGGTATATATTGACATTTTCAAGTGTTTATGACACTCATAATATATTATATAAATAAAATTCTGATTTTTAATTTGCTAGACCAAAATGACAGCTTATAATTATATACTAAATAAATGATGACAAAAAAAGGGTGTATTGCAACTGACATTTTAGTCTAGCAAATTAAAATTAGTGTTTAGGTATGCTAGAAGGATTTATTCCAGAAATAGAAGCACTAAACGTGATCATGAAGAACTCATACATTCATTTCATTGCTCGTAATTTGCATAATACTAATTAATTACTAAAAAATATAGCAAAATGACAAATCATGACAAAAAGCCATTATAGCCGTTCTAAGATACTGCTTACTGAAAATCCTTCCCCTTCTTTCGTCCCATTTCCTTCGTTCCTGAATGAATGAAATGAATTCCTTTTCCACTGTATAATTCCAGAGATTTTTAAATCTCACCCCAGCCAAGATTCAGCGAATATAAAAGTTTATTATTCTTGCTAGCGATATAATTATACCTAGGCATTGAAAATAGATGAGGTACGCATTCCCAAAAGATTTCTTATCGACAATATTCAATTTCGTTTGAATTACGATAAAATATTCAGTATTGAACATTCAATTTTTGCGAATGAATCATATTCAAATTGTCGATAGCTATTTGTATAATAACTTCGTTACAGGAATTACAGAGATAATTGTGTTAAAAGTCATCATTCATGTGATTACGCGTTCGAATTGAATAATTGAATTACAAAACCATTAACGTTTTATAATTAGACTAGCAGCGCCCCGCGGTTTCAGCCGAATAAGTTTGTCATGGGAATATCGGGATAAAAACTATCCTATGTCTTTTCCCGGGACTCAAACTATCCCTATACCAAATTTAATCTAAATCGGTTCAGCGGTTTAAGCGTGAAGAGGTAACAGACAGACAGAAGTACAGACACACTTTCGCATTTGTAATATTAGTATGGATTTTATTTAATCACGTATTTAAAATTGTGTGCACGAATCTGTGAAGAGTTTTACAATTTTTATAAAGAGAAAACAGTTTTGTCGAATTAATCGTCTACCTAAAGTGATTAACGATGTTTTGAATTTGAATTTAAATTAGCTACTTTTGCAGACTTAAAAAAAATTTAAAGTCGAATCGTAAACTATTTATTTGTAGGCTCCAATTTAAGGCACGGACGAACCATCATTTTCACCTAAACTACAGTTTAATTCAACTACGTAGTTAAAAATGTAAGACGACCATTAGCAATGTACACGATGGTATCAACTGAGACGCGTCTGCCGCTTACAAATGGCAGTTTAGACTCACCGAAATATTTCGGCCGATCGAAGCTGGGACCTTAAATGTTAAGGCTTTTTACAATAATTAGGTACTAATGGAACATATTTAATTGGTCCTCTAAAAACTTATTGACCTTCTAATGCTGGATACTTTTTTAAATGAAAGAACCTCTAAAATCTTATAGCGCTTCTACTGATGCATACTTTTTTAATTAAATAGCATTTTCTCATAGAATGATCGCAGTAACTAAGCTAGGGTACCGCGACCAAACGGGATAGGTTAGGTTGGAAATGTGACCAACCGCGCGTATAGATTATCCTAATTATAGATATTGTTATCATTTCACTGTTAAAACTTGATAAAATAGTAATGTTTTGCATAACCTGAAACATGTTTGTAAAAGTAGACTAGTTAAAATATTAAGGAATAATGTAGCTAAACATAGAAAATATTCCTAGGGGATATCCACCTTTTGGCTGGCCGCATACGTCCGGTTTCCCGATTCGGAATTCAGATTCGGAACAGGGTTTCCGAACGGAAAATATAAGAACGTGTAGGCTAAAGAGAAGATTTTGTATGCAATGCGTGTGTTAGAAAATGGAGTAAAATCTATAGTAAAAGTCTATTATGTATATATATCCCAAATATAAAGCTTTGAATATCAGAATGGTTACTAGTTATTTAATATGTGTAAATGTAACTATGAATATGGTATGTAGGGAAAGGATTCTATGAAATAAAGCACAGAAAGACAAGCTAGACATTTATTTCAATTTAGGCTTGTCAGTAATTAAGCAGAAAACTAGTTGTCCGTTTCAAATCTAAGTCATCATGGATAAGAAGGACAAGAAACTCCATGGAAACAGTATTAAAGTATTTTATAAACTTTCTTATATTGCCATAAATTATCATTATTTTAAAAACAATTATACCTATTGGACAATGGTCCAAGAGAACTCAGAATAATAGCAACATAATAACAATAGCTAGGAATATTCCATTATACATTTTACAACATTGGCATTATTGGCCATATTACAACATATACAGAACACCATAGTTATCAGCAATAATCAAGATAATAATATTAATTAACTTACATGACATCTGGTCGATCTATTCCACATAATAACGTCACTAGTACTAATCAACTGACTGTAGGCCGGAGCTCCGTTCTGGTCGATGTCTCGAACAAGAATGATCCCCGCCACTCGGAGCTCCCCCTTTTATAGTCGTGAACAAACAACTTTGACGTTTCTATCTACCGTCATCCAAAATATCAACAACATAAAAGGTGGATATCCGTTTGGAATATTTTCTATGTTTTGCTACATTATTCCTTAAGGTTATGCAAAACATTACTAATTTATCAAGTTTTAACAGTAAAATGATAAAAATAACAATACCTATAATTACGATAATCTATTACTGCATTCGGGGTCTCCGAATCTGAATTCCGAATCAGGAATCCGGACGTATGCGGCCAGCCTTTATGACGTTGATATTTTGGATGACGGTAGATAGAAACGTCAAAGTTGTTTGTTCACGACTATAAAAGGGGGAGCTCCGAGTGGCGGGGATCATTCTTGTTCGAGACATCGACCAGAACGGAGCTCCGGCCTACAGTCAGTTGATTAGTACTAGTGACGTTATTATGTGGAATAGATCGACCAGATGTCATGTAAGTTAATTAATATTATTATCTTGATTATTGCTGATAACTATGGTGTTCTGTGTATGTTGTAATAAGGCCAATATTGCCGATGTTTGAAAGTGTACAATGGAATATTCATAGCTATTGTTATTATGTTGCTATTATTCTGAGTTCTATTGGACGATTGTCCAAGAGATATAATTAATTGTTTTTAAAGTAATGATAATTTATGGAAATCTAAGAAATTTGTTGATTGTTGATAGAATACTTTAATACTGTTTCCATGGAGTTTCTTGTCCTTCTCCATGATGACCTAGATTTGGAACGGACAACTAGCTTTCTGATTAATTACTGACAAGCCTAAATTAAATGTCTAGCTTGTCTTTCTGTGCTTTATTTCATAAAATCCTTCCCCACCATACCATATTCATAGTTACTTTTACATATATTAAATAACTATTAACCATTCTGGTATTCAAACCTTTATATTTGGGTATAGACTTATAGATTCTACCCCAATTACTAACAAGCCGAGTGAGCGGTGCCTTGGCTGCAGCCGGCGAGCGAGACATCCAATTTGGTCAGTTACTTAATTCCTATTTAGTTGTTTTTGGACCCCAAAATAGGAATTATTTGAGTTTCACAAAAAAAGGCGCAATCATTATATTTGAGTGTTCAATAATATTTTTAGGAGCGCAAAATGGAAATTATTAGAGGTTCGACTAATACATATCATAACTAGCGACATTGCGAGAAAGATTTAATTTCATTTTTAATCAAGCAGAACATTGTTATACGCTTTGACGGTCGAGTTACTTTGACTATAGCTTTTCTTGATTTGTAAAATAAATATGATCAAATTAGGGCGCGAATCGAATCGGCTTGATGCAAAACGTTCAAACGTTTTTTTTCAGATATCGAATTTAATTCGATCAAATGTAAAGCGATTCGTGGAAGGTATTCCGAACATGATTTCTTTGTTCCACCGAGCTGATCTTTATTTAAAAGAAAAATATCGATGTTGCTGGCTTTTATCTGTGAAAGATAACGCGACTGACAAACTTGATAATAATAAACAGATACACATCGAACATTTTTTTAAATTGTAAGATACCGGTAACTATTTATTACAATTTCTACCATATAAAAAAAAATAATGTTGGAAATCTTGCGTATTTTTAGTTGTTTAATTTAAGAACAAAGCATGATCTTTGGTCTACATAATAGTAGAACGTTCGCGTTTCTTAAAGTTAAGCAATAATTTATACCAGTAAAGTACCTACCAGGAAGAGGTGGCGATACAACCTAGACACATACCGCCAGGGTTAGATCGAGGTGGCTCTAGGAAAGGATGCCTTGAAGGATTTATTATTATTTTTACATCTTTTGATATTTCTCGGGACCCTGGGGTCCCGGACCTTTGGAAGGCGTACGAGGGTTCGAAGCCAACTCGTAGAGGCCCGTTAGACGTTTTTAATGAAATGAGGCACCAACTGAAAATTATCCCTGTATGCACTATGCAAGTGCACCCAAGGATAACCCCCGGTTGGTGTAGGACTATTGCAGGATATGGAAAAATAAAAAGTTGGACTATGGGTTTGGGTGGCTAAAGTGGACTGGTTACCAAGAACTATGGAAGAACTGTGACCCCTGCCTGATATTTTTTTTATATATACACGGATAAAATGGCAGGGGGTGACTTGCACACTCAATAATGGGCCCCCGGAAACGGTCGCTAGCACACAGTGACGTAGCGACCAGGGTGCAAAATGTCCTGAGGTGCTTATGAGGAGTGGAGAAGTATTCCACGGCTATCAGGGCAGTCCCGGAAGTACGGTCAAGATCCCTACCAGCATCTTACTGGAATACTTCCTTCCTCCGAGCACGTTTGCCCTTGCGAATCTCCACTTAAGCCGGCAAATAAAAGCAAGAATGAGGTGGGAGCTCTGTTCCTGGTCATTGTTCACTCCAGTCGACCAATAAAGGCAAGCCAGCGGTGAGGATCCGAACAAGACTTCTCCCGGGAGATAGGGTCCGTGGGGACGCTACTGCCCAACAGCTCGCCACATGCTGCCCTGCGGGTTTCTGTATTTCTCTTGGTCTGGCTCCTCACTTTAGACCTGTTCCTGCAAAGTAAACTCTTCCAGCATAGGCCTAGAGTTCGGAGCGCGCAAGCCCCACCACGACGTCAACGAAGAGATTCGGCGGTAGGGTTATTATTTATTTTATTTTTACAAGTTTATAAAATAATCTTGACTAAAGAACTAAGCCCCGCAAAACCGTTTTCACGGTTTGTCTGTGGGAACGAAACAAACAGTATTACAAGTAAGGTTTATTAGAGCGGACACTTAATTTTCCCTAATTTAATATCTCATTAAATAACACTACAATTACGATTTGCCTTTGCCCAGGCCCAGGCTTTTGCTCAGCAGTGGAAAAGAGTAGGCAAAGTAAGAAAAAACAATTATTGAAGTTAAAAACTTTAAGCAGAGATAGTTTGCAATACCTATTAAGAATGGGCTATTAAACATACAACACTAGTTTCTCGGTACTAAATGGCCGATCCTAAAGAAGTACTTGGGACCAAAGTAAAGTGATCCAGGGCCTGTGGATAACTACTTATTGGATATCGAGAAACCGCTATCTGGACGAGAAGGAGATTACAATAATTTACATTTACAATTTTGGATTTACAATAATAATATAACATAATATTGTATATTTTATCTACCCTCTTTGGACAGCATGTATTGGCTAACGATTGTCTTCGAAAACTTTGAGAGTTCGATTGCAAGAGTGTTTTGAGAGTAAATGACAGTGTTCAGGCGATATTGTTTTTAAAACAATGAAATCCGCATGGCAAACTCTATTTTGTATCCTACCTAAATAAAAACTGAGTTTTTTTTTTAATTTTATTTATTGTTTTACTTGAAAATATTCCGCTGATCACCCTTTATTTGGGATTTGAAACGTTAAAAATGTGTGATTGTTTGTCCCAACTCGATATACCACAGTTGTTGTTTATCAAAAGATTTTTTAACATACCAAGTTATCATGTTTGTAAATAAAAAATATATTAATCTATTCCGTTCTTTCCAGATTCCACAACAAAAATGCATTTACTGCTAATACTGATACTCGGTAAGTGAACCAAAATTAAAATTACCCATTTTGTATTGTACAGCAATTCATTATAGGTACAAAACAATGCAATCATTTACGGGCAATTTGGTTAGCGGTGTTTATGGAAACCGCTTATTTTCCGGCACGGCAAGCAGGGTTGGTAGGAAAAAATAAATTTTCCTGCTAAAGGCGCTTAAATATTTCATTATACCATACCGCTACAAAATATAAATAATACTTACTTAAGTACCTACTCACAAATTTAAAAACCCACTTCAAATTTGTGAAAGCTTAATTAAGCCGTGATTTCTGAAGGCCTATTAAAATAATCGGTTGACAAATAATTACGTCACGGGTTTTGATTGGCTGTTGTTACTTTGGTCAACCAATCAATTGGTGGTTGGTGTACTTTTGTATTGATCAGCCTCTCAAAAATACCAGTATTTTATATGGAGCAACTGCTTGCCTATCTGACCTCCACAATCCAGTTACTGGGCAACACGATACCCCTTAAGAGTGGTTGTCAGACTTTTTGGCTTCTGAATCCCCGTAACGATTGCCATAGATCTATGAATGACAGCCGGGACTATTGGCTTAACGTGCTTTCCGAGGCACGGGGAGGTCTTGATATGTAGAGATGGTAACCTATCCACGGACCATCCGCGCCAAGCGTAGCTTAACCTGATCTATGGACCCGTGCGGCTGTTATTACTGAGCCACAAGCTCCTTCGTTCACCCCCTGTGTTTGTGCCTAAAAATATTAGATCAACATGGGCCTTAAATTAATTCGGCTGTCATAAACGAAATGCCTAGATAGGTACCAAATAAAACTAAATCTAAGCAGCAATTGTTGTTCAATATCATTTGGAAACAAGGATGTGAATATAGAATAGTATAAATAGCATAATCAGCCTATAATGTTCCCATTGCTGGGACACAGGCCTCCTCTCTTCGAGAGGGAGTGGGCTGTAATCTACCACGCGGGCCCAGTGTGGGTAGATGTCACATGTCGTCGAAATTTTTGGTTGTAGGACATGCCGGTTTCCTCACGATATTTTCCTTCACCGTTTTGAGAGCAGCGGTGATGAAATTATTTACACAAAGTACTTAAAGCGCCTGTCTGGGTTCGAATCCGCGACCTACATCTCGTAAGACGGGACCGTTGCCTCCGGACCACCACTGCTCTCTATTCGCGCTGTCAATAAATAGGTCATCAAGAAATTGGGTAGACACAAAGGTAACTCATATTTCTATATTTTTCAGCATATTATCTGATATTAGATATATGTTTATACAGGCTAAAATATGGTTCCCTATAAGTACTTGCTGTTCCAGTTTCTTTATATTACTTACTGAAACTTTAGCGAAAGCAAATATTAAGATTTATGAATTTTGTTTGGAGCCTAATGTAAGTATGAGAAGGCCGTATATCTTTGAATTTAATAGCCCATAAAATATCGTTAAGTGTATTACTGTAAGACAAACATAACGGAAAACGATTTTATGAGTTAAAATTCAGCAAATTTTTAAACTAATAACAATATATTCATTTATAACTTAATAATGTTTGTTTAATACAAATAATACATTTTTCGAGAGCGCGATACGAGTGTGATATACTTACATTTCAACTCATTCCAATTTGTTGGTTTTTCAATCGACACATTAACATGCATGTGCATAAATAGGTACCTATATCGAAATAAACATCAGGTGTAAACAACATTTTGCAAAACAAATAAAATGTTACCTTGAAAGTGTAAATGGGGTTTAACACCTTTTTTAATGATGTCATTGAATACGTTTTAAGAGGGTGCGCTAAGGAAGCCAGTGAAATTCAAATTTACTTACTTTTGCAATTTGCAGGTCAGTCTCAGGTTGTGTTGATTAAAATATGATTCAAGACGGTAACAAATATGGCTTTACATAATTATGATCATTAGAATCAGCAATATGCCGCAATAGCAATATGAAATGAAATCATGACATTTGAGGCATTTGACCAATTCTCTTAGTCATCCGTCCCACACACACATCCTCTTAGTCATTCAACAACGATTTATATGGTTATCATTCTATAAATAAATATTTGATACGGCCGCGAATCATATTTAGATCAACATACAACCTGATACTGACCTGTAATTGCAAAAAAATGTAAGGAATTTTGAATTTCGCGGGCTGCCCTGAAGCTTTAACCAAAAAACAAAGCTACCGTCAAACAACGCTTTTTATTTGGACAGCCGTTACTGTTTGATCGTTCACCACTTTCTTAGAAAAGAAATGCCTGTTTTTTATAATCTGTTTAATTTATTATTAAGATACTTATTTACATTCCCCACTTTACCGAAAAGTTGTAATAAAAGGAAAAAACATGGTCCTTCATCAGTTGGCCGAAAGTAATGTTGAAAGAGTCCCTTTTGCCGCTGAGCTCTTCCAAGTGTTTACTATATAGGTACTTTAGCAACTTTATTAGAAAAAGTAATATTACATAACAGTAGGTATGTGTGGACAAACATGATTATCTGTTTGTAAGTCTACCTTAATTGAATATGTTTTAGTTTATATTTAAGTATAAGTTAATGATGATCAACATGGTGTCCAAATTGCCACTGCTTTATGGCGGCTCGCTTACCTATGCCTTTAAATATGTACGAAGTAACAGTGTAATAACCTTATCGGTAATTATATTTTCGAGCCGTTTGGGGTTGAAACCCTCGGGCCGTGGGGTCGGAGTGCTCATGGTTTGTTCGACGAAATCTTCAAACGACTGGTTGATACTTCCCGTGACCCAAGGGCTGGCTTTTACCTTGGACAGAGGCTTAGTATTACCATACAACGTAGCAATGCCGCCAGTCTCTGGGTACATTATCAGACAGCGATGCGGAGGAATTTTTCTACGCTATATTTTATAGTTTGTTAATCATTTTAGTCAGGTTAGGATATTTAATTTTAATAGTTTGTTTGTATATTAGAAGTTTATCGAGAGTATATGTTTTTATCCTCCTAAATAAATGCCTAATATATAGAAAAAAGTAACAATTCAATTCGGTTCTTTATTGCATATCATAGTGTTTTACAAGATTTTAATAGTAGTTAGGTACAAAGTTTACATGGAAGGGGTAGGTATCGGGCACAACAATTTTATACAACATGTTTTATAAACATTGAAGTAAATAGGTATCTATTAATTGTACATACATCGTAATTTAAAAATAGCATGTAAGTATTTAGTAATCATTAGACGTTAAATCAATTAAAAAAAAAATAATATCACATTTTAATAGGTCACAGAAACGTCTTTACAAAACTATAAACTAAATTAATCGTGTAAACTTAATCATGATAAAAGTGAATCCATTATATTTCTATTACTTATGTATATTATAATTATAATACTTTTAAAACAAAAAGACGTAGGTACGAGTATACGAGTATACCCACACAGTTGCGTCCGCACTAGTTTTACACTTATAAGCACGTGTAGCTACCCGTTTCTGTCTGTCACCGGCATAACGGAAATTTTTGTTTTTAAATACTACTGCAGCCCACGATAAAACATAGATATAAGGCATAATATGAAAACAATGCATGAACCGAATTACCAGCAACCGATGCGCAGGCACGACCACGATTACCTTACGTTAGCTTTCACGAAATATGGGTGCCTAATATGTAATACCATAGTTAAAGGCTATAGGCTATTGTATATAACCAAGTTCTTTTAACTGAACAGACAGCTGTGCTGCTGAGTTTGTCCACTTCTTCTTCCAGCTAAAGCACCAGGATATGAAGTTTTGGGGTACTGTCTTATATAATTTTGATGTTTAAAAAGTTCTGATTCTCAGCCTCGTTTGAATAAACTCGTTTGACTTTTGATTTTGCTTACAAAATATGTGAAAAATATCAGACAAAACTACGCTACATAGTACGGTATTGATGTTTGGAAAACTTTTTAGTTGTCGTTCCTACCACACACAAATTCGTATAGCACTACTTGCTATGTAAGCAACAGTGACCGGAAATTTTATAACATCATCAACATACACAAAGTGGATTAAATGGATAAAATACAATGCAAAAAACCACCAAAGCAAACTTAATATAATTTACCAAATGAAAATAAATTTTCAAAATCGGTTCACAATTCTGCCGTCCTTTAACTAGAAGGCCGTTAAGCCCAAAAAGTTGTTTCGGAGTAAATGCCAAAAAACGTGGGAATCGTTGTTTCTTAAAAACTATGATACTTAGGATAATAATTGTTGGACACATCAATTGATATTTCTTTCTGTTTATCGTAGATAACCCTTTTTGTCCAATAACTATTATTAATTAATTTTAAAATTCATTTTTCTCATTTTGTTAAGCATGTAACCTAGTTATTGCATCTTATTACTGTACTAAAAGGCCGTTATCCATACCTTAGCGGCTTTTTAGTCAAGTAATTTATTTAAAATGTTAAGCTTCATAATGTTTGTTATATTTTGTTTAGAAATACTTAACTAAAAAGTTGTTAAGTGACATAACTGCTTTATAGTCATGACATTCGCTTTAATTTCAATTTCAATAACTTTCCTAATGAGCAGTTAAGGGGCTTTAGATGCTTTTTAGCTAATTGTTGGCAATGTTATATGGAATTTTTGTAAACTCTTAACTACTTTACTTAACTAAAAGGTGGCTAAAAATATTTCGCTTGTGGTTAACTTCTGTATAGTGTAGCATTCATATGGAAATATGTGAGTAATTAATTAAATACTAACATCATGTTCTTTTAAAAATCAAAAGTATAATTCAACATTTAAAAGATAAAAGAATTACTTATAATTTTAATACGCAATAATAATCAACTTATAACTAATTATGATCTAACAGGTCATGAGCTCATTATTTGGCATGGACAATATTCTTAATCCATGTTCTTTATTCCATTGATTCAACCATTGATTTAATAGAAAACTTCTAACCCAGTTATTGTAATAAACTAAGGCTACATTATATCAGACATGAGGCAACTTCAGTCCTAAATTATTTAAATATTATAACAAATAAAAGTACCTAATAAAATATGTAGTAAAATTGCACACTAAATAAATAATAAAACATAAGCAGCACTTTCAAGTGTAGACATTTGGCACACTGGTAGACCATGACCTGGAATAAAACATTGAATACTTTTTATACCAGTAGTTCATTCCCGTGGGTTAATTATTCGAAATGATATCGTTTACCAACCTCCACGCGGACGGATCCATAAGCAAAAGCTTGTAGTTTTAAGTATTTAGGAACATAAAAATATCTAAATTAAACACAGTCATCAATATACTCAGCCTATCGCAGTCCACTGCTAGACAAAGGTCTCTCCCAAGCTGCGCCATAACACCCTGTCCTCTACCTTCCGCATCCTGTTTGTCCTAGCCACCTTATGTAGGCCGTCGATCCATCTAGTTGGTGGGAGGCTCACTCGACACTTGCCGATACGCGGTCTCCACTCCAGGACTCGTCTGCTCCACCGGCCATCGGTCCTTCGACAAACATGGCCAGCCCACTGCCACTTCAGTTTGCTTACTCTGCAAGCTATGTCGGTAACTGCGGTTCTTTTCCTGATATTTTCATTCCTGATTTTATACTTCAAAGAGACTGAGCATAGCTCGCTCTATAGCGCGCTAAGCGGCCTTGAATTGTGGCAGCCCGACCGTTAATGTCTTCGTTTCGGCAACGTATATCATAACAGACAGGACGCACTGGTTAAGGCCTTAGTCTTCAAACACTGCGGGATAGGCGACAAGACGAAGTTTTCCAAATACTGCCCAGCCCAACTGGATCCTTCAGTCGGCTTCTTTCTCAAAGTTGTGTCTACTGAGCTGGTTGACTTGCCCTAGGTAGACATAATCCTTCAAAACTTTGGTTGGACTCGTTAAGATGTGCGAATTGTACATGAATTTTGTCTTGTCCAAATTTAAGCTGAAGCCAACCCACCGAGAGGCTCCATTTCGGCTGGAGAGACTTAGTCAATATGGCGATATCATCGGCAAATCGAACAAGATGAACAGACGCTGAAACAGTTAGACCAGATGTTGCACAACTTAAATGGAGCCTCCATTTTTTGGATGAGGTTGTTTTCTGATCCTGGATCTGAAAAGTCATTGTGACAGCGTCGTACAAACATCTCACAGCACGCGCGCGCGCGCGCTCTCTCTGTCTTTCTCTCTCTCTCTCTCGTCTCTTCGATTTAGCGTCAGTCAATTCGACATCGTTGCAGAAAGGCCAGAACTGCCCATATTTTGACGGAGTCGCATCGTTTCTCGTAGTCCACAAATGCTATACACAAGGACTGGTTATACTCCGCGGTATTCTGTATAATTTGCCGAACATAGATGTGGTCTATGGTACTGAAGCCTTTTCGAAAACCGGCTTGATTTGGCGGCTGGAACTCGACATGTCTCTTCGCGAGACGGTCCGTGACGATCCTCGGGAGCAGCTTGTATAAGTGTTTCAGCAGTGAGATGGGTCTATAGTTCTTCAGCGAGGATTTGTCACCTTTTTTGAAGAACAGAACCACCGCATCTCTGCTCCACGCCTCGGGCGTTGTACCCTCTTAGATGACGGAATTAAAGAGACTCGCTAGCTCTTTGATTTTATTGTATTTATTTTTTTGGATCGTAAGTAAGCACTAGGAAGTGGTGAAGGGCGGGCGTTTTGGGGACTGTCTTTTGTAATTTTGACGTTCGAAAAGTGCTGATTCTCAGCCTAGTCTGAATAAATGACTTTTGATTTTGTTTTCTTGTCGTTTTGGGTTTTTCTGTTTCAATATCTTCATCTGTATCGTCACTTCTTCGATCTTAGTTAGATCTCGTAGTTCATATCTTTGACAGAGTCAGTGTCAGTGCCCTCCGGGTGGAAAGATTTAGTCCGACGGGACGGCGGATGGCTTGAGCAGGGCACCCGCACCCCACTCAACCCCGGAGTGAAAGCGGCTCGAGAGTCGGCTAACTGCCTTTTAGCTAAGTCATGAGGCTTAGCTGCTTTTTAGCTAAGTATTCTGGGAAATGTGCAGAATTACATGCTTAACTAAAACAGCGTTAAGGGCTGGTAACTGCAAATAAGTAAATTTTTTCACATAAACTGTTCTTTAAATGCTAACTATAAAGAAGTTATAGTCCGTTAACGTCTTTATAGTCAAGAAAAATCAGATAACGTGCTTGTAGTTAAGTAGAAGGCTAGAAAATAATCATCACATCGGGCAGTTAAGGTATTTTAAAGTACATTAAGCTAAGAAGTGTGGGTTAGACGCTTTCAAGTGATGGAATCATCAAAAATTATGTTACTTAACGGCCTAAAAGATGTCCATATCTTTGGAACTATTTATGTTATAAAAATGTTTCTTAGACAGAAAGATAGAGAATTTAAAACTCTATCACTTTCTATTAAAAAGTAAAAATTGACCATTTGAGGGTTAACGGCTTTTTAGTTAAAGGACGGCAGAATTGATGAAAATATCGATAAAATTGAAATACATAGGTACAGACGAACATAGAATGTCCTCCTTTACAGAAGTCTGTTAAAAAAATCAGACTCTTCAGAACAAACTTATTAAAAGAGCAAGCAAAAAATATGAATAGGCATCTCCTTACATAGCCACGCCACTTCTTAACCTTCCCACCAAGACTGGCGGCAAACCAGCTTTATAAAAAACCTTTCCCGTAGAGGTTCTTTAGTTAGTTTAACGAGACTCTGAGCAAACACCAACAGCAGAGGTTCAATGCTTTGTACGATTCAATCAAAGCCACCCGGAGTCAACCTGGCATTTTTTTAAATCTCGTGGACACGCGAGCAACGCTCTAGCGTTCTAATGGAATGACTAAAAAAAGGAAAAATCTGTTTTCTCTCGCCAGTTGGAAATTGCGTTTGAATGACGAAATTTAAATTAGAAAACGGTCGTGTTACATTTAAAGTGGACCAGAATTAATATTCTGCTGTTTTAGTATAATTTTACAACTGTATCCCGAGAGTTGGAGGTGTGGGTAATGAAACGTGTAGCCTCGAAATTTACAGCAAAGTGTTTGTTGAAAATGAGGATACTGGCCACAAATTTTGAAATTTTCTTTCACTAAGTATAGACGATTTTAGTCTATTTCGCAGCGATAAAAAAATACAGTATAGAAAAATACATGGTTGCTACCATGTATTTTTCTACACTGTATTTTTTTCAATAAAAAAAAGTTTCTTTGATAAAACACAAAGTTGTTTTAGGATCGGATTCCATTTATTTGTTTCAGTAAATTATACAAAATTCGGGATACGTACGTATGTACGATATGTATCATTCGGTGAATCTCCATGATTGTATGGGGGCTGAAATAACAAACGCCCCTTGTGGGGATTGAGATAAATAGTGTCTCTACTTGGCAGACGAATTGGTTACCGTGTGTTGTTATAGAGGCCCGGTGAAGATACTACTTCCTACCTCTTGAGATACTTACTCACTTTCTAAGGCACCCTTGGGGAGCGATGGACCCTTTTCCTATTCAGGAACCACTCATCGAAAGTGCGTGCATCTAATACAAATTTTCCCCGAATTTTTACGCCAAGATCCTACACACATCAGTTTTATCCCGTTTTGGTGCAATTAAACGATTAATTAAACCATAAGCCCTTGCACCGTCAGTCGAGTGAAGCAGGGTAAGTACGAACGATCACTGGCGACAAATTGCCTCTCTACAGAGCGGCGTTTCATATTTCTGAACAAGGAAACAATTTAGCAGCGAGGACGTTTTCGTGTCGATTTTTTTATATTTCGCCCGAGGATGAGCGGAATATTAATGGGAATTGACAAGCGCAAAACAGTCCCGATTTGACCTTAGCTTTTGGTGAAAACAAGTTTGGCTTATTTCTTTGTTTAATAGTCTTTTGAAGTGCTTATTTTATTTATATTTAGGTCTTTTAAAGAAATATACCTAAAGTTTTCAGAATCACATCAATTGAAAACAAGGATGTGAATATAGAATATTATGAAATGAGACATGCAAACTCACAAAACATATTTTTTATTACCTCACAAAAAACGCTCGTATATGACGGGAAGCAAAGAGTAAAAGAAGGAACGAGAGAGGTAGCACGAGGCATTTCGTAATTACTGTCCACATAGTGCCAACCTTTTCATGCAAGGTTTCCTTTTTCTATGTTTTGGAGCAAGTGTATAACGGGTGTAAAAAGACACTTAACGACGCCGAGAGGCACTTGTACTCCCCATCATTGTAATTTTTTTTTTTGAACTGGACCATATCTGGGAACCTTCTGGTTACGTAGATATTGAAGGTCAAAATTCCAATTTTTAACGACGATTTTTTTAAGAAAACAAGTTTTTGATTTTTAATGTTATAACACAACTTTAAATACCCCCACGACCCCTGCACCGTTGCATGCACCCATAAGCACCATGTTTTGCGTGCGTTACATTGCGCACTAACGCAAACAAAATAGACCTATTTGTACTTTGTCGGAATTTAGAGAAAGCACGCGTAAAGACTGTGGAGTAGGAGCAGTGGTGGTCAAGTGTTAACGGCCTTGACTTACGCGTTGTAGGTCGTAGGTTCGAACCCAGACAGGCGCTTTACTTTGTGTACATTATTTCATCTCCACTGCTCTCAAAACGGCGAAGGAAAACATCGTGAGGAAACCATCATGTCCTAGAACCAAAAATTCTAAGACATGTGACATCTGCCAACCCGCACTGGGCCCGCGTGGTGGTTTACGGGACACACCCTCTCACTGAGAGGAGGGCCTATGACCCAACAGTGGGAACATTATAGGCTGATTATGTTATGTTACGCGTAAAGACGACTGCGTTGATTACTTAGCCACTTTTGTTAGATTTTTCAAAAGGTGAAAGGAAATCCATTAAAAATTTCTGTATATATATTTGTCCGTGACATCACAGCGGGCTCTATCAGAATACCAGCGCTACGACACTTATTTTTAAATGTCGCAGCATCATGCTGTGATAGGTGCCTTTTGGCCTCGTAAGGAAATTATTTTTTTATTTTCAATTTACTTTTGTTTTATTTTTTATGTTTCTATGAGTGTTTAGTTTGGGATATTTACAATGAAATACTTTTCTTTCTCTCTTAAAAATAATTCCGTCTGTCTCACGGTGGATCTCTTGACAATAACTTAATGTATAGTCAAAGTCAAATCATTAATAAAATTAAATTCAAGTAGGCACTAAAAGGCACTTTTGATGACAAGAAAATAGAACATTTGGAATTGTTTCTAGTCGCCCTATCCAAAATGTAGCTGCGTATGGAATGCTCAAGAGACTCCATAGTTACCTACTCTTTTAAAATGTAATAAAACATTTTGTATGCTTACATTAATTATAATCAAACGTGAAGATGATGCACCTAGAATGAAATTACTATACCAAAATAGGTACCACAAAGTATTAAAATTAAGTAATGCCAGATAAATTAATTACGTTAAGATACGTGGAGCTCACTTAATTAGGTATATGTAATTATGGTAACCGCAGACGATACTAATTCCTAACATTTTAACATAAAATTAATCATTGCTAAGAAAGTTTCAAGTGACGCAATGTAACTGAAAGAATATTATTTTAACCGGGATCCTGCCGTTTTGCCGAAAAGATTTTGACAAAATTTCATTACCCAAACAAATTTTAGAAACCTTTTTTTATAATATTTCGAATGATTTTAGTACGCATAAATATAAATATTTCGAATGATTTTAGTACGCATATTTTTATTTGGTCAAATTTTTACTTGGCAAAATATTACCAAGTATAATGTCATTATGGCATTTGGTCTTTAATCAAATGATTTATTACAGCAAACAATCTTCAGACAATAAACGTTTATAAACATTTGACTTGTTGGCTAAATTTGATGTCTTTTGCGTACTTCTTTGTAAGTTTTTGTCCTTGAATTTGTCTGAAACAAGTCAAATTTGTGGTTACTTGATATTAGTTTATTTATGGAAGTAGTTAGAGTAGGTTAATTATTAAAAAAATGGTTAGGTTAGGTTAGGACAAAAGTGTGACCTCCTACGCACGAGCCGAGCGAGCGAAGCGAGCGGTGCCGCGGCAGCGGCCGGCGAGTGCCAGAAACGACTTGCATTAATAGAAAAAAGAGATTGTTTTTAGTAGGTTACCCGGAACTGAACTATTTAGATTATGATAATTACTTATTAAAAAAAAATTGTTGGGTTAGGTTAAAACTGTGACCTGCCAGGCCAGCCAGGAACGACTACATTATATAGAAAAAAAATATGGAAAAATCGCTACTAACTAAAAAAGACGAAACGAAATAGGTATTTGGCTTATTTGATTTTGCGTAAAAACTGTTATTCCAACTGAAATATTTCACTAAATAAAAAATGTTAAAAGTACTAGTTGGTAAATAGTTTAAACGTTCATTTCCCAAACATTAGGTTTGCGTTACAATTTTTTGTGAATAGATTTTTTGCTAAGTAATAATTTTTCAAATGAAATTATGCGAAAAATTTTTTGGGAAGTGAAAATTTGTCAAATTCCTTTCGGTCAAACAAGGGAGACCCATTTTAACCTAATAAAAATCGTTATTTATTTTTAATTTATATTTAAAACAAAGAAGTCAGCTCCAGAAAAAGTTGTTACCAAATATTATTGTTGTCCTAAGGCGACCCCTACTATCCCCCGTAGGGAAATGGTCCTATTTTATCCGTTTACGTAACATGGCTATTTTAACTGTACATTCTTACTTTGGTTTAAGCTCGGGAATTTACTATTTTCATTTAATATAAATACCTATTATTGGCGTGTTTATTAGAGATGAGTTAGAATACTGATTTGTTTTAAATAAATATCTGTCAACAGTCTGGGAAATTAATAATTGTTAAGCAAAGTCACCTTACGTTAAAAATCAAAAGTCATTTATTCAAATTAGGCTGACAATCGGCGCTTTTCGAACGTCAAAATTACATAAGACAGTCCCCCAAAACGCCCGCCCTTCACCGCTAATTTCGATTTGTTCCCAACCAGTCACACTGTAACATGTCACAGTGCGACTCGTTGGGAACAATCGCAGTGTAACTCGTTGGGAACAATCGCAATTTTCTCTTTTTAGCTCTTTTTTTTCTATTTGCGCAAGTCGTTTCTGGCGTAGAGGGGTCTCAGTTTTAACCTAACCTAACCGATTGTTCCCAACGAGTCACACTGTGACATGTTACAGTGTGACTGGTTGGGAACACACCCTAATTTCCTGTTATAGCCATTAAATAAAGCTGTCAATAAATGACTGTTGTGATTTGAATATACGGACTACTTAAGTTGTAGTCAAGTTGCATAGCAATTAATTTCTGTCTTTGCTTTGAAAGTATGGAGTAGGAATGAATTTGACGTAGTAAACAACAGGAAAACCAGATAGACGAAGAATTTTGGATAAAAAATTTGATAGAATCTTTTGAACCAATTTCACCATTGAAAGTCGTGTTTTTACGAAATCACTTATCGTCAAATTAGTAGACGGAATATCTTTTCACATGAATATCCTATTCCGTTCATAAATAATTAATTAGTCTCGCAGCTCTTTGATTAGCGGTTTTAGAAGTCTCGATACTGAATAATAAGGAAGAGACTAATTAATATTCAGTCAAATAATAATTAAGTTGTGTCACGTACTATAATTATGAGTTACATACATAACTGTATCGATAAATCTATATTTATGGTTTACCAGCTTCATAAACCCGTTTTTGTTAGTTCTTGCTTTGCTGTAGTTCGTGATAATATTAAATAGTTGTTTCGGTTTCATGACAAACGAGTGTCTTCTATAAGGATATATACATACATACCTAATCTCACACCTTCGCATAGGGGTAGGCCTTTATAGACGGCTTCAAAAAAAGGACGTTATGTGTTCATACGCGCCACAAAAGTTAAGACTTGACTTTTATCTTAAACTGTATTATTTCGTAATAAATCTTATAATATTGTTATGAATTTTAATCTAAATGTCATCGATAAATCCCTGAATAGATTACACATTATGGGTAACTATTTCGTACACGATTTACCTGCGCAAGCTCCCCACTACTGAGCTCGTCAAGTCTCATCTTTCGTGGCGCGTACTACCTACGACACTTTTTCGGACAGATTTCAGAGGTCTATGAATCTACGGTAACTTAACCAGGCCGCTGACAAAAAAACTGTTTTCTTTCTTTCCGTATCCGGCCTAAATGTTCAATTCGTTCACTATCTTTACACTTCATAAAATCTCTCTTCCCCTCTCCAAGGCTTAGTGGAGACATAATACTTAGGTCAGGTGAGGTCAGGCAGGGTAACTACTTTAACCTAAGGCAATATATTATCTCCCAAAGAACTTAAAATATAGTAGAGGGAACATATTTACAATTCGTCTACATCTAAAGTTTTTATCACATCCGCGTAGCGCTGTGAGGACTTTTTATTTTTATTCTTTATGCTAGGATACACCTACTCTTTGGAGGAGACATCATGTAGGAGGATGTTACATTTTGAGACAACATTAATGTCTGAATTTATCCGTTCTAATTGTTTTTCTTTTTTATATTTCACTAGCTGCGCCCCGCACTTTCACCTGCATAAATTTCGATCTCGTAGGATTATCGGGATAAGATGTATCATACAAAAATCAAATCTTTTCTCTTTATAATATCAGTTTAGATAACGAGGAGACATTTTGATTATCTTAGCTTAACTTCATGAACAGAAAAAGCATTTGTTTTGAAGTGAGAATGACCACTTCTTCTATGTGCGTCGATGGCAATATAATTGAATCGGCATAGAACTAGGCTACGAGTATTTATAGATGGGCAATCCACTGGGTTTAAACCCGGTGCTTTTGGTAAACACCCGATAAACACCCAAAATGTTCTGGGTGTTTGTGTTTGTAGCGCCTATAAGTTCCTCTAATGGGCATTATGGCAATAATCATTCTATTCTATTCATGATTGACTGCCTCGTTGGTCTAGTGATCGCAAGCTACCACTGCTAAGCACGAGGTCCTGAGTTGGATTCCCAGGTCGGGGGAAGTGATATTGGGTTTTTCCATCAGGAATTTCTCAGTAGCAGCTAGCAGCTCGGATTTGTGGCCGGTTGATGGTAATAGGCTCACCCCTTATTACATGGGACTTGAACATATAACTGGTGAAATGTGGGTGGACTATAGCTGCACCTCTGTGTAACCCACCCAGATAACAAAACAAATTAATATAATTAGTCAATGTTTAAGTCGATGAGGGTATTCTCTCTACTACCGAGATTTTTGCTAGAGTTTTGTTTTTGTTCTTCTTTTATAATTTTTTTTGTAATGTGGATGCTGTGTTTTTCTCTTCTCTTTTGTTGTGAATGCTGCGCACGTCTGTAATTGACGTAAACACTAGTCCATGTCTCTGTTCTCTGTTATTTGTAAATGTTTGTGTTGTTGATGTGCCTTAATAATAAATAAATAAATAAACCCATCGGGGATTACAGCCGTGAATGTTATGTTAAATTTATTAATGAACTAGCTTCTGCCCGCGGCTTCGCCCGCGTGGTTGTCGGAAATTATCCCGCGGGACAGCACCGGATTCGTGATAACGCGTAAAAGACAAATTTTATCTACATTAAATACCGAAAGCGATAAATGTATTAATTTTGATAAGAATTAACTAAGTAGGATTTCTTATGAAATAAGCATCACCTTTGTACCTATTTTTCTGTTCTGTTTTTTTCTTGTCTGTTTATATATGTGTGTACATAAATGGTAAAATAAATAAATAAAATAGGTACTCTAAAATGTCCATTGTAAAAAAAGTATCCAATTTAAATGTATTTATGGCTCACTATTTTGGATATAATGACTTCCACATAAAAGGTAGATATCATTTACAGTCTACAAGGCCTACAACGTTCTCATATTCATATATAAGAGAATCTAATAAGAGTAGCTTCTGTCCACATACATTTTCTTGTTTCGCCGACCCACCCCGTCGCATCGTATCGCCTGCCAGCGCTATTACTTCGTTGTCTAAGAATCGTAGCGTGATGTTAAAGCCTTCCTCAAGAATTGGGCTAACAAATGCAAAATAATTTTTCAAACCGACTTGTTTCAGTAATTAGAGCGTTCGAAAAAACAAACAAAACACAAACAAGCTCTTCAGCTTTATTATTAGTGTAGATAAATAAAATTAAAAGCCTATTTAAACCAAACCAACAAGTCTCCTATCCGTTACTACCAACATTAATAAGTCGCCCATCAACTTGCTGAACGATCTTTCTTGTCCGGTCTTGGCCGATGACAAATTAGCCCCGGTCGCCGCTCATCCACATTCCACAAAAATGCTCAGACATTACTTGTTCATTTGTTGTTCCGTCGACACGGCTGGCTTCAGTAGATTATAACGAGTTTCCGAGCAAGTACACTTGGTGAAATAGTTTGGTGTTTAGGCAGTAATTAAGGGTAATGTGCTGCTACTATGCAGGTAAAACTTACTGTTGTTGCGTGAATTGCTTTTGTAACTTTTTGCTTGGGTGGAATGAGCGATGTCAAAGATCACTTCAACTTATTTTAGAATCTTTAGAATCGGAAAGGCTCTAATAGTGACTACGGAAATCCCAGAAAATTTCACTGTAGCTGCGAAATAATCCAAAATCTCCGTGTTCTAATATAAAGTGTTTCGATAGCGAACATTATTGATTTGTGGCAATCCTCACTTAATCTGTCTGTCGGTATGTGTCTTGTCTTTTCATGCCCAAATGGCTGAATGAATTTGGTTGAAATTTGGCACACGGTTGGACCATGACCTCTGTCAGATCAAAGGATTTTTAAACTGGTAGTAGAACCCTACGTACCCGTGGAAAAATTTCCGACCTCCATGCGGGTTAAGCCGCGGGCAAAAGCTAGTACCTAGATAAGTTCCAGTTAACACTACCCTGGCAAGCAAGTTAAGTAAGGCTCTGTACAAGAGGCTCTTACTTACAATTTAAGTCCCAATTAGGTCAAATATTGCCAGCATACTTATCTCTTCTGTTGACTGTATTTAATAGCTAAGATTATGTTACATGCTTTAGTTTGTCAAGAATCTTGGCACCTTTTTGAAAGAACGGCATGAATGCTAATTAAATTTAATTGGGGTGCTAAAATGTGTCGCGTTTGTCAGCCATTTTGTTATTGAAACCGTTGATGATATGTGAAGTGTTTTAAGAAAAATATTCTTGTTTTTCTATTTATGTTTGTGTAATTAATTGAATTATAGTGAAGTGTAAATTATATTTATATACTTTTTGTGTTTTATAATTTGCTTTTAAAGCTGACGAAATGTGGGTGTGCTGTATAAGTGTATACCAGTGCCTCCTCTTCGGGGATAACAGCTTATTTTATGTGTAACGTATATGCACCGGTTGGTATCTTGGTAACGGTTCTAATCGATTTTATGGGATGGGATACCTATTATGGTATATAGGCTGAACGCTTAACTGAGACGTTGCCTGAGGTAGCTGCGCGGTGCGGGAGGGGTGATAGTTGTCACAAGTTGACGAATTACTGAGCTCTCGCATCAGGTCACCACACCCCTCCCGCACCGAGATGCTTCTTCAGGCAACGTCTCAGTTAAGCGGTCGGCCTATAGTATTTTTTTTATAGGTACATCGTCTTCACATATAATTAATATTTAATGTATATAAAATGTAAAATTTTTGAAGAGTGATTGTAGAGTTTCTTGCCTATTCGCTTTTCTTTATGAGGCTGGGCTGAAAATTGGCTACTAAATACATTGACGAATAATGAAGCTAACATTGACGCCCACGAAAGCATGGGCGCTTTTTTAACGTGACGTTTTTTTACCGAGCATCTGTGAGCGTTTTAAAAGCGCTAAGTTGTGCTCTGTTGGATTCTGAACTCTCGGCTCAACGCAGAGGGATGAAAATCCAGTGCACGGTAAAAAGAGGCTTATAAATTGCCATACGAAATTACCTTTTGGAACGAGCAACTAGAATAAATTATATTTTCATGTTTTTGATGTTCAAAAGTGCCTTTTATGTGCGAATTTGATAAACGATTTGACTTTGACGTAGGGAATTTCAAGAAAATTCTTTAAATCTTTGTAAGGCTAAGTACTATCTAATTTAAATATGTTTAAAAATAAACATAGCATAACCCGTATGCCGCCCGCATTCTTAGTTCCACATTTCAGACAACTGAAAACAATGGGTTAACAGCGAGTTTGTTGTTGTTTGTTTAGCATTATAAACAGACTCTATTATGTACGGTCACCAAAGGAGATAAGTAACCAGGGTCGTCAGATATAGTTGAAGTTTAGTAAAAAACTGAAAATGATACTCAATATTTTTACTAACACACACTCATAGCGCAGTCACTTTCACAAAATGATGTTCTAAATTCAAATTTTGAATGCAATACACTCCTTGAGACGTCGAATCCAGCTATGTATTGAAAACAATTGTCATCATTTTGAACAATTAACTAGTTAAGGTTTAATAGGTAAGTATACATAAGAAAAATAAAAAATAACTATTTTGTTAAAATTTAGCTCTTTTCTTTAGTTTGCCGTATGTCATTACTTCCCAGAATTCGATCCTTATTAGCGACACTATCGAATGGTGTAAAATTGTTTCTTTGACCATCTTGATGACTTCTTTACGGAAGTCGTTATCGTGGATTTTTATGAAAAGTTATCGTAAGGGAACTGGCATGTTCTAGAACGAAAAATTCGAAGACATGTGACATACACCAACCCTCACTGGGCCTGCATGGCGGATTATGGCCCACTCCCTTTCACAGAATGAGGACGGCTGTGTCCCAGCACTGGGAACTTTATAGGTTGACAAACCTATATTCACCGTTCAAGGGTGATACGAATTCAAGACTCCTAACTAATATTATAAATGCGAAAGTGACTTTGTTTGTTACGCTTTCACGCTAAAACTGCTGAATGGATTTAATTGAAATTTGGCACACAGATAGACCATGACCTGAGTAAGGACATAGGCTCCTTTTCATCCTGGATCGCAGCGCGATCTACCGTTTGTAACTTCTTCCAGTAAACGTAAATCCGTGTCAGTTGTGCGCTCATCTATCCCATTTTAAGTAGATGGCCAGCTCGGAGCGCCTTCCTAATGGAAAGATAATAACTGTTTAGTGACAGCTCAGTGTTACAACATAATAACATCACGCCTGTACTCAGCGAAGAGGTAGACAGTGTTGATAGTGTAGCCAAATTTCGTCAATTAAGATCCCTTGTTAAAGGGGACGAAGTTATTGTCATCAATCGGATTTCGAACGACATCAGAAATTAACATAACAAAATATCAAGGTTGTATTCCACGTAGGGTAAGGACAGAGGTGCATGAAAGGTTCAACAACATTATTCAGTTCTGTTTTCGTGTGTAAAAAGACACTTAACGAAGCCGAGAGTTACTTGTGCTCCCCTTCATTGTATTTTTTTTTTTGCGCTGCACCATTCCTGGGAACATGGTTACGGAGATATTGAAGGTCAAAATTACAACTTTTACTGACATATTTTTACGAAATCTAGTTTTAAATGTTATAACGCAACTTTAAATACCCCTACGGCCCCTGCACCGTTGTATGCACCTATAAGCACAATGTTTTGCGAGCGTTACATTGCGCACTACCGCAAACAGCAAATATCCCGCTAAAAATAAAATTCGTTTTCCAGCAATTATTTTTGTGCAATGCTACTTAGTTGATGTACAGAATGCGAAGTTGACGGCTATGTGATGGGTCTTTTTACACCCTGTATAAGCTGAACAGTCTTTAAATAATACTAAAAATATGAACAAGTATTTAAAAAAGGAGGAGTAAGAGTCATAAGGCATTAACCTTTTAACCGCCTGTTCGCGACGATAGTACATATGGAGATTTAAAATATAAATATGATGATCACGTACATATATTACAACATAAGAATAATAACATTAAACGGTAAACAAGTAAAATAGCTAATAGTAGGTTTAGGATGCGCGTACGGATGTCAGCAACTCGACCGATGCCATCTCCGCCCGACTTCATATCAGTTCTCGTGTCCCCAGCGCCCGGCACAGTGAATCGAAAAATAAATACCTGATAGAATACAGCCTAATCAAATAAAAAAGCAGATTAAACGAGCTGTGGCATTTGTTCATAAATATACTACCTTTGCGAAATGGACACGAAAATATTTGTCGGATTAGTCAAATATTTTCGCGTAAACGGTTAAAAGGTTAAACATCGTAATGAATGAAAGTTCCTAATGGAAAAACTGGAAAACACTTTGCCGATCTGAGGATGGAACCTATGACCACGTGCTTGGTAGTTGCGCTAGCTACTCCTGGACCAACGAAAATATCCCCACTTCATTTTTCTTCATTTAATACAACAGTAGAGTAACTCTGAAACAGTTCCGCGGGAAAGTAAACGACACATCACGAGTTACTTTCTTGTGAACACTGTTTCGCTCTTTCGTAGTTTCTTACGTGTACCTATTTATTTGTTGAGTTTATTATTGTAAATTATAGTAGAAAGGGTATTAAAGGAGTAATTGCATGTCAAACTTTTTATGGCGAATTATAAGTATCTATCTAAATGTCGCATTCAAGTATGATGCCTGTTCACAAATTAACGGTTTGATATGAATAAAAATAAATAAAAAATCTACCGAAAATGAATAAGTTAAATTTTAAGTTAGGTACAGTTCACAATTTACCGACATTTTACAATCTCACGAGATACATTATAAACTAACGTGACATATACAGGGTGTTTTTTTATATCCCATAACTCTAGAGTATGAATGAGACCATAGCAAAGAATCAACTGGCATATGAATTATTTTTCAATTATCATTTTTGTTTGTTTGGATTTTTCATACAAAATAATTCGACAAAGTCACGATTATTAATGTGAAACACCCCTATGTGAAATATGTCAACGTCGCATTTTCTTAGATTTAAATATGAATTATGGGTATAAATGAAAATGAATTAGTCGTATTTATCAATGAAACTTAGATACATGATATATTCGAGCGCATTTTTGGACCACATATTCTAAGACTTTGTGTATTATTTTTACTTATAGAATATACCCATAGAGTTATAGATGCTTAATATCCTCATATGACTTACGTTCAGATCTCTCCAAGGGCCAAAAGGGAGAGTTTCAAACATAATTGACGCTAAAATGTCGTTTCAAAACATTTAGCTCCTCATCAACCCCGACGGTAATAGAATAATATCAACACCAAAACAGTTAATGACATGAATTTAAGCCTTAAAAATTACCCTGATAAATTCAGCTTAACAAAATTGAGTGAAGTATGAAATTCAACTTGGTGGCCGGAATATGTATGGCGCAGCGAAAATCCAATTTAGGTGTGCAATAAAAGAACGGGCTTCACGGGGAATTCGCGTCGTTTATACTGGTGGGGGTACACCACACTACTTCCCGTTGAAACAATTTGATCAACCACAGTGCGGAGCTGCTGGGTGGGTGTGCTGCGACGTTGGTAGCTTGTGATATGTTAATTTAGGCGCGAAGATCTGGAGATATTGGTTTCGTATTTGATCTAGGAATGAAATGAGGCTGTCTTCAATGATCTCTTATACCTTATTTGACGATGCTAGAACCAGAGTGATCTAAGTGACATTTTTGGCAAAAATGGTTTTTTTACACAATGGCATGAAATAATTATGATTTTTCCATGCAATTGTGTAAAAAAACCATTTTTGCCAAAAATGTCACTTAGATCACTCTGGTTCTAGCATCGTCATTTTAGGGTAAATTTATATCAATGAACAAGATTTACACGAGTATCTGTGTTTTGAGATGACAGAAGTGATTTTAGTGTGAAGCCAGCGGTCCTAGCAAAGGAAAATAAAGAGACAAAGAAAGAAAATATGATTATTTTCGCAGAAACACGTGCACATATGTGTACATATACATATATACGAATAAATAAAGTTGAAGTCTATTTGTAATGTAAAAATAACATTTTTATACTAAATGGATATGAAAGAATATACTACTTACGATAGTTATAACAAAACATCAACTTTTAATTTTTTTGTCTGTCTGTCGGTCTGTTTGTTCCGGCACATCTGCGAAATGGGTGAACCGATTTAGATAGCAGATAGCTGATGTTATAAGTAGTGTTATGTTAAAGGAAGTAACTTAGGCTACTTTTATTTTAGAAAAAGAAAAATAAAGAAAATCAAGAGGTATTAATGCCACGCGAACGCAGTCGCGGGCTGTATCTAGTATTATATAACAAGATAAGATAAGTTACTTCAAATAGTAAATCACCACAAAAATTCACTTGCATTTTTCCTAAGTTCTATTATAAAATAACCAACATTTCTGCAGCATCATCTTCAAAGGCAAAAGCTAAATTGATTCTGGAGTCCTTAGAACTGCGAGCTGCATGAATAAATAAGCCCCAGAAGCGGTCCTCAGGTTTCAACGCGTTATTTTTTTATATCTAAATAAGTGTGCCGAGGAAAAAATATAATTTATTATTCGTCCTCCCAGAGCGAGTTGTAAGTACATTACCTGCCGGAAACCGACCTTATTCATTTTAAATTGTTACATAGCGAGGCAGCGCAGTAGCATTATTTATTAATTGAATTGGGCGAATTTAAAACTGTGTCAACTTTTTTGAGCCGCCAGTGTAATGCTTTGCAACTAGAGTGGTGCAGGTATTTTACCAGTTAATAGTGTTAAATTTTTTTACGTATTTCTCTACAACCTTTTGAAACGTATTGGATAATTTGGAAAGTAGAGCTGAAAAAATAAAATTTGGTTGTAGTTAATGAGAAACAGAAGGCCAATCCTGTAATTAAAAACGTTCAAAATCTAATCGCAATCTCATCTCGGCGACAATCAATGTCAAAAATGTAGAGAAATTAAAGATATTTTTGACAGATTTAGACTGAGATCGGACTGTGAACGTTATTAAAATTACGAGAATTGCTCCTCAGATTGAAAGTACTTCTTCTAAAGCTTTCATTTGTATTTGAAATTTCCCTTTACATATTTGTATAAAATATTTTACGCAGAAAACCCGAGTGCAATATCATTTCTGAAACCACTACGCGGAGAGCAATCGTCTATACATCCGATGCGGTACGTACCTGCGGAGGCTATGGTTACGTGTATATCGAGTACAGTCTGCAGAACAAATAATCGGATGTCTTTTTTTCTAGTTGGCGTGATGTAAACAGATGACCGCGGGTTCAAAGCTCTCGTTTCCGTGCGGGACGCGGGCTTGGAAACAAAAGATGCTCGTTTCCTCGGCGGTACAGCGGCGGGGTGCGGGGCGCGCGGGGCGCAGCCCTACAATGGAGCCATTGTTTGTGCCCGGTGACAGGAAAAACTCCGACCTCCGTGTTTCTGTGCATTTTTTATTTCTTTCTTTCTTTCGTCGCTTTTTCTCGGTAAGCTCCTTTGACTATGCCGGGAGGAAATCAAAGTTGTTTTGGAAGCACTATCTCGTGGGATTTCGTTGGTTACGAATTGATATCAAAATATAATTATTCCCTACTTACGTCTTCTGTGGATCAAAAAGAAAATTTTATTATAATTGCAGTCATGAAAGGAGGATCCCTTTCTCTGAAAAGCTTAAGTGCTTTGGAGGTTTATTTTAAATAAGCTTTGCTTCCATATTTTATTTACAAAAGTGTTTGTACAGAAAATTGAATAGGTACAAATAGCCATTTTGTTCTAAATGAAATTCTTTTACGAGTTTGAAAAGAATTGAGTCTGCAAGAAAGTTCGTAGTTTCGCTGAAACTGTATGGATTCTGCAGAAATCGCCACAATTCTCAAAACGCGTAAAAACTTCTACAACAACTGCACTATTTATGGTAAAAACTTACGTTCATGTGAGTGCTCCAGAAACTAGTTATTGGCCACAGTACAACTTCAATGTTTTATAAAAGTGCTCGGCGATGACCCTCTGGCTATGAAATACATTGGCTGTCCGGTGGACGGCGGCCGGTTGCGGTGTATCCGCCGGATGAGTCCTCCCCCCGCCTACCCTTTCCGGTCCTGGTGGCCTCTCACGATTCCTTATTTACCCGTTTTTCCTTATCAACCCGTACCATTCGCAACGCATTACCGAGGATCTTGTTGGTGAAATTGAGGTTATTTCATCCTTACTTATACATAGAATGTGTGCCAGATTAGAGTATGTTTGGGAACTCCATTCCATCTTAGCAATTTCGGATTTCACGTGTCATTAGGGACTTTAATAAAAGTGCGATTTGAGACGGGTCCGTCGCCGGTCGCCGACCGGTGCTGCGGCTCCGGCTGAATATAAAATTGGTAATATTCCGTAATCGTTTCATAGACGAATGAGTTGGTTTCTCCTTCGACTTGATGTATGATAGGTTTTCCTGCAATATATAACTTGGAACACCCAATCCCTGGAGATCATTTGACCGTAAAATAAAACGATAAATCTGTGACGTGTGAGCAAACTCAACCATATCGTTACCAGTTTGTGTGGAAATTGTTTCCAACTAAAACACAAAGTTTGCATTTTACAAGTCGATCTGAAGTCTTAGCGGTTCTAAAGTTTTGATGGAAATTGACTTCTCGGGAGTCTTAGGGATACATTTCTTTAGCTTCCTAAAGTTACGACAACGACAAATGTTAACAAAATAATATTTTAGTTTTATTAGTGAGCATTACGAGAACTGCCAAGTTATTATAAGAAGATAAAATATACACTACTTGAAATAAATAAATTTTTACGTTGATTATAAAAGCTAACTTGCTTTTTCGCCGAAAATTGTCGAGTAAGCTGTGTTTCGCTTTCGCTTTTTAAGCGATAAGTAGCGCACACTTTGTGGGAGGCATTTCAATCTACAGATGGAAAATAAAAGTTGAAAAAGTCAGATTTCCTTTCAATGAACCGATAATCAGGGTCGCCCTTTTCAATATACAGGGAGTTATCAAAACATCGGACAAGTGTGAGGTTGACGAGGGTTCTGCAGTCAATATGTATGAAAAAACTATTTTCTTTGGGTTTTTCATTAACATAAAAACCACTTCATTCTTTCTACAAACTTGGAGCTTTCAGATGCGACAGTTTCTTTGAATAAAGAAATAGCATACCTATGTATACTTGTAAGCTGTTGTACATTTTAAATTTTTTGTAGGCGATTGTACCTACTTGGTATAACTTCTTGAAGGTAAAACTTTAGGTATTTAAAACTTACTGAAAGAAAAGAAAATAAAGAAAAATTGGTTTATTGGTCTCGGAAACACGTGTATAAGATAGGTAGAAGCTTTTTCGGTAAAATCAAGGAACTCCAAAAATTTTAATCATCTTGTTTGACAACTGAGACGCCAATTCATGGACAAATAAAATTATACGCCCTCGCTCCAAAACATTACAGCGACGAAATTGAAATAACAGCTATATTTACGTACATGAGCACTTCGATAGTAAAAGCTATAGTGCAGGATTATTGCAGTACGGAATGGTAAGAGAAACAATTTCAATATTCCGTGAGTGTGCAAACGTGCAGCAGCTTGACATCTGAGCGACAAAAATGCGCCACTTGAGAGCGTCGTGCGGAGCTCGCCCGCGCCGCCGCCGCCGCCCGGCAAGCCATTGTTTCAGCATTCACCTACTGCAGAATGCTCACAAGTACCCTTTTTTCCCCATAATGGTGTCGGCAAAGTTCAATGAGTATTTGCTACAAATGACGTCGTTCTACCGCCAAAGTGAACATAAAATGCATGCGAAGGAAATGTTACGCGAAATTTTGTGTAATCAAGATAATGTATAACAGAAGAACATAGATAATAACATTTCTGCTGGATTAAATACGTCTTTCCTTTGTATTTGCTTTCAGAAAAAAGCTCAGCACATAGGGACGGTGAGCTACATCGGATAGTTGATAAATACGTATTTGAAAGGTATTGCTAGAAACAACACAAGACTGAATTTTATTTTAGAAATATCGATAATATTTATGCAACTGGTAATTTGTGTTACAAAAATCTGCACCATTTTTTTTTTTAATGAATAAACGATATTATTATTAATTTTAATAGAAATCACTTTTATAATGATGAGCTCACACTGTCAGAAAAAAAAACACAGAGCTCTTTTGTATCTGAGAAAAAGCTGAAGAAGGTGACACCAATACGAGTGTGTTATGTACCGCAGTGGCTTTAAAATTGTATCGACGTGTAAGTATTGCCTGCATCGAGCACTGGAGAAATGTAGCGGAGTAAATCTTCAGGATTTTCTTTCAGTCCCACTTCAAGTTGAAAACCACTGACAGACAGGCAATGGAGGAGCGTAAAGATTCCAAAAGATACAAGAATCTTGCAACGTAAGATTGTATGCTTTATATTTTTGGCACGAAACTCAAATCATGGACGGATATTATCAGATTTGGATGTCAAACGCGAGTGGCAAGCGCAAAATTGTGAACAATGGAAAAACGTAACCGAGTTAGCGGGCTTCGATTGGTTCGTTCCGCTAAATCGAAGATTTACGAGTATCAGTCAGAACTGCTCGCTATATTTTGATATTTACGCAACAGAGGTAATAAATAATGGAGGGCGAAAATGTATTTGTATTCTCGCAAAGAGTAAAAAAGGTGCGATAGTATGGTTTATTGGTTCAAAGAGAGCAGGGTGGCGCGGCGACCGAACAACATTTTGCCGATGTGAATTCCATTCGTTGCTAGGCAAGAGATGGGCTGGCATTCTGACACAATATTTTCTTCTACAATATTTTTATGACCTAAACAATCTTGAGAAGTGCTTCTTGTTTATGCTCTCAGGAAAATAGTTGTAGATTCCTGACACGTAAATTGTTGCGCGACGGGTCGTTGGTTTGATTTCCAAATGGTAAAAGGTTCTACAATATATGTACATAGTGAGTGGTTACCTACAATAAAATGTAATATGCGCTAGCCTACCCTGTCTCGCTGCAGGGCAAAGTCCTCGCTGTTTTGTATTTTTATTCAAATAATATAAAAAACCGGCCAAGTGTCGGAGACACATACGAAGGGTTCCGTACAACCGTATAATATTTAACACTACATTTTTTTGAACTGTCTACCTATTAGGTATACGGTTCTTGAGATACAGGCCCGCTGACAGACAGGCAGGTTGGCACCCTTTGGGTACGGAACCCTAAAAAACAAGGAGAGTTTAAAAGAATAGCAAAAGTCTAGTATTTTCAGTACATCATCATCGTCCACAGCCTGACTTCACCCCTGCTCAGCAAGGCTTCTTTTTCTTGTGCCAATCCTCACACTCCTGTGCCAGCCTCATCCAGGCACCCTAGGGCCCTAGGGGCCCTTTGTTTTTATTAAAGTATTGTTTTTACAAATCATATAGTCGGAAATTAAAATTACCGGCGGCGTCTACTTACGTATAGCTTTGCAAAAGCATTTTTAGCTCGCTTGTTTAACACGTTCACTGCGAAACGAGGCTTTAATCGGCATGCAGCGGACTTGTATGAGGCCAAATTGCTCGTTCAGTTTTCGTTTGAAACGATATAAAGATAAGATGTTCTTTTATAATAATAGCAAGTTTAAGGCATTGACTGCCACCGCGGTCACCGGTGACCGCGAACAATAGATTTTCTCTTGTGTCTGTTGCCTGGCAGTCAACATGGAGACTGAAAATTTTATCTTACTTTTTGTAACGAGTCAGTTTCCTGTCTCACCTTAACGTTGTCATATCCCAATTCAAAAATATTGATTTTTATCTCATAAACGATGATTAAAGTTAAGTGACGTTTAAACGTCAAAAATGTATGGTTAAGCAGTCTCTAATCACTACTTAACTTTAAGCAATGTTTATGAATAAATGGGTTTTTATTTATGTAATTTTGGACAATGGGCATGGTTTTTTGAGAGCAAATAAACTTTTTTTTGTTTTGCCTCAAAGTAGCATAAGAAAGAAATTTCTACCAATTTGAATACCAAAACGAGAAAATTAAATTCGATAAAAATTACCATATAAAACAAAAAACCACCCGACTTCGTTCCGTATAGAAAATATTGAAAAATCAACATTTCAAACGTAGCATCTTTACTCTGCTAGTATGAAATGTGTTTAGTGGTTCGCATATACCGGGCGGACTGTATATCCGGAGCTCCCCCTTCTCCCACCTCCCCACTCTCCCCGTGATTTCCAATGGATCTCGACGTTCGTTTTTTGCCTCTTGTCCTCACTCACGCGGAACACATTATATACGAGTACCACGAGTATGTACTTATTATACAATTTATTTTATAAATACGTTTCCAGTTTATTGGGCTACGAAATTGGTAAATAATTTATTTGGGAACGTTGATTTTGATGTAATACTTTATTTATTTGATTATTACTGACGAACGTTTATATACCAATTTAGAAATCGTTCGGTAATTATTTTGACTGGTAATATTTAGGGAGTAAATATTTGATAAAGTCTGTTTCAAAACATTAAATATTTACTCAATTTTAATGGGTCATGATTTAACCTTTCGAATATGTTGAGGAATATTTGTTGATAATCTAAAGTCGGACGAGCCTGATTGCAATTTTATTTGTTTGGACTGTGTTTATTTGATTTTATTTGTACGCTTTGAAGTTGGTTTTTACTACTTAATAGTAGCGGGAGAGAGGCAGAATATTGAATGAATAATTCGGAATGGCGACCGCGTACTAGACGTTGTGTTAGTTCTCCCACAAGGTGGACCGACGACCTTGTGAAGGCCGCATGAACCCGCTGGACGGGAAGCACAGAACCGATCGAAGTGGAGGTGCTTGGGGGAGGCTTATGTCCAGCAGTGGACGTCTTTCGGCTGAAATGACGATGATGGTATCTTAATATACTCCTTGACTTAGACCCATAAAAATATATTGATGGATATCAAACTAGTGGTGGTGGTGGTAGTGGTAATTTCCGAAAATAACCAGTAAGATGGTATAAACTTTTTGTGGTTATCTCTTTACCGTTTTCCCCTCTTAAAATAAAATACTGAACTACGTATTCTCCAAACTTTTTTTTCACTCGAAAATAAAACGCCAACATAATATATTTAGTCGCAGGGGTATCAAAAGCGCGAATACGTCGAAGGATGGGGCGCGTAATTGAATAACATGTGCGCAACCCCTGACAAAGCCTCTTAACGCGAAGACAAGGTTCGATTAAGACGCCTTTTTTATTGTTTTGGGCACAATCTGATATATAAACCATTTCCGCTTTCTTAGATTTCAGTTAAGATTACGAGCTACGTGAGCTTAGTTACTTATCTTTTTTGGAAAAGGCTTAAGAATATAGCCTACGCCTTTCCTATAGCATAAGCATGATCAGCCTATAGTGTTCACACTGCTGGGACACAGGCCTCCTCTCTGTGAGAGGGAGTGGGCCTTAATCCACCGGGCCCAGTGCGAGTCGGTAGATGTCACATGTCTTCCAATTTTTCGTCCTAGGACATGCCGGTTTCCTCACGATGTTTTTCTTCACCGTTTTTTGAGAACAATGGTGATGGAAAAATTACACAAAGTAAAGCGTCTGTCTGGGTCGAACCCACGACCTACAACTCGTAAGTCGGGGCCGTTGCCACTGGGCCACCACTGCTCACCTTTCTTATAGGTATCATATAAGGTGGATTTTGCTTGCTTAATGGGTAGTAGCGTCCTTCTTCCTAACAAAACTTTATGATAACCAACCTGCGGGGTATTCCGTAACACACATAAAATGACAATCGATCGCAATTCCTTTCATTTTGACAGTTCAGTCACGTTCATTGCGTTATGTGCAGTAAAAAAAAGAGATAAGTATGCAGGATCGTCGGATATAGTGAAGTTGAGTAAGAAACCGATGGATGTTCTCGAATAAAACTTAATTTAATTAATTGAAAACAAACAGCTCATTTATCAAATTAAATTTCAGTCGACAATATCCATCGGTTTCTTATTAAACTTCAACTATATCCGACGATCCTGCATACTTATCTCTTTTTTTGACTGTACGTCGTTGAACAGACGATTTTTTCAAGCGTATGAAGCAATGGATATCAAAATGAAAGGCATTGCGAACGAATGTTTATGTGTGTTACGCAATATTTCCCGCTGTTTGTCAAGACAAGAGGGCATAGACAAGTGGCAATCAGATTCAAAGCGTGTCGTATTTCTACAACGACTTTTAAAAGGTTTGGCATAATCTTTTCCGCAGTATCTGCCTAGCCTTTTCCCAACTGTGTTGGTGTCGGCTTCCAGTCTAACCGGATGCAGCTGAATACCAGTATCTTAAATGGAGCGACTGCTTTTCTGACCTCCACAGCCCAGTTACTGGGTAATACGATACCCCTTGGTAAGACTGGTTGTCAGACTTTCCGGCTTCTGACGACCCATAACGACTGTCAAAGATCCAAGAATGACAGCCGGGACCAACAGCTTAACGTGCTTTCCGAGGCACGGAGCGGTCTTGGTATGTAAAGATGGTCACCCATCCACGGACCGACCGCGGCAAGAATAGCTTAACCTGATCGATCATACCGTGCGGCTGTTATTTCTTAGCCACAAGTCCCTCAATTTCAATTCAATCAATTTCCCTCAATGTCAATTCAATACATTTTTGACTTTTCCATCATCGTTATCGCTAATGAACTTTGTCTAGCCCCCTAGAGATTTGAATAACACGCTTTGTTGGATTCTGGAGACCGGTTGTAGGTTCAACGTTTAGGCGTCAGGATCTGTGGTCAGGGTAGCCCGCGAAATTAAAAAAATCATACTTTTTTTTGCAATTTGCAAGTCACTATCAGGTTGTATGTTGATCTAAGTATGATTCGCGGCCGTACCAAATATTTATTTATAGAATAAATAGCTGCGCCCCGCGGTTTCACCCGTGTAAATGTTGATCCTGTGGAAATAACGGGATAAAAAGTAGCCTATATGTTAATCCAGGGTGTCAGCTACCTTCATACAAAATTTTATCAAAATTGGTCCAGCCGTTTGAGCGTGAAGAAGTAACAGACATATAAACACACACATTCACAAACTTTCGCCTTTATAAGATAATCATAAAAATCATCAATACATCTCTCTAAGTTCTTGTGTTCTTGGCTTGTGGCTAAGTAATAACAGCCGCACAGGTCGATCGATCAGGTTAAGCTACGCTTGCCGCGGTTGGTCCGTGGATGGGTGACCATATTTACATACAACGAACCCTCCGTGCCTCGGAAAGCACGTTAAGCCGTTGGTCCCGGCCGTCATTCGTGGATCTTTGACAGTCGTTACGGGCAGTCAGAAGCCCGAAAGTCTGACAAACAGTCCTACCAAGGGGTATCGTATTACCCAATAACTGGGTTGTGGAGGTCAGATAGGCAGTCGCTCCATATAAAATACTGGTATTCAGCTGCATCCGGTTAGACTGGAAGCCGACCCCAACATAATTGGGAAAAGGCTAGGCAGATGATGATCTCTCTAAGTTCATATTACCTTATTGAATGACTATTTAATGAAATCATGACTATTGAGGCCAATTGCTGATTCTAATGATTATTATTCTGTAAAGGCATATTTGATACGGTCAGGGATCATATTTTAATTAACACACAACCTGACCTGCAAATTGCAAAAAACGTAAGAAAATTTTAATTTCGCGGGCTACCTTAGCGCACTTTCCTTACGTTAAATCCTTTATTAAATCTCGGATGACAGAGAGAACTACACGCTATACTTTATGGTAATAATTCATGAGTAATATCGTGCCGAGTCTTTGCATTTCCGGCGGAAATCGATTCGCAAAGTTCCTTCCGCGTATTATGATCTATTATGGAGGATTCGCGCTGAATAAGCTTTTAACTAGATTTTGTGTGTGTGTTTGAAATTTACTCACCAAATACGAGCGAATAATACAGGATTATATTGTGTAGGAAGAAGTATATTCATTTACCGGTTGAATGCCGTATTTATACAATAAATTAAAAAGCTATTGTCTCGCGTGGATCCACGTTCGATACGAAGGGTTGAACAATGTTTAGTGATTTTTGAACACGTGATTACTACTACTATTAACTATCTGAGTTATTGCGAAAAATGTGGTGTTTCTTTTAATATTTCTTAACATGTGTGCCGGTTTTAATTAAATACTTTTAAACTTTAATTACATTACATATTTACTTAAGTTTAAATAGTTAACATAAACACGAGTCCTGTTACCTTAAGTACTTGCAGTAAAAACAAATGGCTTGCTAGTAAGAAATGAAAAGCAATTACGCAAGAAGGAAAAACTAAGACGCTTTCCATTTAGCGGTAATTAAGCCAGAGCTTAGGTACTTCCACTTGCACTTTGTTCTCAAAGTTAGACGTAATAATATTGCTTCTTCACTTATCTATAAGTAAAGAAAAGAATATAGAATTATGCGGTGCAAGTTGAAAAATTTAAAAAGGTAACCGTAAAGTAAAAGTTTACCCTTTTAAAATACACTTTGTACAGAAAACAACTATTGCTACGACGTAGCTCGTAGTAGTAGTCGACGTAGCAGATAACCGATCCGCTACGCTGCGTTGCTACGATGGGTTACGCGTAGATGCATTTTATTTGGAGCTTTGTCTGAATTCTTTCGTTTAGGAAATATTCTTTTGAACATTTTGGTGTAAATAATAGTACTGTGCTCATAGATGTTATAATAATAAATAATTATTATCTCATCAAATTGTCAGTCGTTAAGCTTGAAACATGATAAGCTCCTGGGCATTATCGATATATTAAAGTAACAAAAAAACTTTATTAATAAAAAATTTTGAAGCATGCTTAATGATTCACGGTCAGGAAAACAACAAAAAAAAGAATTCTACGCTATACCAAAAGTAAAAAAATGTTTTCCATACAATTTAAACGCCATGAGTTTACCATTATTTTCACTTGTTTATGTTGGCTTTGCTCCCATGGCTAATGGCGCAATGTTTTGGGCCTCCACCTATTTGGCACCACCACTGGCCAACTGCCGGAGTAATGGAATGTTGCCGGCCCCTGTATGGTTAGTTACATTTATCTGGGGGAATTATTTTAGCACCAATTCAACTGGGGATACAGTTTACTGGTTTTCAATTGCCATAGCATTGCCCGACGTATTGTTCTAAGGAGTTTTGTTTTCATAGGGAAAATGACTAGCTGAATAAAAGTGGGCACTTACTAAACCTATAGACTAGTTGCTAAAACAATATAAAAAGTTGAAATGTCTTGTGTGTGTAATTTCACCAGCAAAAATTCAAAGAGTGTGCGATACTGGGTTCGACTCACAGAGCGGGCAAGGTGCCCTGAATTGTGACTACTGAGCAAAAGGACACTTGCAAAAAAAAAAAAAAATAGGACCTGCTAGAACTCTTAACTACAACAAACTTTACACTCGGAACCCAGGAAGTAAACTCCAGACAGTTTTAAAACAGCCTCAATAATCACCCATATAAACGCATTCAATTGTCTACAAACTCCACATTTATTACCAGCAACAGTCGTCCCACAGTTGCGCAACATCCGTCTCTGAACAATAAGCGTAACACGTAAAAGTTAGAAGCGCGGGCATGTAGCTGGGAGCTAGGGATCCTCATCCTACTACCTATCCTACTACGTCAATAATTGGAGCGGTTGTTCATGTGTTTTTTTTTTTATTTGTGCAGCCGTGGTCTGGCCGGGCCCCCATTGTTCGAGCGCGGCCACCGGGCCCGTGGCCCCCGCGAACCCCGCGGCCCCCACCACCCCACCCAACGTAAAACGGTTCGTATTTTTCATTGTTGCTTTAAAGCCTTATAGGTTTTGCTTTATTTATGCCCTTTATAACTCTCCGTAGAAGATAAATGCTCAGGGATGATGTTCTGTTTTTGTCACTATTTAATGGTTTTGCGATGGAGTTCATAGTCGGGGTTTATAGGAAAAGAACTGTTGTTTTTGTTTTACTGGCAGGTTCAATTCCAATCAGAACTTTTTCTCAAAATAGTTTGATATTTATAGACGTGTTAATTTCCTGAATGGGAGTTACTGATCATTATTAGTAACAGTTAAGTTTTGTGGTTCAATTTAAATACGATAAACATAAAGAATCACAACCCTATTTGTATTATTGAAATCTGTAGCCAGTATTGGCATTTAATCATGGAAACTGCAGTAGCTTAAATTTTGACAGCTTTACAATATTCATTGCGTTGACCTAGTTATCGAGCAGACAGATTTTTAAAACATATGGTGCAATGTATATTGATGTGGTATCGAAACTATAGTTATTTTACATTTTTTTACTGTTTTTTTCTTGTGCTATGTAAGTTTAATTTGTATGTGTAATGTAACTGTGTACTTATTTCTAACACCTGTTCTAGAAGTTGAACTTTTGAATTGAATGAACTTTTTGATTTGCTTAAAACCTCGTTATTGAATGATTGAGGTATACTCATTTGTGAGACTGATGTAGATTACCTTGTTTTGGACCAAAATAAATAATATGCTATGTTTTGTATCTATATGTTGGATACAATCTTATGGAACAAAGGTTGTTGACATTAAAATGGTACCTGGTCCGTGTACACATCGTTATACTATCTTTTTCAGGCTGACTGTACCTACTCGTAAGTGGCAAAGATGTTTTAGGATTTAAAAAATCACAATGGTGTATAATGGTGTTAGGAATTAAATCATCTCGTTTATAAACATCAATGCAGCTATTTGTTTTTAATTGGATTAACTTTATGGCATTAAAAACCTCAACGACGATGAACCCTTTCTAGACTTCATTATAAAAAGTTTAATAAAAAAATACAAAAGGGTATTTCTGTACCATTTGTTTTGTTTGGGGTGTATTATGGACCCCTCCCTTGGGGTTGGGAGACAAGGTTTCAGGAAAATCGTGTAAAAATGAGGAGAAAACCATTTCGTTTTAAGAGTGTTGGTAATATTTATGATTATGATTTCATGATGTGTCAAGTTTCTCTTTAACAATACATTCCCAAATAAAACAAAGGTATTTTACTCACATCTCTTACTAATAGATTTTATTAAATGCAAAAACAATTTCGATAAAAGTTTTCTACGTAGGTAATAAAGAATACCTACTTATTTACCCACGGGTTGTGCCATATTTTGTTTCCATGCATTGGTTCTATCGACAAGCATTAAACCTACGTTTCTTTTTAATGTATAAGTGACTCTTAAGATCAGCCTGTTACATCGTTATCTTATTCACACTCAGATCAGAATCTCCGCCTGTTATACAAAACACATCCGCCATTTTTCTCACAGCTCGCATTTACGAACATCTAGCTAGTAATACTGTAGCTAATCCAGTGATTCACAAAGCGGTGTACATTCATATTCCGGACAGCCGCATGTGTCCAGCTCATGTCCGGCACGTGTCCGGCACATGTCCCGCTTATCTCGTATCCGATACTGTTCCACGCGCGATCGGACCGATACTTACGATGAGTATGTGAGAGGACCATATATAGTCGTATGTGTGTGATTGTGTTTTGTTATTTATTTAAAAAATATACACTTATATGGTGTTTCGTTCGGAGGAATGAGGAAAATTAATGCAAAGGCTATAAATAAACGTAGGGGAAAACCAGTAAAGCGATGGATGGACTTTGTGAAAGATGATATGCCTAGAAAATGGTGTGACTACCGATATGACGACTCATCATCTGCCTAGCCTTTTCCCAACTATGTTGGATTCGGCTTCCAGTCTAACCAGATGCAGCTGAATACCAGTTTTTTACATGGAGCGACTGCCTATCTGACCTCCACAACCCAGTTATTGGGTAATACGATACTCCTTGGTAAGTCTGGTCGTCAGACTTTCGGGCTTCTGACTACCCGTAACGACTGTCAAAGATCCACAAATGTCAGCCGGGACCAACGACTTTACGTGCTTTCCGAGGCATGGAGGGGTCTTGGTATGTAAAGATGGTCACCCATCCACAGACCAACCGCGGCCAATGTAGCTTAACGTGATGGATCGACCTGTGCGGCTCTAATTATTGCCCCCCCCCCTCCCCCGGGCTAAGGCCGTGATAAGGACAAGAAAATGATGATGCGTTTCGTTTTTCAAAAGTCTAAATAGGGTGCCCCATTGGTGTAATGATCGCAAACATGAGTTTTTAACTTTATAGTTCCTAGAGTCAGGAAGCGCGAACAGAATTGGTTTTGTTCCATTAAGAATTCTGGTCCATTTCCATCATGTAAAATAATAACTAGCTTCTGCCCGCGACTTCGTCCGCGTGAAATTTCACCCTACCCTCATTCTCACTCTTAAGGGTGGAATTTCGAAAAACTCTTTCTGAGTGTTTACCTACTCTTCACAAAGAATACACTCTCCACATGCTAGGACCAACGGTTTTGACTGTGCGTTGATATATCAGGCAGTCAGGACTTTGAATTTATATGTATATATAGATAGATAATATATTTATTTATTTGCATCATAAAAGTACAACCTGCACTTAAATACAATAATGTGATTATATTTCTCACCTTTCTAACGTTGTTCGTTAAGTACTTACTATCATGTGACGATAATCATTTGACACGCCTTTAAACACTAATCACTCACCACCAAATTACATACACTGATATTGCTATTTAGGTTGTAGCATTCGATTCACACTGTCCTCCGTACTAGCATAGTAAAAAGTTTTTACTATGGTACTAGTATATTCGGTCTTAACGGCAATAGGCGCGCCTTCTGTCATAGCTGAACTAAATATACTCCTGCCTTTTATAGGCGTGAAAATGTAAACAAAAAGCTCTGCCAAATATATTCTTCCAAAAAAATTGTATCTAGGTATCTCAGCAAGCCCAACCGACGCGTAGCAGATTGCCACATTTTTAAAATTCGCAATTTTCTACGGGATAAAAGTAAAATATAGTTGGGTTTCCCTCCCAATCTGTATGCCGCATAGCAATGAGATTCGTAGGATTCATTGCTCGAAGGATCGCACGTCTTACATAGAAGCTATTTGCGCGGGTAAATAAGTTTGGTAGATTTCGTAGTTACCGGGAGTACTGTGTTACGAATACAAAGTATACAAACAATCTATTTTGTACGAAAACTTTATAAAAATATCGTGGGTCGACCCTTTTAGAGTGCATGTCGTGTAAGAGTAAAGAAAAACAAGTGGTGTGGTAATATAATATTATGGAAGAGACAGAATAGTTCCTTTAGGTTGTTATAAATCTATATTTATACTATTTGTGCTAAAGCTAGGTGGAGTGACGATCTTCGTAAGATGGCTGGTAGCAGCTGGATGAGAGGTGCCAAAAATCGAGATGAATGGCGTGCTATAGGAGAGGCCTATGTCCAGCAGTAGACTGCTATAGGCTGATGATGAAGTGTTTGTTTGAACTCATTAATCTCTGGAATTACCAGTCGGATTTGAAAAAATATTTTTACATTTGTTAGCCTAATTCTTGAGCAAGGCTATAACCTATTTAACATCACGCTAAAAATGACAGAAAGAACGCTAAGTGAAAATTAAGTAATAGCGCGGACTGGCGATGCGATGCGACATGCGTCGGGAGAATAAGAAATTTCACACGAACGAAGTAGCGGGCAGAAGCTAGTATACAACACCTACGCGTCGAATCATTAGTTAATTTTGAACTGTTGGGCATAAACGTATGGTTTATATACTTCATAACAGCAACTCATGTCTTATCTGTTTTTTTCCACACGTTACAATCATAAATTAATCTATACAGGGTCAAATTAAGTAAGCTAGCAAAACTCAGCGGACGTGATGGGTTTCGATATCTAAACATAACAAAACAAAAAAAAAAAATTTGACGATTTTTAGTTAGAGTTACTTGAAATAAAAGTTTTTAAAATCAGTTTTTATTTTGTAAACTTCTCAAACTTCTCAGACGTGATGGGTATCGATATTTATACACGTTAAAACAAAAATAACAGATTTTCTCAACCTATACTTAGAGTAACTACAACATCAGCAGTCGCTCAGCCCGAAAAAAAAAATGAAATCTTTTTTTCTTAACCCTAGATAGATAACCACATTTCACTGTACACGAAAGATAACCATACGTCGATTCGACGTGCGGATGTTTGAGTGAGCATATTTTGGATTATGTGTATATTAGGTTTATGAATGTGATATTATGTCGTAGTGTATGTAATTTTATTGTGAGTAAATGAAAAACATTAGAGTTTATTCATATTTTTATTAGAAAAAAAAATTTAAGAACAAAACAAGGTACTTCTTACTTTACAAAACTTAAACATTTAGGAAACTCTCCGTCAGTCTTATAATTCACTATGTAAACTTTTCAAAATCAACTTTTTTTAATTTCTATAATATAAAAAAAAACTAAATAAATAACACTTTATTCATTTTGGCCTCAAAGACACTTAGGACAGGCGCGCTGGACTTGTGCTCTCCACAAATGGGATTTTTGCTGCTGTCGCAAATTGTCTTTGTCATTTTTCTAATTTTTGATGGACAAAAGGCACAATATTTTCTTCTCATAGTCTTCGGCATCACTCTGTACTTACTCTTCTAATAAATTGTCTTCAGTTTCACTGTCCGACCCCTGAATCTCTTCATCGCTCGTTTCATGCAACAACCGACTAATTTCTGCATCGTCTGCATGTTTTCGTGACGTTTTTATGTTAATTTTATCGTGGCCTAATAAAAAGTAAAAAAAACTAATAAAAAACATGTACATTTATTCTCAAAAAAGGAAATAACACATTTTCCCAAAAGTCTAAAAACTAAAGATAACCATACGTCAGTTCGACGTACGGTAGGTAAATATTGACGAAAGTATTGCACTTACCGAAGCGATACGGGTGTGTCCTGCAAGCTCCGATGGCCGACCGAGTTGGCGGGAACGGGCAGTTTAGTGACGCAAAAAACAAAAGAGTTACATCGATTTTTCAAAATCGATTACGTCGTTTCGACGTAGGTTATCTATGTAGGGTTAATTATGTTTCGATATCGATAGTCGATACCCCACCACGTCTATCGAGTTTCGCTAGGTAATTTAATATGACCCTGTGTATTATGAATTTAAAGTTGGATGGAATGTGTGAATGATGATATGGTTAGAAAGGGGGGACTACCGAGATGACGACTAATAGAGAAGTATGGAAGAAAAAGACCCAGAAAAAGACCAAATAAATTGGGATGAGGACAGGAGAATGATGATGATATTATGAATTTATGAACAAACATTCAAAACAGTAAAAAAAAACGATTTATTCCTGTCTGATCCTCTGAAACCCCCTCCGCCTGGATCCCCTGCTATTTATTCTTCTGTTTTAATCTCTGTCTTATCCACTTTATCTACAGCCTCACACAAGTTACATTTTCTACAAATAAATTGTAAACCTTCACACATTCGCAAACACGCCGAATGCTATAAAGTGTAATCAAAATTAAAGTGGAAATTGTATTTCAATTGCGAGGCCATTACCAACTACAAATACGCGTATGTTTGAGCAGGGGTGGCTTTTAGAGCGAGCGCGAGTTACCGCGGTGTGCCCGCGCTGACGGGTGTACACGAGTAGATATGCAACAGAGACCGAGCTTCATTCAATCGCGCTACGATACATTCAGTAACACATCAATGGTTGTGTATCTTGAAGAGATTGTCCACTTCTCAGGTTAATTTCTGGCATGTATTGATTGGTAATGCCCTTTTTTAAGAAATGTTCATGCGTGGCAAAAGCATTTAAACTATGCACGCGTGAAAAAATCAACTTTACACTACACAAGCCATAATCATTGTTATTGTATGCCTATAATTAAATTAAAATGGTATAAAAATACAGTAAGTAGACAACTTAGCACATTTACAAGAGGTTTTTTAGTTTTTATTCGTGTAATGTATGATATTGTAGGTAAATTTATATTGTCTATTGTAAAGTATAGAAGGTTGTTCTAATATTTGAGCTAGTCATTATACTTGCGCCTATACGTTGCTACGTGCATTATTTATTCGCGTATACAGAATGCTTCCAACTCAAGAATTGTTCAATTCGTTTAGTTTTTTTTTTTGTAACTTAGTTTTTTATGTGTTTAGTATTTGCGAACGTGTTGCTAACTACTACGCGATTGCATGAAGTTGAGTCTCTGTTAGTTATCTACTCATGTACTTGCTGCCAGTTGCCGATGGGGATGCTACACAGATACAGTTACGTATGGCGTATACGCGACCACTCAAACATTACCGTGGGAAAAAACGTATTTGCCTGATGCCATGTCGGTTTGGTAATGAAAGGGAAATATTTATAGGGTATCACTTTTTGAAGCAATTGGAGGTATTCGATGAAAGTACTGGCATACAAATATTTTATAGAAAACAATTTATAATTATGTAGAATCAATAATAACAGTTTCAATCAGTCATTATACTCAACATGTTAACAACACGAACAACAGCAAAATTGTAACTTTGATTCCAATATTCCCACTGCTGGGCAAATGCTTTTTTCCATGCATTATCTCTTATTTGTGGCCGATATTTAGAGATGTTGGCCCCGCAAACATGATTAGATCGTCATACCACATTCACCGCGGTCTACCTCGACGGGGATGTCTTACATCAGGCGTTCAGCGGGTGTCGATCTTTGTCCATCTACTCGTATCCGTGTGCATTCGTGCAACGTGGCCAGGCCACTCCCACGTCAGCCTGGCTGTTTTTCTCCTACATCCGCTACTTGTGTTATGTAGTGTAGAGTGGCGTTTCTAATTCGATCGGTTCGCTTGACCCCTATTATGCTGCGCTCTGTTGCCCGTTGGCAAATCTTGAGTTTGGACTTCTGTTGTTCAGTAAGTGACCAACTTTGTGCACCGAAGATTTGTACGGGCAAATGTCGATGAGTTTTCTTTTCAATTTTATTGGAATACTACATTTCATGTGTACTTTTAAGGGTCCAGTAGGTCTTCCATGCATTTGAATTTTACTTAGATCCTTTTTTTATCAACAAATTCCTTTAAGCTATGTATAAAAAGATAGCAAAAATAAAGAGCACAAAAATAATAAATCTGGCCTGTCATCTGTTGAAGTTTATCCCATGAAGACTAAAACCTATAAAAGGTAGTTAGAGTGCACTTAGGAGATAAGTCACACGTCGCATTAAGTTCTGTGATCGACTTATAGTTGGATCACCTTCGGGTAGTTTAGTAGATAAGTAAATAAGAATAAATGGGGTCTTAACTTACCTATGTCTTAAAGGTAGGTATGGTCTTCCTTGTGTTAGAGTACCAAAGAATTTGCTTTTTCTTCCGTTTAAACAGACTCATTATCTGCCTAGCCTTTTCTCAACTATGTTGGGGTCGGCTTCCACTTTTTTTTTCTTTAGCATGCTGTCTTATCCATCTTGGAACTTCGTTGTGTTGAAGTACTGTTATACTTTCAATCAGTTTTAATTTGTTAATAGGTACTTTCGTTGCGCTTTGTCAACAAGTTAATGAAACATATCGCCACATTATTTAGACGCTGACTTTACAAACGCGTCGTTATTACGCGGTCGCCATTGGGTGCTGCGGTTCATCAGACTATGCAAACAGTGCAAGGCTCACTGAACGTGTTAGCTTGCTCGTTTTGCATATTGGCAGAATTTCGAGGCTTGCTTTTTAAAGATTAATGGAAGCCGTCGATGCAGTAACGTTCGAACCACCAACTGTGGGCAGAAATACTGGGAGCAAAGGGTTTATCGACTGTATTAATAAAGCTTTAATGATGGTGATACTTGCATCCAGCGTGTCAGGATTAGTCAGTGAAGTTACCTATTTGCTCTCCAAATTAAAATCAAAAGTCATTTATTCAAACTATATATATATAAGATCTTAGTCCCCCACAACGCCCGCTCTTCACCACTTCCTAGCGCTTTAGCTGGGAAGGAGTGGCGCAACGAACTCCCCAGCAGAACAGCTGTCTGTTAAGTTAGAAGAAGTACGCGTCACGAAAGATGAGACTTGCCTTTTATCTTAAACTTTATTATTTCGTAATAAATATTATAATATTGTTAAGAATTTTTATCTAAATCTCATCGATAAATCCATGAATAGATATACACATTATGAGTAACTATTTCGTACACGACTTACCTACGCAAACTCCCCACTACTGAGCTTGTCAAGTCTCATCTTTCGTGACGCGTATATAATAGTATGCAACGTTTTTTTAACTTTACAAAACACACAATATTAAATAAAATTATTTGTTTATCGCAATACAACTCATTAATAACTTCAATTCATTTAATGTGTAGATTATATTATCGTTTATGTCACAATGTAAGAGAAAATTTTAACGACGTTAAGAACTAAAGGTATCCTAGTTAAAGTACATGCTGACACGTAAGTTTTAACAATCTTGACGACTTTTTTTTTTATTAAACAGACTGGCAGGGACATCGAAGCGAAAACTGTAACCATGTATTCAGCACATGATTCAAGACGTACTCTTAGCTAGCGTAGAATTTTTTCCTGGACAAGTGACCTACACGGTCAAAATGTAACAGCTAATATTTTTTAATAACCGCAAAAAATTTCAACGCTCACCAGCGTTGAAATTCGTCGGTTCAGGTGGCCTACCATGATCTAATTAAAAACGATTCAAAAACAAGACATTTCAGTTTAGGTTCCTAAACTGCATCGCTTGAGCTGCTCTATGGACGTCATGGCACCAAACAAGTATGAATGAAACCAAAACTTGCGACTCAGTTTGGGACAATCGCTGTCAGCAGATGGCACGGCCTAAACTGAATTGTTAAACTGACGTCATGGTACGAATTAGAAGAACAGTTCAGTTTAGGTCCTAAAATGGATCGCGTTAAGAGCTTGTGGTAGGCCTCCAGAATCAAGAGTCTTAAATCCATTGTGACATGTTGGGCGTCGATGTACCTGCCACCCTGTATTTACACATCTAAGGGCTGATTTTTCAATCTACAAATATTTTTTATTCTTTGAATAAAATTGACGTCTGACAGTTTTTGTATGGAAGAACTGTCAAAAATTCAAATTTATTCCTCGGATAAAGTTATCTGGCGTTAGAAAAATCAGCCCTAATATAATCCCCAAATCATAAAATACGTTTACAATCACGTATTATTAGTCCGAGTTATTCTTCGTATTGTTTAAGCAGCTTTATGAATAAAGCCAATCCTCTTTTGTTGTATTGTTGTTGTTCCGATAATTCTGTAGCTCATCATCGGCTTTGGGGTAATAATTATTTAGGTTAAAATCAACTCAATCCTGTTATCCTTGTCAGAGAATCGTCAGGTATACAGGACGGTACAAACTTTAGAGGTTGATAAAACTTAATATCGTTTTTCAGCCGTTCATAATATCATCGTAGAGCAACGAGACACAGACCCACCGACGTAGAAAAAAAAGCTAATTATTACCTTATACTTCGTGTCTTTTAACGGGATACGCCTTTATTGTTTTCTGTTGTCGATATATCTGCATAAACTCATGCCTTCTTTCCACGGGGGTAGGCAGAAACTACAGAACGCCACCTGCTATGATCCTTACATATAGGAGGATAAAACATAGGATACCAAGCAAAAGGATTTTCTTTGTATACTATGCTTTGATCCAGATTTTCTGCCTTTTCTTGCTACCTTTACACATAGCTTGACTCCCTTGTTGTTTTTAACTGCCTTGATCATTAGACTCGTAGTCTCGAAGGCTGTGCTTAGGATTCTTGGTTTAATTCGTAGGTCAATTAAAATGCTATTGATTTTTTTTCATTACAAACTCCAACTGCCTTTTTAGCCAATGGTCGCTAGTGCTCGGTGTGCTACTGTTAAGCACGAGGTCATGGGTAAAAGTTTCTATGAGGGTGGTATGTTCACAATGTAAATAAATAAAGATGTAAAAAAAAAAATTAGGTCGTAGGTACGATTCTCAGGTCGTGCAAACTGTTATAGGGTGTTCCCATCTGGAAATTCTCAGTAGCATCCCGGTGTCTGGTCTTATGACCGGGTGATGGCAACAGGCTCCATAGACTTGAAAAATAACTCTGCTTAACTCTTCGGCGAAATACAGGCGCGATTTTATGTTATGTATGTTAGAAACTCAGTAGAAGCTCGGTGTCTGGATTGGTGACCGGCTGTAGGCAATAGCGTCGCCTCCTATTACATGAGACTTCAACATCTGGCAAACTGTACATCATGTACAGTCACCAAAAGAGATAAGTAACCAGGGTCGTCGGATATAGTTTAGTAAGAAACCAATGGATGTTTTCGAATGTAATTTAATTTGATAAATTAACTGTTTGTTTTCTATTAATTTAATTAAATTTCATTCGAAAACATCTATCAGTTTCTTACTAAACTCAACTCAAACTCAAAGCATTTATTTCAATTAAACCAATTACAGGCACTTTTGAATTGTCAAGGGGTCGGTCAGTCAGAAAGATGAAGCTAGTTGCCCATTCCAAAGCGTAGGTACCTATGGAGAAGAACGGGCAAGAAACTCCATGGGCACTCTTTTAAATCAAAATAATATGGTTACAAAGTCTTTGTTACATCATTCATGTTCAAAATTATGCATGTGAGAACGATGCAGAACGTTAAAAGCATCCATAATGAAAAGACGAGAAAAAAAGCAATTCATATATTACATTAAATTAAAATAAGCCATGGCAGCAAAGAGATGACCAGTCTCTACTGACGGCGCCCGTTCACGAACATGACGCATGTATTAGCTAACTTCAACTATATCCGACGACCCTGATTACTTATCTCCTTTGGTGACCACTTAAGCCCACCCTTTCTGGGAATACAAGCATGTGGTTATGTTTTTGTACGTAAACTGTTATTTTTCTCAGTATAAAAGTTCCCCTGGAATTATTTCAATATGTACGTGCACTGCTAACGCTCATTCTCCCATTTCTCTGTATTGTGGGGTAGGCAAATCCCGAGGGGTGAGCATTGGAGCGAAAGTTTCCATTTGTGAAAGAGTTTTGCTTAATGCAATGTAGGTACCTGTTGGAGAACCTTTGCTAAATGGTTCTATAGACTGGATAATACAACTAGGTTTTTTCTAGTTCCTCGAACTTGTGCAGCTGTTAGGCCCTTTGTACAGACACGTTGTTCTTGCCGTGAAATACTAAGGTATATTCGCCGTGTGTAGGCACGGTTGTCAGTGTTTTATGGATCACTATGGAAGCTTGTTGACGGACACGTTTTTTTTCTACGGCGCGATTTATACGACGACGTGCCGAAAAGAAACCGTGCCGTGTATAAATGGCCTTAGTCGACAAGAGCAAACCAAAGAATGCTTTTGGTTTAGTCTTGCAGAATGATTTAATATCGACCCTAAAAAGTTAGGAAAGTATCAGTAGGAGAAGCCTATTTTAACACTACACACATAACTTAACATAATCAGCCTATAATGTTCCCACTGCTGGGACACAAGCCTCCTTTCAGTGAGAGGGAGTGGGCCATAATCCACCACGCGGGCCCATTGCGGGTTGGCAGATGTCACATGTCTTCGAATTTTTGGTTCTAGGACATGCCGGTTTCCTCACGATGTTTTCCTTCACCGTTTTGAGAGCAGTGGTGATGAAATAATTTACATAAAGTAAAGCGCTAGTCTGGATTCGAACCTACAACTTGTAAGTCGCGGCCGTGTCCACTTGGCCACCACTGCTCTACTTCCTCAACACTAGTTTTACATAATTAGAAAATGTATTAGTCAGAAAATCTATCAGCAAAAATCCTAGGACTAGACCAATTTACTAATAGTCACATAATGGAGAATGTTATTCAATGTAATGATGAAACAGATAACGTTACTATGTATGTATTTTATAAAAAAAATACTGTAGAATCCCTTGTTTAACACATTGTTCAAGTCTTCACTGTCAATTTACACTCAATTAAAATACTTAATGCAGTGAATCGTTGGGTATACATCCTACTAATTAATATTATAAAATGTGAACTCCTTGAGTTAGAAAGTGTCTAGTACATGCGCATATCGCCAGTTATGTTTGAGTCCCATGGGGTAGCAATAAACATGAATATTTTCCGGTAAAGACAACCTTGACCTACCTATATCACGTAAATGACACGTGTCGGTCAGGGGCAGAGAGAGGCTCAATAATTTGATTGTTTTGGGGATCACACACACAATGTGCATTCATAAGGAAACTTTTTGGGATGCTTGGGAAGGAATTTCATCACTGAGTAATTTGGAGTCAGTTGATTGTGCAAACCTTTGACTAGTGTTCAGTAATCTGTAACATTATGTAGACATAAGTAGCTAGGTGGAGCGAAGATCTTCGCAGGATGGCTGGCTGAATGAGAGTTGCCGAAAATTCGGTTGAATGGCGTGCAATAAAAGTGGCCTACGTCCAGCAGTGGACTGCTATAGGCTGATTATGATGATGATGAAGTAGCTAGGTATAACTATAGTAGACCTATAGTTATACCTGCTAGCTACTACAATTACATCATCTATTTAAATAAAACCGGCCAATTGCGAGTCGGACTCGCACATGAAGGGTTCGGTAACACAAGGCAAAAAACGACGAAAAAAACAAGTTTATTTTATGAAGACCCCCTTTCTGTTGGACCCTTTTGGGTACGGAACCCTAAAATTAAATACTGTAAAGCGAATTATTTGAGAACGGCTACACAGATTTGGCTTTTTTTTGTTTTTAAATACTTGCTATACTTAGTCCGTATTAGGTTATCAAGGAAAGAAAAATTGGAAAGGTTTCCCGGAAAATTTACAGAATTCTGGAAAACTTAATTTCCTTATTCTATGGATTTTCGTGGCAGGACAACGTCTGTCGATTCAGCTAGTTTTTAATAGGTTCCAGGTTCCGATAGGTATAGCCTACCTATCTGTCAACCTTCATAACGATCGGTTCAGTAACTTAGACGTGAAAAGGTAATACACGAACAGAGTTACTTTAGTATTTATAATATTCTGTAGTATGAAAATGCTGAAGGAAAACCGCGAGGAAACCGGTATGCCCTAGAATAAAAAAATTGGAACATTATTATGTGACATCTACCACCCCGCACTGGGCCCGCGTCCACTACGCGGGCCCAGTGCCGCCCACTCCCTCTCACAGAGAGGAGGCCCGTGTCCCAGCAGTGGGAACATTATTGGCTGATTATGATGCCCTATTAGTCATCATCTTCATTCTCTCGCCCTTATCTCAATTTATTTGGGATCGGCGCAAAAAGGTTTTTTTGAATAATACTAGCTGACCCGGCGAACTTCGTACCACCTCAGAATCAATAAATACAAAATGTATGAGAAAATGAATGTTTTTGGTGAATTTTTCCCATGTTTTAATGGCTAGTTATTCTGCTATTCGGGGCGGAGACAAATGCAACAAATTAAATGAAAGATCATAAAAATCGGTCCAGTCGGTCTTGAGTTATAAATGGTGTAACTAAACCAACTTTGTTTTATTTATATAGAAGATAGATTAGTATGGATGTTTGTTTTACGATTGTTCATAGTAAATTATTCCACAGAATATTTATTTTAAGTAATGTTTGTTTTCGTCTAAATCTCGGAGCTAACAAGATGAAAACAAACATTACTTAAAATAAATGTTTTTGTTTATACATTTTATTCAATTTCGAACGGCCATTGTTGTTTACATCTTTGGCAAATTTAGAAACCCGGACTATAGGTAAGATAATTACTTTACCCTGTTTTATTTAAATTCGTCCGTTTTCATTCTTAAGATCTTTTTATTCTGGCTAGACTGACAATTCACCCCTTTTTATCCTGAAATGGTTCTCTTACAAAACTGTTTGGAGTTCAGTATCAGCCTCTTTCTTACTTTCAGCGATTTTTCCGCTCCCTGCTTATGAAGTACGGTCAACAGCAGTGATAATAATGTTACGAGCTTGGGGTTCGTGACAATAAAAACTGCCGATTTAATAACCAAAAATAAACACTTTAATTAAATAACACCAATAAAACACAAACACACTAATTATAAAACACAATCGCACTACTGATCACTCTTAAGTCGCACTTGAAGATCGCTTCGAATGTTATCGCTTGTATCGCAGAACCAATACTGACTCGGTCGCGGCCCATACCGGCCTTATATAGGGCCTCAGATAGTTCCAGAACCTTCTACTGTAGAAACATCTAGAATGTTCGAGTACATACCGGTCCGGACCGGTAGATGGCGCTAGTGGTAGCTAATGTCGCCATCAATCGTGGCGCGCAACACTGCCCCCTCCTAAGACATGCTCGTCCCGAGCATTATCGGCCCCATAATAACGCGCCAATCGATCCACATGGACGATCTTAGGAGTACCTCTTGCACCTTTCTGTATCCGGTAGGTTACGTCATTGATCTTTGTCACAATCCGGTACGGCCCGTCCCATTTAGCTTGAAGCTTAGGAGATTTCCCTTTGCTGCGGACTGGATTGTGCAACCACACTAGTGAACCTTCGTCGAACCCTTTATTGTTAATTTTTCGGTCATAACGGGTTTTCATCTTTTCAGACATTTGCTGGCCTGATTGTCTGACGTGCTCATAAATGTCATTCATTTTGTTCCGCAAGTCATTCGCATAATCGGTTATACTGCGTGGGGCATCAGGTGGTATTCCGGTGATCAGGTCTGCAGGCAGCCTTAATTCCCTTCCAAAGTTTGCGAAAGCTGGCGTCACCGATGTACTTTCGTGAACAGCACTTCTATATGACAACAAAAACGGTTGTATGTGCTTGTCCCAATCTCGTTGCCGATTTTCCACAACTTTCGCCAGGTATCTCTCCAATGTCTGATTAAATCGTTCCACCATTCCATCCGATTGTGGGTGGTAAGAAGTTGTTCTCGTTTTATGAGTACCCATGACTCGGCAAGTTTCCTGGAATATTTGGGACTCAAAATTCCTTCCCTGATCGCTGTGAATCTCCAAGGGTACTCCAAAACGGCAGAAGACTTCATGAACCAGTTTATCGGCAACTGTTGAAGCTTCCTGGTTTGGAATGGCGAAGACTTCCGGCCACTTAGTGAAGTAATCCATTACAACCATGAAATACTTGTTACCACTTTCACTTACCGGAAACGGCCCCGCAACGTCAAGGGCTATCCTCTCCCATGGTGCACCAACATTGTACAATTTCAATGCACCTCTACTACGAGTCTGAGGTCCCTTTACAGCTGCACAACTCGTACATTTGCGACACCAGTCCTCGACATCGTCCCGACAGTGGACCCAGTAAAACCGTTCTCGTATCTTCAGTAGAGTCCGTTTTATTCCCAGATGGCCTCCTAAACAACCATTATGGTACAGCTGTAGAACATCCGGTACTTGAGCTTTAGGGACAACCATTTGCAAATGACAGCTGTCCCCCCGAACATTTTCCCATTTACGGCACAGGACTCCATCCTGAATCACCAAGCTGTCCCATTGGGCCCAATAACTTTTTGTGATCGAACTCATCGCTGAGACGTCGCTCCATCTGGGCTTAGGTGCACTGGCCTTCATCCACTCTAAAATCGGCTTGAGGTCTGAATCTTCCTGCTGTGCACGTTGTAGCCTTTCCTTCCACTCATCGCTGAGGTCTGTTCTGAGCATCCTCACAGGTACCACTTCCTTACCCTCTTGCCTAGTACAATGCTTGCAGTCTTCAGGACAAGGTCTTCTTGATAATGCGTCTGCGTTGCCGTGAGATTTCCCGCTGCGATGTTCGACCACAAAGTCGTATTCCTGCAGTAGCTCAATCCATCTCGCAACTTGTCCTTCTGGATTCTTGAACTGCAATAGCCATTTCAGTGCAGCATGGTCAGTTCGTAAATGGAATTTCCGCCCCAGAAGATATTTGCTAAAATGCTGCAATGACTTTACCACAGCAAGCAATTCCCGTCTCGTGACACAATAATTCCTTTCCGGCTTTGACAACGACTTGCTGAAGTACGCTATCACAACCTCTTGATCACCATTCCGTTGAGACAACACACCGCCAAGTCCTATGTCACTTGCGTCTGTGTCAACTATAAATTCCTTGCTAGCATCAGGGTACCCCAAAATAGGTGTTTTGCACAGTCGGTCCTTTAACTCCTGGAATGCGATGTCGCAACTTTCATCCCAGCAGAAATGTCGCTTCTCCTCGGTTAGCTTGTGCAGGGGTTTGGCTATATCCGCAAAGTTCTTAACAAATCGCCGATAATAAGAGCACAAACCCAAAAATGCTCTGACCTGCGTCTTGTCTTTCGGAACTGGCCAATCTTTGACAGCGGCGATTTTCTCTGGATCCGTGCGGATGCCTTCTTCCGACACTACATACCCCAAAAAGCTAACTTGCCGTTTGAATAGTGAACATTTCTTTGGACTCAACTTGAGGTTGGCACTCTGGATCTTCATGAGCACGCGTTCCAGGTTTTGAAGATGTTCTTCAAACGTACGGCCTACGATGATGATGTCATCCAAGTAGACCAGACAGGCATCGCCAATTAACCCGGTTAGTACAAGTTCCATCAGCCTTTCAAATGTTGCCGGAGCGTTGCATAATCCAAACGGCATAACTTTAAATTGCCAAAGACCCTTTCCTGTCGAGAATGCAGTTTTCTCCTTGTCCTTAGGATCAATTTCGACTTGCCAGTAGCCACTTTTCAGGTCCAGTGTGCTAAACCACTTTACTCCAGTAAGCATGTCTAGCGTGTCATCTATTCTTGGCAAAGGGTAGCTGTCCTTCTTCGTAACGTCATTCAGACGACGATAGTCAACACAAAACCGCATGCTGCCGTCCTTCTTCCTTACCAGCACTACAGGTGAACACCATGGACTAGATGAAGGTTCAATAACACCATCCTTCACCATTCCCTCAATCATGGTTTCCACTTCCTTTTCACGTGCTACCGGTAATCTCCTTGGCCGCTGACGGATAGGCAATTCTTCTCCTGTGTGTATTTTGTGTTGAACTAAGCCAGTCTTCCCGATGTCAGCATCGTTTGACGAGAAAACATCGGCGTACTTGAGTAACATCTTCTTCGCCTTGACCATTTCATTTTGGGACAGAGCGCTGCGGCAGTCTTCTAAAAGTGTGGACACTTTTGTTTGTGCATCCTTGCTGAGGGTACCAGTCGATAGATATTGGCATCGACGCAACCAATCCACTTCCTCGCAAGTACCAACTAGTGTGCCTTTTTCTATAATCTGTTCCTGATCACAAAGGTTCAGCACACGTACCCCTGAGATGTCGGTGGCTCTGACCAAAGTTCGTGCCACTTTCCATGGAAGGTCACTGTCTACCCTTTCCACGAGTACACAACGATGAGTTTGCCCAGGATTCCGAGGAAGACTAACCGGCACCATCGTTTCTGATCTCGGCGGAAGTACAATCTTCTTAAGGCTGTACACATTCCCAGGTAACGCCCCTTCCATAAAAAGTTCCTCTTGTCCACATTTCAGAACACCTTGCTTGACGTCTATCTCACAACAATTCTTCCTCATAAAGTCAAGGCCCAAGATGCAATCGTCCATTATATCAGCCACGATGACATTATGCAGGTAGAATCTGTTGCCTAGCTTTAACTCCATCTTCTTCTCTCCATGGACGGTATGCGCTGACCGGTGGCTGTTACCAAATTAATGCGTTCTCGGTTGTATGCGGAGTCCCCAAGGAACCGACTTGTAAGTTGGGAACTAACGACCGTACGAGAGGCTCCTGTATCTATGGTCAGTTTACAAGGCGTTCCGTTGACCTCGCCCTTGATGATTAAACTGTTCCCGTCATGGGTTTGTGTGATCGAAATCCTTGGGGCTCTTTGAACATCAGCCAGCACCCGCCCCGCAGTCCTGGCTATTACTCGTTTCCCTGCTGCTGCTGGGCGGTGCTGGTAGCCGCACTGCCCTCTGGAGATCGGCCGTCTTCTTTTTCTGCAGTCCGCTTAGGGCAACTGGATCTAAGGTGGCCCCTTTCCCCACAGCCATAGCACCTAGGGCTGTATCCTTTATTGCGGTCGCGAACTGTAGCCGCTGCAACCTCCCTGACGCGATGGGAACGATGATCCTGCCGCACAGCTTCCACCTCGAGTGCATGGGCCAAGGCGTCCTTAAGCGTCCCGTGGTGACCGAGCCTTACAGCAGCTCTAACTTCGAGGTCGCGGATGCCATCGATGAATACCTGCACCAGGTTCCCATCAATAAGCGCAGGTACAGACTGTTATGCTTTCCGAACCAGCTTCTCCACTTCAAGGGCCCACTGCTGCAGGTTTTCGTTGCTGCGTTGCACACGATCCCTGAGCTGCGCACGAAACACGTGTTCCAGGTGAGCGTCGCCATACCGAGCCTCCAATGCCTCAAGGAGCTGCTCGTAAGTCACTTCCTTACCGAGAGCTTCCAAGACAGTTAAGGCCTGGTCGCGCAGGCCTAGGGTAAGGGCAGTCATGGCCTGGCTTTTATTCCACCCGTTCGCCTTCATGACAGCCTCAAATTGGATTTTATAGGCCGACCAGGAAGAAGTTCCGTCGAACGGTGGCACTTTGAATCCACGTAGCGAAGGTGTTGTAGCTACGGGAGCTGCGATTCCATCCTCAAGTTTAAGGTAATCCAGCGTTTTCTTCACGTCAGCCATCACGGTTTTCTTCACGTCAGCCATCACGTTGTCAACCCGATTATTCACTTGGTCGATTCGGGTTTCAGCTTCGGACAGGCGGTTGTCATGTTGAGCAACCTTATCCTTCACCTCCTTCATGTCTTTCCCGATGGTAGCATGAAGGTCCTTCATAAGGAGCATCTGCTCTTCCTGGCGACGCGCCTGCTCCTCCTGTCGACGGGCTTGTTCCTCCTTATCGCGCTGGAGCTGTTCTTCCAGCCGACGAGCCTGTTCCTCCTGTCGGCGAGCCTGCTCCTCCTGTCGGCGAGCCTGCTCCTCCTGTCGGCGAGCCTGCTCCTGCAGCATCATCATCAGAGCAGCCAAATCTGGTGCTGATGATCCTGGAGCAGCTGCGGACGGGCCGGCCTCCGTGGTCGGCAGCTGGCCCTCCGACATCTGTGGCGCAGCTCCACCAAAACGTCTCTGGTCCGTCTCCTGTTGGCGTTGACTCCGGGTACGGATACCCTCCGTGTCGTCTTTGGGTAAAATCGGCATGATTTTAATCCTTGCTTCTGACACCAATTGTTACGAGCTTGGGGTTCGTGACAATAAAAACTGCCGATTTAATAACCAAAAATAAACACTTTAATTTATATAACACCAATAAAACACAAACACACTAATTATAAAACACAATCGCACTACTGATCACTCTTAAGTCGCACTTGAAGATCGCTTCGAATGTTATCGCTTGTATCGCAGAACCAATACTGACTCGGTCGCGGCCCATACCGGCCTTATATAGGGCCTCAGATAGTTCCAGAACCTTCTACTGTAGAAACATCTAGAATGTTCGAGTACATACCGGTCCCGACTGACCCGATGTCGATAGTTCTAGAATGTTCTAGTATCGAAAGTTCTGGAAGCATCTCGACCTACTAGTTCTGCTACTCGATACTAGATGGCGCTAGTGGTAGCTAATGTCGCCATCAATCGTGGCGCGCAACAATAATAATACTAGCCCAAGATTTAACTCTCTACGCAGCCATGTTATAGCTATTACACGCAGAGAGTGACAGTTGCGATTTGAAAGCAATAAACGAAATATGCGGACATTTTAAGTTGATAGTAAATTTCCAAAACATTTAATTTCCGTGACATACTAAATCGATGCTTTGAATTAAATTATGTAGTAAGTTTTATTTTACTTATTCATAAAACACTTTTGGAACTGAATCAATTCATCATCATCATCTGCCTAGCCTTTTCCCAACTATGTTGGGGTCGGCTTCCAGTCTTACCGGATGCAGCTGAATACCATTATTTTACATGGAGCGACTGCCTATCTGACCTCCACAACCCAGTTACTGGGTAATACGATACCCCTTGGTAAGACTGGTTGTCAGACTTTCGGGCTTCTGACTACCCGTAACGACTGTCAAAGATCCACGAATGACAGCCGGGACCAACGGCTTAACGTGCTTTCCGAGGCACGGAGGGGTATCGGTATGTAAAGATGGTCACCCATCCACAGACCAACCGCGGCAAGCGTAGCTTAACCTGATCGATCGACCTGTGCGGCTGTTATTATTTAGCCACGGGCCCCTCAATTCATCATCAAGGTATTTTTGATGGTAACTGTACATCTTACACCCTATAGAAAATAAATACTCGTGTGTGAAATATAGCATCTGTTTACAAGTCCCCGCAGGTTCTGTGAAGAAGTGAGCGAAATGAGTGCGAGGCTATTGCTCGGGGCGATGGGCAAGCAATCTGCCACTACTTATCTACGATTTATGGAGGACGATATAGCCCCGTAGCCTTATCTATGGGGCTTTCAATAAGTGTTAGGGCAGTGTTGTTGATTGTCTGTGGCTGAAAATAAGGGGTAAATAACAAGGGATAGTCGGAGCGCGGTAATATCAGATGTAAAAGGTACCTACGTGGTCAAATGAAATGAAATCAATTTACTAGTTCATTGATAAACTGCGATAGCAAGCATATCTCATGTCATGTGAATTTGAAGGTAAAGGTAGAAAATATATTATATTATATGTTTTCATAACTTTAGTAGGCATATATTTTGAAATATATCAGTTTCCAATAATGTATAAAAAAGTACGTGGCATGTATATCTTTGGTAGGTACAAATATACTTTTGTAGGAAAAGGGAAGTAGTAGAATTGTAATAGATTTTCAACTTTATCGCTAAAGTATAAGGTTCAAAGTTGATTGGGAAAATTTGACAGTTTCGGGTAGCTTGATGGGCTGGCGTCTGTACCATGTGCTGTTCTATTACTTAATAATAATATTTTATTTCTTATCACCAAACTATCCTTATAAGATAATAACAAAAAACAATACTGTCCAGTCAAGGGCTTAAAGAAAAATATTGTGGGAGACTGGTGCCGAAGCCTGTATTTCAGGCCGCCATGCAGAAGGCCAATTCCAGTAATTAAAAATGATCATAATCTAGTCGCAATCTCATCTCAACGACAATCAATCTCAAAAACTTGTCAGAATTACTTGTATTTTTGACAGATTGAGACTGAGATCAGACTGTGAACGTTCTTAAAATTACGAGAATTGCTCCTCAGGTCTCCGCCCTAATTATGGTTTCCTGTAAGCTAAAACCAGACAATAATTTCCATTTTACTTATAGGAAGGATCGTTCGTGTGGAGTGTGCGGGTGTGTGAAAGTGTGTGAGTGTGAGTGATGAAGAAGTTGGTGCTTGTTTGAACTGTTTGTTGAATGATAGTAGTATGTGCTTGTGGCAGAGATAAAGGGGTTTATTTATAAACGATGATTAAAGTTAAGTGACTTTCAAACGTCAAAAATATATAGTTAAACAGACGCTAATCACTGCTTAACTTTAAGCAACGTATATGAATCTTTGGTGTTAATATATAGTTTCTGCTAATCCTTGTAAGAAAGTGTGATGATAAACACGTCTTTCAAATATTTTTTTACTTACTTAGGCATCATCGTATTATACGATATAGCATACAAAAGCATATCTGCAATGTCGGTTTAAGATAAATTGGAATAAGTTGACCATTACGCCGGGCGTCCATCTATCATAGCTGTCGTGGCCCGCACAATAGCTGGCAACACACATTTTTTATCGTATACCACAATAAATCTCACGTATACAACGAAAATCAATTAAAATTCTAGACCTCCCCTCATGACAATGAGTTGTATAAATCCACATTTTTAACGTACAAGATTTTTGAGAGGCAGATGTGATTGGAATTGCCGGGAGGGAACGCCTAGAAGGACATATTGGAGATGTTCTTTAGATAGGTCAACAATTCACAGTTAATTGAAACTTCACTAAGATTGAAACTACGTAACTGTCACCTAAACAAATAGACCTTGTCGTTTTATGACGTGCAAGGGACATTCAACCTTTGGTAAAGCAATCGACTATGTAACAATTAAACATACCTACGTATTATTTTTTGGAAAATCCCTTTTTTTAAAAAGATAAACGACAATAAATTAGTGAGGAATGTTAGTAAATAATTTAAAAAAAAGGTTGTTCGGACATACGGCTGTATTAATTGATTAACCCTTCTTCCTTTTTCGAAGACATGTGACATGCACCAACCCGAACTGGGCCCGCGTGGAGGATTACGACCCACGCCCTCCCACAGAGAGGAGCCCTGTGTCCCAGCAGTGGCAACGTTGTAGGCTGATTATGCCCTTTGGTGAGGTATATACTTATGCGTGAAAATGGCATCCGCTCCAAAGCAATTCAAAAGATTCAACTAATGTCATCTGGTTACAAAGATATCCGTCGGCCACACTGCAATGTCCAACTCCATGGTCCCATTTACGTGCAAAAGTTTCATCAATCATCGGCCATTGTGTGCATGAGTCGTAAGAGATGAAAAACCGTCGTTTAGACTTTAACGTTCCAATATATTAGAAAAAATATCGTACTGTTAAGCCAGAAATAAACATACCAGTTACTTGTACATAAGTATGATGTAGCTCACATGCCATTGTGCTATAACAACGTCTATACAGGGTGTAACAAGACATTCTGACGCATTCTCTGCATGAAACTAAGTAAATGTGTGCAAAAATAATATAAGAGGTAAACGGCTTTTGTATTTGGTGGGAAAATTCGTTGTTTAAGGAAGTACGTAATGTAAGACACGCAAAAAATGGTGCTTATGGATTCACGCAATGGTAAAAGGATAGTGAGTGTACTCGTATTAAGAGTTAACTTATAATATTTCAAACTTGTTTTCGTAAAAAAACGTCAAAATAAATTGGTACTTTGACTTTTACGAAGATATTGAAATACGAGTAGGTATCTCCGTAACAAAAAGGTTCCCAAGTATGGTCCAGTACAAAAATATCATAATCACGGAAAGAACCAGTGTCTTTCGGCTTCGTTAAGGGTATTATTACACCCGTTATTATGTCAGTGTCATGCAAGTTACAAACACACTCTTGCGTAAGTTACATGAATATGTATTCCTGCCTTAGCAATTCAATAAAACGTTAAAACAGCAGTTAACTGTTCAGCATCAAAACACGGTAATAATAAACAGGCAGCTTTATATCAATGTCCCACCCATAATTTGGATGATAAATACTCCAACATATCATTGCTACATAAACAGTTAACCGTACAATTTCGTGGGATTGAAACCGCAAATAATCAGCGTATGATAAATTGGTGTGTCGACGCCATTAGATATTCAGGCATACCATGGAAACTCCCATGTGATCATCCATCAAAACTGTCGATATGCTTGACGCGGCCTTAACAATATTCTGTACATTTAGGGTTAACTACACTACGCTTTAAATGGGTTAAGTAAATGTGAGAATGGTTTTAAAAATGTATTTTGTTATGAGAAATAAATGCGTAACATGTTGTGGATTAATAACACGATTAAGGTAAGCGAGTAGAGAATTTAGAGGTCTTGTTATATCTATTTTCAAAACATAATAATGATTAAATTAAATATTGGCTTTAATCTCTTGCACAAACTTTTTACTAACTTGTTATTGGATCATTTGGTCTTCTTGGATCATTAGATTCCCTACAAAATAGTTGAGCTTTATGCTGCTGATCCACGCGTCATGTTCGTGACTGGGCGCCGCCGGTTGTGACTGGTCATCTCTTTTAACCGGGGCTTATTTTTAATCTCAGATTCTTCATTTTATTTTTTTACATTGTTCTCAAGAAGTAATGAGAATAATGCACATAGAATTTTGTATAACCTTGATTTAAAAGAGTGTCCTTGGAGTTACTTGCCCGTTCATCTCCATAGAATTATTCGTTTTGGAATGGGCAACTAGCTTCAACTTTTTGACCAACTGACCGATTCTTTCACAAATTCAAAAGTGTCTGTAATTGGTTTAATTGAAATAAATGATTCCAGTTTGAGTTATTAGATAAAGTGTTATAAGACCAAACTTTCACATGATTATAACTTTTTATGAACATTGATGCCTTGCTACGCTCAAGGTCCATAATTATTAGGTAGATTGCATCTCGTCGATTCGTAGATAGTGGACGTCTGCCGTCCCACAGTGTAGGACGTTTCAGATAGACGTGCCAAAGACGTGCCTATGTCTCGCTACGTCTGATTGGTAGCCGCAGATGCCTGGTCGAATTGTGCAATATGTAGCTACGAACATCTCTCTAAGATGAACACAGAAGCTGAGATTGGGGTGGACACTATCCGTCTTATTTTAAGACGAGTTCCAACTTTAGTCCTACGTAGTACATACTAATTCCATGCTTCAGTTCCTTTATACAAAATTGACAATTTACAGACTCGGGTTTGGCGTCAGTTTCTCTTATTTTAAGAACTTTTTCAAAATTAAGGCTCGATAGTTTAAAAACCTGGGTCTAAAGATAAAGAAAAACTTTGTTATATGTAATTCGGCCGTGTACAACAACTTGGGAAACGTTGCTAGAAAAAGTTTGTTTAAGTCTCAATCCAAGTCTAAAAAATATACGGTACACCATAATGATTTAAAAGCTTAGGTCAGCTCCACACTATACCACACATGAAGAGAGTGACAAGAATTTCGAAAGTCCTCAGGACAACAATGTCTTTATAACGAACAGTAAGTTTCGTGGAGGTACTCCAGCCTGATGTAAGAGCATGTTAAAGTACCCTCATTGTGTGACGAGGTGACACCGTCCCTATTGTGTTCGGAAAGACGCTTCCCGAGAATATCTGGATACATGTACACCTTGTAATGATGTACTTACATTAGTCGTATTTGTAATGGGATAGTCCTGAGGTAAAAGCATGTCGGGTTAGTTTTCACACGTAGGTGTAGTTGTGATAACACGTTATTGAGGTGTGACTTCTTACATAGAGTAACTTTGAGGTAATTGAGGGGATCGTTTTTCAGTATATTCCTTTAGTACCGAGATGACGATTAATGATAAAGAAAAAGATATATCGCTCATTTGGAGAAAGATCGACGTAACTGGTACTTTTTTTTTACGTCTATATACATTTACGTCGATGTTTCTCCAAATGAGCGATATGTTGCATCGACCCCAAATAAATTGGGATATGGGCAGGAGAATGGTAATAACCTACTTCTAAAACTTCTAAACTACTTCATGGATTTGCTGCGGTTTTGATCTTCATTTAGATATTTTCTTTAGGAAGGTGTTGGTATGTGTGCAGGTAGGTACTAAAATAGTAAAAAAAAATGTATATCCATACTAATATTATAAATGCGAAAGTGTGTCTGTCTGTCTGTTACTTCTTCACGCTTAAACCGCCGAACCGATTTAGATGAAATTTGGTATCCTAGAGATGGTTTGAGTCCCGGGAAAGGACATAGGATAGTTTTTATCCCAATATTCCCACGGGATTGAAACTTATGCGGGTGAAACCGCGGGGCGCTGCTAGTATATTATATAAAGTAGGTATATAGTACAAAATAAAAGAAAAAAGGAGGAGCTCATGGGGCATCAAAAAATTTGTCCGTATCGCTGTCAATGGGATAAGTGCCCTGTGCCCAAAAGGCTGGCAGCATTATCACGTTGGATGGCAATGCTGATTCTTTGGGCTAAAAGTGGGCCAGCCCTCTGGTCACATGAAGAGTCAACCAACCGCTTGGCGATGTCCCGAAATATTCGATGAGCACTCGGACCCCAAGGCCCTAGTGTTTCAACCCCAAACGGCTCAAACATATAGCTCCTAATAAGGTTGTTATACTTGCGCCGTTTGAGGTTTCCTGCTCCTGCTGCAGCCGCCCCAGCACAGCCCATAAATGTTGATTATTGTAGTATACAAAAAAAAAAACAGTGGCACTCCGGGAGTGCCAACAGAAGTGACAACAAAACACAAACAGACTACTTTGCCATCACTCACTGACATATCGGATATACATTAAAACCGAGTACATTCCGAGGACAGCCGAACACATCCGAAGCGGTGTCGATTACGGTAACAGTGGCGCGAGTTCAATAGTTTCTTCCCATCTCAAAAAATGCCCGCTTGCACTACACATCACTAAGCTAAAAATATTGCGGCGGGATTTTATCGCGCATTGAATTTTCAACTCTCGGCGCTAAGCAATAAGCACTGCGTTAAAAATCCAGTGCGCGAAATATAACCGCGGCGGGAAAATATCGGCCGTACGAACTTGGGCTAAATGCGTTTAGCGCTAAACATATTTACCCATTAAATATTTAAAAATTAAATTTTATAACTAGCTCTCTAATGCTACACCGTAAAATTACTAGTTATAAGCCAGAATATCATCCAAAAACAAATAAAAGTTCAATTTAAGTAAGAGATCTTTGTGGAGATTTCATTAAGAAACCAAATCTCTTTAAAATTTAATTCAGTGACCAAGTCTGCCAGATAGTTGAAACTTAAAAATGTATTACTTGAACCCTTGTTCTGTTTAAGATAGTGGCGAGAATTCATTCCTTATTATTTTCGCAGATGTCGGCGTCTCCCGATGAATGAGACAAGAGAAAACTTCCCCGAAGCTAGCAAGTTACGTGAGTATTATATCCAAGATTTATTATACCCAAGTAAAATAGAAATGACAGAACGTTATGAAATGAGCTAATTTATCTGTGGTAAAAAAGAAAACAATATTGTTATTTTTTTTGTGCATGGACAGGATTTTATTACATGGGTTTTTAAAATAGACACGAGATTATAATTATTTATTCATGGAAAACATACGCGTCTTTATGTACTAATGCTTTATTATTTACTTACACACAAAATAAAGCCAACATTTCAAAGGCAATTTTTTGAAACTACAGTAAGGAAGCAAAATTCAACGATTACCTCAAAAAGAACATAGTTAGTTAGTTAAGTACAGCCTTTACAGATTTTGCGTGTGTAGCACTTTACCCCACGTTATGTGTGGTTGCTGAGCTTGCACATTTTAAAGATAATGTTTGTATAGTTTAAGTCTTAGCTTGCATCCGAATTTGTAACACGTCCCAATTAAAAAGAAGTAATTTTTTTTAAATCCCTAGGTATAAGGCGCTCCCAATCCTATCTAATCTATCATCATCTGCCTCGCCTTTTCCCAACTATGTTGGGGTCGGCTTCCAGTCTAACCGGCTGCAGCTGAATATCAGTACATGGAGCGACTGCCTATCTGACCTCCACAACCCAGTTACTGGGTAATACGATACCCCTTGGCTGACTACCCTAATGCGGGATTGGAAGTTGACAGCGGGTAAAAGGCGGGAAAATAAAAAATAACCTAAAAAGTAATTTTCTCGTGCAAAATGAGAATTCGTTTCTAGAGACGAAGCGTTATAGTGAAGTGTCCTCTGCGATAAATGTATTACGTAACAACACGAAAATTAAAGAGCATTTTATCTGAACCGTATTCGTTGGGAAACGTATCTCATTATGTGCGATGGAAATAAATTGGAACAGACTATTTGTCGAACACTTGGTTGCCGCTCCCGATCCGCTTCGATTCAATTTGCCCCAAATTTAATTGCAATTGAAATGGTTGAGTGAAACGAAATCCGCTCGTAGAGATTATCCTTTAAGTACAACGATGAAAAAGGTCAGGTAATTTATTTTAATAAGTGTTTAATGCTCTAAAGTGGCTGAAAACGTTAGGGATTATTTTATTTTGTGATTATTACAATAAGTAGTTTTTAGGCGACCGGGGTTTGTCATAATGCTAGATTAATGTTTCGGACTTTACAGACAGTACCTATATTTTAACTCGAGACTTAAATATTTTCAACGTAGTAATTTATTCCAAAGTGCTCTGTGCTCTCTTTATCTTTTTGTTGAAATGATTTGTAGTGCGCAATAAAGTAGTTAAAAAACATTTAGGTAAAAGGCTTTGGTATCGCAACGTGGTGCGACCAGTTTGGAACACATGCTGCAAATTCTTTGTGACATATATACTCGGTACATACTTACCTATGTTAAGATTAGAAGTTACGATGCACCAACCGTACCTACGTTTATTATTATATAAACACGCAGGAGAGGAGAATTACCTACTTTATTTTATCTTGTGTTAAAATTGAGTAATATTTAGTTTATTATAACAAATATTCATCATCATCATCAACCTACAGCAGTTCATTGCTGGACATAGGTCTCTTCTATTGCACGCCATTCAACTCGAATTTTGGCAACTCTAATTCAGCTGCTACCAGCCATCCTGCGAAGATCGTCGCTCCACCTAGCCTGAGGGCCATCCTACCTTACTTTTGCCGATTCGCGGTTCCTTTCAAGAACATGTCTACCCTAACGGTCATAGGGATCTACGTCTAATAAACAAATATTGACACTACACGAAATAGAATTTTGTGTCAATATTCACCACTTATTACTAAGTGGCAGACACGACGTGACATGACATCTAACATCAAAAAACAAGAAACCATTAACTAAATAATTTAAGGTGTCAACGGACGAATCTGTAGGTAAGGTCAAAATTGGTTCGACATTTTCGTCACAAATATTCTGAGGCCCGATGACAGCAGCTGTCAATAGTGACGAAGGTGCACAGAATATTGGAACAGAGTACCTACTATAGGGTCCGATAATAGGTCAAAGTTGAGCGCCGTATTACAAGGCAGACATTGTGAAGACCGTTCTCAGAGGGTTATACCATCTATGTCAACGCACTGAATTAGATTTGAAAATCGAATGTCATCGTCTTTTTCCGTTCCTTTATTTGTTTTTTTTCGGACTTTGGGAAGCCGCAGCTGTGTTCTGTTTTGTTACTAAATTTTTTTCGTTTACCTGTCGAAATTTAGAAACGCACATGCGAACAACGCGTCATACTGACGTCATGCAAAATCCTGCATCTCGCAAGCAGAGTTTACCGCGCAACTAGCATAGATACAATGACCCGACATGAATCATCGGGCAGTTGCCCGCCAGACAGAACACCTGTCTGGTTGGGGGATCCTCCATTTTCTGTAGAGTATGAGTGAACTTTACACCCTGTTCGTCATACCGCTATAACAGGATACGCAATCTACAGTTACCAGACACAAAAACGTCTTTTTGACAATACAAATAAAAATAATGTATTAAGATAAATACTTAACATGTATAGAAAGCGGAGGGTGTACGGGAAAAATCGTTACACGTATCTCACATCAAGGCTCATATAGAATGGGAGCCAAAGAAAGGAAAGAATAAAACCTTTTTGTACAATTCCGTACGCACGCACCCTCGTTTCGGAGATACCTGACTTCATTCTACTCGTTCAATTTAATCGCGAAAGATAGGTCAAGGTATAAATTGTCTCAATTTTTTAAGGTGAAACTCAGTTTCATTGTCTTTTAGGCCTTGTAGCCGCAAGTGTAACTTCTGAGCATGCGGATCGAACAACGGGTCAAGCAAAATGTCAATGACGTTCGATTCGCATAACTTACATGGGAAATTCTCAGTAACACCCCGAAGTCTGGCTTTGTGGTTAGTTCATGAAAGAGGCTCGCTTCATATAGGTAACATGAGACGTTAATGTAGGTGAAACATGGGTGTATACAGCATCTATCAGAAAGGTGTGTATTTATTTATGGGTGTGGTACAGACCATCAAACTGAAAATCTTTCTCCTTGGGACCAACATCGTATTCGCGAAAAAATGATCAGCTGTCCCGTAAAAAATTCAATACCTTTACTCGACCAAATGTATAGAACGGGTGATTATTTTTTCGCGATTAAGTACTATGTTGGTCTCACAGAGAATGTTCTTCAGTTGGATGGTCCACCTTTCTGCTACACGCTGTAGATATACACATCTGTCTATCCTTATCTAAAGTAATATTACTAAATCCCCCCTTTTCACCCCCTTAAAGGTTCAATTTCCAAAAACTCCTTCTTAGTGCTCCCCTGCATTATAAAAGGAAACTGTGTGCAAAATTTCACATTCCTAGATCCAGTAGTTTCGGCTGTGCGTTGATGAGTCAGTCAGTCAGTTTCTCCTTTTATATAATATATGTAGATAGATTTTAAAGTCTTTTTTTAATACATCAAAATGTATTTCTATAATTTAAGATAACATATAAACTATAATAATATGTACATTTATATAAAAAAATAAGTAAAATAATCATAGGGCATCAAAGAATTCGTCCGCATCGCTGTCAACAGGAACAGTGCCTAAAAGGCTGGCAGCATTGCCACGTTGTATGGCAATGCTAATTCTTTGGCCAAGAAATAGGCCAGCCCTCTGGTCACGTGAAGAGTCGACTAACCGCTTGGCGATATCTCGAAAAACCAAGTGGGCACTCGGACCCCATGGCCCTAGTGTTTCAACCCCAAACGGCTCGAACATATAACTCCCAATTAGGTTGCAATATTTTCGCCGTTTGAGGTTTTCTGCACCTGCAGCAGCCGCCCCAGCACAGCCCACCGTACTAGGAAGATGGGATGGCGCAAGGGTGTCGACACATGTTGCATCCCACACCAAAGGTCTGCCTAACTTCCAGGGCATTATGGTCATTCCGTCTGGTCTCTTTCCATCGTCGCGTGCCAGACCGTTGGGTTCTAAAACAGCTGGCACCCCGGCGGTGACAAGAGCACGACGGATGATGTCATTAATGCTGGCGTGCCGTGCTATCCGGCCTGCGCTCCTACTGCAGGATAGGCCATGGTGCCCGAGGCAGTCGACAGCTTCACCGCACTGACAGCGATGCGGAGCCCCGCAAGGAGCGCCCAAACGCAGACAGGTAGATTTTAAAGTCACAAATAAACATGTTTTAACATTATGTTTTGTACAGGTCTCGTGAACAAAGGGGACAACATGTGGCTGATGTTACGTGGTGACAAAAAACTTTACATCCGCTGTTTATATCGCGACAGCACGCGAACGAAGGAAGGTCTTAATAGGTAAATTTCTTGTTACTTGGTTAACTTTGTTTTTAGTGTAATAATTATGTGTAATGATAATTATGTTAAACACAGTTTAAATGGGCATCATTTTTTCACAGTCAGCCTTAACCAATGAAGCCTTCTCTCTTATTATTTCTAATAGGTCTGTACGAATAAAGAACCTATAAATATACATTCAAAGATGAAACCCTAGAACTATCTAGATAGTTTGTCTTGTCAAAATAATTTAGACAGACTTTATTGTTGATAGAAGAAAGCCTTCAACGACGTCTCTAATTGGGGCAACCAAATTATAGTTTATTAATAGATATCCTTTATACAGGGTTATTGGAAAAACACCAAAAACCTTTTAAGAGGTCATTGTACTCATCACTATGAACAACTTTTACTATGGGACCAAACCTGAAATCGCGAAAAAAAATCTGCTTTTCCCTACATTTTGACGTATTATACGAACATAAATGTAGGGAACAGCTGATTTTATTTTTGCGATTTCAGGTTTGGTCCCATAGTAAAAGTTGTTCATAATGATGAGTACAATGACCTCTTAAGAGGTTTTTGGTGTTTTTCCAATAACCCTGTATACTGACGGCGAGCCCATATATATTCTTGTCAATATTTTACTTGAACGCCTATTTTATTAAGACTAACTTTGTCGTTCACAGCGCAACTTTGGCCATTAACGTCACCAAAATCCTATCAGCGGAGACTCAAAATATTGGTAAGTTAACATTTTGATACAAACTTGGGTGAAATACCGCTATATCATCATCGCGCGGCCTTAGCTAGAGTTCCAACATGGAAAACATCTTTTAACTTTATTTCCCCCAAGTTTCAGTAAAGTGAAAATTCTGATTTACCGTTTATCAGCTCGGTCTGCGTTTTCGTTGCGAAACTCGCAAACATTGACTGCCAATTTATTTATAGGGTGATTTAGTTTTTATATGCATAGAATAAATTTCAATTACGGTCGACCGGCGAAGTAATAATCTCCGTCTGAGTCGGCAGCTTTTTCAATGCGGTCACAACCACAATACGATAAATTACCGGCCTAATTCGATCCACTGCTCGTAATGTGGGTTCATCAAACATCTTGTTTGTGCGACATAAAGTACAATAGCGGGGCAACCTCGACCCGCCCGTGGCATTAGCGACGTCCCCGCAATTTCGCTCCACTTTGTCTCCATTGCTTGCTGTCTCAACGGTCACGGAACAAATGAGAGATGAAAACGGTACGGGGACGTTTCTTTTCAGACTTAGGACGGTCGCCAGTATCATTAGTTACACGATACGATACAACAGGCTTTAGGAATCCTTATAGGGGACCGCAGTCGTTGATTAAAGTAGTTATTTGGGTTAGATCGAACAAAAAGTTCATTGCAAGAAGCCTTTGATAAGGTTTTAATTAAAAGTAGGAAACCATAACGACGTCGCGTTTCCTGGTTGCTTATTCATATTAATTAAAGGGCTTGCTTTTCTCACATGGCACTCAAAAATAGAAACGCAAACATAACATTCAAGCCGTATGATTATGAGTTTCCCTAGTTTTCAAAGGGAAAGATATTGCGCTCCGTGCTCGTATTTGAGGAACAAGAGTGTAATTCCCCGAGGTTTTGTCTTGCGGCAACACATCCTACAAATGAAAAGATGCCGACATTCAAAGCGAGCTGGTGCATTTTTAAATTCTCGCTGTGGCCGGTTCGGGGCAAAAACTCATGTGGGTTCGCAACTAATGGACTTTTTAAACGTGTTTCGTTTCTTTCATTCGTTCTTGCATTTACATTGAAGCTGAGGCGTGCGCTGTGTATTCCGATCACGCGACGATACTTACACAGTGTTGGGTCGCGTAGATTCAGTTACGATTAGTTTTAATTTCGCTCCCAGGACACTGTAACTATTCTGTGCTCGACTGAGTCGTTGTTCTCTTGTGAGATTTATTGCTAAAGTTTACTGCAGCGAAGTGTTTTAAAATGGTATGTACTTATTGCATTGCTCGGACTTCAACGGGTGTATAATATCTTGTTTGTCGCTCCGAATGCTTTGTTCGGGAATTCATAGCTCGACAAATATAGGAAGTCTCTCTAGATTGCTGTAAAAGTCTCGAAGGGTAATTATTTAGTTTTATTCGCGGGCTCTATTTTAATAGATACAGCTTGTGTATTCAAGAACAGCAGAGACACAGCGCAGTTTTCCACAAGCTCGTAAAGCTTTGAGGGGATGAGACATTGCGATTCATTCTCGCATTTAAAAGCAAGACTGTAATTTCACAGGCCTTTGTCTCGAGCCCGCGTGGGACGTCGGCTTGCAGGAAAATATGCGCATTCAAAATGGATTTTTATCGCTTTTCAAGTGGTAGGCTTTAGCTGTGTAGTCTGTTCTGAATACTTTAACGATCTATACAAAGTTCTGTTCCGGGAAATGTGTCGCCTTTATTTGTTTGTGAACTGACGTTTTTTTTGTATATTGGTATACAGATATCAATATACAAAAAAAAACTTTTTTCTACCAGCAGGCTGTGGTACAAAGCGATTAGTGTCTCGAGTTTCTAGTCTTTACCTAAACATAATATACGAAGCGTAAAGTTTTCCATAATTTGCGGTAGGTATTTTACTCGTTAAGTAAGTAAACTCAAACCTGATAACTTCGACAATACCTTCTCTAACTCAAAGGTTTAATTACTTAGCTCAGTTTGCAGAGAACAACTCATAAAGTTTCCAAATGATATGGCAGACTCCTGCCGAACTGTGATGGTCAGTTCTACCTCCATGTAGATCCCTCAGTTGTTAGCTTAGGACGACACACTTTATGTAGATGTGTAAGTGCCCCAAAACCTTGTAAGACAGGAACTTGTTTAGACTAATTACAGCCGAGAAGCGGGAGAGAAGGGGACTTATTTACCTTGTCGTACCTGCGATATTCAAATGAGACGAGCTGTAACATCCTCCTCGACAAACGCTTACAGGTACTAATTGGGCGATTCTCTCATGACACGCTTGTATATTATTTTACGTCACAAATACTTTATGCAACGTGTGGCCTTATTCAGAGTGAGCGCATGACTAGGTCAGTGTACTCTTGGAAAGTTCACAGTATTGATTTTATTGCGCACGCCCGAAAATATAAATGGAATCTGGCGTACCGGACTGGCCATTGATTTAATAGCCATGAATAGGTACGGCGCGGACACGTATCTACATCCGGACATCAATTATTCAGACGAGGTGCAACGCTGTCCTATTTGCACAGGAGTAAAGTAATCCGCCGGGTGTAATGCTCCCTCGCCAAATTGAATTAACTTGATGAAATACCCGACGTGTGTCAACAGGCGATGTTTGATGTTTTAAATGTAATTGCTTTACGATTCAGTAAAACCAGTAGTTAGCTAGATTACTTTCGATTAACAATCCACCTGTGTGCACCTAGCATCTGACGTTTCATAAGTGCCCATGTTGGTTTATGTGAAATAAAAATATTTTGATTTGATTTGATTTGCAATCTTCCTTTTCTCAGATTTCGTCGAGTTAGTGGAGACGAAGAAAGGATTCGAGTGCGAAATTTTGCTGAAGTGTAGACTCATAGACTCCACCCAGCCGTAAGTCAATCACAAACACTCATAAATAATATAATATTTAAGTGCTCGCACATAAAACTGCGAACTGTCTGACATTTGTTTTGTGAAAGGATGAAGTTTATCCTTCCGCCGCAGCGTTACATTACGAGGAAAACTTGTAGACAGTAATAATGCGAAATTTATCAAGATGTCGGATCCACGTGGCGAGAAAGTTTGAACCTAATTCTGTGTGATGTAGACCACAGAATATAGTTGCGCGGAGTCGTCGCGACATCGTCGTTACGTAATTATTAGACGCCCGCCGCCGCGGGACGTCGACCCCGGCTCGACTTTGACCCACTTCTTACTCTAATTTTCGCGTCTCAACCTCGTAGACAACTTTATCTATATCTCTATAACTTGCGATAACTACTGGGAAACCGCGCGTGGAGTGGAGTGGGAATTTATTAATATTCTGAGTGCGGCGCATATACGAACTTAATGTGCACTTGTGCCTTTGTGACACTCGAGTTAATTAGAAAATGTATCGACACGCGCTCCCACATTTAACGACTACCCACATCCTGCACAAATATTTTGGCAACATCAACCTCTACTAAAAGTTTATATCCAATGTAATGTTTTCTTTCCATTACCTATGATTCGGAAGGTTTTCCAGAAAGGCTGAATAAAACAACATTACGCGGCCGAGGGATACTTAGATTCTATTTTCAAATTTTCTTCCAAACGGATTGGTTCGTTTTATTTTTTAAGTAGACAGACAGTAAATATTTGATTTTACTTGTTTGTTAGGCACTTATATTTACTCACGGCCTAATATTATGCGTACCAATTAGAATATTACGTAGCCGGCTAATATTCTGCTTTTCCTTATTCTAAGCTTTTTGTTAGTAAAAATAATATGCTTTTTAGTAAAATACTGTTTTCAGCAGGTACTCGAAAAGAAATTAATCGCTCGCTGCACTGTAATATGAATAATATGTATTCGTAAACTAACAGTCTCAATTACCTCCTTCTACAAATGAACGTGGAACGCATTAAAAAAAACAAGAAAGGAACAACAAAAAACAAATACAACAAGACACTTTAACTTAGCTCCTAAGTTGGTGTAAAACACGGATTTCCTATAGCTCTTCATTCTTCCGAATAAAATCACAATAAAAGTTCGTCGTCAAGTAACGCGGCCGGGCCCTCGCCTTCAAACTTTGTCATATTCAAATGTTCGTCTGAAACTTGCTTTATTTACATATTCGCACTCACAACAGCCTATTAAAAGTAAACAGAGTTGGTTCTTTCTGTAGATAGGACTTTCTTACACGTAGAATCATATCTTTGCTTCTCAGAATATATTATAAGGTCCCATTAAAATAGATGGACAAACTATTACAAATCATTCAGACCACCAAAATAAGGACGATGGTAAAAAAAAAATAATATAAATAAGAAAAACGCATTAGATACTTACAAGAAAAATAATCAGCTAACGAAAATACAATAATGTGCCAGAGATTTATTATTTTAGGTCAATATAAAATCTCTTTAAACAGTGTTTTTTATTTCTTGTATATCTTTGGTTAGACGTATTGAGCGCTGTGTTAAAGTCCATCTAGTTTAATGGGACCCTGTATATTGGGTGAGTTCACTCACACTACCCCACTGCAGCTGAGCAAAGGCCTCCAGCAAAGCCTTCCAGGCATCCTTTTCCAGAACCAGCTCGATCCGACCCTTGCAGTACGCGTCTAAGTCACCTCGCCACCTCTTCTTGGGCCGGCCTCAGGATTTTGGGACTGGCATTTTTAAATTAATACATTCAAAATGTACGCTGGAAATATTTTGACAGGAAAATGTTTTTAATTACTTACCTACTTATTGGTTTATTTTTTCATCAATGAAAATAAATTTGCGATTCATTATCAAAATATTTCATTAAGCGATATGAGCAATGATATCAAATAATTCGCGTGTTTTGAGCTACTATTTATTAATAATAGGTAACTACCAATAATATCAAGTGTCTTTTGCCGATAAATACTTTATTGACAGCGGAATTTAATATTGAGAGGATAGCAATCGAATTCAGGTCGAACGAACAGATTGCACCGTCATGGCATTCTCTAAAAATTTGATCGAATCGAAATTACATTTTGATTTACGATACATTGTACCTGCGTGCGATGTATGCATTTAACGGTGAAATTGATGGAACAATTCGGGATAAAAAACTGCTACCGTATTTGTAACTTTTCAGGTATTTTGACCTACAACGTATTGTTTGTTGGTACAGACACACCTCGTATTGTAGACTTTTGGTTTTAAAATGGCGATGCCTTTCCAAAAATAGACGCATCTTAATAAGAAAAACGCAAATATGGAATTAAACATAGATCATTTTTAACAACTTCATAAAATAATATTTGTAAAGTAGATGGATAACGGTCTCATACAAGCTGGCCCAGAATAGACACAAATAAAACAATATGCATTATAAAACAATATAATAGTGGTTCATAACCCTGTATATTTTTGTTCGTCATAAAATTTGGTGAAGAGACGTACGTATGACCCTACTGAAATCTGAAGACTTCAATAAATAAATTCAAACCTACCGATCACGGAGTAATCAACAGTATTCCAACGGATTGAATTCCATTCAAATCTTAACGACAGTATCCTTAAATGACTCATATTATGCTATGTCACAGTATATTACTTAGGAAAAACCTACGTACAGTCAACAAAAGAGATAAGTATGCACGATCGTCGGATATAGTTGAAGTTTAGTAAGAAACCGATGGATGTTCTCGATTAAAATGTAATTTTATTAATAGAGAGCAAACAGCTCATTTATCAAATTAAATTTCAGTCGAAATCATCCATCGGTTTCTTACTAAACTTCAACTATATCCGACGATCCGGCATACTTATCTCTTTTGTTGACTGTACCTACTTAGGAAACCCAAAATTAGTAACTATTCACACTAAAAAAAGCATCTATTCATATATTTTATAAAAATCTATCTCAGTCATACAGAGAAATTAATTAAGACCGTGCGAACATTTTTCTGTACGTTTTACCATACATATGTAGGTAAGCAATTAGTAGAGGTTTCGAATAAAATGCGAGCTCGAGGAAAATAATTTCAGTTCGTTATTCGGTCCCCAGTGGGTGTAATTGGTAGGCTCTTGTGTCCCACCCGGTGGGGCGATGTGGTTGTACATCAAACAAAACGGTCTAAATTACAGCCTTTTAATTTTCGACAATTAATAAATTGAATGGCTTTTTCTTTGTGGGGGAGCCGGCTGTGTGTCGCCAGTGGGGAATACAATTTGTACCGTTGTAGACATGTGCCTGGTATTGTGTTTGTTCAAAGGTTCAGTTATGGCCTTGGAATGTTTGAATGTGTGCAGTGTGTATATATTTCTCTCGTTACATTTTATTGTTCTGATTAGGGAAGTTGTTGATTCCTTTTTTATTTTGTAAGACGTAGTAATAAGTCGTGTGTGTAATGGTGATGTTTTCTTCCAACTGAACACATTTTCCTTTGACCCAAATTAGTCCACATTTATGTGCAGTTGGTGATTATTTAATTATTGTGTCTCCTTTAAGGGCAGTGAAAGTGTTAAATAACTAAGGTTAGGTTGGGTTACAAACGATGGATGGACTGTGTGACAAATGATATGGCTAGAAAAGGGGTGACTACCGAGATGTCAACTAATAGAGAAGTATAAAAGAAAAAGACATGTTGTGCCGACCCCAAATAAATTGGTAGGAGGATGATGATGAGGGTTGATTACAGTGCCAACCTAAGCATCTAAAATCAAAGATAAAGACCTATTTATAAACTTACTCACTTAATAACAACTATTAAACTTTCACGAGAGATACTCTCAAGGAATTGGCGCAAAGACTGTTAATTAAACACTTACCAAACTATATTTAAAACTAATTTAAAGCCGCATTGTTTGTCCACAGATACAGTAACTCTATTCGGCACTACATTACTAAATCAAGCCGTGGCAAGCTGGCATGTGATGTGGTGAACTTACGTCCGCCCGACGTCCGTCAAGAAACTGGTATGTACTACTGTAATTGCATAAGTTTTAACTTTAGTTATGTAACTACATTTAAATTGGTTTTGAAGTTTTGTTATGGAGTGAGCAGACTGGTAGTAGATATTGTTTGTTAGCTTCGTTAAAACGGGTGATGCCCTATCTCCCCGAGTTCCAAGTTCCCCAAAATGATTTTTCATACATTCATTCCCAACGTCCCCAAAATATAAATTATTTGTAAAGTTCACACTTGACCAATCCTCGTACTGACGATGACGTGTCCAAAAGATTTAGAATAAAATAAAATCATTACCTAGTTAAAATTAACATTATTTGTGCTATGTGTTTTTAGATGTTTTTGAGATATATCCAGGGTGTGTTAGAAAATAGATGCATCCAGGGGGTGAGTCTGGAATGCATGTTCTTCTAGGGAAAAATGTAGTGTAAGGGAAGAATTAGGCTGTGTTGGAGGTGTATACATCCAGTAAGCAATTCATCAGCTCAGGAAAATTGTAAGTAAACACATCATGTAGACTAACATTTTTATTGTAAAATTAAATAAGAAAAATATAGAACAGTGCTTCTTGATATGATAATAATCATAGCATTTGAAATACACATTGAAACTAAACCATCTTTGACAATAACTCACAGCTTGTTTGTTCAGCAAAAACAAGTTTTGATACTCTCTCTCTCATTCGCACTCATTCACACCTTTATTGATGAGCACCTATTTGGTAATTAAGTACAGAACAACGTCGTTTGCTATCACTTAATAGTACTGTAAATGTTAATAATATTTAATGAATTAAGCGTATCTAGTTTTACGCTTAATTCATTAAAATTGTTGGAATTTATTGGTTCTCTCAAGTAATAACAAATAACATTAAACAATACGTAAGTAAACATTGATTTGGCGACTATACCATTCACAATTTCGGTGAAGACAGAGTCGTACAACTTTTAGTTAATAACGAAAGCTTTGACGAACTTGGAACTTGGGAAGATCGGGCATCACCCATTAAAGCTATGAGATTAATAAAATTAAGGTCGTGGTAAAAGGTTATTTAGTCAGCAAAGTTGTTAGCGATGTTGTCTGTCTGTGTCCGTTCAAGGCGTGTTAAGTTTCCCGAGCAAAGTTATTAGGATTGAAAAAACGTACCTATATAGAAATAGGTTTTATTTTTAGAAATAAATTACTAAGATAAAAGTAGAGTGCTTGTCTACTTAAAATTTAAATTTTTTGTGACATTCAAAGAAAACTATTTTTGGGTAAGATATTCTAAGTTGAAGTCTCTTATATTTCTTTCCGCTAAAGAAAATTATTCATTATAAACTCGGCTATGTTCTATTTGGTGACTGTAATTTCAGTTTCAGAACTTGCGTCTAAAGCAGCCGCTAGTTAAACACATTCAAGCTTAGATACACGATGCTTTTGAATGTCCTCCTCGTTTGATAACACAGACGTCTCTGAGATTTTGTTCTATACCAAAAAATTATACGTTTAGTTTTTGATGTATAAATAACCCATAATCGACAACCCCTATAAACAAAACTGGTCATGAAAAAGGTATATAAATAAAGCTTCTGAAGCAGATAACACAATCATAGTATAATAGCATAACCCAAGGGTTTAGAATTTACGCCATACTATCAAACCGCTAGTCCGCTAGAGTAACGTACTAAACAAAAACAAGGTTTCTTTCACAAAAATATATTCCCGTCTGCATACGTAAAGTGTCTTGGGTGAATACTTAAATATATTTTATGTTAGACTCTGTTGTAATTTATATCAAAATGTACCTACTAGTGTCATCTATGTTATGGAATGTGAAGCTATTGTGTCATAGAGATATATGTAGGTACTACATGTAAGGGCGAATAAAATTTTTTAGTCTGCACTGAATAACCGACGCGTTTACTTTAGGTTATGGGCCCAGATTTTCCAAGTTTTTCATTTTTTATCATTGATATTTGATACGGTCGTGTTGTGCAAGATGACAATGAACTATTTAGCCAGTGTACCTAAGTTAAAGGGGAGGGAAAACTACGACGAGTGGACATTTGCAGTAGAAAATTTACTCGTGTTGGAAGGCACGTTGCATTGTGTGAAGACAGTGGAGGGGAAAGAAATAAAACCCGAAGATGATGCGAAGACGCGGGCTAAATTATCCCTAACCATCGATCCCGCTTTGTACCTACGTGCACATCAAGAAGACGACGACTTCGAAGGAGTTATGGAATAAACTTAAATCATTGTTTGATGACTCAGGATTTTCGAGAAAGATTTCGTTACTACGTCACTTGATTTCAATAAGACGAGAAAATTGCGAGAATATGACCACCTACGTAACTCAAATTGTGGAAACATCGCAAAGATTGAGTGGAACTGGTTTTGAAATAACAGATCAGTGGATAGGGTCATTGATGTTGGCAGGTTTGCCAGACAGATTTTCACCTATGATAATGGCCATCGAACATTCTGGAATTTCAATCACAGCTGACGTCATCAAGACAAAGTTGATGGATTCGGAACCGTTCGAGATTGCAGCAGTGACATCGAACGAAACGCAGAATTCTGAATCGGCTTTTGCTTCAAAATGGGTGAAACAAAAACCCAAACAGGCAAGAACCAATCAGGGCGGGCCGTCAATGTCACATATCAAAGTGACAGGAGTAAACAAAAATATAACCTGTTACAAATGCAAAACGCCGGGTCATTATCGGAACCAATGTCCGATGCTTGAAAAATCAAGCAAAAATAAGAACACAAATGCGTTCAGTGTAGGTTTCCTAAGTGCTAAATACGGTAAAGATGACTGGTACGTGGATTCGGGAGCCAGCTCTCACATGACGGCTATCGCAAGTTGGTTGCAAAATGTTACGAGTCCACAGACATTACCAGAGATTATGGTAGCCAATCAAGAAAAGCTTCAAGTCTCCTGCAAAGGCAATGTTAAGATATCAACGCAGCAAGGCTATGATATAACAATTAAGGATGTTTTATGCGTTCCAAGCCTGACGACAAACTTATTGTCAGTGAGTCAATTAATCAAGAATAACAACAGTGTTTCTTTCTCAAACAATCAGTGTCGCATATATAATGCAAAGAAAGAACTGGTAGCTGTTGCTAACCTGAATGACGGTGTGTACAAGTTAGACATATGTGCTGCACCAGTGACAAAATGTTTACTTGCCAGAGACAATGCTTTGCTGTGGCATAGAAGGTTAGGACACATAAATACAAACGACTTGAATAAAATGAAGAATGGCGCCGTGGAAGGTGTAAGCTATGAAGGCGGTTTTGAGATGACAAAATCAAACTGTGTGGTTTGTTGTGAGGGCAAACAGTCACGTCTGCCGTTCTCCACAGGCACAAGAGCAACAAAATTGCTTGAAATTGTACATGCTGATGTGTGTGGGCCAATGGAAACCAAATCCATAGGATTGGCACGGTACTATCTACTCTTTGTAGATGACTATAGTCGCATGTCGTTTGTGTATTTTTTGAAAGAAAAGAATGAGGTTTTCAAACTTTTCAAGGAATTCAAATCAATGGTGGAGAGACAGAAGAATGACAGTATTAAGGTCTTGCGGACAGATAACGGTGGAGAGTTTTGTTCGAATATGATGGAAGATTTTTTGAAAGCTTCTGGCATTATACACCAAAAGACAAACCCCTATACGCCGGAACAAAATGGAATGTCCGAGCGAAACAATAGAACAATTGTTGAAAGAGCGAGATGTTTGTTGTTCGATGCAAAGTTAAAAAAAGGGTTTTGGGCGGAGGCAGTATCAACAGCCGTCTACTTGAAAAACCGTTCTATAGCATCAGGTCTGAACAACAAAACGCCATATGAGATGTGGCATGACAGGAAACCAAAAATGAGCCACATAAGAATCTTTGGTAGTCCAGTAATGGTGCATGTTCCTAAAGAGAAGAGAACCAAGTGGGACAAGAAAGCTCTGCAGCACATTCTTGTTGGTTACTCGGAGCATGTAAAGGGCTACAGAGTTTATGATCCTGTCAAAAACCAGGTCACTACCAGCCGAGATGTAGTGGTGATGGAAGGAGCAGCATCAGGAGGAACATCCACAGCCAGTGAAGCGACATGGTGTATGGAAGAAGTCTTACCTATTCCTGAAGAAGATGATCGATCAGTGGGAGAACATAGCAGTGAAGAACGATCAGAATCAGAAACTCAGGACAGCTCTGAGCAAACGTTCTTTGAGGCTGAGGCAGATGAGACCTATGTTCCCGAAAGCTCATCACCAAACAGCAGTCCAGTCAGGACGCCAGAACCAGACTCTGCGATCTTCAACAGACCAAAGAGGGAGCGGCGGAAGCCTGACAGGTACAATCCGACAGGGTTGTTGGCCACTGCAGATCCTGAACTGACGGTGACGGAAGCATTGAGCAGTCCCGAACGTGTGCAATGGAGGAAGGCCATGGACGAAGAGTTGGAGTCATTCAGAAAGAATGAAGTGTTCGAGCTCGTTGATGTCCCAAAAGAGGCTACAATAGTACAGTGTCGATGGGTGCTAAAGAAAAAGTTCAAAGGTGATAGTGAAGTGCAATATCGTGCACGATTAGTCGCAAAGGGTTTTACCCAAAAGCATGGAATAGACTATGATGAGACCTTTTCACCAGTTGTGCGGCACTCAACACTGAGACTTTTGTTTGCACTAAGTGTAAAACTAGGACTGGACATAGCTCAGTTAGATGTTAAAACTGCTTATCTAAATGGTTACTTGAAAGAGGATATTTACATGTGTGCACCTGAAGGTTTTGCATCCAAAATGGGTGGGAAAGTTCTTAAACTCAAAAAGGCAGTGTATGGATTAAAACAATCCGCCTTAGCTTGGTATGAGAGAGTTAGAGATGTACTTTGTGAAAATAATTTTAAAAACTGCACACAAGAGCCATGTTTATTTACAAAGATGAGTAAAGATGTAAAAGTCATAGTAGCATTGTATGTAGATGATTTTTTAATTTTTTCTAATAATGAGAATGAAACTGAGAAGTTAAAATGTATTTTAAACTCTAACTTTGAAATTAAAGATTTGGGTAAAGTTAGGAAATATCTAGGAATGAATATTAATGTACAGAAAGACTGTAATAACTATGAGATAACTGTTGACCAACAACAGTACATAGAAGAATTATTGCAGGTATTTGAAATGACCAATTGTAAAACAGCTGATACACCTATAGAGAACAAATTGAATGTAACTAAGGCAGAAAAATGTATGTCAGGTATTAGCTATCAAAAACTCATAGGATGTCTCATGTATCTTGCGGTCATGACAAGACCTGATATAGCATATTCTGTTAGCTTTTTAAGTCAATTTAATACTAACTACAGTGTTGAACATTGGAACTATGCTAAAAGGGTTCTTAAATACTTAAAGAAAACCAAGATGTATTGTTTAAAATTCAGTAGTCAAGGAGAGAACTTGCAAGGCTTTGTGGATGCTGATTGGGCCAGTGATATTTTGGACAGAAAATCTTATACTGGATTTTGTTTTGTAATGTCAGGTTCAGCTATTTCATGGCAGAGCAGAAAGCAGAGAGTTACAGCTCTCTCGAGCACCGAAGCTGAATATGTTGCGCTCTCTGAAGCTTGTAGGGAAGCAATATATCTAAGAGAACTTTTGTATGAGCTGACTGGATCCTTGATAACAGTTAGTATGAATTGTGACAACCAAAGTGCATTGAAGATGGCCACGAATCATCAGTGCCACAATAGGTCAAAGCACATTGATGTTAAACATCATTTTGTACGAGAGACAATAAAAGATGGAAAGGTACAGATTAGCTATTTATCAACAAATGAAATGCCAGCAGATTTGTTGACTAAGGGTCTAGGTAGTATTAAACACTACAAGTTTATGGAAAATTTAGGTATTGTTAAATTGTAATATAACTTTGTGACTTTAATAGTTATTGTTGTATGGCATTTGGTTTATTTTGATAAGTGGGAGTGTTGTAATTTATATCAAAATGTACCTACTAGTGTCATCTATGTTATGGAATGTGAAGCTATTGTGTCATAGAGATATATGTACTACATGTAAGGGCGAATAAAATTTTTTAGTCTGCACTGAATAACCGACGCGTTTACTTTAGACTCCATATAAATGAAGGTGATACATCCACATATAAAAAGCAGAGTGCGAGGTCGACTGAGATAAAGGTATTTTCACACAAAAGAAGTTATTTACTTTTACGAGAACACCTTTAATATTTCTTGAATCATTTTTGCTTTCAGGTCTGAGGGATATACTAGGTAATTTATATACTATTTTGTGTGTATAGTGGATCTAATCTGGCTCACCTGCTACCGTAATGATATTAAGTAATCATATCATAGCGGTATTATCATTCATAGTTATGATCTGGGTCATAATACGCCGGGATCACGAGAGGTAATGATTAAGGTACATTTTGCCCTGAAATGGGACAACCTAATCTCGCAGGTCAACGAAAAGGGTTGTGTTTGATATGAAATTCTTCTCTAATAATAAAACCTATTAGTGAGTGCTTTTTAACCACATTAAAGTGAAATAGGTACCTATGAACAGTCCGTGAGTCTGCACAGTCCCAGCAATAAGAAGACCTAAAGATTATTTTAATAAAAACCATTCCGACCAGCTTTTATGGCACGCTATAAAACAAACATAAATCCCTTTGTAATAAAATTCAATTTGAGCGGGACGCATTAAAGCGAGATATAAAGAAAACTAGGGTATAAAATCAAACTTTAAAGAGAACATTAATGCCTTACATTTGTACATTTTTATTTTCTCGTGTCGGCACGAGCTCCACGAGAGTAACTCGTGCTGTGGTGAAAAGATTAGCCAGTATGGATGGCTGCGGTGCTGACTGCCTAGCTAGAGTACGCCTGTGGTACTTTAGTAGGTATTGTCCATCCTAGATCTATACACTCGTTGTAATAATGCATAATAACATCTTTTAATTTCTTCCACTGCTGGGGAAATACCTCTTATCCATACTAATTATAAATGTGGAAGTAACTCTGTATTTGTTTGTCGGATTTGGATAAATTGGCACACGGCTGACCTGGGTTAAGACATAGGATACTTTTTTATCTGGGCAATACGTTCCCGTGGGATATTTTGCGACCGCCACGTTGAAGTAGCCGCGGGCAAAAGCTACTAATACTTAAAATGTACCTATAGGTAATCAGTGAGGTCAACTTGCTGCATGTTGGCAATGTCAAGCTTAGTTCACATTTCTTCAAGATTAATGTTTTATTGGTACATAATTGTGCCTCGGGGCCACCATGACGCGTAAAATAACACACCACAAGCTGAGTTAGGATGTAATATTATATTTATCTTATTAATTACCTACTAGCTGTCCCAACCATAGAAATATAAAAAAAATATAAATATCTATGGTCCCAACAGACTGTTCTGTCCAAATTTCAATACTTAGTTCATATAAAATCCCATAGAAAAGAAAAAAAGACGTTTAGCTTTTCCAGAATTTGAAATGTTTCCAATTTTTCTTTATAAAAAACCTAATTTGGACTAAGTACCTATTACGAACATTGTTAAATCGGTCCAAGCGTTCTCAAATGATGCGCTTACCAACGAATACCATTTCATTTTTATTTTTTATACCTAGTTTTAGGTATTCATGCACATTTCATTTTAATTCTGAATAAACGCTTAAGTAGCGAAGATTGACATCCCTAAAGTTTATTATAACATCAACATTATAAATTCAGTCAAGAAAAGTTGAATCAGTTGCAAAATGTTGCAACACCAACATAAAAATGCTAGACGGACACTAAAAACTATTATGAAGCGTACCGCAAGCCGACAGCCAGGAAATATAGCTGTGGCCTCATAATAAGACAGGCTATAAATATGAATGTTAGCCGCGGGGGCTGGGGCCCGCAGATGATAACAGGGCAGGGGTAGGTAACTTAGTGCATTTGTTACTCCACTGTCGCGGTTTATCACGAGATATTGCTGCTGGGTTAGTCTTTTCAAATGAAGAAAGGTGTACTACTAAAAAGAATGAAGACTAAAAAAGGACTACTAACTATTATGAAATTGTTCCGCCTCGTTGGTCTAGTAATCGCAAGCGCTACTACCGAGCAGGAGGTCCTGGGTTTGATTCACTGGTCGGGCAAAGTGTTATTAGTATGTTCGTATAACTCGTCATAATGTAGGGAACAGCTGATTTTTTTTCGTGATTTTATGTTTGGTCCCATAGTAAAAGTTTTTCATAATGATGAGTACAATGACCTCTTAAGATGTTTTTAATGTTTTTCCATTAACCCTATTTATTATCATTGTTACCAATCAAACGCCCAAATACTTACCATTACGAAATTGATTTCCCAGTATAGGTATTTGATTGGGATCATAAATAAATAGAACACTATCCGAAAATATTATAGCGACTAAATGTTGTGCTAATTTATGCAAATAATCCAATTATGGTCAGACAATTTACTCCTATGTGTATGTAGTGTTTATGCACTGATCAGCTGCAAGCTAAACGGTTTTAATTTGATTTTAGTTATTTACAGCAGCAGTTAAAATATAAATAATTAGATTAAAGTTGTGAATTAAAATAGCCTCCATGTATTTGCGATACTTTAATGTAGGTAAGTCCGCTGTTGAGTGATCGGCACCGCTACTCAATCAATCTACTTAGCCTTTTCCAAAACGGTTATACTTAACCGGATGCAGCTGAATACCAGTATTTTACATGGAGCGACTACATATCTGACCTCCAGAACCCAGTTACTGGGTAATACGATACCCCTTAGTAAGACTGGTTGTCAGACTTTTGGGCTTCTGACTACGCGTAACGTCTGTCTACCTAAGAATGACAGCCGGAACCAACGGATTAACGTGCTTTCTGAGGCACGGAGAGGTTTCGATATATAACTAAATGATGGTCACCCATTCACGAACCAACCGCGGCAAGTGTAGCTTAACCTTCGACCGACCCGTGCGGCTGGTATTATTTAGTCACGCACCCTTCCTCCATCTTACTGACTGCAGGCTAACAATTTCTACAACGGCTTGCATGAGCTGCGTATCGATAAGAATGAAATGGCTAACACAGACATGGGCCTGCATTGTTAGACTCACTCAAATAAATAAAATAAAAAAGTAGAAAATAAAAGAAAAAAAAAACCGAATAATATAATGTTTGGACTTTAATTAAAGAGACCATGGCTTCTGAGTTTGTTTCGGCATTTCTTCTCAAGAATCAGTCAACTAGGAAATGCCAGCGCCATCTAGTCTCAAAATATTGACGTGTAAATGTGTCTTAAAAGATCTACTAGCCGAAATAAACATTTCATTTTAGTGCTCAATCTGTAAATTATACTGTTAAATATAAGCCTCATAAATAAAATATGCTTGATTATGACGATGACAACCATTAATTGTTTTTAAGAACAGATATCTATTTGCTAATCTCAATCTAATCATAAATTCACAAATCCTGAAGTTGTTGATTATGCAAAACAATAAACAGTCGAGCAAATACAATCGTGGGCTCAACGTAGACAAATAATTTATCATCTCTCGAAGGAGGACAGGTCTGCCTGCCGCGATAAAACATTCAAGGCACGGGGATCCACTTTACCTATGTATATTTGCATAGTATATACTTATAGTGTGTATTTATATATAAGGTGCTATAAAAATATCAACCACGGCTTCAATGGGAGACAGTATTCTGTATATAGATTACAATAGTAAAGATACATTATTGATCTTATGTCATAAATTTTTTCATACAAAAAAATGTGCATATAAATTTGAATTGATTTATGAAACCGTCCCGTAGTAATTAGCTATTGCCGCACCGTCATTTCATTTTGCAAAATGTGACGAAGCGACACATCGCGTGTAGTTTGTGAACCTGTTCCACGTTATGCAGAATAGAGTACAAATATTTATTTAATTGCTTTGTTTTCTCAAATTGATGTAACTATTCCGGGGTACAAACATTCTTCACTACTGTAATCTATATACAAAATACTGTCTCCCATTGAAGCCGTGGCAGATGTTTTTATAGCACTTTAGTACATGTCTAACATAATTGTACATACCACAATAACGTACGTAATGTAAGTATAATTTTTTGAACGTGATTTATTTCGATATTTTTGCGTACTGTTTTGATTATAAGAAAATTAATGTGTTTAATTGCGGGTTGATAACTTTTGTATAGAATATACAGGGTCAAAATAAATTAGCTAGCGAAACTTTGGAGACGTGATGGATATCGACATCTCAACATGACAAAACAAAAAAGAAATTATCTCGATGAATTTATTTTTTGGGATCAACAAAGGTTGGTAGTGTAGTTACTTGAATTACCAGTTTAAACATCTGTTTTTTTTGTGTAAACTTCACAGACATCAAGGTTCATCATCTGCCTCGCTTTTTCCCAACTATGTTGGAATCTTCTTCCAGTCTAACCAGATCCAGCTGAGTACTAGTATTTTACATGGAGTAACTGCCTATCTGACGTCCACAACTCAGCTACTGGGTAATACGATACCCCTTGGTAAAACTGGTTGTCAGACTTTCGGGATTCTGACGACCCGTAACGACTGTCAAAGATCCAGGAATATGACAGCCAAGACCAACGGCTTAACGTGCTTTCCGAGGCACGGAGAGGTCTCGTTATGTAAAGATGGTCACCCATCCACGGACGAAACGCGGCAAGCGTAGCTTAACCTGATCGATCGACCCGTGTGACTGTCATTACTTAGCCACAAGCCCCTCTCACAGACATCAAGGGTAGCACGACAAAATAAAAATAAACTTATGTTGTCTACTCATACTTCAAGTAAATTCACTACCAGCGCGCAGCGTTCGTTAACCCCAAACAAAAAATCATCAAATATTTATTATATTATCGTGTTTAGATATCGATACCCATAATGTCTGCAGAGTTTCGCTAGTTAATTTAATTTGACACTGTAAATGAAATCGCCATATTTATTCATCAGATAAAATTTATTCGACGTTTGTAAAGTCGGCCCTAGTTGATTTATATGTACAGTCAACAAAAGAGATAAGTATGCAGGATCGTCGGATATAGTTGAAGTTTAGTAAGAAACCGATGGATGTTCTCGAATAAAATTTAATTTTATTAATAGAAAACAAACAGCTCATTTATCAAATTAAATTTCAGTCGACAACATCCATCGGTTTCTTACTAAACTTCAACTATATCCGACGATCCTGCATACTTATCTCTTTTGTTGACTGTATCTAGTCAGCAGTTTTTGATGTAATTCATATCGTATCTTTCAAAGATTTTCATGCGATTTGCAAAATCTCGTAATTTCCATACCGTGTTTGTTTACCAAAAGAGACGTGCCAGTAAGAACATACTATACCTACCTACTTGTAGCTTGAATACATAATAAGGCTTCACAAATCCTTAACGACGACGTTCCAATAACAAGATAATTTATTTTTATACGATTGTACTCATGATATCTATTCTCTCGGCATTTCCTCGAAAGCGTAACTAATGAGCCTTCTCTTAATATTAGAGGAAGAAAGGTGGTCCCGGTAGATCAGGAGTGACTCCGTGTTGAATCACAAGCAGTTTTCATGTTGCTCTTTGTTTTCTTCTGTAAACCTGACGTAGTTTTTTTAATAAATAGTTTTTTTTGGTGTAATTTTAGACGTTAGACACCGTTCAATATATGCTTTTGCCGTTTTTCGTAGTCACACCTGTTCTGCGTCACTTACAAAAACTTGTTTCATATAAAGTTTTTGAAAGTGTAACACCGTAAAAAAAAAGTACTTACCTATTAAAAAATTAAAGCAAAAGCATGCCCAATCTGTCTTTCTTTTGAACCCTTTTAATTCGAAGGTATTACATACCAAAGGTAATATAAATAAAAATAACTCATTACAAAAGTATCTCTTTGTTAAAAAGAAACGAATGGACTTCATAAGCTGTAGAACATTCCCATAAAATATATTTCCCCCACAGATGGCTAAAACGGTCTCCCTCTAGCCACCAAGAAACAAATATATTGCGATTTGCTCCTTCATTTTCTTCTCGCAAGGTATTTTATTGCGTTGGGCAAGCTCATAAATTTCGCAGTCACTCACTGAGAAAAATAAGGTCTAACCGAGGCTCTGAAGAAATTGGTGCGAAAATTTCTTATTAGTTTATTTTTATTACATAAGCCGATGGGTCATTTTGACTTGTTACTGCTTACGAGGACTATAATTTTTGGATAGGAATCTTTTCTTAAGTACTCTTTATGAGAACCTACGGTGTGCCTACTTTGATACGGAATTCAGAATAAGATTATACTCTTATAAGGAAAATGTACAACAAAATGTGAGGTATTAATGTAAGAAATGCCTGAAATAAGTGTTAATAAAATACGCAGAGTTCGTGAAAAAAATTGAATAAAAAGCCTTAGCAATGAAATACCTTCAACAGATTAAGAATAAGTAGAATACTATAAAGCGTCCCTATGTTAGCAAAATTCCGAAATAGAAGTAATCAAATTGGCTTCAAGTGAATACCTAGGAGGCGGCGCGACGCGACGGGTCGCTCCCGACAAACTTTTGAAACGAAACGGCATTTCTAATTAAAACCTCCAATGTCTAGTTCCACAAATAGGCAGTGGTGCTGGCTGAATGTACCGTATACGTACCTATTTGTATAATCAGCATCAGCGGATTGGGATTCTGAATGCAGAGCCATTTATATTCGGACTAGCAATCCGCTCACAGTTCAATAGGTACGCTATAGTCTGAAAGCATTTATATTATTCCTATTAACATTCCAGCAATTATAATTTAATTTTACATGCCTGTAATGATCGATGAGTTATGCCACCATCGTTCGATTGTTATTCTAGAACGCAGTCATACGAGATAAAACAATGCGGAACAATTTACTAAAAGGTTTTGTTACAATCGAGTAATTGATTCAATAAAGTTCAAAAACGTTTTTATTATAAAATCTGATATCACGTATTGGAGCAGAGCGCGAATGCAAAGCATAGATTGATTGCAAAGATATAAAATAGCTAGATTGGACAGCGATAAACTGGTTGGTCCGCTGTGCTATGTCAAACAAATGGTTAATAGGAAAAGCTTATACGATTTATCGGAACGGCATGTATCGCTGAACACATCTAGTTGTGTGATATTTACATAGAGAACAGCAATGACGGTGGCATATGGCAGATCAATACAAATACAAATATCAGGGATCCGAGGCTGCCGAAATTCGTGTGATTTGTGTACGAGTACCTAGGCGCTCCCGTTCTGTGACCTACAAACAGGGGCCTGGGTGCGCGGAATTTTTTATATGCAGACAGACTGCCGTATGTGCTCAACATTCGTTTGAGCCTGCACCTAACTTATATGACTTATATGCCAATTGGAATCATGTACGTTTCCTGCCCACTTTGGCGGTTGGTATTTTAAGTTTGGACAAAGGATAGCTCTCGTAGACTCGTACCTATACATTTTAATTAGGTATGCCCATTCATATGATTGTAGGTTCTACCTTTGCAATGCACGTGATCAACATTTTCTATCCTAAATCTTTGTTTGGTTGTTAATTCGTTTTGTTTAAAACAGGTATTGCTCCAATAAATACGTTTCTGTGAATTCACACCTGCTCTATACTATATCAACGACAGTTTTCAAATTACCAACTCGCTGTACACAACACGGTAGTGAACAGTTCTATAAAAGTTGTACGTGCATCAACCTATTTCTAAAGCAAAAAGAAATATGAGCTATATGTGGTTTGGTACAAGTTGTCGCTCTTATGTCCCGATCGATTCAAACGTATTGCGCCGTCATAAATATTTTACGCTTGCCTGCATCTGTATACGTCGGCGAATTTATATGTAAAGACTCGGGAAAATGTCTACACGAGACATATTCAAATATTCCTGTAGTTGGTAAAACTCTTTGAAAAAATATTTTACACAGCCAACACAATCGTGTTATTAATTTTGTCCTGGCTTTTATTTTAGGCAGATTTTATTTGCGTACGTATGCATTACGGATGAGATACGCTCTATATTCCTATAACAACGGGGAACGTAGTTCATTCCTAAAGTTTCAGTACGATAAGACAAGTAATAAGCAAAACTTAACAAACAAAGAAAACCCTCCCCTTACAAGGAGAATGATTAGCTGGGCGCACAATTTGCACATTGTTGAAGTACTAAGGCCGCTGGTGGGCCCAATTTTTTCGTGTTCATTTCGCGCCAACCAAGTGCGGTTGCTTTACCAAAAGGAAACTTTTCAAATTGGAATAGTTCGCCGGATATTTCCCGCGTTGGCATCCATCTTTGTGGGAGTGGGTGTCACTGGCCAGTGGTATGAGACAGGAGGGAAACTATGAGGCTAGTTGGTTTTTTCGCCAATACCCGTTCGCTTTGTGAATAACCTATTTGTATTTTAGCTTTGATCGAATGTTTCAGCTGAATTTCGACACGTTAGCAATATATTATTTACTTAATAAAAAAGGAATTCTGTTAGAACAGAAACGCTATTTAACAAATATGTGAACAAGGATACTGTGTTACTTTGCATATCGCTTTGAATTTTTCGTCGACAAGGGAGCAATGTAAAGAACTTATTTAACTAAAGTATATTTTCTGACTATCCGTTGCATGCTGTTATACAACGAGGTAATTTCAGCAGTGGATGTCACAAGAACATAACGTTACATGAACACGTTAAGCTTTAGTTTAACTGCCCGAAAAGTGTAACATAAATTATTTTAATCCTAATTATATGTACACTTAGAGCTGTTATCTAAATGTATGTAAAGTTTGTTGACTATTTATGTGTAGAGAGATAAGCGGGAGGTATCGAGCTTCGGTTTATCTCGGTAATTCAGTATTCTACACGGCTGTAAATTTTTTGCCCGCTTTTACGATTTACAGTGTTATAAATTCTGAACGAATGCGGATAGTAAAACGCGGAGCTGAGTGAATTTTTCAACAAGGCGTGTAGAGTGTGCCTATTCTGGCTGGCTACTGTTAGTACTACTATCTCATATGCTTACGAATTATGGATGCCCTCATAAAATACGTGATTGTATTTTAATCTTGTTTATCGAGAATATACAGTGTCGCGTGCAAAGGCTGGGGAAATTCCATTACAGAGATGAATAGCCAACTATAAAAAATAAAAAGCGTGTAACCTACTTACATTTTCTAGAGTCTGTTGTCTAATATTATTATGAATATATTTTTCCTCAAAAAGTTGTACTTACTTACAAATATTTTTGCGGAAAATTTATATTTGTGAAGTAGGTAAACTGCTGGGATAGACAAAGAGGTACTTATATATGTATTAGGTACGTGAGTATATCCTGAATACCCTTCCGCAACACGGTATTAAGAACTTAAGTTAAGATAAGCCACGGGCAAGCTTTTCGACATCCAAACAGAATAAAACCAATATGATATTGAGTACCTAAGTATATAAATACTAGCTTCTGCCCGGGACTTCGTCCGCGTGAAATTTCTTGTTCCCCCGACCTACCCCGTGGCATCGCGTCATCTGACACCGACTTTTTTCTTTTTGCTCGGCTCCTAAGGGTCCTGATGCGTGATGTTAAATAGCCTATAGCCTTCCTCAAGAATTGGGCTGTCAAATGCAAAAAAAAATTGGTTGCCTGTAAAGTCGGTTCACGGATGATAATTTTACGTGATAACGTCATAAGAAAACATCCGATCGTGCCTCTCTATCGCTTGTTCCGCGCTCTCGCTTGCACACTCGGCTCAGGCGGAACGTGACAACGACTCATGCTTTTTCGTGCGTGCAGCCGGCGTGCATCGATTTATAAGACGTTATCACGTCAAAATCAAATCAGACTAGTAGTTCCAGAGATTAACGTGTTCAAAACAAACAAACTCTTCTGCTTTATTATTAGTATAGATAAAACTAAGTATACGAACCACTAGAGCACTAACGTTTATGTAAGACCAGGCTATCCAAAGCAGAGCATAAGATTAATAAGGCAATTATCACATTAAATCTACTACATCTGCTCACTCCATAGGTAACTAGCGTGACGCTCCAGAGCTACATACGGGTTCCGTAGCCGCATGTACCACAACCTCAGGGGACTAACAAAACACTGTCTGTGCAATTATGCCATTATTTGCACGCTTTCGTACAAATGTTGTTACGAATACCAAAGACAATTAAAGCAATATGGCTTAAATAACAGAACTAGAGTGTGTGCAATGGAATGTAGTAAAAGCAAAGAAGTTTACATTTTAACAGACATCAAAAAAAGGAGGAGGTTCTTAATACGGTTGTATAAAAAAAATGTTTGTTACCTACCTCAAAACTCCGTCATTTATTGACCGATTTAAAAAAATTGTCTTTTGTTTGAAAGGATACGAGTAGGTATACTTACTCATAGGGTAGTCCCATCTGTATATTTGGTCAAATTCTGGTGAGTGGTTTTGAGTTAGCTTTAATAATACCTACATTTATTTTTTCCACTTACTGTATGTTGATGATGTTAATTTACTTAGCAAGTGAAGCTATATAAATTTTTGTGGGATAGGTACCACAAAAAAATTAAAAATAAACACTACAAAGTGAAGAATAACTTTAATTTTGAAAGTCCATGGCAAAAAACGAAAATACAAAACCAAAGACACCGACTTGCGAAATTAACGTAATTTTTCTCGTTGTACATAGTGTTTTTTTTTTTTAATAAAAAGTGACTCTTTCTACATATTCTCAAGTTTTTTACAATCACACTTTGCCAATGATGCAGGTAAATGGCAATTTTACACGACATGTACCAATCCAATTCACACAGACAAAGTCCCAACATCCCCCTCCATGTAAACCAATGTGTTTTTTACATTCATCTAGTTATATTTATTTCAGTTACACGATGCTCGTTAGTGCGAGAAGCCGGCACGGTACGTTCGTTCAAACGAAAACGGTTAAAACGCTCTCCAGGTACGTTCCATACGGTTTTTTTTATTTGTTCACCTGTGACTTTTTCTCATTCGAACAATTTATGCAGATTCCCGTCCCGAGTTGGTTTATACGTTCATCGAGCAAGCCGTGCAGCCGGGAGCTCAGGTTGCGTTGAAATGCTCGGCGGTTGGTGAACCACCGCCTCGGTTCCGATGGTCGATAGACGGGCAACCTATACCCACACATCATGGGTAAGTTTCGTAAAACATTGTGTGGTAACTGGCACGTCCTAGAACCAAAAATTCTAAGACATGTGACATCCACCAACGCACATCGGGCCCGCTTGGTGGATTATGGCCCACTCCCTCTCACAGAGTGGAGGACTGTGTCCCAGCAATCGGAACATTATAAGTTAATTACAGTTATGCAAGTTTAGATAAGAAAACCTTCTATAAACCTAACCTTTAAAAGATTTTCTTTAGCACGTTCCATAAATAGAAAAACAATATAGGATAACAACATCATTATATTTTATGACAAACTAAAACCTGATACCTATCTAGCGCCTCCTTATTTCGGCCTCATGTTTAGATTATAGCTTCTCTATTTGGTCGGTTATCACAGGGCGATAATAACGGAGGGCCGGGAGAACGGTCCCGCGGGGCTGGGCTCCGGCAGCTACGTGTTATCAACTTTGTCGCTCAGCAGCGGGAGGGTTGAGCACGGTGGCCGGTATGAGTGCAGAGCTACCAACACACACGGCAGCGTGGCGCATGCTGCTCGACTCAATGTTTACGGTAACACTTATTATTATTAATTGAGAAAAAGCTTGGAATTGGATTCTTGTTTTGTAGGCCACCCCACAAAACAAGAATCCAATTCCAAATTTTTTTTCTACTGCAATTTGAATGATCTAATTTGTCGTGATTAGGTATCAAAGAGTATCAAACTATACTGCCTGCTTTCGCTGACATTTTGTTTAAGTTTATTAGTATTTAACAAGGGGCGTTCAATCTACCATTACAATACACTATTTTGAACAAACCTACTTACGTCATACGACACATCAATAACGTAAAGAAAAACAATATCAGCCACAGAGATAACAACATTTCTATGCATGATCAGATTCATCAAGTTTATATTTACGACCAATCTCAAGATATCTTTGGTGACAAATAGAAAATTCTGGGCTTACCGCTGAACAAAATACTGACAGATTGTCATCCTATCAGTTATAAATGTCCCCATATCAATTTATTTTAGTGTACCGATAAAATATGTCGCATAACTCGGCTCAAGCCTTTGTTTTTTCTTTTATTCAGGATAAGTTCTACATCGTGGAAGTAGGCTGTACCGTAATAAATAAATACACAAACAAAACAGCAGTCAAATATTATTTTATTCAGCTCTCAGCCATAAATTGTGATTTTTGCTTACCGCAGTCTTGTTACTTACACATTTCATGTTTGTGTTGCCATCCTAAATAAATAAAGATAAGTATTATTTCAGCGTTACGTATACGAATTGCTCAGTAAATATTACTATCGGATTTACATAGGTCCGCCGTACATCAGGGCTATGAGCCCTGTGAAAGCTATTGCGGGATCTGAAGTGACGATTTGGTGCCCTTACTACGGATTCCCTATTGAGTAAGTAATCTTATTGTATAACAAATAGGTAACTTAAGTTACAACCTAAGATAACAGAAAGAAAGAAAACAAGTTTATTTGACCCATGTTAGGTAAGGCACGCAAGATTCACTGATTCACAAAAAAAAAACAAAAAAAAAAATGAAATAGTAGATTGTTATACGAGGTTCGAAAGGAATCTATTCCCATACGAGGTATTTAGACGCCCGAGCGCAGCGAGGGCGGCTATAGTCCGAGTAGGAATTGATGACTTTCACCCGTGTTAAACACTCTAATTTTCATTTCGAATATAAGGAAAGTAAAAAATTGTGGTTTTTCTAAAATATTTACTGATAATAATAACATGAATAGTAGGTACCTATGTAAAATTAATTGAGATGTTAGAACAATTTGTGTACTATTTTAAATATGGAACACGCGGTGTGTCCCGCTTGATAGGTTTTTTTTTTTTATTCACACTGGCTGTTTATACACTCACAAGACTGCAGCATTTTTCTATTTTTCTTAATGTATGTAAAACATTTCGTAGCTGACTACAGTTCTATTTTTAAAATTCATTCCCACCCTAAAGAGGGAAGTAATTACTATGAGTCTTTCCCGCCCTGTGGTGGGAAGCAGCGTCTTCCACCCGCTATTCGGATCAAACAAACACTACTTTCCGAGTATGAGAAATGAAAACAGAATTGTGTGCCCCACGGCTGCGAAAAATTGAACCAGTTCAGCGTTACAAAGATTCAGAGTCTGTTTTCATTACGGTTCAATTGACTTTAAGTATAGTCGTGAAAGAGTGATTTCATTCCACGTTTATGACCACGCATAGCTAATGATTGTAGTGTATGTTTTACAAAAATATAATACTCGGCACTAATTGAAAGCGGCAGCTGTTTATTGTAGTTTTGATAAATAAAATGCATATATATTAACAAGTTTGGCAGTAAAAACTGAGCAGCAAACTAAATAAAAATGTGTCATTAACAAATATTTAAGGCGAGGTTGTAGTAGTTTTTAAGTTTTTTGAAAACATTTATTTCCAATTACTGTAAATATTGCGCAAAATAAAAATCACTTTAACAAAATTGAACATACGGTCAAGCGGTGACTAAAGACGGAAATGTAATTACTAATTACTGTTGGCTCGATTAAAAAAATCGCAATGATGACACTAAATCGATATTTCAAACTTATTTCTTAGTAAAAAATTATATTACGAAACCATCTAAGTAATATATCAAAAGATAGGTTTTAATATTTTCTAGCGCTTGGTATGGAAGATTTTAATATAAGTGGTTATTTATTTTTGTAAGAACAAAAATTAGACGATATTACCTGGCGCCCCGGGCAGCAGTCCCGGTCACCCCCCCTAAAGCCGGCACTGGACTCACAGTTCTAACCTAACCTATGAGCTGCCGGTTGTATTGTAACTGCCCATTCCATTCCAACATTGTTACTTCTTATTCTAACATTTCTACTGTCCATTAATTTATTACACTACTTGAATATTTTTTGTACTGACATTGTAGGATGAAGTAACTGACCAATTTTCTTTTCATGTTTTACTGTCACAATAATGTACCAACTGCTGAAAAATTTGATTTTTGCACGTTAATTTTTTCAACTGATCATATACTAAATTTACATAATTTAAAAAGCTAACAGTCTTAAAATAATAATATGTACAAGTAGGTAAAAAAGTAGGGGAAATAATCAAAGGGCATCAAAGAATTCGTCCGCATCGCTGTCAATAGGAAACGTGCCTAAAAGGCTGTCAGCATTGCCACGTTGTATGGCAATGCTGATTCTTTGGCCAAAAAATAGGCCAGCCCTCTGGTCACGTGAAGTGTCGACCGCTTGGCGATGTCTCGAAATACTGATCATAATAACCTCCCTAATGTTCAAATAACAGTTGTAAAAATGATTACCCTTAAAAAGATAAAAGCGAGACAAAAACATCATCATGATTCAATATTAGAGTGCATGCCATACATCTGTCTACCCTTTCAGAAACAGGACGGTTCAAGGCTAACCCCAATCAATAGTAAAATAATTTCCACTTCAGGACCGTAAAATTTCACTTACAGCATAGTCTTCATACAATATGTATGGCAACATTGAGAAGCCAGGCACGGAATAACATCGGGTGAATCACTCGGGTCGTGGCATCATTATTATGATTACCTACAGAACATCGTGGTAGCTGTATTATTGTTTTATTATCTTGATTTTATTGCCATTGCTGGCTTTGTGGAGAAACCACATGATTTCTTTTTGAAAAAAGTATAATCTTAGTTGCTTCGATAAAAGGGGTGTACGCTGGGTGTAGGTACGTAGGCGGAACTCTGACGTTGCTGAGGCAATGCCGAGGCCTTTCAAAAGAATGGCACTATGATTGCTTGTGACTGCTATATGTGAGGAGACAATAATTGTCTCCTCACATATTGCAGTCACAAGCGGCGCTTACGACAATGTAGTACCTACTTATGACAATTATTGTCATAAGTAGGTACTACATTGTAAAATACAGACCTTGTTGCGGCGCGCCGCAACAAGGTCTGTATTTTTGAATTTGTAAGCTGTCCAAGGCACATTATACAGTGGGAGAGAGGAAGAGCGCTTTTTAACCAGCAGGTATAAAAGCGCTCCTCTCTCCTACTTATTTTAAAATTTGCTGTGCCCGACAGGGTACATAATTGTTTCCTTTTAATAATACTTAGGTACCACCCGTTGCACATTAGGGATTGCAATAAAGATTAATTGAATTTAATACTTTATTTATGCCGATTTCAAAGATTATAATGTTTAAGGTGCCTTTTCGAGGTAACGGCCTATACTTATAAATGTTTAGTTTAACATAAATACTTGGGATGGCTTTAGTTTTACTAACACAAATATCTCAAGGGTCTGCTAGGAGCTTTTATTAAAGTTTAAAAGCGGTAGGCACTTATTCTCCTATCTACCTCTTCAAGTCTTCATCTTTATTTATTTATTTAAACTTTCCGCACAAACAAAGGCGGACTTAATGCCTTAGGCATATTACTATTTTATTAAAATTATTCGTATATAAATATTATAATTACACTCAAGGCCAGGTCCAAAAAGTGGCTTAAGGATTAAATCTTGGCTGTTGTTACTAATTTATTTAACAGTATTATTCAATGCGTCATACCTAGGTAACATATGTACTTAGGTACTACAAGCAAGAAAGGCAGGAAAGTTATGTAGTTTGGTACATAACTACACGAAAAAATAACTCTTTAGGCAATAAATAAATGTGGATGGCTAAGACTAACTGGATAAGTTAGACAATTAAGTTTTACTCTTAATCAACTAGAACTCTTTAAATAACAATTCCCAGAGACCACAGTTCTGCTAAGAAAGCTTTTCGACAGCTCAAACGTGTTACGATCAAACTCTAGTTTTCAGATCAGTTTCCACTGTGATCACTATATTTTATAGAAAAAAAAAAATATTATATATAGATAAAAATATAAACACTGAACAAACTATACTAAAGTAACTAACTATTAAAATAAAAATATAATAACCTAACCAAACTCGTAAAATATGCCGTCGAAAAATTCCTCCGCATCGCTGTCGACTGGTAAAGTATCCAAGATACTGGCGGCATTGCCACGTTGCATGGCAATGCTTAGCCTCTGGCCAAGGTAAAAGCCAGCCTTTGGGTCACGGGAAGTGTCAACCAGCCGTTTGGAGATTTCGTTGAACAAACCATGAGCGCTCGGAAGTGGTTTTATAGATTGGTTTTGTTTTTTTTTTATGAACAACTACGTCCGCGTGGAATTTATCCTATGAAATGCGACAATAATGTAGCTTTCTGCTTTCTATCAGTGAAAGAATTTTTGTAATTGGATCAGTATTTCCAGAGATTACCTCTTACAAACAAACAAATAATTAAAAACTGTTTTATAATATAATTTTAGATTTGCTTTGATTTTTATGGGTTTTGGGGTTGGGTGGCTTTCTTACTAAAATAAGTTAAACGCTCAAGATTTTAAAGCAGAATTGGTCTAGAAACGCGGAGTTTTGTCCTCCACATAGTTCATCATCATCTGCCTAGCCTTTTCCCAACTATGTTGGGGTCGGCTTCCAGTTTAACCGGATGCAGCTGAATACCAGTATTTTACATGGAGCGACTGCCTATCTGACCTGAATAGGTAGTCAATAGCCATTTTAAAGTTTCCGTTAACTCTAAAGTTAAAAAAGGCTGATTTACTCACTCTTTCCTCAAGTTTTCTTCAAGTTTCTATAGAAAACTATAATTCGTCTTTAATGTTACAATAGTTCATTTAATCGTTTTCATCAGTTCAGTGAAATGGGAGGGCGGTGCTGGCACGGACCCCCGGTACCACCAGGTGGATGGTCAGCTCACCATCACGAATGTCGATCGGAATCGGGACAAAGGAGGCTGGACGTGCTCAGTCCTCACTCCTGGAGGAGAACTCGCCAGAAGAGAGGTAAGTCGTGGCAATATTATACCAAATATTATCTGCGTCTCATACTTATAAGGATGCGCTAAATCAGATGCGCAGTGTCAGGTTGTGTGCTGATTAAAATACGATTCGCTCCCGTAACAATATGTTTTTACAGAATTGTACGAGTAATCATTAGAATCGTCGATACAACTCTCTTAAATGATTTCACTAAATCGTCATTCAGTAGCGTAATTTGAGACTTGTATTGATGATTTTAATGATTATAATTCTGTAGGATACATGTTTGTTCCGGTCGCGATTCATACTTTGATCAACATAGAACCTGATACTGATGTGCAAATTGCAAAAAAATGTAAAAAAAATTGAATTTCGCGGGCTTCCCTACCCATTCGCCATACTAAGATTTAAATTAAAGTAATACCGCGAAGTTTTGCAAAGTTTTAATCCAACTTTTACATTGTGGGTACAAAACAATAAAGGATGCAAAGAAAGCAGCTATAAAATTATATGTTCCACTATCCCTGCTGACATAGTGCTAGCGTATTTTATATAGCTTTTAAAACTTTATACTTTATGTAAATTATCCGCTAAAGTATACTGTATCATAAAATATTCATTTTTCACTCCCAATCACATCCGGTTACTTTGTTTAAGACACGATCCACTTATCCAGTAGATAGGGGGATAAACGAACTACACCTCGTTTTACGCTTCACTTGGTTTATCTCTGACAGCGAGCTTACTTAATGTAATATGAATATTATAAGGACTTTTGATGAGTAATTTTTCTTACTAGATTTTTTTTTTGTTCGCGTCTCGCTGCCTTTTATGACTTATTCTTCAATACAGTTCCTTTAACACTCACGATATTTACCAACATAATTTAAAAGCGAACAGTTTTTTTTTATAATAATAATAGTACTAGTATATAAAAAAGGTGCATCAAAAAATTGCACCATTGTGAACAGGAAAAGTGCCGAAAAGGCTTGCCACGTTGTATGGCAAAGCTGATTCTTTGGCCAAAAAATAGGCCAGCCCTCTGGTAACGTGAAGAGTCGACCAACAGCTTCTTACTAAATATATTTTTGTCCTATTTTTTTTTTAACCGTCTTAGGGAATTGTGGTACGTTACCATCGGGGAGACAAAGGATCAGAAATTAGTTCAGTTGTCCCTTAAGTGCACGTTTTCGATATGAAATGAACTTTCAGCTGTGACCGTTTTTGACCAATTTATCATGACCAATAAAATCCGTTTCACAAGATGGCACGTGCCTGCTATGATGGAAAGGAATATAATTATTTGAAAACTACATACCTTTTTTAGATCCACGAGTGTACAATAATGTCCATAGCCAAATAAACTTAAAGCCTGTCTTTTTATCGCAGGTACAAATGACAGTGGTATCACCACCAGTTCTGTCACCAATCGTGTTCCCACCTGGACTGAGAGCTGGTGATCGTTCACAACTGACATGTACTGTCACATCAGGAGATATGCCAGTTTACTTCTCATGGCTTAAGGACCAGATGCCTATTTCTAGTGCACTACAGGTATATTCCTATTTTTAAGTAGATTAAAATAGCCCGTCGTAACCTGTCGTTGACTTGCATATGGATAAAACCTTTAACTCGTCCAGAGAACCACCACCGTCAACATGCTAGTCCGTTGTCTTGTGGTGACAAGTAGCTAACTTTCCAATTAGTCTTGATTTGATGGCATTGAGATCTGCAGTGTTTGACCATTTTCGAAATTACAGGTGGATGAGAGAGGAGCAGAATTTTACAGCATGCTCCTATTCAAAAGTCTGACTGCAGCACACAGTGGTATTTATACCTGTGTTGTTACGAATACTGCTGGGAAGGCGAATATGTCTGCTGAACTGGCTATAAAAGGTAAGGAATTGATGATCTACTTTATATATTTTGTTTTTGCTAAGCTCAGTATAGACCCGACCAATGAACGGTATGAATGGCTTTGTTGTTATGAGCAGCGGGGCAGTTTCGTTACACATTATCGATTGGAATCGGTTTCATTTTGAAAGTTCAACAACGTTCATTGCGTTATTTACGTGTTGAGCAGAAAGATTTTTCGAACTTATGAAGCAATGGATTAGCAATTTTCTTCAAAATGATTCAGATTCCGATTGATAATGTGTTACGCAATTAGGGTGCTGGCCTTATCTAGCCGGCTAACTTAACAGAAGTCTACAAAGCGTCAAAAGGCTTCATTGGTCTTTGTCAGTACCCAGCCTTAGTGAGAGAGAACATAATTATCTCTTTTATTACAGTTCCACCTTATTGGCAAATCGAGCCTTCAGATACGGCTGTTCTTCTCAATGGATCACTTACAGTTAGTTGCGAAGCACGAGGTCATCCTCCACCTTCAATATACTGGACCAAGTTTTCTGGTAAGGATGCTTACCCATCATGCTCCCGCCCTTATCCACTTATTTGAGGCCGGTGCAGCAAGTGTTCATACACACGAGCGACATGGGTCGACGACAGAGGCAACTGCACTAAATCGTTTTCTGCAGCAGTTTTCTGCCTTACATCCTTGGCAGCTGCCAACTCAGTATTTTATTTTATTTGTGAAAAGAAACAATCGAACATTGTTAATTATATATACCGTATGCTATAAGTAAATGTACAATCCACTACGTTTCCACATGTTACTAGCTTATATTAGATACAATTTTGATAAAAATAAAATAATAATATAATTTGTGTTCGTTTTTTTCTTAGCCATATCATGTACTTACTTAGAAATTAAATTAAGTACTAATGAAATATTCATGCTTTATTTTAAAGGCAGCACAGAAACAACCTTAGGTGGAGTATCAGATCCAGTAGTACTTACAAATGGTTCATTAAGACTAGAATCAGCTCGAGCAGAACACTCGGGGAAATATCGATGCAGAGCCGACAACGGGGTATCACCACCCTTATCTACAACTCTTACCATACATATAAACGGTGCGTTTACTTAAATACATTCTAGAATTTTCTGTTAGAGGAAGAAATGTATTTTTAAAGAAAATTGTATTTCTTTAGAGCCAGCACGATTTGAGACGCAATCAGCGAACGTGACTGCTAAGCTGGGAGATACCGTGAGATTGGCTTGCGTCGCTCGCGGCGACTCTCCGCTTGCTACCGCTTGGAGTCACTCGGGACGAGCGCTTCCTAATTCTGATTACAGGTTGAACAAATCGACATAGTATTATTACATAAATACCTACTCAATTTTACAGATAAAATGTGTTAAAAATCACAAAACAATACAGAAAAAAATTTAGGAATTCGGACACGCATTCCTAAAATTTTCTCTATATCCGCTCCATCATTAAAAATTCAACGTAAATATAAACTTCTTAGGATCATTGTTTTAGTGCAATTTTGTTTCAGAATGAGCATATCAGAAACAAGGAGTGCAGAAGGATTGAGGAGTGAGTTAGTAATTGAAAGAGCTGACAGAAGAGACTCGGGAGTTTATCGATGTCAAGCGTCTAATCCTTATGGAAGGTCTGACCACTTCGTACATTTGGCTGTTCAAGGTACTACCATTATTCCATAAGAGCATGTATTTTCCCTAAAGGCTGATGAAACAACATGATTCTCTTTCTTTTTCAGAGCCTCCAGAACCACCGGCAAACTTCAGGGTCTTGGAGACTACGTCGCGTTCAGTTCGTCTCCAATGGCGAAGACCATACGATGGTAACTCCCCAGTTCTGGGCTATGTGGTGCAATACCGTAAACATGATTCAACTAACTCTGATTCTTGGAGGGATGCTGATACGCATAATGTGTCGGTATCTGCGCATGCCCCGGACTCGTATTCTGAGTAAGTCCTTTAAAATGCTATTAAGTTTTTATTGGTATATTGGCGTGTGCTAGCTGACATATGGCAAATAATTTTATTTAATGTTTTGTGTTTAGTAATGTTAATTACTTACTATTGTGTCGAAACAAGTTCTTCTAACTGAACAGACAGCTGTGCTGCTCAGGATTTTGTTGCGCCACTTCTTCTGCTCAGCTAAAGCACTAGGAAATGGAGAAGGGCGGGCGTTTTGGGGAGACTGTATTATATAATTTTGACAGTCAAAATCAGCTGGTTCTCAGCCTAGTTTGAATAAATGACATTTGATGTTGAATTAATAAAAAATATATTATACGTCGCAGGCAACTGGTTAAATTAGCCGTTTAGTTAAACGCCTAGCCTTTTAACTAAATGGCAGTCGTTCAACTAACGGCCTGAATGATATTCAATATTATAGTTTAGGTTGGAACTGTAACCAATCACGCGAGAGCCGAATTGGTCGCAGTAACTAAGCCAGGGCACCCCGACCAAATGGGTTAGGTTAGGTTAGAACTGTGATCAACCGCGTGCGAGCAAAGAGAGCGAAGCGAGGCGAGCACTACTTCCAAAGGTCAGGCGGTTAACTAAACGGCTAATTTAACCAGTTTGTCGGCTGAGAGAATCTTTCCGATAATTTTAATTCAGCAGCTTCTTCTAAATAAATACCTAAGTCATCCACGAATCTTAAAAATCTTAGATAGTTCCTGTTATCCTTATCTGTTGTAAGTATCTGCTTTGCGGACAGCAAGTTGTCCATACCATATTTCACCAGTTTAATTTCTTAGGGTCATTTTCCAATAGCCAACCAAATGTTTTAGGCAACCGAAAAGGGTTACCTAAAATCTTTAAAATATTAAAAGACTGGAATGACCTTGACCTTTTAAATTCACTGAAGGAGGACAGCAATAAGGAAATTCGTAGCCAAAATTAAAATGTCTTAAAACCAGATTTCAAAGTACTTTTCTTTTGGAAACAGGACAGAGAGTGCGACAATAACAGGGTTAGAGCCGGCTACAGCATATTTAGTGCGGGCTCGGACGGTGACGGCCCAATTTGCTTCAGCTCACACGAGGGCTTTGCTGGCGCTAACCTTGCATGAGCCCCCTTCGAGGGCTCCAATCAGCTTAAGAGCATCGGCTCCGAGGTCTTCGACTATTGAACTAGCTTGGCAGGTATGAAATATGATTCAAAATAAATTTTTTGTGAAGCCAAGGAACTTGATTGATAAGAAAGTTGATTAAATTTTAACTTAGTTGTTCTCCAATTCAAATTACCCAATTCTGGGTTAAGTTCGCCATTGTACAGTCAGTAAAATAAGCAAATGGGTACCCTTCGTCAATTTGTCATGTTGTATGGCCATTTCTGACAACTGTCAAGAATGACAGTTGTGATTTGAATATACGGACAATTTAGGTTGGTAGTCAAATTGCTTAATAATTAATTTCCCTGACTTTACATAACCTGGCCTTGTAATATTGTAACAAAATCTCTTTAATTTATCTGTACAATAAAGAATAATAACATAAGAAAACCAGCATTTCTCCTCAGCCGTGTTAAATAAAATTGTCGAAGTGTGTCAGTCTGCTTAGTAATCAAGTTACTTGTCTGTACATCAATGGAAATAAAATAATCTATTTATCTAGTCACCTCCGTCATCATCCTGGAATGGAGAACTGCTGGGTTACACGGTATGGTGGTGGCCTTCAGCTGATGGCACATTGGCCGGAGGAGCTAATGTGGGCATGGAGTTCGCGACCGTCAGGGGACAAATTACAAAGTACATAATTGAAGGTCTCGAACATTACACACGGTGAGAAAATACTGCAATTTGGGAAGGATTAGTTCTTTGGGATTTGAGTGTTAAACAGATTTTGTTTGCAGATATTCTGTAAGCGTTAGAGCATTCAACAGCGCGGGCGCAGGACCTGCTACTGCTCCAGTTAACACTTTAACACAAGAAAGCGGCAAGTATATTTCGGATATCTTCCCTCTTCATTGAAACAAGAAGATAAAAACTGTACTTATTAACCCTGATCATCTCTAACAGTGCCGTCAGAAGGCCCGCGCGCCGTCAGATGCCGCGCGGTATCACCACAGAGTATAAAAGTGGAATGGTCCCCGCCCCCCGCGCACTCTCATCACGGTGCTTTACTGGGTTACAAATTGCTTTATCGCCCGGAACATAGTGAGTAAATATTGTCAATTTTCAATTCAATTACAACGCTGTAACGCCCAATAATCAGATTTCATTTTAAATCCAAGCTGAGTGATGGCAGTTGTTTGTCGGCAGCGACTGAGTGGTTGGAGTGGGAGGTGCGAGGGAACGGAGGGTCCAATGTGGGAGCGGGCGCGGAGGTGAAGCGGGTAGCGGGCGTGGAAACGCTTCTGCTTGCGTTGAGGCCTCATACTAACTACACTGTTCAGGCGCTCGCGTATACCGCTGCTGGCGATGGCGTGCCCGCTCATCCTATACATTGCACCACACAGCAAGATGGTAACTAATCGTGTTTTATTTTTGTGAAATTAAATTTAATAAAATTATCATTAATTCAAACTAATCAGGCATGGATGATTCTACGCTTGCTACGAAAGCGTAGCAGACGTAGCAAACGGCTATGCCGTAGCAATGGGGCGTAATTTATTTTCATGTATCTCTTTTTGTATTTTCCTGCTTATTTTTTTTTTACATCGGACTTTACACTTTTTATTTGACCTTTTTTTGTTTTTATCTGATGTATTTAACTGGTGTATTGTGTCTTTTGGTCTGTGCTAAATAAATGTATTTCTTTCTTTCTTTACGTAGTGCCGGGATCTCCAGCAGCAGTGAAGGTAGTGGCAACTTCAGTAACATCTCTAGCTGTCAGTTGGTTGCCACCAAGTCGACCTAATGGACCTCTTTTATACTACACCGTATTTTATCGGGAACTTGGCAGGTCAGTAAAACATCACCAAAAATTATAAATACTTCTGCGACTGCTTAGGTACTGATTTTTGGTATTTCTTAAGGGACAGACCACCAATAACTACAACCGTGCAAGTGGAGGAAGGTGATTCATTCGTTGGTTTGGGAGGATCTACTGAGTTGAGGTCGTTGTCTGAAGGAGCCACTTATGAAGCGTGGGTTGCCGCGCATTCGGTGGCTGGTGAAGGGGAACCGTCGCCACCGCAACCTGCTACAACCACATCAAGAGGTATGTGGACTGAAGGATATTTTTTAAATAATAAGTATTACATTGATAATTTAAAAGATTATTAGAAGATTATTAGGAAATTAATTAGCAACAATTTTTTTTTTAATCATTATTTATTGAATTTTATGACTTCATTAGTCTTTGCTTCATCCTTAATTCTTCTTTGTTCTGCTGGCAGATTTAAAAAAATTAAGATGTTTTACAACGAAAAATAATCAAGACTTCACAGTGTATAATAGCAACTTAATTTTCGGCTTAGTGGGATCTTCAATTTATATTTCCGCTTGTTGTTAAAAAATCTTATTTTATAAAAGGTTCTACTACCATTCACTTTTTAGCTTTATTTCTCAACGTTGTTTAACTAAACGCTTCAATAGTCAATAGCTTCCTTATCAAAATCTTACTTTCACATTAGCTCGAGCTCGACTCCTATCATTCGGCGTATGGGCCCGCGTGCAATGTGGTCACTCCCTGCGGCTCGCGTGCGCATGGCGAGGCGAGCCGGCGCCGCGAGCGCGCTGGCTGCGCGGCGACCGGCCCGTCACACACGATCCTAGGACACATCTCACGCCGCATGGACATCTGGCTATACATGGTAAAATCATAATGACTTTTTCCTAAATTGGGACCAACCCCGCAGTATTCCGACATAAAAAAAAATATTCTATGCTACTCCGGAATAATGTATATTTCAATCACTGAAAAAAAAAAACATTATACCAACAGGTATAAAGATTACGTTGGAATTTTCAAAGCCTGCATCTTTTTCAGTACACAAATAACAAATTCAGATACTAAATAGCCTTCTTTCAACAGAAGTGGACGCATCAACAAGCGGCAATTACACATGTTCAGCGCGCAATACCTTCGGATCAGAAGAAGTGACGTATCGCGTAGAATGCGCAGCGCCGCCGGCCGCGCCCACTCTCAGCTTGGACCACGCCGCGCACACTGACGCGAGACTGACGTGGCGGACCACGCATCACCCAGCTGCTCCACCACATGGTGAGTGAAATGACATTAAATCTCAGAAATTGTATATAAGGGACGTATCGCGAGGAATGCACGACCCCACCCACTGCCGTCGCTCTTAACTTGGACCACGCCGCACACACTGACGCGAGACTGACGTGGCGGACTACGCATCACCCAGCTGCTCCACCGCATGCTAAGTAAATGACAAAAATAGTTAAGAATTTAACTAATTATAATTTTTGATATTCCTCATTTCTTTAGCGTTTATGTGTCCTCTGAACCCTCTTCGCTCAACCTTTCACAAACTCATACTGAATAGTTTCCAGCTCTAGACCTTATACTTTTAGAAATAAGAATCAGGATGGCATCAGCGGCAGAGGTTTTGTGTAAAGTTCTCACTAAAACACATGCAATACACCATTCGAAACTGTACTCATTTGTTTTTATACCTGTCGAATTCCGAAGTGAACACTACTGGCAAAGCGTTTTCCTGGACTTAGCTTACACCGATATTCTTATTTGATTTGGAATAAGTTTACCAAAGGGCGGGCTCCCTTGCCCAAATCACGTTACATTAGTACCCCGGGCGGTGCAGGATGTGAATAATTTAAATTTGTATTGAAATCAGAACACAATAGTCTTCCTTAAACCAAAGTTTGATTATTCAAAGCATAGTGATTATGACATTCATTTGGTAAAAAGGTGTTAATAAAGACTGCTTAATTCTCACTGTTTGATTACAGAAATAGTAACAAATATGAAAGAACTTATCAAAACAATGACAAAAGATATTTGTATTCTCTACATGTTTCCGATTTGTGAACATAGGAAACAATCTCCAAAGTTTGTAACTTCGTGATACCGAAAACAATTTCATAGAGTACTCTGGCGGAAAATAAAACTGGTACAAAACGTTACTAGCTTTATAGTAATTTTTCATACTATTTAAGTAAGTACGCAGTGAAAATACATCGTTATTATTGAGGAAATACAAATTCAAACTCGTCTTCATTTTGTATTTCGAAGTTAACGATGTCAATTTTGTTAGCGATAAAAGAAATACTGATTTGAATAAACGGTTTGACTTTTTTCTTTTGAAGATCAAATTTATTATTTATTAAACATGAGTCTCTTCGTCTTTATAAACAACATTAGAGATAACCATGGCAAAACTTTCCCCTAACCAGCACCCTAATTGCGTAACACACTATCAATCGGAATCTGAATCATTTTGAAGCAAATTGCTAATCCATTGCTTCATAAGTTCGAAAAATTTGTCTGCTCAACACGTAAATAACGCAGTGAATGTTGTTGAACTGTCAAAATGAAACTGATTCCGATTGATAATGTGTTACGCAATTGCCCCGCAGTTGTCGCTCACCTTGGGGAATAACCAATCTAAAATCCAATATCAATTACAGCAAATATAGCACATTGAGTTTGGAAAAAGTTAGACTTTGTACCTCTACAAAGCCCAACTTTTTCCAAAACTCAATGTGTTGTCTCCTCGACATGATCGGTACCTATACCTATTATACTTAAGTGTTTCTTCAAACAGGTTTCACAATCTGGTGGGTTCGAGTCCGTGATGATACGGGCGATGGTTTGGAGCCAATCAGCACTCGTTCTGAGGAGGAGCGAAGGGTAGAAACAGGAGGAGAGGCAGCTAGTGTGGTGCTTAGAGCTCTGTCGTGTGGAGCCACGTACTCTGTGAGAGCTGTGGCGCATTCAAGAGCGGGGTCTTCGCCACCTTCTGTGCCGCTGATGGTGAAGACGAAACCACCAGGTAAGGAATGTTGAGATGTAGTTCCTTTATTTGATAGATCATTATCTTGGCCGTTTGTATTTTTTTACTGAAGCTTAGCTTATAATATTTGAACATGCTGAGGCTTTAACTCATACACTTATGTCGAGAAAACGATTTTATTTGTATTTGTTTATTGTTATCGTCTCAATCTGATGCCGTAAATGTGGCCTAGTCTTAATACAAAGCTAAAAAATCAAGGATAAAAGAAGAGAAGTAGTAATTAATAATGAAAATTAAATGGAATACCTATTGTTTAGGTTTTGGAGTCAGTCTTCGCAAACATTTCCTTAATAATAAATTTGAAAGGGGCAAAGTTCCTGTTTGCAGAGCTTGTGCACAACTCAAACCATTTATTTTATGCAGATTGAAATAACTGGGTTACTTCAATTTGCATAATTGAGAATATTGAAAAATACTCAGAGTCTAATTGAATCTTTTGGAGTGGAAAAACCACAATCAATTCTATCATTCTTGGAACAGTTGCAAAATGCAAAGTTGAGGAAAATTATTATTCCGTGGAAGGAATAAACGGCGAAGTAAGTTTCATAAAAGTTGCAAATGTAAGGTTTCGTGGATTGAGTCAAAGTGCTGCTGATTGGCGTAATACTACTTGTAGTCGTTAAACCAAAAGTTTTGCGCTCATGGAATAAAGTACAATCTTAAAGCAGGTGCTTAAAAGTTTATAGCAGTTTCTGGAAAAATTTAAAGTTAGCTGTAACAACTCTAAACGTAGGTAAGTAGTTAGACAGAATGTTTACACGAATGTGTTGTAGTATTACATCTACATGTAATGATGTTTTGTACAACTTTATGTATATTAAGGGGGACGGGTTCTAATTTCTTCCTGTCACATTCAACATTTCATGTCTTGTAAGAAACAAGGATTTCTCAATCACACAGAAATGTTTTACATTGGAATGAAACTAGTTGTGACGATCCCTCGTGAATAAATCTGGAAATTGAGTCCAAAACGTCAGAAAATGTAAAAAGTTGTAAAGCCGGAATCATTCGCGAAACTATGAAGGTTCATTTAAAATTCATACAAAATGTGTATAGGTACGGTTTAGATGTGTGTGTTTGGCACATCAAGCAAGGTGTATAACATGTACAACCGCCAGCACATCAAGCTACTACAATCTGTCACATTTCTTTAATAGATTTTCAATTTTATAGCTGAAGCATAAGATTCAAAATTGATTGGGAAAATTTGACAGTTTCGGGTAGCTTTATGTGCTAGCGTCTGAACTCTACATGTTGTGTCTATTGTTTTCATTTATCGTTGACGCCTAACAAGTTGTGTACAAAACTCGTAGAATACTAAACTTGTCAAAAATGTCAGTAAAGTGAACAGAATAGTCAACTAAACAAGTTTAAAGCAAGGTCAATACCTACATATCTGATACATGTTTTATACTCGACATGTTTTTGACAAGTCATTCCAAAAAAATCGTCACAACTTGTATATGGGTGTAAAAGCGGTAATAATGTTTCCAAATCAAATAAATTTTTGATTTCATTGTTTAATGTTCCCACTGCTAGGACACAGGCCTCCTCTCTGTGAGAGGGAGCCCACTCCCTCTGGATTGTGGTGGATTATGGCCCACCATAATCTACCACGCGGACCCAGTGCTGGTTGGTGGATGGTAAATTCCGGTTGCCGGGCCAAAAACAGACTGCCTATGGCCCTATTAGATTACCGAACACCGCGTCAGTGAGGTCATCTGCATTAGCCTAACTGGTCCTTTGAAATTACCCTCAAAGCAATTTTACAGCTGTAAACGCTGCTAAAGGATCAAAGGGTTACTCGTAGCTAAGCAATGAAGGCTACGCTTCGATAATGTTGGCGGCCGTCTGTTAGAAACCTATCTGTGTTAGTAATGCAAACATTGTCGATTAGTCAAATTGATTCATTTTTTGATTTATACGTATGTACGAGTAGTAGTACAAGTTGTTTATGTATAACTAAAAAAAACCGGTCACGTGCGAGTCGGATTCACGCACCGAGGGTTCCATACAAATTTGTAGGTATGTAACTACAAATTTTATGGTTTTCGGAATTTTTGCTTTACTTGTGCTACATGAAATTGCTTATTGCCAAATTTCATGATTCTAGGTCAACGGGAAGTACTCCATAGGTTTTGATTGCCTTGCGGGTGTCAAAATATGCGGCATAAACGGAACATAAACGCCCGTATCTTTTGATCGCGTTGACTTAGAAGATTGATTTTTTCATTGCTTCAAGGGATTGCAGCCCTGAGTACCTATTTGATATTAATTTCAAGTTGATAACTCCACGCGTTCTGAGAAAAAGGGTCTTGACAGACGGACACACAGACGGACAACAAATTGATCTTATAAGGATTTCGTTTTTCCTTTTGAGGTATGAAACCCTAAAAAACAATTTTGACCGTGACGTGAGTACATACAGGCAATTCTGTGTTAGTGTTATAAATACTTGTATGTTTGCCATTTTATTACGCCTGTATTCCGCGAATAGGTAAGCAGCATTATGTATGTGTATTAAATGCACCCACATTATACCAGTTATGTTATTAGTCGTACGTAATGGGGCGAACCTTATTACCAATTACCCGTGCACACGTCCCGAGTTCGGGTTGCTTCTAGGAATAATCTAAATGCCACTTTGCTCCCAACTCTGTAGGTACCTATCCAAGCTTAGCAGTAATGGTTGCTATTTCTGGACCAACGAGACGAGGAATCCTGCCGACTCATTTGCAGTCTGATTTCTCTCTTAATAATATTTACATGTCCACTAGTACTGGTATGGGAAGGCGGGGGGGAAGACAGACTAGAAGAGGGGGCCGAGGCTGCAGTCTGGAGCAACAGCAGTGCTCTTGCGTTAGACGCAAGAAGAGCTGTGCGCTGTGGGGCCAGGCTCGTGCGGCTGCAGTGGCGAAGAGCCGACGCTGCCGGGGCAGCCGCCTGGAGAGACGCTGACCTTACCTCGCTGCATCATCATCGCGAGGTGATATGCCTTCATTTATACATTTATTTCACGAAAAATCCAGGTTGTCTCAGACTCCGGTACATATTATATTTATTTATATCGAAAATAAAAGACTAACTAACTTACTATACAAATAAATAAAAAAACCAAAGAACACTTAGGCGTCGAAGTACTCGTCCGCATCGCTGTCATCCGGAAACGTGCCCAGAAGACTGGCAGCATTGCCACGTTGAATGGCAATGCTAATTCTTTGACCAAAGAACGACCCAGCCCTCTGGTCACGTGAAGTATCGACCAGCCGGCGAGAAATTAATTATTTATATCTACAATATTGATGGTCATAATAAAGAGTATTCTATTCTATTTATAAAGGATTTCCAACAAAAGATGTACACAATACATGAAACTTAAGTAATGGGCAACATCAGGTATTAGATAGGTGTACTCCTTCACTTATACCTACTAGTAATAATCCTGAAAGTACCTTCATCAGCTGGGCGTAGGCGAAATACCCAACACGCAAGATTATCTATCATGCTAGCTTGCTCAAACACTAAATTTCTCGTATTGAATTAGAACAGACTCAAGATAACATTGCTTATTTAACAAGGAGGGTTAAACATATTCTCGTGAAATACGTCGAATATTGCAAACAATTCCTAGAAATATAGCTGGTTCAAAACTGCATTCTAATAGGTTTGATATTAAACTTAGGTTTCCAATATTAGTTTCCCTTGGAATTGTTATAAACCCAATTATATGTTTAGTTTGAAGTGGAGCGATATTGCTAATTCAATTAAGTAAGTAATCAGAATTTTCGATTGTATATGAAATTAGAAATTACTTACTCTTGTGTTGCCAAGCAAACTGATTGATTTGGGTTGTTCATATATTGACAGACCATAACATTGAAGTTACGTTTACAGGAAAACGACTTTGTGAACCTTTTTGGTTTCAATAATAATTGAAAATGAGTTTGAACAAAATATCGCTCGCAAAAGATCAAAGATTCCGCAATTTACGCCTTTTGTGTTTCGCTAAAACAAGAGCCAATTGAAACGGGCAAATTGAGACACGGGCGCCATACAAATTCGTAGGTTATGATCCGCCCGGGACGGATAAAATACCTTTTTTGTGCAAATATCAACAACTTTATTGTACGTACGAGGAAATTTTCCTTCAGGTAGCGACGCGTTGATTAAGGAGAGAGAGAGAAACAGCCGCGGAATTACGAGCTATTCACTCGCATTTGTGAGGGAATAAGTTTAGAAAATGGGTGTGTCAAGATTAAAGGATGATAACAGCGAGACCCTGAGATTGGATGAAAGGAGACTGAGCGCACTTTGTTTATGTAAACGTGTCCGTTATTAATAAAAGTTGGAAAATAACCCTGACATCACTTTATGTAGCCACTTGTGAAAGTTTAATGAAGCTGCTGCCTTTTAAATTTTCTTTTCCTTTCGCAGTTGCTCAGCTTAAAGTCTTTTTGCTATAAAGTGAAAATCTTATCATAAATATAGCCTGTTTAGAATGTTTTCTTTAAAGATACTTTTTTAACAATGAGAAAATTTCCATTATGAATAAAAATACCGAATGCTAAATAAAATTTTGAACTCGTATTTTTCGGGTAGAAATAAATATCGGACCGTGAAATATTGATAGATCGGAATTTTAATTGATTTGGCAATAATTGTTTACTTACTTTTCCAAAGGGTAACATGAGAACCTGCGAGTGATTCGTCAACTCGTCCTACATGCCTACGGGCCAAAATAAAATGATTTTCGTCAAGTCGTCCCAAATGGGCCGTAGGCATGTAGGACGAGTTGCCGAATCACTCGAATCTGCCAGTTGATTGGTTTTAGATAAACTTAAATCTACAATTGTGCGTGTTTTCTTTTGTAGAGTAGGTACGCACTCAGAAGGTCAGTAATGACGCTCCCTGAGAAGTAAGTTCGTACATTGTACAGACGCCAGCACATCAAGCTACCCGAAACTGTCAAATTTTCCCAATCAACCTTGAACCTTATAATGTAGCGATAAGGTTGAAAATCTATTAAAGAAATTTGTCAGATTGTAGTAGCTTGATGTGCTGGCCTCTGTAAAATGCAGGGACATTCGTACCGCCAACCTTATTTAAAGAATTTTAAGTATTTAGTTAACTGTGGCTTTATTTAATTCTGTGTATTTATTGTAAAGCATGTATTCCTGTACGTAGGTTGTGATTGGTGGGCTGTCGGCTGGCGCATGGTATGCACTACGCCTGTGGACTGCGACGGAATCCGCGCGACACCAAGCCGTTATTTATGGTGCTACCACCACGCATTCAGGAGGTAACACTACATTTGTCTGTACCCATTGTAAAGGAGAAATTAATTGTTTATCGATTGGACTACCAACTTAAATTTTCTGAGTATTAAAATCATAACTGTTATTCATTGACAGTTGTATGAAATGCCTATAAAACGGCAAATTGACGTAGTGTGTCAATATGATAAAAAAATATTTTTTTCTGACTGTACTTGCATTACACCAAACCGGAACGGACCGGACCGGTTTTGCACAAAACCGGTCGAAGTGGAGGTGCTTGGTGGTGGCCTATGTCCAGCAGTGGACGTCTTTCGGCTGAAATTATGACTTGCATTATTTGTTCGTTAGAACAACACGTGAACGATAACGGATAACCGACGACGGTCTAAACAAACATGTTTGTGGCAGACATCTTTCAATAGCAAATAAGGACATTTCAAATTAGGATTGATGCAAATAAATTCAATGCAAATAAATGAAATCGTCAAGCGCTTCCTTTCTAGCGATACCTACTAAAAAGCATCGCTACAACATACCTCTAGGGTGTAAAATAATAAGAAAATGAATAAAAATAATATTCTAAAATGGATATACATAACACTAAACTACGTACAACAACTGTAATATAAGAAAAGACGCCTAAGATAGGAATAGGTTACCTACACATAGATTTAGTAAAAAAGAAAGTACGTACTTTTTTTTGTAAGGATTTGTTTTTTTTTTGCAAAAAAGCAATTGCATTCGTGTGTAGGTGTCGTATTACGGTAAATGCAGTTTCCATCTAAAAATACATTCCAAATGTCCATTTATCACTGAAAAAGTTTGCAGTCATTTGCTCAGTTGCAATTTTTTAAACGTGACTAAAAATAATAGGTAGCCCGGCCATCGCGTAGCGTAGCAGGCATTTTATTCAAATGTTTTTTTGCAATGTGTTGCAGGCTATGGAAACAAAGCATTTTGAATTGTATAATTTCAACTGGTCTTTGGTTACATTCAGTTAAAATTGATAGCAAAATCTGGCGATGATTAAAAGGGATCGATGGATCTGAGAATTTATAGCTCACTAGCTTCTGCCCGCGACTTCGTCCGCGCTAAATTTCTTGTTCCCCCGACCCACCCCATCGCATCGCATCACCTGCCCGCGCTATCACTTCGTTTTCGCTTAGCGTTCTTTCTGACTTTTATTCTTTTCGCTCGGCTCCTAAGAGACATAGCGTGATGTTAAATAACCTATAGCATTCTTCAGGAATTGAGCTATCAAACGTAAAAATATTTTTTCAAAACCGACTGGGAGTTCCAGAGATTACCCCCCTACAACCGCACAAACTTTACCTCTTTATAATATTATCAAAATATTGGTCAAGATTCAGTGGCATCGATCATTTACCTTTAATTTTTCCATGGCAACAAGCAGTGTGTTGCATTGGATTTTCCAAACTTTAATTTCCTAAATAACCTATGTAGGGGATGAAGTTTCAAAAATCCTTCCTCATGCCGGGGCCACACCAACAGGAAACGCCAAAAATTATCGCGATGACGGGCGTTAATCGTAGGTGCAGCCACAAGCTATCGCGATAATTATTGGCATTTCCCGTTGGTGTGGCCCCGGCATTAGTGGATCTCTTGTGCAAATCTCATACTACTAGATTCGAGCGTTGTTTATCAATAAGTGAAAGAATTAAAAAAAATTATTGGCTGTAAAATCTGTACCAATACAACGCTCAGGCAATCAAATATTTCTGTAGCGTGCTGATAAAAGAATCAAAGCGCTCATAATATCTTTTATTTAATTCTAACACTTAAAAGATGTTTTTATAGCCAGAATTTAATTGACTATAAACAGTTTTTCATTTCCTAGAAACATTTCATTTCTTTGGAAATTATTTTCGGTTGTACCTTTCAACTTCGGAAGATACGCAGGTTTTCCCATCTATCACGAATTGTTTACTATTAGCGATCTTTTACCCTTGTAAGTTATGGCCACCAAGGAAACAAACTGCCTCAGAATTGCTATTGAAACTTCCATCTATAAGGAGTATCCGTGCGTAGGAGTTCTATTTATAGGTTAGGTATTTATGGATTCTTAGAAAACAAGGTTTGTATAAATATGAAGGTAAGTATTTAGCGTTTTTATAGGACCCTGTCGGGTAAAAAAATATTGAGCAATCCCAATAGAATTTTTTGTTGTACCCTACCCAATTCCTCACATTTTTAAGTAAAAAGAAGATCAAAAATGTTCTTTTCTTTAAATCTATTGCTATGCACTACTATGTGTTTGTTATAAGAGCGAGATCACACTTTCGTGAACTCCTACTGCATCATTTACGGCGTGTTAGAGTAAAATTAGGCTAACCTTTCATTCACCCATCTGACGCGTTCAACTTTATAATATACTTGTTTTTACCGTTTCAAATTTTGTTAAGGGTATGCGCTAAGGTAGCCTGCGAAATTCAGGTTTTGTTACTTTTTTTTTTTTTCAATTTGCAGTTCAGAGAGCTGTATGATGGTTTTAATGATGATTATGTAAATACTTATTTCGCGGTCGCGAATCATATTTAGATCAACATAAGTACCTACACTGACTTGAGAATTGAAAAAAAAAACGTAAGAAAATATTAATTTCGCGTCCTACTCTGGTGCCTCCAACGCCATAGACCCGCTGTACACACGTGTTCTTGCCGTGAATATCTATGGCTTATTCGCCGTGTGTAGGCACGGTCGTCAGTTTTGTATGGATCGCTATGAATGTTGACGACACGGCGGCACTATAGCACGGCGCCGTCGCCGTACACCATAGAGCCGTGTCATAAACAAGCTCACACGATTATTCTGCGGTGCGGCTGGCACACTGTACCTACCGTTGAGAAACCGTGCCGTGTACACAACACACAAGAGCCAACAGACAAGGGGCCTTACACACAAGGGCGCTACAGGGCTATAATCGTCATGACAATAAAACTTCTATTGTGTCTTGATTACCGCGCCGGAAACTGTTAAGTGCTTTTCACTATGAATGATAAGATTTTTTTCCAAATCTAAACAGAGCGGCTACGTCGTCCAGTAGCCTTCCAATCCGAGGGTGGTCAGATAACAACGTCGAGTGGCAATGCTGACACGGAGCGAGTTCTTGGTGCGGTGTCGCTGGCATTCGCTGCCCTTGCCGCGCTTGCTGTTACTGCACTACTGCTTGTGTTGCTGGCTAAACGAAGGTAGGTTGAAGGATACTGAAGGTGTGCATATTCATAGTGGTTGTACCCCGAAAAAGATGATTTACACCGTTTGTCCACCGCCACGTCAACGAGAAACGAGATGATTCGAACCGACCGTGACGTTTCGGTGACGGCGTGCGGTGGCCACGCGGCTATAATAAATGTATGTATCGCTACTTCGGCGTAGTCATCTGCTTCTCGTTGACGTGCCACAAACGGCTATAAGGCGCCATCTCTACGGACGAGAGAATCGCGGCGATAGTGACGCCGTGCGATCAAATTATCGCAGCGATAATATCGTCGGGTGGAGATAATAATTCATAGAGTTTCTATTGAATTTGACGACACGGTGGGACTATCATCGCGATTTTCACTTCCGTGGAGACGGCGCCTTTGATTCGTAAAAATCGTTTGGTACTCGAAGGCTGTTTTCTATCAGGTAAGGCTTATTTCAGACAGTCACTATCTACCAGATTAATTTATAACTGGAATAGTACTTACCTATATAATTATGGGCCGATTTTTCAACCGTCAGATTACTTTTATCTGAATAATAAATATGTCGGCTTGGCATATATTCTATACAAAGCTGTCAAACTGTCATGGTCTGTTATTCAAATCAAATCATTTATTTGCATAACGCGGGTTCAGAGGATGTTACAAAAGGTAAAGGGAGGAGGAAGAGGAGAGGGAGGGGACGGTATTCTTTAGATAAAGTTATCTGACGATTGAAAAATTAGCTCTTAACCTGACAGTGTATGATTTAATCTGACAGTGCAATCTCCATGTATGATTTAACTGGAAGTGGTTCGGAGCAGTTGCAAACATTCACAGGCCAGCCTGTACACATGAATATTATTATTATTGTTACACTTTAACATTGTGTATTTGTTAATTAGGTGAATAATTTGGAAATACAAACAATTGGGATGGTTTTCATGTTATAAAATTAATTTATATTCTGCTGCATTAATGTTTATTTTCTTTTATTGTATGTATAGTTAAATGACTAACTAACTATAAAAATAAATACAAAAACAAAAGGACACTTAGGCGTCGCAGTACTCGTCCGCATCGCTGTCATCTGGAAACGTGCCCAGAAGACTGGCAGCATTGCCACGTTGAATGTAATGCTAATTCTTTGGCCAAAGAACGGCCCAGCCCTCTGGTCACGTGAAGTGTGGACCAGTGGCGGGAAATTTCCTTAAAAAGGTTAATGTCGACAAACCTTAAATATTGATGTTGAATATGAATAAAACATTTGATTACGTATTGAAATGTTTTCGACTCTAAAACATTTTCTCACCTACTTTAATAGATCAAAGTTATCAAAAGATTTAGAATTATTTTTAGATACTTACATATTCTTTATCCATGAATAAATTCATATATCTGGATAAATAAAACTTGTGAAAACCGACATGTGAGGAATACTTTAAAGGTTTTATCAGAAACGAAATGGTCATGACGTCAATATATTTGATGTACGCATCGCCTATATGGGATCCCCTCTCAGCCCCCCGACCTTTTGAATCCAATTTCTGGCGCAAGATTTTCTCGAATTGGGGTGTACCTGCGGCGGTGAAAATATTATATTACCAGACATATGATTGCTTGATTTCATGTTTCATATAAATAACATAACATTGCGCATTTGTTTTCCCCGAACGGTTAGGTAGAGGTGTAGGTTATAAAACTCACATTTCACCAGTTATTATTAAGGCTGCCTGTCCATTGATGCGGAGCGAGGCTGCGGAGCGAAGAAACGGAAAAATATTAACCAATACTCAATGGTAATTTTCTATCAGTTTCTACGCTCCGCAGCCTCGCTCCGCGTCAATGGACAGGCAGCCTTAGTCTCATGTAGGCAATAGGGACAAGCTTATTGCCACCAACCGAGCACAAATCCAGACTCCGGACTGCAGAATAATAATTATTATGTCAAATTCAATCTGCATAATATTACCTACTATCCTTTTCCCACCAAAATATGTTGGGGTCGGCTTGAGTCTAGCCGAAGGCAGCAGAATATCAGTATTTTACATGGTGCGACTGCCTATCTGACCTTCACAATCCAGTACTGGGTTATACGATACCCCTTGGTAAAACTGGTTGTCAAACTTTTGGACCCGTAACAACTTTCAAAGATCTACGAATGACAGCTGGGATCAACGGCTTAACGCGCTTTCCGAGTCACGGAGGGGTCTCGATATCTAATGGATTGTCACCCATCCACGAACCGACCGCGGCAAGCGACCCGTTCGGCTTTTATTATTTAGCCACGAGCTCCTCAATAATATAATGATGTATGTTCCATAAATAACTTTGGATTATTTAAGACAGATATACTTAATACGGTTTGCAGATTTTCCTCCTCACTTGTTTAAAAATCCTTACCGCGTGGGCACACTATGTCAAGTCCAAAACGCAGGCAGCCGAAGCGACCAGTACCTACACGAAGAAAATCGGTCAAAATAATGAGATTGAACCTTGATTGAACCGATTAGGACACTGATCAGTTCAGTTTGGTATGTCCATGCATGGTTGGCTTAATTAAAGCTCGTCATCGTTCTGGTAAACTCAAACTCAAAGCATTTATTCCAATTAAATCATTTACAGGCACTTTTGAATTGCCAAGGGGTCATTCAGTCAGAAAATATGAAGCGTGTTGCCCATTCCAAAGCGTAATAGGTATCTATGGAGAAGAACGAGCAAGAAACTCCATGAACACTTTTTAAAATTATATTGTTACAAAAATATTAGAGTTACATCATTCATGTTGAATTTATAATTATATGTGAGAACGATGTACCTAAAAAAGACGTACACGTTGAAAGGAGGTATTCCACTCAGAGTACTGATTAAGCGTCCAGAGTAAAGCAAATGGAAACAAAAAAATAACAATCCAAAATTAAAACAACAGTGACCTTCTTCAGATTGTAATATGATGGCTTATTTGTCAAACTATCTATTCATATAAAAATAACACAAAACACCTTCATCACGAGCGTCTTTCTTTTCAATAAAAGGTCAATAAAAATCCTATTATTGTTAAAAACCTTTTCGGTTTCACTTTGTTTCTTCCGAATAATTGAAAATACCCGATACCTATTTACAATATTTTGAGTAACGCCTGTATTGAAATCCCCATTTCTCAAGGAAGCCTGTATAAATACATAAAAATAAATAAGATAAATGTAGACGTATTGAGAGCACGGTGCTTGTGTAAATCACTCAGTGCGACCTACTTACAATTCCAGTCGGCACGACTACTAGCAGGGACTGTTAAAATAATTTGGTATTTCTTGGGAATTACCTACCTAGTTACATTTTAATGCGTACCTAGCTACCATTTCGCAATATAGGGAGCTCATTCTATCTCAATTCATTGCTTGACTGTGGGCTTCTTTCTCGTGTTCCTTTTTGGCATATTAAATAAGTATATCATAGAGAACAGTGGTGGCCAGTGGTATCGGCCGCGACTTACGAGTTGTAGGTCGTAGGTTCGAACCCAGACAGGCGCTTTACTTTGTGTAAATTATTTCATCACCACTGCTCTCAAAACGGTGAAGGAAAACATCGTGAGGAAACCGGCATGTCCTAGAACCAAAAATTCGAAGACATGTGACATCTACCAACCCGCACTGGGCTCGCGTGGTGGTTTACGGGCATAGAGAGGAGGCATGTGACCCAGCAGTGGAAACATTACATGTATATATGATTATGATGAAATAATTACATCATTGTATTTGCAAGATCATGGGAATTATCACGGAGCTTAGCATTAGCGATAGTGGGTAGTCGTTTATTTTCAACCTGATATTTAAAAGTCGGCTTTATCGAAAGTTTTTTCTTGCAATTGTTGGAAGAGGAAACAATGAGAAGACGCAGTGCTTCTTCTCCGCCTGAAGAGCTACATCTTCCAGCTTTCTTTACGAGAGCTTTGTCCTACTTATGATACAGCCTTCACTTTCAATGCAATGCTAACAGAGTGGAGTGTGGGATGCATGAAGAAGCCTCCTCGTGTAGCGCAGTTTGTTCCGCCAGTTACTCAACTGAACCGAACGCTCGGCGCATCCTGGTCAGTCACATCCAACATCTTATTTGACTGGCCACTTCTTCCCTTGCGGTAGTAGGGCTAACGCCCGCCTGGTTTGCAACCACCCCTCCCACCGGAGTCCGGCGTTAAGCAGCCTGCTGTGTTTCTTCGAGGCGTGGGAGTTCCAGTGCCTTAGGCATCTTCTGGGCAAACTCGATCCATCATAGAGTTCATCCATCGCTTTCCATCAGGCTTGATCGAGTTCAAGAGCGGACCCAGCTACTATAATAGGTTTGACTGCTACTTCGACAAGTTACTGCTTTTGAATACAAGAAAAATAATCCTTAAATTACTTTTATGGACGGGAGACGAAGTGTCGGTCATCCGGCGGCGAGATGGGCGATCGACATTGTTACCATCGCGGCTAAAACCTGAATGAGGCTGGCAGAGGAGCGTGGTGATTGGCACATGAAAAGAGAGGCCTATATCCTGGGTGACTAGTCGGGCTGTGGATGGTGACGGATGATGAAATTTGTAACACACACAAGTACTGTCATACGTTTACTAATGGTGTGGTTAAATGAACAGTTATCTTCCTAGCACGCTCTGGCCATGCGGTGGCAGCGCAGAAGAAGAAACTCGTCGCTGCAGCCACTCAGTAGCCAGCACCGACAAGTCCGTCTGTCCCGAGCAACAGAACATCAGGAACTGCCAACATGACTACAAGCATGACAAACTGTCACCTGCTTCTGGTAAGTGACACATTTAACCAATTTTTAGTCCATTCACAGTTATTTTACCTCTGATTTTGCATCACTGTCAATATCACAGTGATCTTTAATCTCGTGACAATGAGGTTGCTCTATTGGGTTGCTGCAACTGTCAAGTCTGTCGAAATCAAAGTGATTTTTACTGTTGTTATAATAAGGTTGCTATTGGGTTACAGCTATCAGAGATAAAATAACAGTGAAAGGATTTTATATACATTCACAGGCAGTAATTGTGGCCGAAGCCCTAAACGAACTAAACCTATTTTATTTAAGGATTGTTTAATGAGAATAGATTCTAAGTAGCTTCTCTAGATGGTTTAAGTGAATAATTTCACAGTAGGTTAGTTTGAAATTGGCTTGAGTACTGGTGTTTGGAGTTTATTATTACACGCTAAGAAGAAGATTATAAATGAATCAATAGTAGTAGTATCTATTAGTTGACCTAATGAAAGTTTTAATCCGTTTCTTTTGTCTTGTTACTATTCAACCTTTTTTTTTTTTGGATGGGAAATCATCAAATGACTCCTCCCGCTCTGGGTGGAGCGGAAGGGAGTGTCAGACTCAGACTTTTACTGACTAAAACCCACTCGTGTTCCTTCCTTAGCACTTTATGTTCCGGGTAAATTAAATAATAGTTGGAAGCAGGCGGGACCCATTTGAGTTTGAAAATATAAAAATGCAGTGGGTCCCGTACCTTTTCAGTTTTTTAACTTAAATTTTTTACCGCAGCCAGTTTTATTAGTTACTTTTTTTTATTTCCAGCGTTTTATTTTACGAATGTAATAGATTTTATTTTATTTTTTTATTTCGTTATATTTACGTTTTGTCACTGCGAATTACTTTTAACCATATAAGTTGTATATACTTTTGTAATCACCTTTTAAAACCCTTTATTTTGATATCCCACTCGATAGTATTAGAAGAATAAAAAATTTCGAACTCCACAATACGGCACCCCAAATCCGCCATTTTACTTTGTTTTTGATTTTCATGTAGCTAGTGACACTCGCGCCACCAAGACATATCTAAAGACGTATAATTTATCCAAATCCGTTCATTCGTTTAGGAGTTACTAGGGAACAAAGAAACGGACATGCATACATACATACAGGTCAAATACATAACCCTCCTTTTGGGCTTTGCCGCAGTTGGGTAAAAATAGAGAACCGTTAGAATAATTATTCCTTTACCATTTCCTTTGCTTTTCTCACTTTTTTTTTTTGCATTGATATTTTGTCTATATTTCGAATTGATATTTGCGGTCAAAGTAACGCTCAGTAGTACTACAAAGTGATACTCCGAACAATATTATGCGTAAAATTATTTCTGACAGTAGCATTTCGGTAAAGTCATTTTAATCATAAATGGCTTTACATGCATTACATTATTAATGTAGAGCATGAATTAAGCCACAGTAATCAATCAGCTATATGATGCTTTGTGTGCAAATATTAAAAACACAAAACTGGCTTAAGAGGATGGCGCAAGTTTTATAATATCTAAAAGTATATGATCGACTACAGTAAACAAAATCAGAAAAACAAATTTGATACGATAGAAAAAAATCATGAAGATACCTCTAAAACTTTATTTTTACAATAAAAATCATTACTACAATCATTATGATTTTTTGTCAGATTATTCTACAAGAAACATACTACTTAGCACTAGTGTTTTAATTTTTTTGTCCAAACAATAGATTTTTTGTAAATAGATAATTGCTTCATATTTTGTAATAATTTACTAGCGTTGTGTCATCGCGCTTCACTTTCTATCCTATGCAGTCCGACAGTAACCGCGCTTTAGGCCATGTAGTCCCCTTAACAGATAAACTTAATTCACGTACACCACCTCACCACGTTCACCTGATCTCTCTCCGGTCGTGTCGTATTGCCATCCCACCAGTCACGGTGAAGGAAGTGAGTGAAGGGAGAGAGAGAGTGCACCTGTGTCTGCGCACACACGTGCACTATAATATCTCCCGCGCCGAATTCTAGTCTCTGTTGAGATTGGTTGTCATGGCCGAAATTCGGCCTGGAGGACTTCACTTCACGTTAATTTTTGAGATCGCACATAGGTTCGAAGTTTAGTTTGTTCAGTTACCTTCTTGTTATGTCGTTTCAGTGCGAATTATGATATTTTTCATTGACCAAGTAGTACAAGATGTTTTATTGTATTTTATTCCTAACTAGCTGACCCGGTGAACTTAGTACCGCCTCAGAAATACAAAATATATGAGAAAATTAATTATCTTTATTATTATTTTTTTCGTGAATTTTTAATAAGTACTTATTCTGCTATTCGGGGCAGAGAAAAATCCAACAAATCAAAGATCATAAAAATCGGTCCAGCCGTTCTTGAGTCATAAAAATGGTGTACCTAACCCGACTTTGTTTTATTTATATAGGTATATTTTCTTTTTGTTTGTCCTGCCTGACTGAAGCTTGTTCAATAGAAGCAATTTCTAAGTCTACAAGTTTCTCTGGCTACAACAGGCTTCTCCTTCCGTCTCATTGAGTCACGAGCCTTTTTAATTGAGCTTGGAGGCTTTCGCCACAATAATTAAGCAACTAATCTCGTGTATTTAATGACGGTTGGACAATTTTGTCATTAAGCAAAGTGATTGTCGCAACGGGATTGGCAGGAAAATAATCAGCCGTCCCATACATTTGGGTCGAGTAGGTATTGAAGTTTTGTATGGGACAGCTAATTTTTTTCCCGATTATGTTGTTGGTCCCATGGAGAAAGTTGTTCAGTTTGATGGTCTGTACTGTCTGTCTTAAAAACAACCACTACAGGCAAAACGCCTTAGTGTTACACACGAGTGACACGCGTCAACAGCAGAGGTAACTAGCCGTCGTGCAACGTACAACGTGCCGCTTGTTTATTGTACAGTGCAAAAATAAACGACACGCGTTGCCTCTGTCGTAGACGCGTGTCGCTCGTGTGTATGTAGACTTATTATGACCTGTGATGATCCTAAGGCTGGTGATAATTTTTTATATGATTATAAATATTGTACGGTGCAAAAATAAACGACACGCGTTGTCTCTGCCGTTGACGCGTGTCGCTCGTGTGTATGTACACTTATTGCAACCCGTGATGATCCTAAGGCCGATAATGATTATTTTTTTTATGATTATAAAAGACGTGTACGAGATAAGTCCGTACGCGACGTTCGCTGTTGGCGGCGAGGCGGCAGCTGCAGCGACTTTGGACCATACGCTACAGTTCCGCACCTTTGGCCACCGTGACAACGACGCACCGCCGCACCGACCCTGCAGGAAGCACCCGCAACGACACAGGGAGAGGGCTGAGGGTAAGACTGACTTTAAACGAGTAACGGTGGAGTTTCTTGCCCATTCTTCTCCATATGAAAACTACCTTTTAGAAGGGGCGACTAGAATCAATTTCGCTTTATTGTAATTTTTGACATTCAAAAGTGCCTTTAATGTGCCTATTTGAAATAAATGATTTGACTTTGATAATCTTTCACATCAACAAACCTCTGTGCATGATATTGTGACTGTTGACAGGGTAGAATAAAAACCGGCCAGGTGTGAGTCTGACTCGCACGGGAAGGGTTCTGTACCATAAAGCAAAAAAGCCGAAAAAAACACGTTTCATGTATGGAGACTTCCTTTTATTTTTATTAATATCATTTTATTTTTCTTGAAATACACACTGAAAATTACAACTGTCTATCTATTATGATTCGTGATATACAGCCCGCTGAAGGACAGCGACGGCTTAGTAATAGGGTTCCGTGGACACTGTGGGTACGGACACCTGGAAAGTATAAAAGTTTATAGCTAAAAGGTTATAGCTATACAAGGATCTAATAACTCGTGGTTTAAATAGGAACAAAATAAAAACAAGATGGCGGCGCATCTTGTTTTTTTTTTTATTTTATGTTCACAAATGTTCACCAACAACGCCCCCCTGTCAATGTCATTCAAGCGCCAAAAAATCCTTATTGCACTGTATTTCGGAACAATATTTAAAACGATGATAGGTGCAATAGTATAAAATGTAGAATCCATAGGTCTTATATCCATACTAATATTATAAATGCGAAAGTGTGTCTGTCTGTCTGTTACCTCTTCACGCTTAAACCTCTGAACTGATTTAGATGGAATTTGGTATAGAGATTGTTTGAGTCCCGGGAAAGGACACAGGATAGTTTTTATCCCGATATTCCCCCGGGATCGAAACATATGCAGGTGAAACCGCGAGGCGCTGCTTGTACCTTACATTGAGCGGCATGGGATCAGGGCGAAAGATGGCAACGATCCTGAAATTCCTCTGGTTTAATAAATGTTGAAATGCTAGTTTGACTTCCCATCAGGTGGGCCGCTAGTTTGCTACCAGATAAAATAAAAACCAAGCAAAGCCTCACTTCAGAATGATGTTAACGAGGGTTTGAAGCTCCTCTCAATAAACAAAATATTTGTATCTAGAAACAAAAGAATTCATAAAAGCCTGTGGCACATAAAACACTCACAAAAACCTTTGAGTAAATTAATTGTACTTTCTAATATTTTTTCTCCATTAAATATACAAGGCGAGGACTTGAAGGTCAAATGAACTGAAACAATGTGAACACAAAAAACTGTTTCTGTTTCAGACTCAAAGTATCATCTCAAATATTCGTTTGTATGTAGGTAGGTACATGTTTTAATGGGTGACACAGAAAAGCACTTACAACTTTTGAAATTGTTCGATGTTTAAAAATTATCATCATGCCATCATAATATACCTTTTCCAGATCACCATCTCGCTTCAGCTTCATCGTTCTTTCATCGTGTGTGTGTATTCATTAGTGTGATGTAGATGACAATTAAGTGACCATGTATAAATATTGTTTGTTGAATAGTATGGTATGTGTAACAGTGGAGAAGCACCACTCGGAGTGCGAGCTGCAGCAGCTGAGCCGCTACGAGAAGGTGCGGCCGCGACACTGCGCGCCCACGTCCTACTGCGTGCCGCTAGCACATCACGGTACTTGTAGCACACGCACTCACTATACACTCACACAGCTGAGCCGGTACGACGAGGTGCAGCCGCGACACTGCGCATCCACGTCCTACTGCGTGATCACGGTACTTGTAGCACACGCACTCACTATACACTCACACAGCTGAGCCGGTACGACGAGGTGCGGCCGCGACACTGCGCACCCACGTCCTACTGCGTGATCACGGTACTTGTCGCACACGCACTCACTATACACTCACACAGCTGAGCCGGTACGACGAGGTGCGGCCGCGACACTGCGCACCCACGTCCTACTGCGTGGTCACGGTACTTGTAGCACACGCACTCACTATACACTCACACAGCTGAGCCGGTACGACGAGGTGCGGCCGCGACACTGCGCACCCACGTCCTACTGCGTGCCGCTAGCACATCACGGTACCTAAATGTAGCATATGCACTCACTCACTCACTATAATTGAAACATAATGAACGTATTTATTTTGTTTCAAGTATTGTTGTAAGAGGAATATAAATAAATTCACAAATCTCTGCAAAACAGTTTCTTGCCAAACCCCAGTACATTCTACGGATAGTTCCTTAGGCATAGATGACATTTTCAAACATCAAAACTGCTCAACGCTCTAACACCTATCGTGACTGTAGATGTTTTATTCCTAGCCAAAGCCGCGCTCTCAGCTAGCATGCTCGGCGCAGGCGGCAGCGGCGGCGGAAGCGGGAGCGGTGGCGGTTGCGGCAGCGGCGGCGGTCTATCCGAGGTGTACGCGGGCGACTCCAGCGCGGAGTCGGGCCCCGGCTCACTGTCCCCGCGCACGCACCACGAGCACAGCTAGCGCACAGCTCGCAAGGCTGCCGGGCTCGGCGACACCAACCATATCGTGCGCCTCACCGATACATAGGTATACAATGGGCCCACATTACATCTGTACGTAACGTCATCTGCAACGTTTACCTACGTGTTAGTTCTCTTTAGAACTTTAGATTACCTGTTTTTGATTGGTTTTGATGGATTTTTTAAATAAATACTTGTACATTTGTTCAGTTTGAAACATGCCTTATCATTCTGTATTGGAACAAGAGAGATTCCTACTTTATCCCCAAACGCTATTTCACATATATTTATGTATACACCCACAAGTTTACCCCAAGTATGTGCCAAACTGCAATAATAAACACTGCCTGAACTAATATCATCGATTTGTAAGCCTAATTTTACAACGAATGGTTTTCTACTTGATGTTTTTTATAACTGGGTATACGTACACTATAAGATTGAAAGTGTTGTCTCTATTGATTGAATATTTTATGTCGTTCTTTATTGCATGGTTCAAACTTGCAAGGGCTTGAAAATAATTTGTCATGTCATACCAAAAATGTATGAGATTTTTGACAGAATCATGTACTTATCTGCTCAACTTATCGTAATATTAAGCATAAGCGGGTATCTTATTTATTTTGTTGATAACTTATTAACAGGGTGGAATCAGCAACATTATTTACAATGTGAATGAAAACGTAATATTTCCAAACTTTTACACGTTCATATAAAAGGTTTGGGATTTATAACACCTAGTTTACACATAATATAACTCGGAATCGGCCTGTTTGGAATTAGAACTTTTTTTATTTACGACGTACAAAAGTTTCTCAATGTTTTTATTTCAATATTGGCTTCGTGTCGGGCTTTTGATTGATTATGATTCCAATACCATATTCTAAATAAGCCTACTTAGGTGATACAGTTCGTCTCATACACTGCCGATTTGTATTTACCTACACATTCATATAATACTGGAATAATTTTACATATTATATCTCGTACTAATAATCGAATGTTTGTTAACCTTATTAATATTAATAAACAGTTCATAATACATATGTATGCACCAATGGTTAATATTTCGTCGTTTTCAATCGATAAGGTTCGTCTGGAAGACTTGTGTATCCATTGGGGACTTTATTCGTAAATTAAGAATATTTTTTTCCTAACTCATTTTCACATCCTTATTACCTTAATTTCTCTGAAAAAATCGTAGACTCTTTAGGAAAACCGCGGCAGCCGTTTCTAATTCCGCAACGAAGCAAATTGCCATCACAATTTTACCAATAGACAGTTCTCCGATGATTAAATAGCCTATAATTCACCGCGATACAAAACACAATACGTCGAAGAGCAAACACAATCTTTGTGACCGCAACAATGTTTTGGCTTGTTCCAATAATTGCCTAATTTCGAACACAGTTAGCCCCTAATGAATACACGACTCGTTATAGCTGTTAACAGTAGCTAGCCAACAATGTGGAAGACATTAGCTCATAATATCTGTAAATACTTAACTATAGTCGGACTGATGTGTAATATCTACGTTAATTCGGAGCTTACATTTGTAAATATATTTTGTAGATAAATTACGAACTCTAGTCAATTTTTATTAAATGTTTTTATGACAATATAATTGTATTGTGTAAATAACGAAATACTTAAGTATCTAAATGTGAAAATCTGTTTAATGTAAAATAAATCTATTTATCGCGTACAATTGTTTTATTGAAAACCAATTACAGAATTATCGAAAAACGATTGCATCGGTGTTTTATTACTCAGTGGGTTCAGTGATGTATTTAATTAAAATGTACAATTATTGTGTTTTTCCAATTTCTCTCTGACTCTAAATTAAAACGTTACAGGATACAATAATGTCCAATCAGTAGCAGTTATTTATTAAATTTCTCACATTCGTTGCAAAGGAGTTTCACGAAGTTATTTGAGCAAAGCTTTAATATCATTAGACAAAGGCGCTCTGAGGAAAAACGCAACATTGTAGCATCGGAGTCCCGGACAGATTCCAATATGAGACATTCCAGGAACGCGGTCCCGGCCCGGAATCCCGGCATCCTCTTTCAATATTACCTCCAACTTGGAAGATACGGTGCACTTGATATTGTGGGTACATTCCTTTGACAAGTATACATATAATAGGATTAAATACATCAAAGTATATCCGTAGGAGGAAATTTAACCTCGTTATGGGAGCAACAAGACAAAGAGGAAATGTTAAAATAAACTACGTAACGCTTCATGAAACTAAAATGAACTTGAAGCTTCTTTATAGTTAAAGGACTTGGGGATATAATATTAAGGAAACTCACTTTGCATCAGTAACCTCCTTCTTCCTACCGTCCATCAACTGTTTCCTGCCGATTGCAAACAGTCACGCACAACACAACATCATCATCATCATCATCAGCCTACAGCAGTCCACTGCTGGACATAGGCCGCTCCTACTGCATGCCATTCAACTCGATTTTCTGCAACTCTCATCCAGCTGCTACCAGCCATCCTGTGAAGATCGTCGCTCCACCTAGCCTGAGGGCGTCGTACCTTACGATTGCCGATTTGAGGTCTCCACTCAAGAACACATCTATCTACCCCAAAGGTTGTCGGTTCTATGGCTAATATGGCCGCTCACTTCAGCTTGTTTATTCTGTGAGCTATGTCGACAACTTTGAAACACGACACAACATTTAGAAGCAATTGTAAAGTAATTGCATTGCTAAAAGCTTGTAAGTCTTAATGAGCATAGAATGCTCATGATTTCCAACGAAAGTTGTCACACACCAATATATATTTATCTCTTCTCCACTGATCATCAATTTTAAAGTTCACCTCACTGAATTTACTTTTTAAAATCTGGTGATAGTTGATAAGGAGCTTATGCTTTCAATGTGCGCAATAAATTGCCGAATTGTTTTTGTATACAATATGGAAATTTACAATGGCTGCGATCAAAATAGTGCCGAAAATACACGAGGAACAGAGTGTTCTTTCAAGCAGAAAAATTTGCCTACTGCACCTCTGGTCAAAGGCTTTAAAGGCTTTTAAAAGGCTGGCAATGTAGGTTACATATTACCAGTATTCCTTTTCCAAGTAACTCAAACAAAAAAAATCTTCTCCTAGCATTAGGTGTACGATAAACGTGAAGTTATAGTGTTGTCCGTCATCGCTATATTTTCTTTGCTCATTTTTTATTAAGCTTTGCCGTAGTTTAGTCGTAGAACCTTGTAGGCTACTCGTAGCGCCGCAGTAGTCAACCGTACAGAAATGAGAATGACTGTTTCCCCGTGTACGTACACAACTTCTCGTGTAAGTAGGTATAAGTACGTTATAATCAAGCTGCTACCATCTTTAGGAACGCCATGTTAGTTTAGCTGCCAGCCAGAAGCGATAACTCTTGATATAATGTTCACCCCGAGGGGAGGTTAAAAACTAGTTGAACTTTTAGAGAAAATTGCACCTTGTAACAAAGTAGGTTACTAAGATAAAACTACAATATTCTTTGTTATCTCTAGACATTGTTTACAATTACGCAGAATAACGACTATAAATAAAAGAATCCACCTTTGTTACTCGAATAGTTTCAAAGTATGCACAGGAGAAGTATAAAAATGTTCATTGTTTTCTCCGGTATTAATCAAGTTATCCACAGAGTAGATAATTTCAAGTTATAACTAGCTTCCCTGAAGAATACGCTCTCAGACACCGGCGGTAATATTTTTTCAGTTTTATTTTCCGATGAAATATTTCATAATCCGTTCATCCAGTGGTCAGTGAAAGGGGGGAAATGGGGAATCCTCACTCTCTCTCGCCGCGAGTCCATTTAACTAGCCGAGCCCACCTCCCCCTGCCTCCCACTTTTCACCCCCACAGGGTGGGCTACGTCCACGTTTGTTCAGGAAAAAAACGGAAAAATGTCTCAAACAAAAACACGAATGGAGCGTTCAGCGCGAATCGAAAATTAATTACAGCTTCGGACTGTTTTTTGTATCGGTTCCGTTGTACAAAGCTTTGGATATGAAGTCTTTAAAAGTCACTTTGAACATTAACATTCGAAAATGTTTACACCTCTCTTTGAGTTCGTGTTTGTTACTATTGAAAATATTGCTTTTCATCAATTAATTAATTTTACCAGCTCATTGTGTCGCTACAAGCGCGGAAATCTTGTTGTATATTCATACTTATTTAGTTGTGTTACAAAAAGTTATGGTTTTGTACTCTTTACTCTATTCTTGTCACTTCATTACTTCTTTATATAAAAGCTTTGGTTCAAATAAAAATTCAATACTTTTCTTTTTATTAAGCTTATTATTTCTACATTTTAAGCTTATTCTTTCAACACGTTATCAGCACGAAGCTCATTCTTCTTAAAAAGTAGATAATGTCAGGGAATAGTATGAATTTTCAAGGTATTCAGATGTTAATAAACCGAGACGGATACCCGACCTGGAAGTTCAAAATGAGGATGCTTCTCATTCACGAGGAGCTGTGGACGTCCATCATTGGGTACGATGATTCAGATAAAACGGCGGAGCATGTGCGCTCTCGTAATGACCAGAAGGCGTTGTCAAAAATATGCCTTACGGTAGACGGAAGTGCAATTTCGCACGTACGAAATGCGAAAAACGCTAAGGAGGCTTGGAGTGCTTTACAAAAGGCATACGAGGATAAAGGTATGGGTCGAAGGCTCTCTCTAGAGCGTAGACTATACAAATATACCTTGACCGATTTCCAAGACATAGAATCTTATATCAACGCCGTTATGAGTACTGCTCAAGATCTTGAAGATATTGGTAAGAAGATCGACGATGGATCTCTGGCTGCGATTATTCTCGGAGGATTGACATCACGATATGAACCGCTTATAATGGCTTTAGAGAACTCGAATGTTGATGTAACCAGTGAGTTGGTTAAGGCAAAGCTATTAAACGAGTTTTCGAAGGACCCTCACCAGAACGAGGTAGCTGCGTTACGTTCAACAGGTTCTACAAGCAAAAAGAAGAAGCCTATAATCTGCTTTAAGTGTAGACAACCAGGACACAAAAGTCCCGAATGTCCCAATAAGAAGGATAAGACGGCTATGAGTGTGTCGGGAAAGGTTTTTAAAGGTACAGATTGCCATCACAATGAAAAGGTGGAACAGGCTGTTGTGAAGGAATTGGCTCTCTCTGCGCCAGATGCAAATGATGGGAAATGGATAATTGATTCCGGTGCAACCATTCACATGACTCCGCATTTTGAGTGGTTCAGCAGTTATCGGCCAGTACAAGGTGGAACGATTACTGTGGCTAATGGACAAAAAATGACGGCTGTCGGTATTGGTGATGTATCCATTGACACGGATACTTTGGCGAACAGAATAGAGAATGTAGTTCATGTTCCCGATTTGAACTGCAGTTTACTTTCAGTGAAGAAAGTAGTAGAGAAGGGTTTCTCTGTAGTTTTTAATAAAGAAAGCTGCACTATTTATGACTCAAAGTGTGATGTAGTAAATAGTAAAAATGTTTTAGCGTATGGTTCTTTATGTAATGGGCTGTATACTGTCGATTGTTCAGTTAAAATGTTCAATAATGTTTCAGCTAAACTTGTGCACTCTGATTGTTCCAACTTCCAGCTTTGGCATAAGAGGTTAGGACATCTATGTCGAATTGGAATGGATCTACTTAGAAAAGGTCAGGCTATCGGCGTGGAGTACACTGAGGTTGACAAGGAACCATGCATACCTTGCATAGAGGGTAAGCAGTCTAGAAAGCCCTTCAAAAGCTTAAAATACAGGAAGGCTACATCGCCGCTTCAATTGATTCATACTGATGTTTGTGGACCTTTTTCTACAAATTCGTTTACAGGTAATAGATATTTTATTATTTTTGTAGATGACTTTACACGTTTTATTTTTGTGTATTTTATGTCTTCTAAAACTGAAGTCAAAACTAAGTTTTGTTCTTTTCATTCTCATGTCGAGAGACAGTTTGGTGGAAAAATAAAGATTTTGCGGTCTGATAATGGAACTGAGTTCATCAATAAGGAATTGATGGATTATGTTCAGTCACTGGGTATCGATTGGCAGACGACAGCACCTTACAGCCCTCAGCAAAATGGGGTTAGTGAACGGTGTAATCGTAGCATAGTAGAGAAGGCTCGGTCACTATTGTCACATGGCTCTCTCTCAAAAGCTTTTTGGCAAGATGCAGTAGAGACGAGCATCTACTTGAAAAATCGATCACCACACCGCGCGCTTTGCGGTAAAACACCATTTGAAATGTGGTTTAATAAAAAACCTGACCTGTCTCATCTGAAGGTTTTTGGATGCAGAGCACTTGTTCATGTTCCATCAAGTCAGAGATGTAAATTAGAAATGAAAGCTAAGGAACAGATTTTTGTAGGATATTCAGATAATCCTCGTACTTATTATTTCCGGAATGCGGCAAGTCCTAGACGCTTACTAAAGTCAAGAGATGTTACATTTTTTTGAAAATAGCTTTAATGGACTGAAGGAAAATATTAAGCCTATAGATACTGTGAACTCAAATATTGTCAATTTGCTCTCACAGTCACCATCGCCAGCAGTTTTAAGACAAGAAGTTTTACCCTCCTCTTCATCTGGGAGATGTGAGGTAGATGCTCCTAGCATAGATACTTCTTTCATGGATGCTGAGGATGCTGATTTTGAAAATGATGAAGCAGTCAATTTAGAGGTCAACAATGTTGATGATCAGCAGTCAAGTGAGGCTACAGATTCCTCAAATGAATCTAGTCGATATCCTTCAAGAGTTCGCAAACCACCGGATTACTTCTCATATAATACCCTGCTAGACGATGGGTTTGATGATCCTAATAATTATCTGGCTGCGATTAACAGCGATGAGAAAGATAATTGGATCTTAGCAATGAAAGATGAGTACAATGCCTTAGTCAGAAAGGGCACATGGGTTTTGGTAGACAAGCCACTTCTTAAAACGTGTATTCCTAGTAAGTGGGTCTTCAAATTAAAGCGAGATGCAAATGGTGTCGTTGTTAGGTATAAAGCGCGCCTAGTAGCAAAAGGTTTTCGACAAAAAGAAGGTGTCGACTACCACGAAACTTTTTCTCCGGTTGTACGCAACTCGTCGTTGCGAACCCTGTTAGCTCTTGCAGTGCAGGAAGATTATTATGTCCGGCATATGGATGTGGATACTGCTTTTCTGAATGGCAGTTTAGAAGAGGAAATCTACATGACACAGCCAGAAGGTTTTGTAAAGGAAGGGGAAGAGTCGAAAGTGTGTCTTTTGAAACGGTCACTTTATGGGTTGAAGCAGGCACCAAGAGCCTGGAATACAAAGTTAAAACAGACTTTGTCAGTTCTCGGTTTTGTGCAAACATCTGAGCCGTGTATTTTTAAAAACAATGCGAACTTAGACTCTTTGGTTCTGGCCGTATACGTCGACGATCTAGTAATCTTATATAAAAATGAAACTACGTTTGACAATTTCAAGTGTCAATTTGTAAAATACTTTACTTCAAAAGATCTTGGAAAAATTAATTTCTTTACGGGAATAAATATTCACCATGATAGTTATGGAATGAAGCTATCTCAGGGTACATATATTGAAAAGATGCTGAAAAGATTTAACATGCAAGATTGTAAGGGTGTTTCTACCCCACTGGTCAAGAAAAAGCTTGAGCCTGGTATAGGTGAGTGTGAGCACCCTTACAGAGAGTTAATTGGCTGTCTAATGTTTTTGGCTGTAAATACCAGACCAGATATAGCCTACACTGTGAGTTACTTGAGTCAGTTTAACTCCAAATTTGATCAGTCACATTGGAATATTGCTAAACGATGTCTACGTTATCTAAAAGCGACAAAAGATAGTGGTATTACGTACAAGAAAGAAAAAGGTAAAACTACTACTTTGACGGGTTTTTCAGATGCAGACTGGGCAAATTGTCCAACTGATAGACGGTCCTACACTGGGTTCTATTATGAACTTGCAGGCGGCCCTATTTCGTGGGAAGCTAAAAAACAGCCCACAGTGGCTTTGTCGTCCGCTGAAGCTGAGTATATGGCATTGGCTACAGCAGTAAAGGATGCGTGCTTCTTAAAAAGACTGATATCCGATATTACAGGTAAATCATTTAACATAGTTTTGTATACGGATAGTCAGAGTGCACAAAAAATAGCCATGAATCCGGTTCACCACAACAGGACAAAACATATAGATGTTAAGTTCCATTTTGTCCGAGAAAAAGTGAACGATAAAACCGTTGAACTTAGGTATATGCCCACCGACAGGTTACCTGCAGATGTTTTGACGAAATCATTGGGTCCAACAAAGCATCGCAGTTGTTTGCAAATGATTGGTATATCCTAGTGTATTGCATTGGTTTTCTATTTTTTAAATGTCTTTGTGTTATGAGTGCAATGTAGTTAACTTTTTGAGGGAGCATGTTGTATATTCATACTTATTTAGTTGTGTTACAAAAAGTTATGGTTTTGTACTCTTTACTCTATTCTTGTCACTTCATTACTTCTTTATATAAAAGCTTTGGTTCAAATAAAATTCAATACTTTTCTTTTTATTAAGCTTATTATTTCTACATTTTAAGCTTATTCTTTCAACAAATCTATTGTGGGGTTCAACGCGTTCTGGAAAAATCACTGAAAGTCAAACATTTTACGTAGCTACTCATTAATTTAAATAAGTCTTACAGTTAGCGAAGTCTTATTCTTAGTCTTAGTGAAGTACTATTTTATAATAAAAACTATGTATGTTAAGTTTAAGGCATGTATGCATGGGCCTGCGTCACCTGAAATAAATAAATAAATATTACAGAGGAGATCGAACAGTGCGTAGTTATACAAGGTGGAGACAACAATAAATTAAACGTTTGTTTGAAAACTCAATTTTGATATTTCGATGTTAAGATGAATTTGATACTTCCAAAATAATCCTATGCATTAGTATGCCAGTGTTTTCATAAATTGTTGTATTTTTGTCTTCACATTGTATTTTGGTAAAGTTCGAACGAATTACCTACTAAAGTTATATCATAAATACCTATAAAGCTAATTTGAAATTGAAACGGCGTAGTCTCTAAATATTTCATCAAAAAGACGAGCGAACTTGTTAAATAACCTTGTCACGTCAATAATATTAATAGTCCGAGCCTACAAGTCTCGCTTTCAATATTATTCATAGAGGTAAAATTTTAATGATAACTTCGACGAATACAACTAAGAACGACTCGACTACCTCGACTGCTTCGTTGGATGTGATCACAAACACGACTGCTACCTACTGATCTATTCTGTAAAAATCTCACCTTGAAAACTTAAGTGAAGTGAGCTGTCAATAGTGCTAATCCCCAGCATCACCACCCTAATTGCATAACACACTATCAATCATAATTTGAAGGATATTGTTAATAATGTTAATCCATTGCTCCATAAGTAATTATGTCCGAAAAATTTGTCTGCTCAACAACGTATATAAAGCAAGTATATTTTTTTTATTGTACACTGTATATAATATATATATATATATTTTAGATTGTAAAATACATCTGTAACTTGTTCTTATATAAAGCAATGAATGTTATTGAACTGTCAAAATGATAGCAATTGCTAGTGATAGTGTGCTAAGCAATTACCCCGCAGATGGGAATAACAGCTCACTTCACCTAAGTTTTCACGGTAAGATTTTTAGAGAATAGACTAGGTACTTGGGTTAGCTCTCCAGGTCTAGCAAGATATACTTGGTAATAGACTCGCCCCCTATTACAAGGAACGTATATATCTCAGGCGAAATGTGGATGTTTATACCTCTTTCTACCCTTTCGTGGAATGCTGTCGTGAAGTTATGTTAACTCGAAGTTAATTTTGCCCAGTATTTTTTTTAAATGTATTCATAAAATTATTGCCATAGATTAGACCAACCAAAGTTATCAAAAGATTACAGAGTTTTGTCCAAACAGTTTCCGTAAATTCCCAATAACTTACAAACACCGGTAGCTACCGCCATCTGTTGCCGCCGGGCAGAACTTTTAACCAAGTGAAAAGTTTGTACAGCCAAACAACCTGCAAAATAGTGAAAAGGTCAACATACCAAAAGACTATTACAATAAGTTTTTCTGTTGCGAAGAATATAACAGATAGATATAGTATATAGGTTAGTAGTTAGGAAAAGTAGGTACTACGCCGATTTTGCTCATCAGTGCAAAATTTTAATTTTCCTAGAAGACACTGCAATTGTCAAACTTTCTCGGAAGAAGTAATTATCACAGACGTTGTCTGAGAGACAAAGACCATATCTATGTCCTCAAACTTATAAGCTTTGCATAAGTAACGACTTGGGTGTACCACAAACTTTCATTTTATAATAATAGAATTCATATCATATTAAGCTGGAATCTCATTGTTATTCTATTGGATATTCATGAGCGAGCTCCTTTGCAACCATTATTTTAAACCTTCTTTATTTTTGTCCTCATTTTGAAAGTATTTTTCGGTTCCATTATGCAGATTTACGATGATTGCTGTTTACTTAAACTGTGTAAGTAACTAAAGAAATATTTTGATGGACCCTAATAATAGATTTATATAGTAGGTCCTGCCACAAGGATGTTTTCGCGATTGAATGACATTCACAGGGGAGGGGCGTTGTTGGTAAACATTTGCCGTTGTGAAATTGTATTGAAAAACAAGATGGCGTATATTGGCGTCGTTAGTTCTGCTTTTCCTAGTATAGTCTAGATTTGAAATATTAGTAGGTATACCAACTATATTTGAAATCTTATACTTAAGCAAGTAGGCACCTATTTGGAGAGAAAGAACATAAAACCTGCCATAATTTGCATAATTTTGTCTTAGTTGTTGTCGTTCTAGGTAGCTTCAATTATGTATTGGAAAACTATTAGTTATTGAAAGCCTCTCGTTGGTCTAGTGGTGGTGCTGGCGTCCTTATGCAAGTCATGAATTCAATACCCGGGTTGGATAGTGTTAGTAGGAACGTAGAGTCTGTGTTTTTATTGAATTTTCTTCTTATTACAGTGACATTTTGGTGATCTATTTCGTTCCTGGTTATATGAGGTCCCTTTTACTGACGCCCCTCATAACGTTCGCAGTAAACTACTGATTAGCGTATACATACTTACTTATACTGTGAACGCTGCAGCTGGAACGATGGACTGAGGCCGCATCCTGACAAATTATGATACAGTTGCTTTGAATGAGATACCCCAATATGTGCTGCCTTTGTTACTAAGTGGTAAGTTGTTTTCCTTGGAATATTATTAGGAACACAACAAACTATACATTTATAAACATAAAGGGGTTTATTTATAAACGTTGCTTAAAGTTAAGAGACGTTCAATCGTCGAAAATGTATGGTTAAACAGTCGCTAATCATATTTAACTTTAAGCAACGTTTATAAATAAACCCCCTTGTGTTACAAACAACTTTTCTTGTACTATCATAGACTACCTACACTCATAAAAACATAAACCAGCTAACGTAAGCTTCCTTAGATATTATAATAACGAGGAAAATTACGGTTTCTAAGTCCCCATTCCTCTTAAGCTGTTAAGATTACGATCCAAAGGGAGAGAGAAGATATTTTATAAACCCCCAAATTGTCACTAATTGAAAACGTCTCATAATTTTACGCTCTCTTAATTTCATTCGGATTATATGAGTGTCTTTAAAACTTAATTTAATTTGGGAATAAATGGGAGTCCTAAAATATTTGCAGAACTTCAAGAATTTTATTGCAGATTACACAATTGAAACAATCATTCAAATTATAATCATTTGTTTTAATTGTACTGTAAAAATATAAATTATGTGAGTGCCAATATTTCTTAAACAAGACTTCATCAATCTGTCGTGCTTGTGATTAGTTGCGATTGAGATCTACTACCTACTGGTTCTCGTGAATTGTTGTCATTTTATTTACAAAGGTGTAGAAAAAGCCTGATTAAGCCACAAAATAAATTTATTTCCATAAACATCTAAAAACAAGGAACAACATTTTTTTCGTCTACATTGTCAACGTGTCTACAACAGTGTTTAAAGCTCGCGTGAAAGCATCGAGTGCATTCTAAGTTAGCAGCGCAGCGTTCGATCGGCGTGGCGTCGGCGACGCGACTATCTGCAGTAGCCCTCGCCCTGCAGGAATAACCTGAACGCTTCTGCTATCTTACACGGCTGCTCCTCCAGCACCATGCCACAGTCGGAGATACTCAGCCAAGACGTCTTAGAGGGATCCAGGCGACCATTGAACGTCACCGTGTCGTCAACATGTGGGGACAATCCACCTGTCACGTTCAGTACAGGCACCTTAATCGAATGCGTGTCCCTTGAAATACTCAGGTCGGTCCTGCGCAAATATGAGTCGATGAACATCGCTAAATTGATCGGATTGACGTGCGAGAAATTCTCTTTGTAAACCTGCGCTAAGTCATGATTGCGGTCGTCAGTACTGCGCCCGAAGTGATGCCACATTAGGTAATCCAGCGCTCCCTGCGTCATGCCACTCGATCTCAACTGTCTTGTGTTTATTTTCTGGTATAGCCATTCAGTCCACCCGGCTTGAGTGGATGTACAATTGATCAGTACCAGGCCGTCTACTTTTTGAGGACTAACAACAGCATAGCGCGCTAAAATGTTTGCTCCTGCACCTACTCCGAATCCGACGAAAGATCGTATCCCGAAGTGTCCCAAAATGAAATCTATTTGGGAAGCCAATGCATCCATGCTAGGATAAGTGTAATCTTCCGGTAGAGTGGGGGCGCCCTCCTCCTGTCCCGGCGCGGTTACGTGATAGATACAGAACTGATCCAATATCGCTCTCATGTCAATGAAGTTGAAGAACGCCTGAAAGTTGGCAGCGTAGTTGAGTCCAAGGTCATGGTAGGTGATGATGGCGCGCTTGCTGCGATCCCCGCGGACCGCGACCAGCAGGTCCCCGCGGGAAGTCCTCACCCTCTCCTCCACGCATGCGCCGTCGTTGTGCAATCTTCTGTTTGATGGGAAATGTAATTGAACGCTTTTCAACTCGTCTTCGAAATTGTCTGAAGACATCATATTGAGTAGAGCAATGTTCTCGTGTACGTGTGTAGGCATCTTCTTGTTATAATCGAACGGTACCTTCATGAACGTGAATCCCTTTGTTTACTTGTTACGTATCGACGTCCTGCCGGTGTCAATCTAGGTGTCAGGTCTTCTTTACTTCTCTTAATTAACGCTTTCCATTAGTCACTTTTAACGATCCTGTGCTTATTACGTGCATACTAATAACACAATGTCCGTCTTACATAAACTAAATGTTTATTTTGTCACTGAGTCACAGCATAACCACTATATATTATGTTAAAATCTTAAACTATCTGGCAGTATTGTGAACAGTCTATGTTAGTTTGATGGAATTATCGCAGGAAATGGTCAATAATGCGTTGACCGGGCGAACGTGTGTTCCAGCGCGAGGTTGATTCGGTACTACTCGGCTGTTTCCGCCGGCCTTCGCATCTACCTGCTCGCTCGACCGCAGCTCACTTCACTCCAGTACAGGCGCGCCACACATGCGCAGTAGACTTATCGAATTTTTCCAAGCAATTTTTTATGTTTATTAGTTGGCCTATCTACTTGTACATCTATGACGATCGATCATTTAAATAGGGGCTCGTGTAACTTAATTAATTCGAGTGCAAAGTTTTCTATTTACTCAGTCCGTTGGGAATGTTAGGTATCATTACCCCGAATGGACGTGTTTATTAGTACAACAGTATTATTACTTGAAGACCTTGACATATTTTGAATACGGGTCAAAGTAGCATTATGAATAGGCTTTGAGACTATTTACAAGTCAACATAAAGTTAATAAAACTTGTATAAGTCGGTAGCTACATAAGTAGGTAGGTAGGAATATCTAAAATAGGAAAAGCTGAACAAACTGAACTATTGCTTGAATTTTTCCCGCTAAATTGCTTTGTGACTTTTTCTTCTATTTGTTTCGTCAACAATTATAATATCCAAGTAATATTTTTTATTTTTAAGACTCAATAATATTACGAATAAGAATAATAATCGTTAATTTGCAGAAAATATAAGTAGGTGTTACCAGTTGTAAAAGTTGGTAGAGTCCATATTTTGCCTGTTTAGGGCATGCAAATTATTTTTACATGAGTACTAATATACCGACTACTAATAGGTACTTATTTTAATAAGATAATTCAAAAAAAACAAAAAGACTCGCGGGGTGGCGCCACTGGCCATGTAAACAATAGCTCCGTAATAAAAATTCAATAAAAATAGTAATATCGATTAGAAGTGACTACAATTATGTGTAATGTGTGTGTAAAGAAACAATAGTTACTACAAAGCGTTTGTGGAAAAGACTGTGCATAATAACATTAAAATTGAACTATTTGAAAGTTTTGTTTACGTTTCTTATCAATAACTACAAATTTCTCCGACAATAAGTTCCAAACTCATTCTTAGGCTAATAACAGTGAATAAAGTGCATAGTGTAATAAAATAGTCCATGTTTATATGTGAAAACTAGTGAAAACCATAACATTTTACAATCAGATCTATAAAACTGTTTGTTTTGAAATTTTGAATTTTGGCGTCCTAAAACACAATCCTCTGTTCCACGAAATAAATATGAAAAAAAAAATGAAAATAGTGCCATCTAGTGACGAGTAGCGGTATGACACTAACAACCCACTTTGACATCCAATGAACCTCTGTTCCACCATTAAAAAATACCGTTTTAGTATTTAAATAATAACGTATAGTAACGAGTAATGGATGATAACTATATGTTCAACAATTAAGAAATAATTGTTTTAACATTGAAATAAATAACTTCAAGCAAAAATATTACCAAGGATTAGGATAGCTGTATGATTAAAACGTACGGGTGAACTGAAAACACATGTTCGATTCTTATTTATTACTGTGTTGCTTTTTATAATTACTTCAAATTTGTTTGGCAACTGCAAGATTCCTCACTAAAAGGACATCAAATAAATAAATATGGGGTCTGAAGAAAAAAATATAACATTGCGTTGTAAACATAATCTTGTGAGAACATTATCATACGAATCACTTTGTATCAGAAGTAACTCCCTAGATTCTATAAACTCTGATATCAATAAGACAGCTTTAAGTATGTTCGATTTATCTACATGCGCTCCGTCAGATGAGATCTATAAGCTGAGAAAAGAATTAGAAGAAAAACAAATATTATTGGAAAATGCAAAAATAGAAATTGATAAACTATCCTTAGAAAATATTCAGCTACGTAAAGAAATTCAAGGACTATCGACATCTAATTCACATCCCAAAAATATATATACTGAGAGCTTAAATACCCCAAAAGCAAACAATCAACAAAGCTCTGATAACATCACAGTAAAAAACACAAGAGAGTTACTATGTGTTCAACCTAAAAACAAATACAGCTATACAACCAGATGTGATTCGAAATTGCACTCACCTACAAGAATGAGCATTCCGTCTCTAAATGTACCTATAGCAAAAGAAGATGGAGATATTTCACAGACTAACATTTCGGAACAGACATACAAAGAAGAGGAAGGCATGAATTGTAAACCGAAATCTATCTACATATTTGGCGCTCAACAATGCGTAGGACTAGCAGCTAAGTTGGTTCATTCTAGAACTAATACCAGGTATGAAAAATATAAAATTGAGTCTATTACTAAACCACAAGCCTCAGCAAACGACATACTTAGCAGCTGTGAAAGTATAAAAATAGCAAGCGAAGACAAAATAATTATAAACATTGGTGAAAATGATGACAACCCCACAAAGCTACTATACAACTTATCATATGTACTGAAAAAGTTCGAAAAAACTAATGTTATTATTCTTGGTGTGAATAAGAGTTATCATTTGAAAGAAAAGACATTAAATGAAACATTAAAAAACTTTTGTAATAATATTAATAACTGTACTTTTATAAATTGTTATAAATTATCTGTATATTCACTATGTAAAAAAATTAATTATACGATAGACTCTTTAGACTATAATGCAAGATACTTAAATTTTTCATCAAAAATGTGTAACAAAAATGCAACTACTAATATGTCATCTCAAAAAAATGCTTTCACTCATAAAAATACATTATCTAGCCATGAAAAAACACCAAATGGGGAGATTAACAATAAAACAGATATTAAATGCAATGTAAACAAACCCGTAAAAGGAACTATACCATATTATTTTGATTTAACACGCAAAAAAAATTTAGAGCTGAATAAAATAAAAACACCTCAAAAAGACAATTCGTTTTTTCTATAATACCAAAAAACAATATATCGATGAATATAATACTTCAAGCTCAATTACACTGTTCCATCAGAATATAGCGGGTCTATTAAACAAACAAGAAAATATAGAATTATGTATAGACGAATTTGATAAAAATAAAAACTACATTGATGTGGTTTGCCTCTCAGAAACTTTCATAAAAAGAGGCAATGAAAACAATGTAACTTTAAAACATTTTAAGCTAATTACATCGTACTCTAGAATAAAAGAAAAAAGAGGTGGTGTTTGTATTCTTGCCAGACATTCCTTAGATTATAAAGATTTGACTATTTGTAACTCCATGTCAATGGACAAAGTGTTTGAATGTTGCGGCGTGGAATTTCCTTCTCTCAACTGCATTATGATTTGCTTATATAGAACGCCAGATAGTAACATAAACTCATTCTTTGATAAACTTGAATTATTACTGCATAAGATTTGTAACAAACCTAATAAAAAAGTTATTCTAACAGGAGATCTAAATATAGACACACTCAAAAGCAATAAAATTACATCACGTCTAAAAGACACTTTAGTAAATTTTGGTCTCTCCTTACATATAGACCAACCGACTAGACACAAAGCCTGCATTGATCACTTCATAAGTAACATTAAAGACGCTAATGGTAAAGTTCACGAATTATTTCTCTCCGACCACAATACAGGTCAAACTTTAAATTTTCCCATTTATAATAAACCAATAAGACTAAAAAGTTGGTATGTTTACAAAAGAGACTACAGTAAAGACAACCTAGACAAATTTATAAGTTGTTTATCAGCACTAAGTTGGTCAGAAGTATATGAACAAGAACATTTAAATTCAGCTTTTGATGTATTTCATGATACGTTTTGTTTATTTTACAACCTTTGCTTTCCGATAAACAAAGTAAGAATTAGTGCAAACTGCAAGTCACCAAGGTGGATAACAACAGGAATCAGAAAGTCAAGTAAACTAAAACGAAAACTAAGGTATCGTCAATACATGTCCAAATCTGAAGACGATACATCAAATTATACAAAATACTGTAGTATCTTCAAAAAATGCGTTAGCCGATCAAAACACCTCATAAACTCTAAAATAATGTCATCGGCAAAAAATAAAGGCAAAGCTACATGGCAGATTATCAAAAACAAAACTGATCACGTTAACACAAAAAAACACATTGATACTATTAAAATCGACAATGATATTATAAACAAACCTAAAGAAATTGCTGAAACTTTCAACGATTTTTTTATAAATATTGCCAAAGGATTCCATAACAAAAAGAAAGCTTCATCAGACAAAAAACATTCCGATCTACCGAACATGACGCAAACCATGTTTTTACATCCATGTGATGAAGATGAAGTAAAAAATACTATCATGTCCCTTAACAACTCAAAATCGGTTGGATTTGACGGTATAGCAACTCACATTCTCAAATCCTGTGCCACTATTATATCACCAATCATTGAACACTTGATAAATCTCTCATTCTGGCAAGGTATTTTTCCAGATAAACTAAAAAAATCCATTGTTAAACCATTATTTAAAAAAGGTGACATAAAAGAGTTATCTAATTACCGCCCTATAACACTTATATCGAACTTATCAAAAATATTTGAGAAAATCATGCATCGTAGACTCACAAATTATTTAGAAAAATTTCAGATCATAAAAGAGGAACAAAACGGCTTTCAAAGGGGAAAATCAACTACTTTAGCAGCATTTAAACTGATAAAAAATGTCATTGATAATCTTGATAAACGCATTCCAGTATCTGTCATCTTCTTTGACATGAGCAAAGCATTCGACTTTGTTAACCATGACTTACTAATACAAAAATGCAATAACTACGGAATTAGAGGAATAGTTATTGATTGGATTACTAGTTATTTATTTAACCGGAAACAAAAAGTAGAAATAAGCACAACAAATAAAAATAATGAGTTCACATCAAATAGTTCTGAATATAGTCAAACTAAATCAGGAGTACCCCAAGGAAGCATACTTGGCCCATTACTTTTTCTCATTTACATCAACGATTTACCTACAGCTTTACAACAACAATGCATACTTTTTGCTGACGACATATCGGTAATTGTAACAAATAATAGTAAATCAGAAACAAATCACGAAAAAATCCTTAATGAAACAGTAAACCAAGTTTTAAAATGGCTCGATAACAATTTTCTCTGTGCAAATTTAAATAAAACCAAATACATAAACTTTAAAAACTACAATTCTAAACAAAAATCATTTAATGTTAATTGTCAAGGACAACAAATTAACGAAGTTAGTGAATACAAATTTCTTGGACTTATTCTAGACCAGCATTGTAACTGGAAACTACATATAGATTATGTATGCAAGAAACTAACTAAATAAATTTGTATTTGCTCTTAAACGTTTAAGATGTACCGCGAGTGAAGCCGTTGCACTTACTGCTTACCATGGATATGTTTCCTCTTTACTCAGATATGGGCTGCTACTCTGGGGGAACTCGACGAATATTAATGATGCCTTCCTAGTACAGAAAAAATGTCTAAGAGCAATCTGTGGTATCAGTCCTTTAACATCCTGCAGACCTCTCTATAAAAAAAATAAAATTCTAACCTTAACAGGTCTTTTCATAATGCAAGCTGGTGTATTTGTTAAAGAGCACTCTACATTTTTTATAACATGCGACTTACATTCAAAATATACCCGTCGAGACCCAACACGGCTAATAATTCCTTCACATCAAAGCACATTATGTCATAAGAATAGCTTTATCACGGCAATAAAAATATTCAACAATATTCCAAAAGAAATAAGGGAACTCCCTCTAAAACGCTTTAAATCAAAACTACACAAATGGCTTATTGATAATTGTTTTTATAGTGTAAAAGAATTTTTTGAGAAAAAAATAGACGATAAATATAAGATATGATGCTGAGTTTTATAATTATATTAAGTACTTTATATACCTATTATTCTTCTGTATTCAAAAAGATACGAAACCCTAATAACCAATGTTATTAAAAATGTATTAATTTTAACAAATTAATGCGTTAAATATTTGCATGCCAGTCCATGGCGAAACATGTAAGATCATCACTTTATTTATAAGACCTTAATGTACCATGTTTTAAAGCAAATAAATATATTCTATTCTATTCTATTCTATTCTATAAGTATACGGATAAAAAACAGATAAACGACAAGCCAACCAAAAAAATATAAAAAAGAAATACCTTACCTAAGTAAGGTATTTCTTTTTTAAGAGGTATTCCACTCAAAGCACTGATTTGAACCGCACACTTGGACGAACAGCACCTGAGCACTTCCAATACTTACCTAATTAAGTATTTTCTATTGTATTATTTGTCACATCTATTCAAAAAGAGCTAGTGTATTCTTCGTAAGCAGGGACTAAAACAGCTCTGAATTTGGAATGTGGACTAAAGCAGATTTGAATTTGGAATGTGGATATTGTTAGTAAAATATCCAATCACCAAAGAGATCAATCACGAACATTGTATGAACAAGTAACCGGTAAAGTTTGCGAAAAAATAAAAAAACGCGCGAAAAGAATTCTGCCTTCGTACGTAATTGTTTATTCAAAATTGTATGTAAATAAATAAACGTACTATTCTTATTCATAAATTGCACTTAGGTACTTATTTTTTCATAGAAGGTGATAAAAAGTAGAGTGTCCACCTCGGGAGCAACACTATTTTAAGCTCTAGTGACGTACTTGGAATCCCTCACTGCGCTCAGGATATACAGAAACACTATAGCCTTCAAAATAGTTGTTTGCTCCCTTGGCAAACAATCTACTGGTCTTCCATTACTTTTAAAGCTTTGTGTAGGTATAGGTATCGCGGTAAGCTCACTCATAGTATGACCTTTGTCTTCAATAGGTACCTGTGCTGTAAGATACCTATGGGTATTGAAGTAAGTCATAAAAGTATCGATTACCTGTCTTGCCCATATAGCCATCGGTAGACTATAACTGATTACCTACTTGGGGAAATTGTTCCAATCCATTGTTATTTTCTCGGAAAAGAAAATTGGTTAGCTTACCTGGGTACTTGACTTTTTATATAAACCTTATTAAAGCTTACTAAGATATTATTTGCTATCTTTGAGGTACTTATAAGTTATGTGAGCATCGTCTATTCGTTATAATACCTACTCATTTTCTGCCTAACCTACTCCCAGTACTCCCAACTATGTTGAAGCTGGCTTCCAGTCTAACCGGGTACCTACAGCTGAATACCAGCATTTTACATGGAGCGACTGCCTATAATGTCCATAACCCATTCACTAGGTAATACGATATCCCTTGATAAAGCTGGTTATCAGATCTTTGGCATTCCGACTACCCGTGACGACTGTCTAAAATCTGTAATTGACAGCCGGGACGAGCGGTTTAACTTGTGCTCTCCGAGGCATGGAGGGGTCATATGTAATGGATGGACCCTCGATCAACCCGCCCATTACCTACATTATGCCTGAGTTGTCCCACTGCAGGACAAAAATGGGACAGGCTATGGTCACGCTTGTCCATTTACTGTGATACTTTCAGACAACCTTTTTGTTTGAGAGGAGTAAACTTTTGTAGTACCTACCTAAGTCGATGTCTGGTATTTAAAATCTCTTTAGTACCTAACTACATTTTTGTTTTTCGGGAAAACAAAATTTACTACAAAAGTTTTGGTTAATCTTTCTGCTTTCATGAAAAGATTGAGTTACTTACTATCTTCTACCAGTCCACTTCCAAAATACAGAACGAAGGTGAACCTCGATTGTGGGTTTCGTGTATACCTACATTATACAAGGTGGAGTGACAATACGACATTAAATTAAACTGCGTAAATGTCATGATGTTCTCAGTCTGCATACAAAAATTCAACCAAATATATCCAATCGTTTAGTCACTATATAAACAGCTAGTCAAAGATCGACAAAACCCAAAGTCGGACCATCACTAGTTCACTACTACATTTTAATCTTAGTCTGTAGCTGTGTAATACTTTACTAACATAGTTTTAAAACCTTTGTAACTATCAATTATCATGGACAAAAAATTAGTCTGAACATAAAAATGAATTGCCAGTGTTTTCATTTATCAAATCAAAATCATTTATTTGTATAAATAAGTTACAGAAAGTTCTAAGCTTCATCTCTTATTATGCTACGTCGGTGTGCAAATTTTACATATTTCATATTTTTTTATTGTCGTCTCCACATTGTATATTCAATCCACAACACAGTTACCCAAAAACATACACAAAAGATAAAAGCAACGAAAGTTCACGACACATCTCTCAAAGGCCGGTGCTCTCTTGACAAACGCTCTCCAAGATAACGAGTCGGCTGACATTCGTACGGGCCACGTATTTACACAAAAGAATACATTATGTATGGCGGTTATCTAAGTATGTATGTAAGCACTCCTCACCTTTAATATTAATGGCTTGTTATGTTAATACTTACAAATTGTTTTTATTACATATACAGACATTGATATTGAAGTGCCTACTGAATATTTGATTCTTCTCTTCGTTGAAGACCAATTCTCTTCTCAATTTGTTTTTTCTGTTTGTTGGAAATTATTAAGGGGTATCGTGTTACCAAGTAACTGGGATGTGGAGGTCAGATAGGCAGTAGTTCCATGTAAAATACTGGTAATCTGCTGCATCCTGTGAGACTGGAAACCGACCCCAACATAGTTGGGAAAAAGCTAGACGGATAGATTAAGTATAAGAAATTCATTAGAAATGAACCAAGATGCAAGATGGAAACGTAACTCAAATTATAGTACCTAGTTGGGTTAAAAACAGCGAAGCATCAACTCATCAAGATAGTCAACTCATATATTTTCATCACACACAGTACCCTCCCCCCCCCCCCCCCCCATATACATACCTACTACACTTCACACACACCCTCACACCCAAAAGCACCTAAGCCTCTTGTCATCAAACCGTAATTTTACAACATAATAATTTTAACTTTTTATTACATTGTACTTTAATTACTTTACTTATATAATAAATGAAAATGTTTGCCTTACTTGGGAAGAGACTGGACCCCACGACACAGGAAATTCTAGAGTGGGGTCCAGGGCATTTGTAAAAATCAAGCACCTAAAGCTCTGTAATCTGCTTTTATTTTTATTTATTTATATTAGCTAGATTCAAAAATAGTAACCTAATTAAAAGTTCTCGTTTATTTAAAAAACAATGAAAGAGTTGTTAGATACATCTTTCTTCGTGCTTCATAAAATGAAAACAATTCCGTATACAGGACGCGTAAATATTTAATATACAGAGTGCATGATACCTGGAAATGATTTAACGTTGCAGTTATAGATCTACCGTTATAGGTATTAGTTATAAATTCCCCGTAGACTATTAGCCGCGTCGCCGAGGCGGCGGGGTCATCGACCTACTGTCCACACACAGTGGTAGCTTTGAGTAGTGCAAGCACCTACCTACCTACCTTCTACGAAAGGGTTGCTGAAGTAACTTTATTCAAACACTTTTCAGGTTTCACATGATTATTTTTACGCAACCTTGCAATATTTTTTTAAGTATCTAACAATTTAAAGTGACTTAATTTATACAGACACTTTAAAACAGTGTCAAAAGAATATGAAGGAATGGTAATAAAATTTTAATTAATTAATAATTAGGTACTACAGTAATATACATAGAGATACGCTTGTAAACACACATACCTACATAGCAAAAGGGTCGTGAACTCGTGACTGTCAAAATGTTACACTTTTCTTGGTTTAGCTCTCATTCGCCATTTGTGCAGAGCTTATCGTGCGATAATGATCTTCTTTCCAAAAACTCAAATCTTCAAATGAACCCATATAGGCATTAAAAGCGTTTATTGATATCCTTGATATACGCCTGGTCCTGGCTATATGGCTATCCTCCTTATACTTTCAGCTGTCGAGGTCATTTAATTTTTTAAGCACTTTCTTTGTCAACCCTTGATTCAAAGAATCCTCAGCTTTATAAATAAACAAAAGGTATTCAATAAATATGTAATACGCCTTTTCTGGATAAACCCAATAGGAATCTAATAACGCCCTTGTTTATTGTATAAATGCTATAATAAACACAAAATCTGTGCCAGTGTGTATGTGTTCGTTAGTGTAGACTTGTAGAGGCTTGGACGCAGCGTGGATTTAAAGAAAACTAACCTTTATTTTTTTAAACCCAAAAAAACACAATAGCCAATGGTATCAATGAACTCCATTTAAGATATAACCAATCGAAATCTAATAATGCTCATTCAAAATACAACCAAACGAAATCTAATAATGTATATTTTTTAGTATAAATGCTGCAATAAACACAAAATCTGTTTGGGTGTGAATGAGTTCGTTAGTGTACGGAGGGTCGGAGGCTCGGAGGCGGCTCACGTACGGTATCAATCGACCCCACAATTTATTTTCTCGCCTGCAAATATTTTCTTAGCGTTTTCTTTTATTCAGCGCAGGTATATGACTTATTATTGTATGGAAGATGTGAAAATAAAATGTTTGAACAGCCTATTAGGAGTTTCTTTTTGGTATGCTTTGGTTGCAGTTTTTGTTTATTACGTTTAACCTATAAGTATAATAAGAAAATTCTCCTTAAATTGTGAAAAATTAGAAGCACAGACTATCTACTTTAACCCTTCGTATGCCGGAACGTAGATCCACGCGAGACACAGTGGCTTTTTAATTGTGTCTGTAATTACGACATTCAACCTGCGCGTCGATGTCCCAGCTACCCTGTACCTATATTTCAAAACATAACGCCTTTTTTAACGATCTTCTGCTTATGTGTCGGTGTAAACTAAAAGAGAAGAAATTATCCCGTTTTCAGAAGATAAAGTTTCCTTCCTGACTGCGTATTCTATTATTCCACAGAAACAAAAGCACAGTCTTTAAATAGTCTGCAATAAATCCTTTTTACAGCTACATAGATAACACTTATCCTCACATAACAACAATCATAACACTCCAAAACATATGATATCCAATTTAACTGTGTAAATGATGCGCGCGGTAACATAAAGCAAGATAATCATGCGTTAGATGTGGCTAATGTTCCGTTAAATTGCTAATAACTACGAAAATCCTTTACAAGCGAGCCGGGAGCACTCCCGTACACTCAACGCCCGGTTTATTAGGTTTTAAAGCAATTTATGAGCGTAATTGCGCCATAGGACACCCTGTTTAGTGACTATCGGAGTATCGACGACAGGAATTGTGAATTGCATTGTAAGAAGGTTTTGTATAACATAATCAGCCTATAATGTTCCCACTGCTGGGACACAGGACACAGTGCGGCTTGGTAGATGTCACATGTCTTCGAATTTTTGGTTCTGGGACATGCCGGTTTCCTCACGATGTTTTCCTTCACCGTTTTGAGAGCAGTGGTGATGGAATAATTTACACAAAGTAAAGCGCCTGTCAGGGTTTGAACCTACTACTTACTACTATCTATTACTTGTTTTATTTCGAGCTAGATGCCGCGTAGACCTACTTGCGTAGACGCTGCAGTGCATTGGTGCATCCAACCAGGAATCTCAGAGCTCCTACGCATGATACCGAGACACATGAATGAAGTTGAGTCAATAAAGTTGTAAAAAGATGTTACACCAAGTCTACAAAAAGTTGAAGCAACCCCTCTAGTCATCCTACAATCAAGCACAATCATTAATTATTTTTGCTAACTCCTAAACTAGACCGATACTTACAAAAATTGTGAGTCATAAACTCAAATGTAACACACAAAATTAACTACAACACTTCATTTAAAACCAATTATTTCACCATGTGATATCGTGACAAACATGACATTCGTGATACACAGACAAAATAACTTAATTATGTATAAAAAATGACTAGCTACTGTTGTAGCTTTTAGCCATGACCCCGACCTTGAAAGTTTAGAATTGTTTGTGTACATCTGTTATTCCATTGAATCAATGCCTTGTAAACTATAATTTTACCTCTATTTTGTCGTTAAATAATATCAGCTATTTTCGGGTATTGGCTAATATGTATTTTACTATTGTATTATACTTGGAAAAACAAATAGAATCATTTTGTTTAGACAATCTTTTTTATCATAAGGACTACTAAGTAGGTTACCGACTGAATGGCAGATTTTCATTGTTTTATAAAAGTATATATTTTAAGCAGTCCCTTAGATATGTGTTTTGATTCAGTTAACTTGAATCATCAGACATTTAACAACAAAATCAGTTAAGAATAAACAGTGGTTAAAGGCACAAGAAACGATGCCCAGCAGTAGGTGAAATCGGGCTGTGGATGATGATTGTCATGAATGTGACAAACTCATATCTACTCATAAACTCATACTCATAAATTCGATCACTTGTAAAGTTGTTGAGTGACTTTACAAAACGTAACAAACGAGCGATAATGTGTAATAAGCTGTCTTGAAAAATTATCTAATCAATGATCAATCAATTTTTGGTCAAATTACACAACCATAGCATTCAGTACCATGGTACCTACACCATTGAGCTATCATAGCTTAGGTAATTGTAATTCCCAATAGCACGGTTCTATTCCCGGCCCGCTCATGTTTTTGTTTTGTCAGGAAACCATCACCATCTTCAACCATCATATTGCTTTCATTTAACCTGCTTCAACATCTAACGTTAACGTTATGTATTTAATATTAACGCAATAGCCCATAATTATACGTTAATATTAAATAACTATGGGAACAAAAACACAGTAAAATGGACGTCTTATTCTCGTATGGTCGCTCATGGACTAAAGATATTCGTAGTTTCTTACATCAATATAAAACGTTGCAAAGAAGCGTTAATTTTATCCGTCATATAAGCTATCTTGGAAAATTATGCAGCTGAAATAATGGTATATTTTTGGTCGAATTACACAACAATGGTATTCAGCACCATAGTGCATCATTGAGCTATTATAGCAACTCAGTTACTCACGATTCCCTTGGTAAGACTAGTTGTTAGACTTTCGGCTACCGCGATGACTGTCAAGGGTCTACAAATGACAGCCGGGACCAACTGCTTGACTTATACTATGACCATCGACAAATTAATATCTATACATCTATACAAATAAATAAAATTGGAGTGTCTGTTATACTCGGTACATAATACCAAAATAACATTTTTTACAATTTTTGTCTGTCTGTCTGTTTGTTCCGGCTAATCTCTGAAACGGCTGGACCGATTTTGACGGGACTTTCACTGGCAGATAGCTGATGTAAGAAGGAGTAACTTAAGCTACATTTATTTTAGAAAAAAAAATAGGGTCCCACGTAAAAAACGAAGTCGTGGGTAACAGCTAGTACAGTAATAATAAAGCTGAAGAGTTTGTTTGTTTGTTTGAACGCGCTAATCTCTACAACTACCTGTCGCATTTTAAAAATTATTTTTGATAGCCCAATTCTGGAGGAAGGCTATAGGTTATTTAACATCACGCTAGGACCCTTAGGAGGTGAGCAAAAAGAAAAAAGACAGAGAACGCTGAGTGAAAACGAAGAAATAGCGCTTATAGGCAATGAATGCGATGGGGCGGGATAGGTCGGGGGTACGGGGGTCGGAGGGGTGGACAAATTTGCGGACAGAAGCTAATAATAGGTAAGTACCTACCCATCGTCGGACAAAACAAAAACAACCCGCGCTTAATTAGGGCAGTAAATCAACGAACCATAATAATTATATTCTCATAAATATTTTAGTCAAGAAATAATTACCAAATATGTTAATTTAGTAATGATTCTAGGGAATAACACACTATTACTTTCATTAAACCTGCATCTAACATCAAAATAGTCCATGATTACCTGTAAACCAGCCCGTTCAATTATCTATTGTATATCGATCGCTTTGACCCGCCGGCTGTAATTCACGCCGTAGCTAACTACATTTTTGTTTTTCGGGAAAACAAAATTTACTACAAAAGTTTTGGTTAATCTTTCTGCTTTCATGAAAAGATTGAGTTACTTACTATCTTCTACCAGTCCACTTCCAAAATACAGAACGAAGGTGAACCTCGATTGTGGGTTTCGTGTATACCTACATTATACAAGGTGGAGTGACAATACGACATTAAATTAAACTGCGTAAATGTCATGATGTTCTCAGTCTGCATACAAAAATTCAACCAAATATATCCAATCGTTTAGTCACTATATAAACAGCTAGTCAAAGATCGACAAAACCCAAAGTCGGACCATCACTAGTTCACTACTACATTTTAATCTTAGTCTGTAGCTGTGTAATACTTTACTAACATAGTTTTAAAACCTTTGTAACTATCAATTATCATGGACAAAAAATTAGTCTGAACATAAAAATGAATTGCCAGTGTTTTCATTTATCAAATCAAAATCATTTATTTGTATAAATAAGTTACAGAAAGTTCTAAGCTTCATCTCTTATTATGCTACGTCGGTGTGCAAATTTTACATATTTCATATTTTTTTATTGTCGTCTCCACATTGTATATTCAATCCACAACACAGTTACCCAAAAACATACACAAAAGATAAAAGCAACGAAAGTTCACGACACATCTCTCAAAGGCCGGTGCTCTCTTGACAAACGCTCTCCAAGATAACGAGTCGGCTGACATTCGTACGGGCCACGTATTTACACAAAAGAATACATTATGTATGGCGGTTATCTAAGTATGTATGTAAGCACTCCTCACCTTTAATATTAATGGCTTGTTATGTTAATACTTACAAATTGTTTTTATTACATATACAGACATTGATATTGAAGTGCCTACTGAATATTTGATTCTTCTCTTCGTTGAAGACCAATTCTCTTCTCAATTTGTTTTTTCTGTTTGTTGGAAATTATTAAGGGGTATCGTGTTACCAAGTAACTGGGATGTGGAGGTCAGATAGGCAGTAGTTCCATGTAAAATACTGGTAATCTGCTGCATCCTGTGAGACTGGAAACCGACCCCAACATAGTTGGGAAAAAGCTAGACGGATAGATTAAGTATAAGAAATTCATTAGAAATGAACCAAGATGCAAGATGGAAACGTAACTCAAATTATAGTACCTAGTTGGGTTAAAAACAGCGAAGCATCAACTCATCAAGATAGTCAACTCATATATTTTCATCACACACAGTACCCTCCCCCCCCCCCCCCCCATATACATACCTACTACACTTCACACACACCCTCACACCCAAAAGCACCTAAGCCTCTTGTCATCAAACCGTAATTTTACAACATAATAATTTTAACTTTTTATTACATTGTACTTTAATTACTTTACTTATATAATAAATGAAAATGTTTGCCTTACTTGGGAAGAGACTGGACCCCACGACACAGGAAATTCTAGAGTGGGGTCCAGGGCATTTGTAAAAATCAAGCACCTAAAGCTCTGTAATCTGCTTTTATTTTTATTTATTTATATTAGCTAGATTCAAAAATAGTAACCTAATTAAAAGTTCTCGTTTATTTAAAAAACAATGAAAGAGTTGTTAGATACATCTTTCTTCGTGCTTCATAAAATGAAAACAATTCCGTATACAGGACGCGTAAATATTTAATATACAGAGTGCATGATACCTGGAAATGATTTAACGTTGCAGTTATAGATCTACCGTTATAGGTATTAGTTATAAATTCCCCGTAGACTATTAGCCGCGTCGCCGAGGCGGCGGGGTCATCGACCTACTGTCCACACACAGTGGTAGCTTTGAGTAGTGCAAGCACCTACCTACCTACCTTCTACGAAAGGGTTGCTGAAGTAACTTTATTCAAACACTTTTCAGGTTTCACATGATTATTTTTACGCAACCTTGCAATATTTTTTTAAGTATCTAACAATTTAAAGTGACTTAATTTATACAGACACTTTAAAACAGTGTCAAAAGAATATGAAGGAATGGTAATAAAATTTTAATTAATTAATAATTAGGTACTACAGTAATATACATAGAGATACGCTTGTAAACACACATACCTACATAGCAAAAGGGTCGTGAACTCGTGACTGTCAAAATGTTACACTTTTCTTGGTTTAGCTCTCATTCGCCATTTGTGCAGAGCTTATCGTGCGATAATGATCTTCTTTCCAAAAACTCAAATCTTCAAATGAACCCATATAGGCATTAAAAGCGTTTATTGATATCCTTGATATACGCCTGGTCCTGGCTATATGGCTATCCTCCTTATACTTTCAGCTGTCGAGGTCATTTAATTTTTTAAGCACTTTCTTTGTCAACCCTTGATTCAAAGAATCCTCAGCTTTATAAATAAACAAAAGGTATTCAATAAATATGTAATACGCCTTTTCTGGATAAACCCAATAGGAATCTAATAACGCCCTTGTTTATTGTATAAATGCTATAATAAACACAAAATCTGTGCCAGTGTGTATGTGTTCGTTAGTGTAGACTTGTAGAGGCTTGGACGCAGCGTGGATTTAAAGAAAACTAACCTTTATTTTTTTAAACCCAAAAAAACACAATAGCCAATGGTATCAATGAACTCCATTTAAGATATAACCAATCGAAATCTAATAATGCTCATTCAAAATACAACCAAACGAAATCTAATAATGTATATTTTTTAGTATAAATGCTGCAATAAACACAAAATCTGTTTGGGTGTGAATGAGTTCGTTAGTGTACGGAGGGTCGGAGGCTCGGAGGCGGCTCACGTACGGTATCAATCGACCCCACAATTTATTTTCTCGCCTGCAAATATTTTCTTAGCGTTTTCTTTTATTCAGCGCAGGTATATGACTTATTATTGTATGGAAGATGTGAAAATAAAATGTTTGAACAGCCTATTAGGAGTTTCTTTTTGGTATGCTTTGGTTGCAGTTTTTGTTTATTACGTTTAACCTATAAGTATAATAAGAAAATTCTCCTTAAATTGTGAAAAATTAGAAGCACAGACTATCTACTTTAACCCTTCGTATGCCGGAACGTAGATCCACGCGAGACACAGTGGCTTTTTAATTGTGTCTGTAATTACGACATTCAACCTGCGCGTCGATGTCCCAGCTACCCTGTACCTATATTTCAAAACATAACGCCTTTTTTAACGATCTTCTGCTTATGTGTCGGTGTAAACTAAAAGAGAAGAAATTATCCCGTTTTCAGAAGATAAAGTTTCCTTCCTGACTGCGTATTCTATTATTCCACAGAAACAAAAGCACAGTCTTTAAATAGTCTGCAATAAATCCTTTTTACAGCTACATAGATAACACTTATCCTCACATAACAACAATCATAACACTCCAAAACATATGATATCCAATTTAACTGTGTAAATGATGCGCGCGGTAACATAAAGCAAGATAATCATGCGTTAGATGTGGCTAATGTTCCGTTAAATTGCTAATAACTACGAAAATCCTTTACAAGCGAGCCGGGAGCACTCCCGTACACTCAACGCCCGGTTTATTAGGTTTTAAAGCAATTTATGAGCGTAATTGCGCCATAGGACACCCTGTTTAGTGACTATCGGAGTATCGACGACAGGAATTGTGAATTGCATTGTAAGAAGGTTTTGTATAACATAATCAGCCTATAATGTTCCCACTGCTGGGACACAGGACACAGTGCGGCTTGGTAGATGTCACATGTCTTCGAATTTTTGGTTCTGGGACATGCCGGTTTCCTCACGATGTTTTCCTTCACCGTTTTGAGAGCAGTGGTGATGGAATAATTTACACAAAGTAAAGCGCCTGTCAGGGTTTGAACCTACTACTTACTACTATCTATTACTTGTTTTATTTCGAGCTAGATGCCGCGTAGACCTACTTGCGTAGACGCTGCAGTGCATTGGTGCATCCAACCAGGAATCTCAGAGCTCCTACGCATGATACCGAGACACATGAATGAAGTTGAGTCAATAAAGTTGTAAAAAGATGTTACACCAAGTCTACAAAAAGTTGAAGCAACCCCTCTAGTCATCCTACAATCAAGCACAATCATTAATTATTTTTGCTAACTCCTAAACTAGACCGATACTTACAAAAATTGTGAGTCATAAACTCAAATGTAACACACAAAATTAACTACAACACTTCATTTAAAACCAATTATTTCACCATGTGATATCGTGACAAACATGACATTCGTGATACACAGACAAAATAACTTAATTATGTATAAAAAATGACTAGCTACTGTTGTAGCTTTTAGCCATGACCCCGACCTTGAAAGTTTAGAATTGTTTGTGTACATCTGTTATTCCATTGAATCAATGCCTTGTAAACTATAATTTTACCTCTATTTTGTCGTTAAATAATATCAGCTATTTTCGGGTATTGGCTAATATGTATTTTACTATTGTATTATACTTGGAAAAACAAATAGAATCATTTTGTTTAGACAATCTTTTTTATCATAAGGACTACTAAGTAGGTTACCGACTGAATGGCAGATTTTCATTGTTTTATAAAAGTATATATTTTAAGCAGTCCCTTAGATATGTGTTTTGATTCAGTTAACTTGAATCATCAGACATTTAACAACAAAATCAGTTAAGAATAAACAGTGGTTAAAGGCACAAGAAACGATGCCCAGCAGTAGGTGAAATCGGGCTGTGGATGATGATTGTCATGAATGTGACAAACTCATATCTACTCATAAACTCATACTCATAAATTCGATCACTTGTAAAGTTGTTGAGTGACTTTACAAAACGTAACAAACGAGCGATAATGTGTAATAAGCTGTCTTGAAAAATTATCTAATCAATGATCAATCAATTTTTGGTCAAATTACACAACCATAGCATTCAGTACCATGGTACCTACACCATTGAGCTATCATAGCTTAGGTAATTGTAATTCCCAATAGCACGGTTCTATTCCCGGCCCGCTCATGTTTTTGTTTTGTCAGGAAACCATCACCATCTTCAACCATCATATTGCTTTCATTTAACCTGCTTCAACATCTAACGTTAACGTTATGTATTTAATATTAACGCAATAGCCCATAATTATACGTTAATATTAAATAACTATGGGAACAAAAACACAGTAAAATGGACGTCTTATTCTCGTATGGTCGCTCATGGACTAAAGATATTCGTAGTTTCTTACATCAATATAAAACGTTGCAAAGAAGCGTTAATTTTATCCGTCATATAAGCTATCTTGGAAAATTATGCAGCTGAAATAATGGTATATTTTTGGTCGAATTACACAACAATGGTATTCAGCACCATAGTGCATCATTGAGCTATTATAGCAACTCAGTTACTCACGATTCCCTTGGTAAGACTAGTTGTTAGACTTTCGGCTACCGCGATGACTGTCAAGGGTCTACAAATGACAGCCGGGACCAACTGCTTGACTTATACTATGACCATCGACAAATTAATATCTATACATCTATACAAATAAATAAAATTGGAGTGTCTGTTATACTCGGTACATAATACCAAAATAACATTTTTTACAATTTTTGTCTGTCTGTCTGTTTGTTCCGGCTAATCTCTGAAACGGCTGGACCGATTTTGACGGGACTTTCACTGGCAGATAGCTGATGTAAGAAGGAGTAACTTAAGCTACATTTATTTTAGAAAAAAAAATAGGGTCCCACGTAAAAAACGAAGTCGTGGGTAACAGCTAGTACAGTAATAATAAAGCTGAAGAGTTTGTTTGTTTGTTTGAACGCGCTAATCTCTACAACTACCTGTCGCATTTTAAAAATTATTTTTGATAGCCCAATTCTGGAGGAAGGCTATAGGTTATTTAACATCACGCTAGGACCCTTAGGAGGTGAGCAAAAAGAAAAAAGACAGAGAACGCTGAGTGAAAACGAAGAAATAGCGCTTATAGGCAATGAATGCGATGGGGCGGGATAGGTCGGGGGTACGGGGGTCGGAGGGGTGGACAAATTTGCGGACAGAAGCTAATAATAGGTAAGTACCTACCCATCGTCGGACAAAACAAAAACAACCCGCGCTTAATTAGGGCAGTAAATCAACGAACCATAATAATTATATTCTCATAAATATTTTAGTCAAGAAATAATTACCAAATATGTTAATTTAGTAATGATTCTAGGGAATAACACACTATTACTTTCATTAAACCTGCATCTAACATCAAAATAGTCCATGATTACCTGTAAACCAGCCCGTTCAATTATCTATTGTACTTATATCGATCGCTTTGACCCGCCGGCTGTAATTCACGCCGTAGCTAGCCGTGCCGACCATTGCACTTCAGAGGGTGTAAAAGCAGGTAGTGTCAAAGGCAATGCAGTAATCATTAGTTAACTAAAACCATGATTTTGATTAACCTAGTGCTGGTTTGTGTGTCGACGTGCCTAGTCCAAAATGTGGTGAGTGTTTTTTTTTTTTGTATTTGATTAGTTGACGTCAGCACGAAAGTTGTGCAGTTTAATTGAATTTGCGTTGTTGTGCGGTTATTTAAAATGTGAGTTTTAGTGGTTGATTTGAATGCTTGTTTTCGCTTTTAATTTTGACGTTTGTTTTGGAGTATTGTGATTAAGTAATTCGAAAGCTAGTGTACTTCTTTGTAAATTCGAATAATTTGTTACAACTAATTACTAAAAAGCTTATTAATGAGCAATTGTATAATAATTATAAGCTTACATACGATACAATGCTTATAATTAAATTAGTGCATGCATATAATTGACAAAACATAATGAAAATATAATTACACTACATATTTCATCAACGTTTTCCACGAATTCAGTTTTGAACCTATTAATACACACACACACACACAAACACAACTGTATTACGTATCAGATTAGCTCAATACATTCACATTATCGCTGTGTTGGTCCCCGGAGGAATATTATCGGTAATTATTAGCTAACACCGTATTTACTTATGTACGCCAAGCCTACAGTTCAGTAATTGGTAATAACACTGAGTATTTCACGTAATTACGAGGGGGCGTTTTTATGTTCGCGGAATGGAGGGGTTAGAGAGAGGTTACGGCTCTCATTAGTACCTCAACGTGTTGAGTGATTCACTATTAGCATAAATACAAAATTTTATTACAATCGGCTAATTAGTCTCTGAACTATCACCAACCAAACAACTTAATCGGGATGACAGCGTTCACAATGGAGAAAATCGAGCACCGCGCCCCGTTATAAAGTTCCTTACTAAGCAAGGATTAAACGTCCAAACCATTACGGAAGAGATGTCCTGCATTTACGGAGACTCTTGGCCTTGTAAAACCATGGTTTACAAATGGCATCGTCTATTCAAGCAAGGACGAGAATCACTTGAAGACGATCTCCGGCCTGGAGGACCGTTTTCTTGGAAAACCCCTGCTGATCCCCTTCCTGCTGATCGATTATAAAGACAAGGGCGTTAATATAACCGGAGAATACTACGCGTCAATTCTGAAGCGTTTAAGGGGAAGCAATCAAAGAGGAAAGACGAGGAAAATTGACGAAAGGCGTCTTGCTCTTGCACGACAATGCGCCTGTTCACAAGAGTCGTGTTGCCCTGGCTGCCCTACACAAGTCAGGCTTCGAAATAATTAACCACCCACCATATAGTCCAGACCTGGCCCCCTGCGATTATTATCTATTACCAAACGTGAAAAAAGAGCTGCGTGGCAAGAAATTTTCAAGTGATGAAGGAGTGATGGACGCAGTTTCAGCGTATTTTGAGGACAAAAATGTTTTTTTTTTTTTTCGATGGATTGCATACCTACACTTATTGAACGATCTGAAAAATGTATTAGGCTAGCAGGTGAATATATAGAAAAAGAAAAATATTTGCGAAGTTTTATTTACCCCCCTTTTTTTTTTTTTTTTTTTTGGATGGGAAATCATCTAATGACTCCTCCCGCTCTGGGTGGAGCGGAAGGGAGTGTCAGACTCTTACTGACTAAAACCCACCCGTGTTCCTTCCTTAGCCCTTTATGTTCCGGGGCAGCGGTAACCCTTTCGGACGATCCCGCTACCCCGGCAGGCTTCGGCCCTGGCGGGCCCCTTCCTTAATGCTGACATCTCTTTGAGGCGCGCGTGGAACACATACGCGCCGTCCGGCACGGGCCTGGTCCTGATCGGACAGAGAGCTACCCATTACTCTCCGTCCGCAGGCCCGCGCCTACGGTGGCCGGGAGTCGTCACGCGGCTCCCGACGCCCGTAGCGTCTCCCGCGGCGGCTGAGGCGTGCGGCTCTCTCCCTGAGCCGTCCCGCCACCTCCTTCGCTAGCATGACTGCTTCGCAGAAGGAGGTGACCGCCTCCCACTCCCTCTCGCCCCGGACCATGGCTTGAACCAGGGCCGGACGCGAGAGGTCGCCGCCGTTGCCGATCGCCTCTACGAGGACACAGCGGTGCTCCGCCCAAGCGGGGCAGACCTCCACCGTATGCTCCACCGTGTCCTCTGGGCGATCCTCGCAGTGGTGACACCCGGGCGTCTCCTCCCGCCTGATGATGTGCAGGAACCTCCCGAAACATCCGTGTCCGGTGAGGACCTGCGTCAGGCGGTAGGTGAGAACGCCGTGACGCCTCTCTAGCCACTCCTCAAAGAGGGGTCTTATCGCCACTATCGTGGCGTGCCCTGCGCTGGGTTGCGATAGTCGCTCTCTCCATGCCACCATGAGATATTTACCCCCCTTACCTCCCATTCCGCGAACTTAAAAACGCCCCCTCGTATTAACGCCTTTTTCGAAGAGATTAGCAGTGCTATTTGGCGTAAGTTATACCCATATTTTTTCAGTTATGTTTAAGCACCATCAAATAGGAGATTAATAGCCTGCTATTAACCGGGTCCATATTCAAATCGGACAGCTTCTCAGAATTTTCTTATGAAATTGTATGTATTTTTTTGTTGTACCTACCCCACACTAATTTATATAACAGTACTTGTTAAGTAAACATCTGAGACAAGAAGTTATTAAAACGTATCTACCCAAACAAAGTTAATAAAATTTATGTGGAACCACCCCTGGGGCATACCTTATCCATTAAATAATTTTGCAAATCAGTCTTTAAATGACGGAGTTATCCGAATATACATTCAAAAACATCCAAATTGAGATACTCCTCCTTTTTTTAACTCGGTTAAAAATACCTAATGATACTTTGACCTACAGGGTTAGAGATACCAGCACCCTAATTGCGAAACACACAATTGATCTCAATCTGAATCATTTTGAAGCATATTGCTAATCCATTGCTTCATATGTTCGAAAAATGTGTCTGCTCAGAAACGTAAAATTACGTATATTCTCATATTATTTGTGTAGTTTTATTAAGTGAATTGTTTTTAGATATTATGTATTATTTTTTGTCTCCTTTACTCTTTTACACGCTGTCTACATATCTCTATTTCTTGTCCTATCGCAGGTATGCTGGAAGAGATTTCTTATGAAATAAGCATCACCTTTTTACCTATTTTTCTGTTCTGTTTTTTCTTGTCTGTTTATATATGTGTGTACATAAATGGTAAAATAAATAAAATAAAAAACGCAATGAACGTTGTTGAACTGTCAAAATGAAACCCATTACTACTGATAGTGTGTTACGCAATTACCCCGCAGGACCTCACGCTCAGCAGTTGTGCTTGCGACCATTAGCCCAACGAAAAATTAAAGTAGATAAAGGGTGATTTTATTTATAATTTGCGGCAATGCAGAATTATAATACGTTGCTATTTGCTACCCCTGTATTACATAATACAATACTAAGCGTTCGTGTTTATAATAGCTTAATCGATTTCTGTTTTAATAATTAAATACATGGCGAGTTTGCAGCTTCTAGAGCGAACGGAAAGTGCTGTGAAATTGTATGGTCTAGATTCGGATATCTATGGTCTAGATACATATAGCTGTGACACAGTTAACTTTTATTGCTATCATCGTTTATATTGTAATTATGACAATTTGTTGTTGTTTCAAATGAAAACAAGAGCGAGTCGGACTCGCGCACGTAAAGCACCTGTCTGGGTTCAAACCTACGGCCTACAACTCGTATGTCGCGGCCGGTACCACTGGACCACCACTGCTCTCTAACACACGATCAATCACAATGTGAATGTTTTTGAACGATATTGCAAATCCATTGCTCCATATGTTCGAGAAATGTGTCTACTCAACAACGTAAATAAGGAAATGAATAATGTTGAACTGTCAAAATGAAAGTTATTGCTACTGATAGTGTGTTCGCAATTACCCCGATGGTTTCGCATCCCAGTTCGAGCAAAATGTTACTGGGATTCTCAATTACAGCCAGCACCCAATTGCGTAACACACTTTTACTCTCAATTTGAATCATTTTGAAGCATATTTCTAATCCATTGCTCCATAAGTTTGAAAAATGTGTCTGGTCGACAATGTAAATGACACAATGAATGTTGATGAACTGTCAAAATGAAACCCATTGCTACTGATAGTGTGTTACGCAATTACCCTGCAGGAGTCTGTATTTGCAGTCGGTTGATGGCAATAGACCCGCCCTCCATTACATGGGAGTTGAAAAGCATAACTGGCAAAATGAGGATGTTGAATACACCTCTGCTTACCTTGTCTAGGAAATACAGCATGCGTGATATTATGTTGTTACTTCATGTTAAGGGGCTTACAGGACCTAAACACAAAAAACGCAAGTTTTAGAAACAATAAAAGTATATGATAAACTACAGTAAAAAAACTCAAAAAAATATATGATATTATTCAGGATAAATGCTGGGAAGATAGTGTGTTGAAAACATAATACAACTTATTTGGTACGATAGAAAAAATCATGAATATACCTCTAAAAACTTTTTTTTTACAACAAAATTCATACTAATATACATACAATCATTATGATTTTTTGTCAGATTATTCTACAAGCAACATACTAAAACTATAGTGTTTTAGTTTTTTTGTCCAAACACTAGATTCTTCGTAAATCGATAATTGCTTCATATTTTGCAATAAATTACCAGCGTTGTGGCATCGCGCTTCTCTTTCTTTTCTATGCAGTCCGACAAAGACCGCGCTTTAGGTCATGTAGTCCTCTTAACACGCAATTCCAGTAATTACAAATACAGTTCGCGGCTCCAATTATAGAGTACGGAACTACGCGTAGGCTACGACCTTTGCTACGCTCGTAGCAGTTAGCTACGACGTTCTACAAGATCCCGTACAACCGCGCGGGTAGTAGAAATTGCCTCCGTTTACTATGCCCACGGTCATAGGATTGCGTGACCACTCGCAATAGAAATAGTGAATTCTTAGAAGTCCGTAGTAATTTTACATAATAATAATAGACTTTTACTTGAGTTTTCTACTATTATTATGCATTCTGTGTTACTATTATTAAATACAGTCCAATGCAAGTCGGTCATCGGGGAATTTACGCCTGACTTGTTACCTTAGCAAATATACACTCCATTTTCCCAAGGGGCCAAATATGTCACGTTCATACAGCTGATCATACGTATGCGCTGGTTACGAGATGTACACTAAGAAGAAGACGTGATGCAGACATAATTATAGTAACTTGTATATTTATTTCTCATACAATATTTTGTATTTGCCCCTCAGGAGTTATTACTCCTGACCCTGAGGGGCACTTCTCGTATTACTACGATAGTTCGTATTCTAACCTATCTCATATTGTCTAAAACATCTCTAATTTACCTACATTTTAGACGAGTTTTTGACACTGAGATTCGATTTTGCATCACTGTCAAACTCATATCTCACTGTGATTTCGACCAAATAAGTCGAGTTCGAGTAAAAAGTCTGTCAAAATCACAAAGATCTTTATTTTCATCTACATAAAGTTGCCATTCAGTTGCTGCTGTCAGATGTAAAATAACTGTGAACGGACTGTAGATAACGATTTTAAATACGGGAATAGGTCTTCTGATCTAAAGCTATAAGAATCTTTTGTTTCGCCTTACACACAGATTTTCCTATTCGCAGGCAGGAGAACCGCCGAAATTCCGAATTTTGGCGCCTCCCTTCGTCTGCCCCAAAGACAAAGACTCTGTCATAGACAAACCGGACAACACAATCATCACGTGAGTATTTACTTCCATACATATTGTGGTGACAGGGACATAAACTGTAACCATGAAATCAGTACATGAATCTAGAAAAAAAAAAAAACTACGCTAGCGGAGAGTAGAATTTTTTTCCAGTAAAAAAAACTGCTGTTTCATAGAAAAGTGCACACACGGTAAAAATGTATGGAAAAGCTTCTTTTTTTAAATAACTTATAGAAAGTTTCAACGCAAGGGGGTTCAGAATCATGTACTGTACCCTAATTGCGTAACATATTATCAATCGGAATCTGAATCATTTTGAAACAAATTGCTAATCCATTGCTTCATAAGTTCGAAAAAATTGTGTGCTCGACACGTAAATAACGCAATAAATGCTGTTGAACTATCAAAATGAAACCGATGCCCCGCTGAATCAATGTTGCGCGTCGATGTCCTTGTCACCCTGCCCGGTATAAAATAATTCGTCCATGTGTCCATCTGTTCGTTTTATTGTATTTAGGTAATTATACGATTTCAAGTTCCAAAGTTCTAGAATTGCCTGTCAGTCAGAATTAAATAAAGAATGTATTTTTGACGATCTTTGGATGCTGCGCTACGTGTTGCAGGTTCGACACCCGCGTGGAACAAATACTTGTATGATTTGCAGATAGTTATTCCGATTCTGGTGTGTGCTGTTTATTTTTGACAGATAGTCAAAGTCAAATGATTTATTTGAAATAGGCACATAACAGGCAATTTTGAACGTAAATATTTACAAAAATATGAATTGATTCTAGTCTTAAAAAATAATAAATGTTTTATTTTTCGAAAATTTGCACCTGAGTAGGTCCAAGATGGGTGCGTGTTTACCCGTAAACAAAGTCGCGAGCAACAACTAGTCTATAAAACATATAAGAGAAATCTTTTTCGCTAAATATCACGGACGGGTTGCGTGACAGAGCGTTATTAGCAAGTAATCTGACAAACACAGGATATAATAAGCTCTTTCTATTATTTTCTGTGATTGAAACAGTGTTTGTTGATGTTTACCTAATTGTGTTTGGTTCTCTCCTTTCTTATAAATAAAAGTCTTAATAAGTACTATAAGTACAGTCGTGTTAACTTTGACCAATTTAATAACATAAATACACCTACCTACCTTACACCTACGCAAAGTCCAAAATTGATTGTCTCATGAAATAATTATTGCAACTTTGAGAAAATTTCTATTTCTAGTATGATTACGAAAATACTCTCGTCATAAAACCATCATAACTTTAGGAGAAAGTCGTTTGTAACGTTTTTACGCTCATCGTGACTGTACCAACATTCAGTTTTTTAACAGTGCATACACACGAGAGGCACGCGTCAACGACGCGTCGACGCACGTCTACAGCTGTAAGTTGCCTCTGCTGTTGACGCGTGCCGCTCTTGTGTATGAGCACTTACAAGTCAATGTTCTACCCCTACAGTTTGCAGACTGAGGCCGGTATCCCCGTGGAGTTCCACTGGGTCGTGCGCTGGCACCCGCTGGTTGCGCCCACGCAGCGGTTCACCCTTGCACTCTGGCACACCGTGCGAGAGCTCGAACTGCAGCTCAACGGGCCCCAGCTGGAACCTAACGTCTTCATTATTAATAATACTGAAGTATAAACATGTTTTTGTAGCTTGGAAAAATAGAGTACTATATACTCATGAATTCAGCACATGATTGTAGACATGACATATCAGAAAAATCGGCTGATCATAGAAATGTGCGACTGTGCAATACCTACGCGCTCAAGTACGGAATAGTATTTTTTTTCTTTTTTGAAGTATCGACGAAAAATTTCAACGCATCGTTCAGAATAATGTACTGAATCCATATTAGCAAGTTGCGCGTCGATATACCTGCCACGCAGTATTCATAAACCCCTTCATAAATAGGTACGCAAATGCCTACCACCTCTAAATCACGGTCGATCGTGCCCGATTTATCATGTAAAATAGTAATAATATCAAAAGTTTAGTAATAATATCAAAAATAGGTAAAATATGATGTATAGCAACTTCCTAGAGTTTACATTTTGCGTCTAACAGGAAAACTTTTCTACATTACCTACACAATTTTCAAACCAATAAGAACAAACCATTGCTACACTTTTTGTCCGATTCCTGAGAGGCAATTCTCGTAATTTTAAGAACGTTCAGTCTGATCTCAATCTCAATCTGTTAAAAATAACTCTAAAATCCCTACATTTTTGACAAGTTTTTGACATTGATTGTCGCTGAGATGAGATTAAGACTAGATTTTGAACGTGTTTAACTACAGGAATTGGCCCTCTGTTCTCTTCAATATTCCAAAACAGAGACAACATTATTTCTATTTCAGCTACTACCTGGAGTGAACTACATCTTCAACGTCACCGCCACCACCTACAACGATGACGTGGGGACGCAGAAGGTGTTCCAAATCGACAACATCAAAGGAGACCCGAAGCTCCTCATCGAAGGCCAATCAGACATGTTCGCCATCGATCTTATTGGTGGACAGCTGGCCTATGCTGATATAGACTTCATACTAGAGGCACAAGTTACAGAGTGTTATAGGACGCAAGATTATTATGTTAGTATTGTTGCTTTGTTTTTTTTTTTGGTTGCTGCTGTAAAAGGAAAAATGATTTAGCTGCATTTGATTACAGCAGTAAGTATAGAAACTACGCTGGGACCTTTAACTGGCTCGAGATCAGGTCTATTGATTTTCAGATGACTAACTTATTATTCTAAACGGTCTTATAGCAAAAACAACTTTTAAACAGCATTACTGTAAGACCTGTTTTTTGATTTCAAATCTACTTTTGGCACACGTTTCTTCGAAAGTTAAAAGCACGCAGAGAAATCAAGAATTTGTAAACAAACTTGTTTACGTTATAACGAGTAAGTGCTTCCGATCTACTTTTGGAAAACGCTTCTTAGAAAGTCAAAAGCGCACAAAAAATCATGGAGTTGTATACAAACTTGTATACATTATTACAACTAGGTGCCTACGTTTTACTTTATGTAAATAGTTTCATCACCACTGCTCTCAAGAGGATGAAGGAAAACATAGTGAGGAAACCAGCATGTCCTAAAACCAAACATTTTAAGACATGTGACATCTACCAACCCGCACTGGGCTGGCGTGGTACATTACAGCCCACTCCCTCTCGAAGAGAGGAGGCCTGCGTCCCAGTAGTGGAACATTACAGGCTGATTCTGCTGTTATGCTGCCTACGTTTTATCATTGCCACCCCGTCCATAAGCATGGATTAGTTCCTATTGCGCAGTAAGTAGTTGCACCGCAGTCCACCAAGGGGTGAGTGACACCCCAGTTTTAAATGAAACCTCTTAAGTGCCTCCTTTTACGGCGTAGTCCGTCCTAAGGTTTCACTGATGTAATAAAATAATATAAATAAGCTTCCTTCACTGCCCTTTATCTAAAACATAATAAAATTCAAAGACATTTTTCTATTGGTACCTACATCTAACCAGTTTAACAAATTAATAAATCAAAATTTTCGTTTTTAATTTTAATTTAAGTTAATTTACTTACTTAAATGAAATTCTCAAAGCTTTGCTTTTGTAGCCGTTAACCCAGAGGCGGTTATGAATTCTTGAGTTAATTTAATTAAATTTAGTTGTTGTTATGTGAAATTGAACCAGTTTGTAAAAGTATATGCAGCTGCTACAGAAAACTTGAAATAACAAACCGTTTTAACTTTAAACTCGTGGCCAATGAAACTTTTAAAATAGTGTGAAGTTAGCCGTAGAATAACTCAGCCGACTGATGAATTTTACAGTATTACATAAATAGGAATTTCAAACTACGTATTGCTGTTAATATTGTCTAAAACAATCCATAAGTCTAAAAGTTATATTGCTTCATACCTTCTAAAGACTTCAAAACAAGAAATAGCTTTTCTTCAATTAATTGTTTTTTCTGAAAACATAGTGAGAAAGCATCGTGAGGAAATCTAGACTTAGGTATAGTTAATATAAGTTTGTAATCGCCAAAGCGTGGTGATCAATGCTCGTGCCTTCTCATTATGAAAAGAGGCAGTTGCCCTGCATTGGGACACTGCACACTGGCTGGTTTTTATTATTTTTCTTAAAACTAAATTTCTTTCCTCCTGACTTCATCCCACAGTTTGTGTGGACCGTGACCAGTGCTCAAGACAATGTCGCCGTGTCGGACGTGAAGGGGTCGCGGCTGGTCATCCGGGCTAACACTCTGACTCCTGGGCAGTCTTATGACGTTCTCTGTCAGGTGTATAAGCATTCCAATGGGAACTTCATTACACAGGTAAGGGGTAAATTGCTTATTAAATAATGAAGTGGAAATCAGGAAATTTAACATGAAATATATCACTGGTAAAACGAGCTTGGTAACCTTTCATATAAATCAAAATCAATCATTAGAAGAATATGTAAAGAAAATAAACCAACTTGTGGCATTCTTTATTACTACTTAGTAGTTTTTGGAGACTTTAAAACCACTAGTAGCCCTAGGGGCTCTTAATTATAGAACATCTATCAGCGTCCCGCGGTTTCACCCGCATAAGTTTCCCGTGGGAATATCGTGATAAAAAGTATCCTATGTCCTTTCCCGGGACTCAAACTACTTATCTGTATACCAAATTTCATCTAAATCGGTTCAGCGGTTTAAGCGTGAAGAGGTAACAGACAAACAAATTCGCATTTATAAAATTAGTATGGATTTACTTATTTATAATATTAGTATGGATTATGGCACTCCCTCCCGCAGAGAGGAAGCCTGCGTCCCAACAGTGGGAACACTATAGGCTGATAATGCTAAGGATTCAAACTTTTTTGTCAGGCGTGACATGCTTGCATGCCAATATACTACTAGATGATGCCCATTTCAGAACAGTCTGCCGTTCCGTGTGCTACATAGAAGTCTCAGTGTACACTTCAACGTCAACCTGCTGGTCTTGTCTATGGAGACTCCTTTCAAACTGTACACTGACATCAACAAACTGGACTATTTGGATGAGGGTATGACAGTGAGTGACTTAATGACTTCCACTATTTTTTTAAATGTTAATCTATTTGTGCCTGCGCATTAACGAATCTGAGTAAAGCTCGTAAGGTCATTTAATTGTTGTTCGACTAAAAAATGTAAACTTGTCTTGTTTTTGTATTTTTATTTCTCCTTTTCTATACTACCTTCTATCAAGAAACAGTGAAATTGAGCGTATGCGATGGCCTGGAACGTACACGCAGCGTGAGCGCTACTCAAGGGGTCTACTTTCTAAGCACGAAGTCTGCAGTTCTGGCCGAAGTTACATAAAGGATAAGACAGCTTAAAACAGAAGACGAACTAGGAGGGGATCGAGGATGAAGCGGGGAAATAAATCAAAGAAAATACGTTTATTTGCGGTAAACATGACGCATAAAAAAACACAAACACAAAAAAATTACAAGTTAGGGAAAACATGCGTTACATCCACGCAAAACAGCCATCGCTAAGCATAATTCCTTCCTTCCTCTCTCTACTTATTTAAAAATTTGCTGTGCCCGACGGGGTCCATAATTGTTTTTATTATTTTTTATTTACCACCTGTAATTGTACATTATGGATTGCAATAAACAATTTGAGATTTGAGATTAATGCTAAGACTCTATATGAGACAGAGCCCCAGCGCTAGTTTTCAGCGACAGCCGGCGTTGACGTGATGTCGTCAACTAGTGCAGCCTACGATTAGATATAAATAAAAAAACAACAATCAAAATAGGAAATTAAATAAATATAGGTACATTACAAAAAGATGGTATAAACATGAAATATATGAAATAACGCACCGTATCATCTACGGACTTAAGATTAGTTCCGGGCCCGAACTAAGAACGAAAAACAACACGATTTGGCAGTTGTCCTTACTCCCGATGTGTTTTTACTAATCCGATAAAGTTAATTGATCGGGAGTTGGGTTCATTTCCAAGTATCGAACTACTTTCGTTCCGGCCCGTATCTTCGTTGACGGACTTAGAGAGTACGGCCCCCCCTACAAGACGACGCCGACGTGAGAGTCATGCCAAAGCGACGTATTTTGGAAACACACAACGCTATCGCAGCGTATGCGTCTACGCAGCGCCTGCGCCTACGCTCTGAGCATAGAAACGATACTAAGCAAAATAACTAATATTTTAGATAGCCTGGGAACATACATTCGGTGGTGAGCCGGTCGATACATTTTACGAAACCGACGACGAGGGCACATTGTCTTTCCCATCGGGACTGTTTTACGTCGGCGAGTAAGTTATTACCTAATTTACTAAGTAGTTGTTTTTTTTTAATTCACTAATAGACCAGTCTGTTTAGAGTCCACTAAATTATAGGTACACATCATCGTACACTTATTAATTCAGCCCGAAAGCGACCTGCACCATTTTGAAAATAGATGTGATAGTAACCACTACAGTCACACTTCATTTCTTATATTCATACATACATACATATAAATAAATAAAATTGAAGTGTCTGTTTGTAATTTCAAAATAACAGCTTTTTATTAAATGCATACCTAATTTTTTTTTTATATATTTTTGTCTGTCTGTCTGTTTGTTTCGGCTAATCTCCGAAACGGCTGGACCGATTATGATAGGACTTTCACTGGCAGATAGCTGATGTTATAAGGAGTAACTAACTTTTATTTTAGAAAAATAAAATCAAAATATATTAATGTCACGCGAACGAAGTCGCGGGCAGCAGCTAGTTTATAATATCTTTGTTTTATGTGTGTACCTATTGGTCATGAATGATATAATAGAAACTGCTTCGTTGGTCTAGAGGTCGCAAGCGCACTGCTGAGCATGTAGTCTTCCATCAGGCATTTTTCATTAGCAGCCCGGAGTCTGCATTTACGCCCGGTTGGCGGCAATAGGCTCGCCCACGCGAAGTGTGAGAGTACTATAGGTACACATCTGCCTAACCCTTGGGCGATTACATGTGTGATTTTATATATAATATGTTATGAGTAAATATAAAATTGGTGACGACGTTCCCACTGTTTTGACTCAGTGAGAGCCAATAGGCTAGGTTCGGGTTTGAGAATATTTGCTCCCAAGGTCTATTCAAAGTTTCTAATTGATGTTATTTCAAGTTAAACAAATATGAACTTTATTTTTGTGTTAATAAAGTTGATTTCAAAGTGACTAGCAACATTGAAAAAAAAATTTAAAGGTGTAGAGTAAACAGAACTTTATTTTGTAGTAATTAAAGTTATTTTTCCATAAACTTATATTTGTTTACATGTTTGACAAATAAATCGCGAACGTCGATTAGGCCAGATGATTTTCTTCACCTTTTGTCGTACTTATGTAATGTTGATGCTATTCGCATGGATGTTTTTCAAGTTTGTGGTTTCCGTGGTATTCACCGAATTTAATACTTTGACTTTGTTTAATATTTTTTATTATTTTGTACAGATACTTAATATCATTGACGGTGACTGTGCTGGGCCAGTCTGTGTCAGATCAGGCTATAGCTCGAGTGACTTCTCAGGAGGCCAGACTACCCGTCATACAGGTAAGTGGTATACTGTCCGTACTTCTATCAAAGCATATTTAAAGTGTTTGTAGTTTCTTGCCCGTTCTTGTCCATAGGTACCTACTACGCTTTGGAATGAGCAACTAGCTTCATACTTCTGACTGACAAACCCATTGACAATTCAAAAGTGCCTGTAATTGGTTTATTTGAAATAAATGCTTTGAGTTTGAGTTAAGTCTTAAGCACCATTTTCACCATGCAAGTTTCTTGCCAGTGGCATGCAATAAACTGAAGCAACACATTACTCGTATCGTCTAAACGCTGTTGAGGCGGTGTAATGTTTTAATGCTGCTGAAACATATGGTGTGCGGCATAGATATAAGAAAGAAGCGGTACCTATACCGTATGCCACAATTAAAACGCACAGTGTAAATCAGGCTTAGTAATTTGAAATAGTTTTTTCCTAGCTAAAGATCATAACAGATTCGCTAATTCTGCTCAATCTCGCTGTAACTTCGAACATTAAAACACAAATATAAAAAAAAAAATCCTGGAAACATTTCTGATCAATCGAAAATATTCTACAGATGCTCCGGATGCCTCGAATTCTGAATGAAGGCAGTGTGGCAACTTTCAAAGCTAACATTAGCAATATGGTGCCAGGGTGCTCCATCACTTGGTACTTCAGGAGCCAACACTGTTTAGTATCAGACTTCTCATCTGCGACTGACGTCTGCGATGATAACGTGGTAAGCCTCCTCAACCTATTGTTGTTTTATTATTTAGCATACCTATTCATAAATAATTAATTATACGTCCTTTAGAATAAATTCGCTATAACCCTTATACATGTTTGAAAATCAACCATTTTTAAACACGGTTATGTTAATACGCCGATAATGTAAAAAGAGAAATATCTGTGATAGTGTCTGTAGTAAAAATATTAACTCTATTCTAAGTTTATAAAATCTAAAAGAAAGAAGATGATCTGGAAGAAACCCGATTTAAAAAAAAACTTTTTATCTACTTGAAGACACAAAAGAATATTAAGTATCATGCACAGACCTAAATATTCTCTCACTGTTTTAAAATTATACTGATTATCCGTTAGGTACTAGTGGTACCCCATTTATTTTGTATCCCTCCACCATAATTTTCCAGTACCTATACTTTATGTTGTGCCTTCTCCGCCCAATTGATCATACCAGCATTTCTTAGGACTGCCTCCGTGATGAAGCCCGTCTTCAGGCACCCACTGTGTGACAATCCTGGCCCAACTGTCTTGATGTATGCAATAGGTGTGACCCGCCCAGTCCCTTTATCGATCGTGATCCCTTCAGGTACAGTCAACAACAGAGATAAGTATGCAGGATCGTTGGATATAGTTGAAGTTTAGTAAGAAACCGATGGATGTTGTCGACTGAAATTTAATTGGTAAAAGAGCTGTTTGTTTTCTATTAATAAAATTAAATTTTATTCGAGAACATCCATCGGTTTCTTACTAAACTTCAACTATATCCGACGATCCTGCATACTTATCTCTTTTGTTGACTGTACATTAAAAAACATCACAAATATTAGAAAACCAATCTAAATATTATTGGAATTAAGTGAATATTGTTTTATTAGCGAGGCGTGGGCCGCGTGTTAAGTAGGTGCTACCTCGCGTGTCATAAGTACGTAGCGGGCAGCCTTTTTCATTTGCGTTCCGAAATGACAGCTTTATGGAAAGCGGTCAGAGGTGAAAAGCGCTACTATATTTCATTTACGTTCATTTACATTTTTATTGCTGAATATTGTACTTACATAGGTAAGCTTCTACTCATGAAATAACTAATAGAACTTGGACGGTGGTAAAAATTCTTGATTTATGAAGTTACATCATAACGTCAAGATTATATTTAAGATTGTGTAAATGTGTATTGCAATATAGTTTCCATTGTGTAACTATAAACAAAATTGGTTCTGAGTGAAGTTTGTTCATCAAATTATACTAGATAGATATAGTATACAGCGTACCGCTTTAATGGCGACATTAATTTAACACACGTATATGGATTCGCGTTTTCATTTTATGAATATATTTTAATTTTCATTAAATTTTATTATTTATTTACCTATTTATCATTATCTAAAATAGCATCTTGGAGCAACCTGTACTTAAAGAACTGCGCGCAGGGGTCATTTGCCGGGTCACAAACCATAACACCGCATCATTGCAATTAAGGGCCGATTTTTCAATCGACAGATAATTTTTATTCGTGGAATAAAGTTGACGTCTGACAGTTTTTGTATAGAAGAATAATTTTCAAAAATTCAAAACGATTCCTCGGATAAAATTATCTGGCGTTGGAAATATCAGCCCTAAAACGAATAACGTGCAAAGATTAGACGAACTGAAGGAAAGAGTCCTATGTCGGCGAGTGACTGAATGAATTTATGGTGTTATAATTTTTATGATTATTACTGGCCACTAGTCCATCCCGTGTGTTAAATTAATGTCGCCATTGTAGCGGCATGTTGTAGGTATACATTCAAGAACTTTCTTTTAGCATGTGGGACTAAACGTTATCATATACATATTTAGACCAAAGCTAAACATTCAATGTTGACAAATAAACATTCATACGTACATAAACTCACGCCTTATTCCCAAGGACTCCCATGGGGAAAAAGCGTGCATGAATGTATAGTAGACCTCGAAATTGCTTTATCACTATAAAGTTGCATGTCACTTGCACGTCCTAACACAACAAAGTCTATTTGTCTATGTGCCAGTTAGATAATTTTAATCTTAAGGGGAAGCGCCGCGAAATTCGAATTTTGATATTGATATTTTATGAAACAGTTATTCTAATAGGAATAACTACTTATAACTTAGAGGGTTGTATTGATGATTTTAATTATTATAATTCTGTAGTCATTTTTTTACGGTCGCGAATCATATTTTAATCAACAGATAACCTGACATTGACCTGCAAACGGGCTACCTTAGCGCAATTCCCCATAAGCAGCGGTTTCCTATAAAAACGGAGGCCGCCACATAGCATCTACAATTTACCGTCGAATGACGTCACTGAAACGTTATTTTTGAAAGTAAGTTGGTATGTTTTCCTAGAGTGTTTTTAACACTGTAAAGTCAAAGCCCGCTGCCATCACTTTCATGACAGCAGTCACTGCGGCCGTTATATGGCGGCCACCGCTCTTCTAGGAAATTGTATCTTTAGTGAAATTTTAATTTACTGGGATATGTTGTCAGAAGCGGTAAATCAATTACGAGGTCTACTATACCTACACTATCTGAAAAAGAAAATATTGATTATTTTCTCAAACTGATCGATTGTAACTCTCAACAGCACGGCACTCGTATATCGGAGCCGATAAACTATTATTCTCTTGAAGACAACTTTCTGAGCGAGCTGACAGATTACACCAACGAGACCAGTTGGAAGTCGGTGTCTGCCAATATGGACGCCAGAGCGGGGCGGGTAAGATTGGTGGTGGAGTGCCGCTGTGTGAAAGAGGACAACTGTACCAGTAATGGGGAAGTGTATGCTGATGTTATTTTCCAGCTTAATGATAAGCCTGACGTTGGGTATGTTTTGGTGAGTTTTTTTTTTTTTGTTTATCACTAACTTCTGCCGTCCATGGCTAAATAGTAACAGCCGCACAGGTCGATCGATCAGGTTAAGCTACGCTTGCCGCGGTTGGTCTGTGGATGGGTGACCATCTTTACATACTGAGACCCCTTCGTGCCTCAGAAAGCACGTTAAGCCGTTGGTCCCGGCTGTCATTCGTGGATCTTTGACAGTCGTTACATCTCCCTAGCCTTTCCCCAACTATATTGGGATCGGCTTCCAGTCTAACTGGATGCAGCTGAGTACCAGTATTTTACATGGAGCGACTGCCTATCTGACCTCTACAAACACAATATTAATACGAAACCCCTTAGTAAGACTGACTGTCAGACTTCAGGCTTCTGACGACCCGTAACGACCGCCAAAGATCCACGAATGACAGCCAGGACCAACGGCTTAACGTGCTTTCCGAGGCACGGAAATCTTGGTATGTAAAGATGGTCACCCATCCACAGACCAGCCGCGGCAAACGTAGCTTAACCTGATCAATCGACCCGTGCGGCTGTTATTAGTTAGCCACAAGCCCCTCAACCCCGCTACCCCTTACTTACCCCCTTTAACAATATTTTCTTATTTTTAAGGTAATTCCAGAAGTAGGCACTGCTATGGAAACAGTATTTCGCCTCAGCACGGTTGCTGTAATGGACACTAGCAGGCCTTTGCGGTACTCATTCTTCGTGGATCTGACCAATAATGACACCTTGCTGCTGGGAACATATCTCGAACACATGGCGGTTGAGACTCTGCTGCCTTATATTGGTAAGTGTGGCGACGTTGCTGCCACCAAGAAGATCTATGCTGAGTGTGGGGTTTTTATAATTAACCAATCGTTAATAACTAATATCTATAGATAGATAGATAGATAAACCATTTATTTGGCGCACACAAAAGACAGCACAACACACAAAAGTACAATATTAGATGATAACCAATTACCTACATGAAAAAAAAATATATATGTCTGAATATAATTATGTTGAATATATTATGACTCATTCCTTAAAAAATGTTGTAGTTATACCACCATCTGCAAATACCTACAATATAATTGGATTTATATTCCAACAAAGTTTTTACATGAAATATAAGGTAACAGACTTAAAATATTCATAGTAATATACATGTATATATAAAAGATAGGAAGGACATCATAAAGGCATCAAATTCGTCCGCAGGAAAAGTACCCAAACGGCTAGCCACGTTGTATGGCAATGCTGATTGTTTTATGTAACAATAGGCTAGCCCTCTGGTCACGTGATGAGTCGACCAACCGCCATAGAGTAAGTAACGTTCCTTAGAAGAGACGGGACTCCCATAGAAAAAGTTGGAACACGGCGTTTGTATGAAGTTTGCGCTAAAACTCAATACCAACATAGCAAAAATGACACAGACTATGCAGACTGCAGGCATGACGTAAAGCTGCCAACATAATCACAAGATAGGGATGTACTACTACTCACTCGTAATTTTTTATCGATAAGTTGCTGTAAAAAATACCAGGTTCCTAATTTTCTTACATTCCTAATTATTTTCGTGGTAATTATAAAATAAAACAAAACTTAGAAAAACTGAAGTTTATTTTGCTATGCTTATCTGCTGCGCGACTTTTAATACGGGTGATGAAATTTTTTCTATTTGTTCAACTTTTTTTCGCTGTTCAAATTTATTTAACAGTTTTCTTTTTCGAGGTGTAGTAGGTTCTATTTTTGAAGTCGTCGTTGGTTTTCTTTTCAGAGTTGCTATTTTTGCAGTTGAGGTTGAAGGTACTGGAATTAAAAAAAAAAGCATGTCAACTAAATTCATTAAACAGTGAAGTAAATTATAAGTTAGGATAATAAAAATATCGATAGTCGATAAAAAATAACAAGCGTCAAGCACTACTATATTGACAGGATATTTTGTATTATTGTAAATTTTAGCTCTAAATTCCATTTTTCTTACGTTTTTTGTAATTTTGGGTCATTGTATCTTGATCAAAATATGATTCGCGACTATAACAGATACGTATTTACAGAATTATAATCATTACAATCACTATACTATCTACTTACATCTTTGTACCTTAAGAACAAATCTCTTATGGAAAACTGCTTATGGTACAAATCTAAAGATATTTTAATGATATTAATGACTACAATTCTGTAAATACATATCTATTATAGTCGCGAATCATATTTTTATCAAGATACAACCTAACACTGACCTGCAAATTGTATAAAACGTAAGAAAATTTTAATTTCGCTGTCTACCACTATTCACCTAATTTATTTTCTGTAAGGGCATAACTTTTTTTTACATACCAATTGATAATAATTATTACGCTTACCTATCTTTATTCAATGGAAATTTTGGTCATGAAGATTCGCATTTGACCGGCCGGATCGTAAACCACATATTTCACAAGTTTTGTAATGCATTGCAACAATACACTCACTTACATAAATAATAATAACTCCAATGTACGGTATAAATACACAAAATAAAAATAAAACAATAAAAACAGCGCTAAGTCGAACTACGTAATTACGTATTATATTGTAGCCACAGAACATATATACCCTAAATTGTAGCACAGAGTCAGAGTACTTTTTGAATCTGTGCATCAAAATGACAAGATTCAGTGATGGTGCGATAGAGTCGAATAGATGTTAAAGCGAGACAGCGATAGCCGCCATTATTTTTAGCGCAAACTCCATAGTTCACTTTTTTGTTAGAGAGTTGCGACAGCCTGCCAACCGCTTGGCGATGTTTCGAAAAACTAAATATATTTAGATTATAAGCTAAATGCCTGTATGCGACTTGTGTTTATGCCGTTGCGCATTTTAAAATCATGATATTAGAAGATCAAAAGCGTAAGCGTGCATATTATAATGAAACAAAATAATCTTAAAGCGGCAAAACCAACACACAAAGAGATAAGGGAAAATGAAAATAATGACTTACTTTACAGAAGGTGGTACTTTCGTGTGGGTGGAAGTATGTGACTCGTTAGGCGCTTGTTCTGTCGGCCCCACATCTATAGTGCCGTTGGCGCCGGGCGTGTCGCGCACGCTGGAAGTGCTGCTTGAAGATGCGCGGGCGCATGTGCGCCGCTGCGAGCTCATGTTGCTGCGCCGTTTGGCTGTGTCTGCTGTCGTTACTTATACTGTTAGTATTTATAGCCCAGGAAATTTTGTTACACCGGTCAAGCTCCGCGCGTGACCACGGGTCACGAAACAATGGAAAATCAATTGTGTCTCATTAGCGGATCTTAATGAGTTAAAGACAAATCTGCGAAATGAATCCTTGCTGAGATTTATTCCTGCGATTATCTTTATTCAGCCATTAGAAATAACTTGTGAAAAGTCCATTAATTAGATATGTAGTGCGTAACAAAAATCGACTCTTTAAGGTTCCGAAAGTCAGTTTTTTGCGAATATTTCGTAAAATATTGACTTTCCGTCAATGTTTGTAATAACAAGTTTCTTCCTAATTTAATTCTGCATTAAAAAAAAATCCGGTACAAAATTTCATGTCGAATGACGGATAGTTGTGTACTCAATTGGACGTGTTCTTGAGTGGAACCCCAAAATGTACCACGACACAAAGACGACATGAAGAAGACGTAAAACTGGGTGTTTTGGTGTAACTTGGAAGAAGCCTAGTTTCTAGCAGTGAGCTGCGATATCTACTCTGAGTTTCTGATATACACATAACAGTTCATACTTCTATAAGTTAGAAAAGGCTTCAGTCAATTATGACTGAATTCCAGTATTTACTCAAAACGAACGGCGCCTTATTTATTTACAGAAGCCAAGTAGTGGGAAAAGCTGATATTTACTTTAGCGTCCCTGTCACAACACTCGTTGTGAAGAAAAAGTATTGCACAGTTGCTACGCCGTAGCTGACGTCACCGCTACGCTTGCTACGCAGTCGTAGACGATAAGGATCTACTACGAAACCATTTTAGATTTAAATGTTTTTTTTCTGTGAGTTTTGGTCTGAAAATGACGATTTATTTTTCCAAAGTTAATATTTGTGACCTCTTGACTATTTTAAATGTTCAGAAGTTTAGGAAAGTGACAGTGGCTGAGATTGTTCGTTATGTGGCAGTAAATTTAAGGTTTTTATTAAGTAGATTAAAATATTTTCAGTTATCAGCAAGTTGTTGATGGTAACAGCATATCACCTCGGCTTTCCTTCCCCCCAAGCATATAGCATAATCGGCCTATAGATAATATTCCAACTACTGGGACACAGGCCTCCTCTGGGTGAGAGGGAGTGGGCTCCAACACGCGGGCCCAGTGCGGGTTGGTGAAGTCACATGTCTTCGAATGTTTGGTTCTAGGACATGCCGGTTTCCCCACGATGTTTTCCTTCACCGTTTTAGAGCAGTGGTTGAGAGATTATTTACACAAAGTAGAGCGCCTGTCTGGGTTCGAACCCACGACCTAACTCGTAAGTCGAGGCCGCTACTACTGGGCTACCCTGCTTCATTCCAAAATAATTCTTAGTTATTATTAACTTATGATTGAATTTGTTACAGAACGCTGATCAAGTAGAAGCCCTGTCAAAGTTCACCACATCTCTTCTTAAAGCCCTAGAAGGCGTTGAAGAACGTTGCATCGAGAGTAACTATGATGAGTACAATGAGTTTATATACTGGCTGCAAAGCGCTGGTATTGATACAACCAAGTTAATGTAGAAGTAGCACTTTGAGATTGAATAAATCAAGCAATATTAGCATCGTGTATTTTTTTTAAACATTAATATCTATACAATCTAAAGAAATAAATAAAAGTGAAGTGTCTGTTTGTAACATCAAAATAACAGTTTTTTACTTAATGCATATAAAAGTACCCCCCCCCCCCCCCCCATTGAAAGAAATGTCAAATAAAACTTAGGCATTCATAGGTAAGAACATACATTGAATGTGGTGTTAGAAAGAGAAAGGGATGCAAAGTTTATTATTTTTACTAAATTGTGAGTAACCCATACGCTAGCGTAACAGGTATTTGATCAGTCGATACTGACACGATACCTCACATCTACACTCGGAGCACTCAGAGCAACATGTCCATAACATGACGCAAGCGGATTTTCAGCGGCATTGCGTCAGCATCATGCTCTTTTGGAGACATGGTCCCTAGCAGTTCTCTCAAACTGGTAAACGTGACGAAGCGGCTTTTCCAGCGGCAACCGAGCGACCATCCTTGTCTGGCTCCGGAGCGGCTAGTTCCAGCGGCATTGCGTCGATATCATGCGATCCCTGGACTGAATATGAGATAGATGTGGTCACCCAAACCCCTGGAAGTTCACCCTTTGCACAACAGGCATATCTGCAAGACAAGTGTTCATATCAGTCTGATCGAATTATTGGTCTGAGATAATGAGTACAACATTCAAGAATTACTAGATAATAGAGTTGAGATTCGAACTCAAGAATCGTCATAGAGTCTTGGATAATCTCTCTCAAAGCCCTATTATTGGCCGGAGGCGAAGAGTACAAAGTTCAAGAATTATAGCTACTCTTAGCGAATCAAAAATTAGGAAAATAGGGTCATAGATAACTCTCTTGGAGTTCTATAGACAGTCCCAAGGCGCACATTTCACCACTTCCTAGTTTTTGGACTGGGGAGAAGAAGTGGCGCAACAAACCCCCCAGCAACACTCCTCTGTCTGAGTAGTTATAAGAACTTAAATAACTAGGATAATTATTATAATGAAGGACTCACCCAGTCACACTACTTTAAATACTAGATTAGTCTAATCTGGGCTTCAACCCAACTATAATTTAACACTAGCAGCGCCCCGCGGTTTCACCCACGTAAGTTTCGATTCCGTGGGAATATCGGGATAAAAGTATCGTATGTGTTAATCCTGGTTATAAACTATCTGTGTGCCAATTTTCATCCAAATTTGTACAAATGTTTACGCGTGATTGAGTAACAAACATCATCCAAACATCTTCACAAACTTTCACATTTATAATATTAGTAGGATAACAACTAATACTCACTATCTCGCGACAGCCCACTCGGACATAGCGTCTTGGTATTCACAAAATCTCCTAACTTAACTAACCTGGACTAGGAATTCCGTATCCTAAAGCGGTTCGACACCGACTGCCTCTACGTCTTCGTTATCACTCTCAGCCCACATTCCCGTACTTTCGCAGAATCGGTTTATTGCCGTTTTTGTAAAACGTTTCAAGGGTCCGTCCGTTTGGGTTTTGCCCCGGCTCAAGTTATGGCAACCAGATGTGTAGGTAACTAGTATTGATGAGAAATCGAATATTTTATTAGTTTCTTTAGAATTTGTAAAATTATTGCATTCGACCTGACCTGTTCTTGTTTCTAGATTTTTTCCTACTAAATAGAGAATTTATGTGTTTCTAAGAGTCTTTGGCCAGGCGGAGCCATGTGCCGGTTTTAAAATAAATATAATAATATGTTGTTATTAAATAGGTGTAAGTGACAGACAGTCACAATCACAACTGCTACCCCAATAAAGCTGTCTTTCGTAATTTTTTATGTATCGTACAAATTTTAACAAATTTTTCGGAAAAATACATTTACATCGATGTTTCTCCAAATGAGCGGTATTATGATACTAGCTGACCCCGCGAACTTCGTACCGCATTAGATTATGAATTAGGTATGTTTTTTTCTTCGTTAATTTTTCCCATGTTTTAATAGTTATTCTACTATTCGAAGCGGAGACAAATCTAACAAATCAAAGATCATAAAAATCGGCCCACCCGTTCATGAGTTATAAATGGTGTACCTAACTAACCCAACTTTGATTTATTGATACCTATATAGATATTATATACAGTCCGGGCCTCAACATAATGCGTTCTTGATACCTGCCAGTGCGAAAAGTAGCTAATAATTATCAAATTCGCAAAACACGTATTCATTTGTATGAAACGAATGGTGTCAAGAGCGCATTCTCTCGTTGGTCGGACTAAGCCCAGGTTTCCGCACAATGTTCTTATGAGAAATAAAATCTCTTTAAACCTATGGTTTCCTTCACTGATGTCGAAATCATGATAATGGAACTACATTTATCTCAGTTTATTTTTACATTTTATCTGCACTAAAGTTTTCTCTAGCTTTTTCAATTTGTTGTTGTTGCTATAAAATAAAATAAGCACCGAAGCCGTATAGTGTACTCCTTTAATACTAAGGAAAGGTTTCCTTTGATCCTTTTAACAGCTTAACGATAAACTAAGAAACTTGTGAAAGTAAACACGGGCATTCTTTTTAAAAGATTTAATGTAAAGTAATTACCAACTGGCCCCGTGTGGAGTGATATATTTTTTAACTAGCAGCGCCACGCGGTTTGACCCGCATAAGTCTCGATCCCGTGGGAATATCGAGATAAAAACTATTCTATGTCCTTTCCCGGGACTCAAACTATCTCTATACCAAGTTTCATCTAAATCGGTTCAGCGGTTTAAGCGTGAAGAGGTAACAGACAGACATACACACTTTCGCGATTTATTCCGCATTTCTAATACCTATTGGTATGGATGGCATCTCGCAGGTCAACCTAGGAGGTTGTCGTCTGCTTAACCGGACTTGCCTGTGGGTGCCTCGACAAACAGCCAGGACTTACTTACATATAACCATAGAAATGTAAAAAACAACTTCTTTCATAATGTCTATGCATATAACACTTAACGTCACAAGGTGCACCAATAGTAGGTACTCCCACATTTCGCCAGTTATGTTTACATCCCATATGTAATAGAAGGCGAGCCTATTGACGTCAACCGATCACAAATCTAGACTCCGGGCTGCTACTGAGAAATTGTTGGCGTCGTCTGCGAATAATTTACTCTTTTACATATTAAATGCTGTCTTGTCTCGGAAACCCGTAATGACATGATGCCTTTACCCCGCGTCCTAACCAAAAACGA